>JBCNJP010000007.1:121975133-122096923 GCA_039602395.1 Deinandra increscens subsp. villosa
ACGTATATGAGGGGTGTTCCTAAGAGAACCTCACCTTAAGCCCAAACACTCACGCATAGAAGCGGTGACCACTAAATCTCCTGCCCTAGGGGACTCGCGGAGACCCATGAGTGACCTAAAGGTCTGCACTTCAGCATCAGAGTGTCAGAATAATGATAGACGCAAGCATCTAGGGTGACAGACGCAAGAATCTGGAGTGTCAGAATAGTGACCTTTAATTTCTCGTAGTAGGTGTCCTCTCGGTTGAAGAGGTTAGCTGAATCTTATATAAGGAGTCCTATATCTCACCTCCAGTCCTTTATGTCACTCTGAAAGTTTTTTCATATTTTATTTCTATTATTTATTTATATGCAATAATAATAATATTAATTATTATTATTATTATAATAACAATCATTATTATTAATATAACAATAATAATTTTATATATATACGTGCGATATGCATATGTATATACATGTAAAAGTGTAATGTATGGATATATGAACGTATATTAAGCTTATTCATATTGATAATGTATGTACATATGTGTGCATGTAAGTGTGTTGGTATGTGTATGTACATATGGCGCTAGCCAGTGGCGGATCTTGAGTATTTTTGGTAAGGGGACCCATAGTCATGTGACATATTTTTTTTTCCTATTGCTATGTTTCCGAGGTCCGGTTCAGGTCGGGTCAAACAATTAATAATATATATAAATTCCAAATTCGGGTCGGGTCAAACAATAAAAACTATAAATATCGAATTCGAGTCAGGTAAAACAATAAAAACTATAATTTTATAAATGGTGAGTACCTGAAAGAAGATTTATAGCTCAACTCGACGCCCTTTAAGTGCTTCGAATTCATCAATTATGCAGTCCGAATTAAACTTGTCGGCAATTTCTTTCTCCACATAAATCACCAAGCTATCCACGAGATACTCATTTGACATCTTATTGCGGAGGCGATTTTTGAATATTTTCATCGCTGAGAAATTTCGCTCTATTGTTGCAGTTGAAACTGGAAGTGTCATGACTAACCGAACCACTCTATCAATCAAACAGTATGTCTCATTTTTCTTAGTTTCCACAAGAGTTCTGCAAAGATCAGAAAGAGTTGAGACCTCACTTAGCTTGGAATTGTGTGTCATTTCAAGCTTAAAAACTTCCAACTGATATCGCAACTGAGTCTTCTCCTGCTCCGTAAAATCTTCAGGATAGTACTTCTCAACAAGAGCACAAATTTGGTCCACATTAATCTCTTTTGACGCTAAAGTAGCACTAAGAGTTAAAAACTCCATCGCATCCTCATTGAATAGAGTATTCAGCTCATGTAATTGATTGTCAATTGTGGCTGTAAAAACATCTACTCAGTAATAATGTTCAAATGTAACATGTAGATCATTTTTACGAGGCCGATAACGAGTAGATGTGTATGGAGCTTTCATATCATGTATCTCTACTTGATTCATTTCACAAAACAAAAGAACTTCCTTAAGAAACTTACCCCAATCATTTGTTTCTGAAATTATTCAGTTTACTCTTTGTGGATGCAACTGTTTCCATGGCATTGAGAATATCTATGGATTTTTTATTTTTTTTGGAGTGCTAGAGAAAGTGTGTCAGTTAACCCCATTACTTCCTTCATCAAGTGAAGAATAAACACAAACTCAAATGAATTAATGCGAGTGTAAGCTGCATAGGCATCTGCACGTTGAGTATTGATTGTATGAGAGAAGTCATCCATTATTGACTGGAGAACAACACGGGTGGCACGAAACATCTTAATTAAACTGCAAACTGAGTCAAAATGGGAACCCCAACGTGTATCACTAGCTTGTTTTAATGTTCCAATTTGATTCATGAACCCTTTTCCCGAATTGATTTCACCCTTTTCCAATAACCTTTTGATCTCATCTCCCCTTCCCTTTTGCAACTCATCATGACGCTTAGACAAACCACATACCACATTAATCGTGAAAAACTAGGTTTGAAAAGAACTGAGCAACTAGAATAATATCTTTTGAAGCTTTCACCAAGGCAAGCTGCAATCTGTGAGAAAAAAAACAACAAATTAAATAAGGAGTATTATACTAAAAGTCTAAAAGATAAGAATGAATAAGTATTTAACCTGTGAGCAAAGCAGTGAATGTAATATGCATAAAGACATTCACTTTGAACAAGTGCCTTTAATCCGTACCATTCTCCTCTCATATTACTAGCACCATCATAACCTTGGCCACAAATTTACGTACTAACATTAAATTGATATTGCAAAAGTTGGTTCCATAAACTTGATTTAAGTGCTGATGATAAAGTATCTCTAACATGTACCAAATCAAAAAAATCTTTCTTCTAGCATCCCTTTTGCATCAACAAATCTCAAAACAATAGCCATTTGCTCTTTCTTAGATTCATCCCGTGACTCATCAACCATCACACAAAAGAATGAATCCCCAACTTCACTACGAATATGATTTCGAATTTTCTTTGCAACAATACTTAGAATTTCCTTTTGAATATTTCCAAAAGTGTACTTTGAATTGTAAGGAGCATTCCCTAATATGACTTTTGCAACTTCATCATTATAGGAAGCAAGAAGTTCTAGCAGTTCAAGAAAATTACCTCTGTTTTTAGAACCGGACGATTCATCATGTCCTCGCAAAGCACAAGCCTGGTAGGTCAACCAGCGAACTACATCAACTGTAGTTTTTAATCGTAAACGATTCTTCATTATTTGTTCTTCACTTAGCTTTGATATGAAATTATCAATGTGTGCTTCTTGGTTCAACAAACCTTCTTTGTCTACCACAGAATTTCTATGTTGATCTGTACCAATGTGCTTCAAGAAGTAATTAACAATTTTTCCCCATTAACATGATTCCAACTGCAAAATCATTTAACAGTAAATGCATCGTGATTATTGCACACACTTGGTTTATCATTAAATAGAAAACACAAGAAACAATAACAAGCTTCTGTTGTTGGAGAATATTCCAACCAATTTTCAAACGTCTTGAACCAACCAAATTGGAACCTATGAGTGTGCCCCTTTGTACCTCTATCTTTATACTTTGTAAGTTTTGGTTGGTAAGGTCCTTGTGAAAGATAAGTCAGTCTTACTTGTTCCCTTATAGTAACCGGATACTCCCACATTGGTTTTCTTTTAGCTAGATCACTTTCTAAATTGTCAAGATCCACTTCATTAGTATTTGATGACGGTTGTGGTCCTTGTGGAGGTTCGGGAGTACCATGCCTTGGGCTTTCTTCTTGATTCGACTATGGTTGATTAACTTGATTTATATGCTCTTGTGGTTCACTTGTTGAAGCTTTATGACGTTTACCCGCTTGTTCTTCACCACTTCTTTTGAAAAAAGAATCAATAGTTTTCGTCTTTTTCATACTTAACCTAATTAAAAGAGAAACAATCAATCAATATTTTAATCATCATACAAGTCTAATATTCTAATCATCTAATTTCATAAATTAAAAAAAAAAGAACCGGTTCACTTTAGGTTGTAATTTGTAAACATCATCCACAATTCCACATTTTCATCAATAGTTCAAGTTCAATTCATCATTCAATTTAAACATTCATCACTCATCATCTAATTTGATAAAAAAAAAAACCCTAGGTTACAAACATCATCCACATTCATCATCTAATAGTTGAAAGATGGAATAAGAAGTAAATACCTCTTTGACTTCGATTTTACTTCAAAACAACCCGGAATTCCGCTCGATTTTTCCACTCTTTGATCGTTCGGTCGCTGAGATCGTTCCCCCTTTCTCTCTTCTGTGCGTCGCTGAGTTCGTCCAACCCCCCCCCCCCCCCCCCCCCTTGTGTCTGCGTTTTTTTTTTTTGTTAATATGTCTTGATTTTACAACTTGACATCTTTACCCTCATCAATTAAGTCATAAATTAATTATACTTTTAAACTTTTACTATATTGCCTCCTCTTCTTATAATTATTACTTTTTTTATAAACCACAAAAAATTTATATAAATTTTTTTGAACAGGGGCACCGCGTAACCGACTAAATACATTAATTTCTTTTAGTGGGGACCGATTTAATACATATATCTTTTTTTTTGTAGGAACCGACTTAATATATATATATAGGGTATAGGTATATATATAGATACTTATACGGTTGAGAATTTTTTCATTGTAGACACTCTATAAGAATCAATATGGTACACACTAATGTTTCACATGTGGAATTTCTTTACTATTCACCTGTAAATTTACATGCTAGAAATGGTTCTCGAAACAATGAGAAAAAGAATAATATATATATAGATATATATATAGATATATATATATCATATATATATGGTTAGATTCAAATAGAACTTTTTCTTAATGGACTTTTGAGAACCAATTTTCAAGGGGTGTCTTCAAATTCCTGGGGGTTTCCACATATATAAACTAGAGGCTAAGATTAGTTTTTCTAGTTCTCAAATCAAATTGGTTCTCAAATGATCATCTCCATATATATATATATATATATATATATATATATATATATAAAATTCACGAACTACATGTATATATACAGCACTTCTAAGCCGAAAAACTGCAGGGACCGAGGTCCCCGCTGGTCCTAACTATGGTGCGCCCCTGGTGCTAGCATTGCCTAGCAAGCCTACAATCTACCAAACAATGACTAAGGTGGTTTCTAGCATGCAATCAAAGCCCTATACGAACACAAATGCATGGATACAAATCTATAAATCCGGATTCTAATAATGCTTAATCAATCACTGTGTGCGTAGCGTATCATGCCTTAAATGATAAGTCATGACTAACTATTTAAAGAATAAGTATACTAACAATTGGGGATATCTTTATATGCCAATCATAAACAATAATAAAAACCAAATCACAACAGGTTTATACGTACATTTCAAGCAATTAAATGAAGTTTCAAACTAAAATCATTATATCTTACAAAAATTAAAGATTGAAAGTCAAAACATGATAATTATCATCTAAACCTAGATGATTACAAGAGTTAGTTCATGACAAAAACACACCTAAAATTACCGTTCATAAAAAAATACATGTTTAATTAATAATTATCTATGTATTAAAGACAAAGTCAACAAAGGAACAAGCCTCCTTGCTTAATTTTTCCATTGACTATTTTAACAATATATACATTGTTTAACAGGAATTATATCATCGGAGGTCCTGGGCCAGTCGTAGTGTGCGGGTGTTCCCTAAATGGGTCTCTCGGGTTCGAAACTTGGGAATGTTCTCTTTTTTTTTCTAGATTCGTTTTTCTTTTTTACATTTTACATATATTCATTGTTTAACGATTTCTATATTCATTCGACAGACTGGCTTAATGGTTTGTTGCTGTTTATAGTGGGTGACCCAGGTTCGAAAACTCGGAATCCTGTTTTTTTGTCATTTTTTTTAAATTCGTTTGGGAACACCGCCCCCCCCCCCCCCCCCCCCTCCCCTCTTTTTTTAAATTATAGTCATGAATGTTGTTGCGAATGAACTTTTGAAACCGTTTTTAACATGCTATAAATGAACTTTTGAAACCGTTTTTAAATTGTAGTCATGAACGAACAACCATTATTAAGTTTCTTTTACCTTCCTTTGTCGAGTAGCATGTTTGGTAAAAATCAACGACTATGATCGTCCCAACACTCGGTCATGCTTTTTAGTTTTCACGTTTACAGTCACGCCCACCACAAAGCACGTGTGTCTCTAAACCTAGTTATGTACTATTTTGACTTGCATGTGTGTATGCCTCGAATTCTTCCTTAGATTCGTTTTTCTGATCGTATTCTGCCATCCAAGAATTCAATCAAGAATCGATTTGCAAGGAAAGCGAGGAATCAATTGGTCTTCAATCAAGAATCGATTTGCAAGGCACGAGTTTTGGAAGAGATAAAAATACTAGGACATCTTTGGTTGACAAATAGATCCCGACTACCTATTTCCTGGGAGTAATGGAGGAGGTTTTCTTTTACTGTATGATTTTCCGAAGCTCAATTTGAGAGTTTTATGTATTCTTTGTTTCCTTGGGTGTAAACTTTTGTCTACCGACTTTGGTAGCTTGTTATTATATTTTTCGTTAGCCTTTAAAAAAAATTAGAAAAAATTAGAGACTGCAATGTTTATTTTAGTAATTTTGAGAAGAAAAATGTTAATCATGTTTCTAATTGGGGAAAAAAGTCGAAACTGTCGGCGAAAGGCAACGAACTTTTCAACGTGGGACCACCTGATAGGCCGATATTCAAAACCTTTTAATTATTAATTATTATTTTCTTTTCTTCGAAGAACCTTTTTTAATGCAACAATGGCCATTTTAAGTACTCTATACTTATTCGGGGAACACGGTTTCTAAAACTAGAATTTAATAACTTAAAATTCTTTTATAGTAACTCCAAATTCCGGCCAACACGGTTTTTATGAATTATTAGTTTTTAAGGGTTTTATTTTCACCACCTACCATGAAACTTGAACACTCTAGGTTTTTTAATTAAAAAAATTCAAGATTTTCCATAGTTAAATCTTAAAACTCATTGAAGCTATATTTAATAAATTAGATTTAATTAAAGTACTTTAATACAGTAGTAATCAATTTTCTAAAATATTTCATTATTTGGATAACAGGAAACCAAAAAAAAAATTGTATTAAAACCAACTACATATTTTTGTTATAAAACCTTTATAACTTCTTTATACGTTAATTTTTTTTATAAAAGTTACACCAAAAATTTTAGAATTATGTTATCTTTAATTCTGAAAAAAAAATTAATTTATCGTTTCGTGTTTTTTTATTACTGCACATGTGCACTATTAAAAAAAACTTAATAATGCAGATGTGCACTAACAAAAAAAAACTTCATACGTGTCGTATATATTAATATTTAAAAAAAATAATTGCAACATAAATCTTATAATTGTGTTATTTTTAACTCTGAAAAAATATTTAACATTTTATAATTTTTTTAATTCTATGATATACATGTGCACCATAAAGGTAAAATTTTTAATTCTATAAATTTTTAGTGATAGTGCATATATAACATTGTCATTAGTACAATAAAGGTTTTTGTATTTTTTAATATTTTTAACATAAAGAGTATTTTTTTATGATGGTTCCCCTTGTGTAATACTAATGACAATGATGCACATATGTAGTATAATTATTACTTATAATGCACCGAAGAAGTTATAAATGTTTTAGTATTACCTTTTAGGTTTTCACAAAAAAATTAAGTTGTTGCATGATCCTTACCCTATATATGTTTATATATTTATATATATATATATATATATATATATATATATATAGAGAGAGAGAGAGAGAGAGAGAGAGATGATCATTTGAGAACCAATTGGGTTTGAGAAATTTTGAGAACTATTCTGAGCCACAAGTTATATATATATATATATATATATATATATATATATATATATAGGGTAAGGATCATGTGAAAACAACTTTTATTGCGAAAACAAATAATACTATAACTTTTTCATACGTTAATATTTTTAAAAAAAATTTGCACCAAAATCCTTAAAAAAAATTTATTATTATTATTGCACATATGCAATAATATTAAAACCTTTATAACTTTTTCATATGTTAAATTTTTTTATAAAAAATTGCACTATAAATCTTATAATTTTATTATCTTTAATTCTGGAGAAAATTTAAAAAAAATTCAACGTTTTTTATTTTTTTTATTATTGCACATGTGCAATAAAAATTTATTATTGCACATGTGCAATAATATTAAAACCTCTATAACTTTTTTTCATACATTAATATTTTTGATAAAAAGTTGTACCATAGATCTTATAATTCTGTTATCTTTAATTCTTGAAAAAATTAAAAAAAAAATTAATGTTTTTTGTTAATATTACACATGTGTAATATAAATAATACGTATTATTGCACATGTGCAATAATAAAAAAAAATCACGAAATTTTATATGTTTAATTTTTTTTCATAGAATTAAAGGTGACATAATTTTAAGACTTTTGGTGCAAATTTTAAAAAAAAAATATTAACGTATGAGGAAGTTATAGAGGTTTTAATATTTGTTTTCGTGTTTTCGCAATAATACCTTGTTTTTATTTGATCCTTCATCGATCATGTAAAAACCATATCTTTTTGTGAAAACTTAAAAACTAATACTATATCACTTATAACTTTTTTCATACGTTCACACTTTAAAAAAAAATACACCAAAAACCTTATAATTATGAGTTCTTTAGTTTTGAAAAAAAGTTTAAAAAATTTTAACGTCTCGTCATTTTTTATTAGTGCACATGTGCACTAATAATAAAACTCATACATATAGTATGCGTTAATATTTTTTTTTAGAAAAATCGCACCAAATACATAATAATTTTGTTAGCTTTTTCATGATTTTTTATTAGTGCACATGTGCACTAATAGAAAAAACACTTTATACGTGTCGTATACATTAATATTTTATAAAAGAAATTATACCATAAATCTTATAATTGTGTTATCTTTAACAATGAAAGTAGATTTAACAGTTAAAATTTTTTAAAATTTTATAGTACACATGTGAAGTATTCCCTTTAAACTAAAACTTACAACTTAAAATTTCTATTTTCTTTTGGTATCCAGCATTTCATTTTTCTTCTTCGTTCGCAAAAATGTTATGTCGTTCTCTAGCATTATCAATTGGGCCAAAGTTTTCTATTGCAAGGTTCTTTTTGCCAACATGACATCCACCACCACACCATCCCCATAGTCATTGTCACAAAATTTCACCACCATTAATATCGCTACTCGCAATGTCACCGTCAAGCCATTGCCATCGTCATCGTCAGCACACAACCACCACCTTCGTTGTACGAACACAAATCACCACCCACGGGTATCTCTTCCTACGCATGCAAAACACCAGCAAACGCCATCATCATGACCATTACCACACAACCACTACCTCATTTGTACAAAGCATATATGTTTCTAACCTACCTCTCCCATGGTGGAGTTACGAAACGTAGATTAAAACTGGGACACACCGGCGGAACGGATATCTCCTTACCTTCTAATGCGGAGGTCAGGGTTCAAAACCACCAGACACAAAACAATAAATAAAAAATTATACAGGTTGACCAGAGGTTTTACCACAGCAGGTCCTTGGACGGTGAGTTTCCTCTGGGATAAATGAGGATGCAAGGTCAACAGCACTTTCAGATTACTGGGTGTACTAGAGAACAATTCTGCATTGGGACCCGGATAACCGGGGATTTGCTGATGTTAAAAAAAACGGAAAACAGGAAAAATAAAAACTGGGACATACTTTTCAATCATTATATATGGGGCTATGAAAGTAGATTTAAACTCTCACTGGGTGAGCTGGCTGGCGCATGGTTTTTGAACTGCCCAGGTGGCCACATGAGGTCTAATTAAGGTGAAGTTTTGATGGAGCAATTCCATTAATGAAATGACGGCCGAGAGAAAGTCCATGATACGGTCCAGACCTTCCAACCGGACAATATGGGTCAATGTAGCCCACAAAAACAGGCCCAAGAGGAACACGAAGAGGCCCAGGCCCAGCCGGTTGTGTGATTGAAGACTTGGTATGCAAGCTGATGCCCACATTCGAATTGTTGCATGTGCAACACCACTATTTGTATGTTTCTATTATTTATCATGTTGCATCTTCTCCTTTATTTTAGCTTAAGTTTAGGTTAGTTTATTGTTCTTCCTATTTAAGTTTGGTTCGATGAAATAGAACATAACTAGAAAAATCGCTTCAAAGTTCTTGTTTTCTTCTCTAATTTCTCTTGGAGTCTAACCCACTCAACGAGTCTATTAGATTTTCTCTGTAAACCTATCACTATCAATCCAGGAGGGAGGGTGAGATTTGAGAGTTGATAGCTAGGTTACTTGCTTCAGTAGTGATTCCCTTACACAACATAATGTGGGCAAGGATGATGATGATAAAATCCAAGAGTTGTTGTACTAGATGGATTAAGATAAGGTGGTGTCATCATGTTTCTTGACAAGTGATAGGTTTTGGTACGAAGTTGGTGGAGAGTGGAAGTAAGCTAGTTGGGAGCTAGTTGAATGGTAGTGGGATGGGGATAGATGTAGGCTCAAACCGGGTTTCGACATGCAAAAGTGTTGGCTAGATGTGTGGCGTCAGGTCAGGTTTCACAATGGGTCGGGTGTGTTGGGTAAACGACTAAAGGATAAAAGAAACTTGAGTAAACTACTAAACAATAACGAGCGGTGAATAAATAGTGAATGGAAATGTGATGTTTTGAATTAATAAAATACGGTGAATAGTAAACGAGAGTTTTAAAAATAAAAGACTCGAGCCAACTTTAAAATATGATTTTAAAACCGAACGGGGTAGTAAAATAAACAGAGTTTTAAAGGTTGACAACTAAGCTTTATACTAATAATATAAAGTTGGAGGTATAAAATAATAAAAAACTATTTTATTATTTCTTGTTGTTAAAATTCCATTAAATAAATAATGAAATTTATTTTCAAAGTTTGTGATCACCAATACATTCGTGGGATTAAACTTGAGGAAATAATCGGTGCTAATCTAACTCGCAGTCAGATATCAGGTTATTGTTCAGTTATGTATATAAAGTTACCTAATTTGCGCATAAATTAAGACTAATGCACACATAATTTTAACTAAAGCACGTAGTTAATTTTGTTGATCTGGAAATTTGTCGGTTGTCACAGTCTTCCACCTTTCGGGGATCTCGATGATGATCTTTGTTGCCTCCTACGAAAAATCTACGTTAATGATTTTGAAGATATCTCTAATATTTGGTCATTACTCTGATGTCAAATGAGAACAATCAACCTAAAATCAGACGACCAGGGAATAAAGGGAATAAACCTCCGGGATCCTTTTATTAATCAAAGTTCATCTCCATAACCGTCATAAATACATTATACTTTACATCATTAAAATTATTTCTATATGAATAAAAATAATATTTATTCCAGCGCAAATCCAACACAACCCAGCCCAAACCTAGCCCACCTTAATTTCAATTATAATTGCCCATATATTGGCTACTCGCCCCCTTATTTGCCCTAAATCGTCAACGTGTGAATACTCCATTTTGTTCAGGTATGCATGCCTCTCTTCTTTCTCTATTCTTTCTGCCTGTTTATCTACCCTTCCTTTTGTTTCTGTGATGTTCCGTACCATAACGACTTCTGTTATGTTAGTTGACACTCATAAGCAACTGTCATATATATATTCATACCGTAACGACTTATATTCTGTCGTTTCAAGTGTTTGTGTGAAAAAAGGAGGCGCTATGACACTTGAAACGGATGATATTTTTGAGACGATTGTGGAAAAGATGGCGGAGATTAGCGCAGCAAAGGAGGTGCTTGCGAAACTGAAAGAGGAACAGGAAGTTTATGAGAGAACTATTATCGAAATGGTAACTGAAATGCAGCCTCTGATGGAACAAGGCATGAAGAATGATGCCAAAATTAAAGAGCTCAAAGCAAAATTACATCCACCTCCTTAATCAGTCAATCAGGTTACGAAAGTTTTCAGTTAATACATCTATTACACTCGAGTTATGTAACAATTGATATCAACAGTTATTTAAAAGTTAAGTCTTTCTATCCATAACTGAATTAAAATGGACAATTGTTATGATAATCATGTGGATAGATGTGGATGTTTTAGTGCGTTTACATTTTGATGGATGGAGACACGAAGAATTTTAGTGTGCATGTTAGTTTTTTTTTTTTTTTTTTTTTTACTTTTGCTAGAAACTATGTCTCTTTGGCATTGCTCTTTTAGATCCTACCTTGTTGTTAATCTATAGCGAGTTTCTTAGTGGATTTGCTTTTTATTAAGGACCATTTGCATTATTAGTCATGTTATCTGTTATGTTAGACACAACGATTAGACCCGGCTAAACAAACCCAAACCTCTACTTTTGGATCAATATGATTAGGGCCATGGAGGTGACAGTTTGTAACACGATCCGAAACATGACACCAAAAAGTTGAAATTTTTGGTTGACATGTCTAACCGTTTAAAAACAGTTTGGGTTGACCTATTGAATTAAATGGGTTGTGTTCGGGTTGAGCTGATTAATGTGTTTAGTTAAACATATCGATACGTAAACTTGTTTAGTGAAACATGTCGATCCACCAACCATTTTAGTGAACATGTCAACCAACTCATTCCGACCGCTTTCCCATCCATATAACATGTTCTCTTGCGATCAACCAACTCGATTAACGCGTTGACAGCTTGATTATTACCCCTCAACCTGATTTACATGCTTAGATAAATGAGTTAATTGGGTTGTGTTAGATTTAAGCGAAACAATAGCAACGCGTGAACGAAGCACTTGATCATAGGGAACAAGCGGAATAAAAGTAGCGAATAAGGGTTAGATAAGAAGCAGACACCTTAGGTATCTTCTACGTACCAGGGTGATAGATTTACATTTGACAATGACACATTGCTTGAGTCCCCTTCTATCCTCTCATATTATGTCACAAGCCTGATAGCCAAACGATAGGAGCCGCATGGAATTCATTTGGGTTCTCAGCTAGCTACCATCTGGAGTATATAAAGCAGCTTGAGTAGTCAAGTTTTGTGCTATGAACATATAAGCGGGTAAAGAGTACATGTGTTAAGCGACCAATAAATAAATAATCTCGATAGACACTCCAATTCTCTGGTAAATACAACCCTTTTAAGCATGTCTTCAATTTGTGTGTGTGTGGGTCAGGGTTTATATTTTTTACAAAAAAGTTATAGGTTGTCTTCTTTAAGTAATTCAACACATACCATGTCAACCCGACACGATTGACACCACTGGTAATTTTAGCATCTTGAGCCGAATGGGTGGACTGTAAAGTCTCTAAGGGTCGGAATGGGTTTAAAAATATATATGTTAGGATTTTCCAAACCAGGATTTAGATAGATGTGATCGGTTTTATATATACAATAAAGTACAAAGCATTTGCTAATAGGGAGCACAATCACTCAACGGGCCACTAGCATTCTACCGTCTTGCAACACGAAAAGACCATGACGACTCAAGACATGACACGAACCGAAGACCGACAGTATTGAAAAATTAATATCAACATTTATTTTTGTATTATTAAGTATTGTCACTTGTTTAGTTATTTACTAGTTTGCCCTTAGTATGTCATATTCCCCTCGCCTTTGACATCAGCAGTGACAGGTGGCCCCAGTGTCAACCCATAATTCCTTGGCATTCAACCCAACCAAGTTAACCTCAGAGATCATCATTTTGAGGTCAGAGACCATGGCAACAAAATTTTTATAATCATCACCCACGTTGGCTTGGTGGGGAGTCTCTTCCTTGGGCTTCCTACATCCATTTTCCCTATGACCCCGCTTGTTACAGTTGTAACATTTGCCTTCAAATTTCTTCTTCACAACCCCACCTTTGGCTTTAAGATTAAACCCTATCCCCTTGGAGCGGATCCGACCCATTCTCCATGTGTTATCCGGCCCAACAGCAACAACCCGGCCCAACAGCAACAACCCGGCAATAGTAGCCCATCGCAATTTATAAAAAAAAAGTAAAACTCGCTGAGCACTAGGGTCGAACAGGTGACCTCCTTTTCACATACAAAGACTCTTACCACTAGGGAAGCTGTTGATAGTTGTTCAGATCCTGTTTGAAATTACGGGTGCTAAATGGGTCATGTTCACGGGTTGGTGGGTCAACCCAACCCGAACCCGAAAAAAATAACAAGAACCCGAACACGACCTAAACCCGAAAATCATATGAGACACGTTAACCCGAACACGACACGAATATTAGCGGATTGACCCGAACACGACCCGTTTCACCCGAACTTTTTATTTTTTTTGTTTCATTTAAACATATTAATGCTCTAAAAGTATAATTTTATACCAAAAAATTAAAAATGTACGTAAAATAATTATATTTTAATTAGAAAACTTATGTAAATTTCTCTTTTTAAGTTTTGAACTTTGATAATAAATATGAAAACATCTTAATTTATAACATATAAACATATAAAAGTATGAAATATTAAATAAATAGGTTAAACGGGTCAACCCGTCACCCCGACGGGTTCGACCCGAACACATTTATAATAGACCAAAACCTGTAAATTCGGTTTCGTGTCGTGTTTTCGAGTCGTGTCGAAAATTCACACCCCTATTTGAAATGTCTTTATTTTCTTCTGCGATCCAGCCCCAGTTTAACCAGAATTGACCTGACACGATTTTTGCCCTAATTTTCAGTATTTAATCACTTGGCAGCTGTCATTAACACTGGAACACCCACATATCATCCCTAAAACCATAATAACACGTTATGATTTGGGAAGATCAAGGATCAAGATTTGGGCTTTTTGAACCGAAATTTGAAGATTTAGAGCTCTAACGGGTTGATCTTCATATAGGTTTCGTTTTTTGATCTTTTAATCTAGTTTTCTTCATCGTGTATGCATCAATGATTGGATTTTTATGTTATAGCTACAGTATGCTAGGCTGGTCCATCTTTGGATCACCTAGATTAGATGAATTTTGATGATCTTTTACCGTTCGATTTGACTTTTTGCCATGAACATTATGTTTAATCGCTTGTTCATGATTTGATTGGTTTTTATGATTATATGTGCAGAGTTTGCTATCCACGCATGATTTAGGTACTGCTTAGAGAGACCTCTTTAGTGTTTGCCCATTTCATATAGGTTTAGTATTCGGCAGTTACGCATAGTTTGCTATCCACGCATCATTTAGGATCGCCCGATTGTTTAGGATGTGTCTATAGTCCTAGATGTCCGTTTTTCCACATTAGTCGATAGCTTTCATGGTAATTAGTCATTCCGTGGGTCTTAGTGAGTCTAGTCTATGTTATGCATATTTTTAGCTGTTTTTGTCGGCTTTGTTATTCTGTTTAGTTTTTAGCTTTAGTTCACAAATTATTTTTCTTCAGTTAAATATTAGCAACGATTCGTTATCGGGAAATTGTCATCGCGTCCACGAATTGATATATGGTTCTTACCAACACTGTACTACATACGACGGGTGCACTGCCCTGGTGTGTAGTTTGGTCACTTGGTATTTACCATTTTTAAAACTTGACCTGATTTTTATACGACCAAATTTAGACATCAACCATGTTCGACAATATTGGCCTTTGCTAGCTCGGGGACATCACTCTTCTTTTGAGCAATTTTGTTATCTTCTTCAACTTCAATACGAATATGAACCAAAAGATCTTCAACGGCCATTTCCTTTCTCTTGTGTTTGAGAAGTCTAGTTCTGTATATCATGAAGAATGATTTGTAATTTTTGTGTTTGACTCATAAGAGTTTTTGAGTCTATTATCTTAAAGTAGCATTCATAGCCCATTCCCTATAAAATCTATGTGTGTAAACCTTAAAATTTAAGGTGTAGTTGTGAGTGGTTGTGAGTAGAGGAGAGAGAAAGATTTGAGGAAAAATTTAGTGAATCCCTATATTTGAGGGAAAATTTAATAAATCTGTAAAATTTGAGGTTTGAAGAGAGAGAGAAAATGTAATGATAAAGGTATAAAAGTATTATTTAATTGTGATTGTGAGTGGAAGAGAGAGTAAAAAGTAATGATAAAAATATAAATTATAGGTATAAAGATAGGGAATGGGATGTGAATGCTCTAAGAATTTAGACTCCACATTTTTTGTGCCCGCATGTTCAATTTTATATTTGCGTTCCAAGGATTCCCATAGTTCCTTGGTCGTCTTTACCTTAGAAAGATTATCAAAGGCCTAGAGCATTCACAATAGGTTTTTTATCCTTATCCCTATAATTTATATTTTTATCATTACGTTTTCTCTCTATTTCATCACAATCACAATTAAATAATACATTTTTATATAGGGTCTACACTCATATAATTATATAGAACCTGCTATGAATGCTCAGCTTATCCATATAAACTAAACAAATCTTTGTTTCCATATCAATATGGGACAAGATGCAATTCACTTTCAAGTTTGCACCAACCAATCAACTTGAAATTTGACATCTCATTCACCTTAGTGAAAGTACACAATTTTCCCAACATCTGATTATACCACCACAGATCGAATGCAAATGGAAAATTGGATTTAAATAATCCTAACTTTTGACTATTGGTAAATAATAATCTCACTTTTTGATTTGGCAACCAGCAGTCCCACCTTTCAACTTATTTGTTTTTAATGGTCCCTTCGTCAAAAAAGTTAACACCGTTAACTTTTTGATGACGTGGCTGATGATGTGGAATATCTTTTTATTTTTTCACCTTTTTAACCTAATCTAATATACACATATACATCTAGTCACCATCCTAGTCACCACCTATGACCCAAACACTCAATTCCCTAAATTCATATGCCGTGAAAATTTGCCGTAAAACTCCAATCCACACCTTTGGATCTTAAATGCACTTCATCAATATGAGATAGTATCACTCACCTCAACTAACCTTCAATATAATCTTCTGATTTCGAAAATTTCAGATTAATTGAAGAACTTAGGGTAATATTTTTGACATTGCATATGAATTTAGGCTTTTTCTGTTTAAAAAAAAAATGAAGATTTAGATACATCGATGATAGGATTCGGGAATCAGGGCTTTGAAGAAGCCCAACTATACGCATCTCGTGAAGAAATGGAGTCTTTAGTTCTCGATGACGACGATGACGATAATATCAATAGCCGTAACGATAACGGTAGCAATCCGTCATCCAGATCTAACGACGGTGCAAACGGAGATGGCAATCAACACCACCACCCTCTCTCTCCATCCTTACCTTCTACGGAAATTTCGATCACCAACGACGACGATCCCCTGTCATCTTCATCCTCTCGTCACCAAAACCCTAACTCGTTCAATTCGCTGCTTGAACCTCCATCTTACGCCGGCGCGGTGTTCAGATCGTTCGACGGTAGCGGCAAGCAGATTAAAGGTCACAGTGTTTCCTCCACGTTATCTCCTTCTTCCAGTTCTAATTACTTGAAGATCTCCGTTACAGATCCGCAGAAGGAGCAAGATGTGAACAACTCGCTTGTCTCTGGAGAGAACACCTTTGTGACCTACTTGATTTTACCACATGGACGAATCTATTTGAGTTTAACAAAACTGAGTTCACCTTCCGGAGCAGCTTGTTTCCGGCGAATCCACAACAAAGAAGGATGGGAGGGGGGAATGAAGAAGGAAATGGGGTGTTTGGGTGATAGGTAGTGACTAGGATGATGACTAGATGTCTATGGGTATATTAAATTAGGTTAAAAAGGTGAAAAAATAAAAAATATATTCCACATCATCAGCCACATCATCAAAAAGTTAACGATGTTAACTTTTTTGATTGAGGGAGCATTAGAAACAAATAAGTTGAAAGATGGGACTGCTGGTGGCCAAATCAAAAGGTGAGATTATTATTTAAATCCAATTTTTCAATGCAAATCACATAAATAATTGACTGGTTTACATATATATAATCTGCCGCTGATTACAAGCAAAAATTAAACAAATATTGATTAGTTTAAATGATAATATTAATTTCTAATTAGAGATTAAAAAAAAGGGAAAACGAAAACCACGGGATTTCAGAATCTCGTCTCACAACCGCTGAGCCAGTAATTAATTATATACACCTAAAACCCTAAACGAAAACACAAACCTCTATTCCACAAGAACAGCCTGCAGTCCATTCCATATATTTCCGATTGTCTCTTTGTCTACGAATCAGGTATCCACAACAAACTTTAACGGATCATGGCCTTCTGTTTTAGTGGTAGTCTGGTGATTTCTTCTAGAGTTCTAGTAGAAGCTGTTAGGTTTCCGCCTATGGGGATTTTCTAGTTGAACTGGAGCTTCAGCTTCAAATAACTGTGTGACGGTAATAATCCCCTCACATGGAGATTGGAAAAAAACACTCTTAAAAACAAGACATGAAATACTCACAAAAAATCAATATAACTACAATTTAAATGTTTTGTAATTTCGTATAAATTGAGGATTTAGTTTTTAAATATGGATTGATTATAAATGAAGAAGGTTGATCATAGATATATACATATTTTGTTACTTTTATTCTACAACTTATCGTATATATTAATTTTCTTCATCATAGCTCTGATCAAATGGCTGAACCTCACCATAAAGGAATAGAACCACTTGAAAAAACAGTTGAGGATGATCATCTGCATGAAGAGTTAAACATGCTAAATGAAAAGCATGCTAAATTACTCGAGGATATAGAGAAGGCTAAGAAGGATATTAACGATTTAAAAAATAAAATCTTCTGATAGGCCAATGATTCTTGACTATTTAAAAAAAAATACTTGCGGAGGGCGAAAAAGAAATACAAGAACTAGAGTGTTGCTTGAACGCCAAACAGGTTTGTGATTTCTGCTAAGTTTTGTAAATCATTGTATTATATTTGATTTGTTGTGTTAGCTTTGTGATTAGGTCAACCATTAATTCTTGTTTCTTTTGGTGAAATCTGTATTAGGGTTGAAGGTTTAAAGGATTGAATGGTTCTTCTTTTTGGCAATTTGTAGAAGGTGATTTGAAGTTTCAGTTTGTGCAAAGCATCGATCTGTTTTAATTAGTCATTGTGTTTAGCTAATTGTTTTTTAATCAAATTTGAAGGTTTGTGCGGATGGGGTGAGCTTTGAGGATAACTATAGTACGTTGTGAAAAACTTTGTTTTCTAACATTTGATATTGTAACTAAACACGAGGCCGGGTGATGCTTAGGTCGCGCGTGTTTAGCTTATAAACCTATTCTTTCTTTCGGAATTCATATCATCTAATGATATTTTTGTCGTGTGTAGGTGGCTTAATTGTGTGTTCTTGATGCCATTAACAAAATGAGCTTAATATAACCTTTTTTATAAAAAAAATGTTTTATTAGATGTTTTATTAGATGAAATTGCATTAGACTTAATGTAACATTTTTGTTACATAATGTAATTTTTTTCAAAAGGTTGCGTTAGGTTTAAAAAGTTACATTATGTAACAAAAAAGTTGCATTAGATGTAATGTAACCTCACCTAATATAGTTATTTACAACTTTTTATGACAAAAAAGATTACATTGGGCTCTTTTTTTTATAGTATACATCGTTTTGTTTTCCTTACGGTTAGGTTCTCCTTTTTTCTCTTCTTTTTTATTGTATATTTCTTCTACTTTTTGTATTGGGCTCTCCCAATTACCCTTGTTAATGAAAAAAAAAAATCTTTGCTGGTAAAAAAAACACATGATAGATACCATGACTAAAATATGGTAGATGGACTTTAACATCAGCATTTCTAGCCCACCTTCATCACCTAATACAGCCCACTCAATCAGCTAAATGTCCAGCCTCCTACAGCCCAACAACCCCCTTGTCTAACTAGTAACTACTAGATCAAGTCTGAACCGGCCACTAAAAGCAAGCATGATCGGTAGCTCCACTACTATCGGTCACCACATGGTCACTCGCGCAAATGCCGACATATTTATAGTCCAAACACCAAGTTGACTTGGCTAGCCCCGACAACTCATCAATGTGTATGACTCTTTTTGCAGCCATAGAAAAGCTACCTTCAATGATCCATGTTGGATGGATGTCATGCATGCATGAAGAAATGAACGCTTTACACCACCACAACACTCTTCTCGTCCAAAAACAACCAACGTTTTGGGTTCTAAGTGGCTTTTTCGCACAAAGCTCCACTCAGATGGAACAACTGAACGCTTTAAAGCTAGACTTATTTCTCACGGATTCACTAAAGTACCGAGCTTAGATATTCACACCTTTAGCCCCGTTGTTAAGGCATTGACAATTCGAGTGGTCCCTTCCTTAGTTGCTATCAAAAAATGGTTGTTACGCCAGTTAGACGTTAAGAATGCATTTTACATTGTCACTTAAATGAAACAGTTTATATGGAGCAACCACTAGAGTTTGTTGATGCTAGTTTCCCAACTCATGTATGCAAATTAAACTAAAAAACTCTGTGACCTTAAAGAAGCCCCCGTGCATGGTTCCAACGATTATGCACATTTCATAGAGATGCATGTATTATGTATTTATTGATATACCTTGATGATCTTATGTCTTATCCTAACCAGGAATCAAGAACTGATACTCAAATCACTCGGTCACTAAAATGCATGCGGAGTTTGCCATCAAAGATATTTGGGACTTTTTAAAACGTTTAGATACAAATATATATACCAAGTAAAAAAAAACAAAATTTAAAAATAAAATACACTAAGCGCCATATATATACCAAGTAAAAAGAATGTTGAAGGACCGACGACAACACAAGATCGATGAACTACAAATCAAGAATACCAATACCAAAAGCCGATAAATGTTGAAGGAGCCGACCACAAGAGAACATGTTCTATAGACGCCTCAATAGTGAATTGATTGTTAAATGTCTACAAATCATGGGACAAACAAGATCATCAAACTAAGGATAACTTATGTATGTCTAGGTTACACTCAAAAACACTTGAAAATAACTACTTTATTATAAGGCTTACAAGACAACCAATGTGTGTTCACTCAACAAGAAACCTACATTTTAAAGAAAGGTTGATCCAGAAACATCTTTCCTACGCAGTGACGAAGCTTATGCCGAAAGACAGTTGGAGCCGAAAGTCAGGGGGACCAAAAATGATATGGCAAACTAAGTATATAAATTTTTTTTGGACCAAACGGGTATTATTTAAACTACTAAGCAAAAAAACGGCCGGGGACTGGGCTCGGTCTGGCCCAAGGTATCCTTCGCCAATTCCAAGGGATGTTGGTAGAGTGTTTAAGTTCCATATAATAACTATAAAAACTAAAAACAGATTTTAATAACATCAGCTGTACTGTAAGTTGTCATGTGGCAATTTAAGATCATGTTTAATAAGACATATACCAGGTTGTTTTTGGTGTTTCATAATAACACAATATTTTCAAAGTTGATCCTTGTTGCAAAATATATACCAAGAATCATGATCAGTTTACAACAAAACACCAAATACTGATTGAGAAATAGAATCACCCAACAGCCAAACAAAATATTCCCTAATCAGCATAATTATATACCTTTTTTCTACAAAACCATCATTTCATACAAGCAGACTGCTGGTCTAGAGTATCCCTGCTCACAACTTCATACCAATTTGATCATGAAAACTTAATATCCCAGAATTCCAATCTCACACTTGTATATACTAAAGTGAATTAGTAGAGTTGGTTTAACGGGTGGGGTCCATATTTTGTTGCCAGAGTAAAATGGTTTTAAAGGTAAGTTTTAAAGAGACCTAGATTTCATTTAAGAAAGTATTGTTGATATATCGGTTCGGGGTCCATATTTTGTTGTGTTTGTATTCACAGCTGAACTTCCTGCACGGAAAAGAAGTATAATGCTTATCTAGTTTCTCTGAGATGTGGTAATTTCGACCCATTTGCTTATAAATGGGTCAATTCGGGTTATAATTTATCTCCAACGGGTCAATTTAGAAAAAATCAATCAAAAGAAACTGGTTATTTGAATTGTGTTTTATCTCTAACGGGTCAAATAGGTCGATTTAAAAAGACAACAAAGAGGAAACGGGTCAAATGGGTTTAACAGATTAAAACTCGCCTGAAATGTATTTTTTAATACTTTGTCATTGTTTTTAACACAAATGACACATTATTAACAAAAGTTATTTTTAAAATAACACAAAGTTTTAGCAATAAACCCAACTCAATTCGACCCGTTTCAACCAGCACAAAACTGTACTGTTTTAAAGGGTTACTCAACCCGGCAGACCCGCCCTTTTTCCTTACCATGAAACAATGTGAGCAGAATCAACTTTACCTGGATGATATTTGCTTCAAACTTATGATACATGCATCTGCTCGCTAGCTTCATCTGAAAAGTTTTGGTCCGAGAATTCTGCAAATAAATAAATGAATTTAAGTTTCTCACGGTAATTAACATCCAAGACCCAATTGTTGGGATCTTTTCATTTTCACATTCATAATTTTTATTGTTTCTCCATGTATAAAGCAAATGGAACACCCATAATCATATATCTATTACTTGTTCATGCCATATAAATGAGGACCACAAAATGAAAGCATTGAATGGCGGAAGAGTAAATGACTTTAATGCCCTATATAAGTTTCAGTTTGATGATCTTGCGCTTTTCAAGTTTTCTTTCCAATGACATGGTATGTTACAAGATTCGTGACTTGAAAATAATCTCTAATTACTTTCTATGCTTCTTGACTTTACTTAAACTGAATTTGCTGCACTCTGAATTTCCTTAGCGGAAACGGGTCAAATGGGTTGGTGCAGTAGTAGGTCTGAATCCAGTTACCACTTGTTTCTGCTTTTAACCCCTTGAAGACTGGTCCAAGACAAGATGCACTTTACATTTGATAAATTGGTTAGCGGGGTATTAGTGGGAGACATGAGTATACCTGTGCCTAGTGTCACGACTATAATAAAATTTATAAACTCATTCATGAGTGAACCAAGCATCAAATGATATCAAACAAACTTGGAAGATATGCAAGTAAAATCCTTACGGAACACCCTCAGATGGTAAAATTTCCTAGATTAAGCATTAAATGATAAAACAAGAACACGTGTTATTACCATATACGTGCTGCACAGACATTTTAGACAGACACTGAAATTAAGCGCTAGAAAACCCCAAGATTTCCTGTCCCTACCCGCACCTGTACACTTGATGCAAGAAAATTCTATGCATGAAACCTTTTTAGACATAAAAGATAACATGAGTAGATTAATAGTCACCTTCAAAGTAATCAAGTGATTTCCCATGCCTTTCAAAAACCTGCCCTGTACTTAGTCCAGTCTCATTGAAACAAATATTACTGTCCCGTGAGCCCAAATTCATAGCAGTGCTGCTGTCCTGCTTCTTAGTTGCTCGTACAAAATGTTGTTTACCAGCACACCTAGGATGGTTTGTGAACACAGATCGGTGCAACTGCTTAACGAATGATGATTCCAAATGATCAAGATACATAGCATGCTTCTCATTTGTCCATGTTGTCTGCACAAAATGATAAATTGTTCACAAGTTGGTATTGGCATTATGCAAGGGAGACCATAAAAGAAGGTAGATGTAGCTTAAATGAATGTAAGGAACTAGCCCTTAGAATATTCAGTAGTATTTTAAATAGCTTGAAAGGGTAAGAACTTAAGTAACCTCGATAAAAAGGTTTCCGCACAACACAATGTTTCCTAGGGGTTCTACACCGAAAATTGATAAGTGAATCACACATGGCTGCACGACAACCTATATTGACCTGAATACTTTGATGAAGTGTTTCAAA
This sequence comes from Deinandra increscens subsp. villosa, assembly GCA_039602395.1. Lineage (NCBI taxonomy): Eukaryota > Viridiplantae > Streptophyta > Magnoliopsida > Asterales > Asteraceae > Deinandra > Deinandra increscens. The sequence goes on from JBCNJP010000007.1 coordinate 121,998,466, forward strand.
TCAGAAAGTTAGATCTGAATGAAGCGGGTCATGTTCTAATATATTCACGAAATAACCAAGTTTGAATGGGGGTCGAGGTGGGGTCCACGCAAACACTCGATACAAGTTCTTTTTCCTTTTTTGTAAGATGGAATCAGATTAGGACAATCTAGATGGAATCAGCCAATCTTGTGACAATTTAGAGTATCTGCGAGTGAAGGAAAGAAGAAGCAAGTGATCTTGGGTTAGCTAATCTAACAGATTAGGAAGCAGAAAATGTGTGCCGTTTAGTATTACTAATTGTTCATCAGGTTGAATGATTTAAGAATGTTGATATCAACAGCTAGCAAAACAATGTCATTTTTGCTGCATCGCCAGTCTCATAATCGACAAAATAATATCAGAACAGATGAAACTTAACATCATCCGCATTTGGTGAAATCCAACTCAAATGTCTACCTAATCAAATTAGAAGATAAGAACAAATATGGGAAGTTTTCTCGTGTGACCTTTAGTGACTTCCATCACCCACGGATCTACGACCACCACAACAAACCTTTGTCTATTTGTTTAGCATATCATTTCAGTATCAGATACTAGTAAGCAACCAAAAAGAGCCCTATGTAAAAAAAACCTTTTAGTAACATGTCATAAGTTCATTCATGCTTCCTCTGAGTTATTCAGTTCATTCTCATTAAATAGAAACTACAATTTATGTTTTATACTCATGGCTAATTATTTCAACTAATATCTCCTTAGAGCATCTCCAACATGAGCCAATTTCTAAACTAAATACCACATATAACCAGTTAATCCATGAGGTAACCCTCAACAAAATCAATAAAAGAATCACCCACCGGTGCTAAAACTCAGGTGTGGCTAGGGTCTTTCATGAAAAGAAAACTCCAAATCTCGATTTAACAGTCCGAAGGGAACATAAACGTAAATCACAACACAGATACACATATGCGTCCGTTTAATTACCTTCATCTGAACTAATAATGCGTAGAAGATAACGTAAAATCTAAAATCGCAAAACAGCATACTGATACAAATACACAATCAACATGAACAAAATAATGAAGTTAGTTACCTTCGCTGAATTGTCAATCGGATGTAACCTAATTTTGGAATTCTCAACAGTCAAAAACGAGTTCGAGATCATATCCGATTCCGATAGATTCAAGTTATGGTCGCGGCTTTGAGTGACGGCGAGATCTGCAAACACCGGCAGCGACGACGAATCACGCCGGCGATTCCCTTCCATTTTAGTCTAGTTTTGGAAGGTAACTGCAGAAGCTTGAAACAAGTACCAATTTTAGGGGCGGAGAGAGAAACATCCACGGCGGAGGAGAGAGAGAGAAGCGGTCGCGTAAACAGCATAATACACACATGGCGACGCTTTTACACGTGCCATGAAAATTGGCATATGCCACGTCAGAAAGGGAAATGGTATGTTGATAATATCTCCGGCTAACGTGAGCCAGATATTTGTGTTAACAAGTGGCTTATTGGCACGTCTTGGTGTAAAAATCGGTTTGAAATAAGAACCGAACCGGTTTAAAAATATGTTTGAGTGTTGACCGACTTAGGTCAAAACAAGTTTGGCCTAAAACTGGTTCGGTTTGAAAACTGGTTATAAGGGAGAAAATATAAAACTGACCAAACCGGATCTGTTTGGAATCGAAACCGGTTCTTGACTAAAACCGATTTGGACCGGTTCGGCCCATTAATATATATATATCTTTTTAAACATTATATAAACTTAAAAAACATATTTTTTTATTCAATTCAAATTTAAAACAATACAAACACAAGTTGTTCCGGATAGATATGTTACAAAGATAGATGTTCGAGATGGATAGGTTACAAACACAAGTTGTTCGAGACCGTTTTTCAACTCAACCAAGTCGAAATATACAGCGAACAATGTTGGCATACTTTGAGCACTAGAACTTGCCATTTGAAGTGAAAAATTAGTATATTTGAGTGTTTTTAAGATTTAGAGAAGTGGGGTAATGTTTATAACACTAACACACCATGGGACTATATATAGCAAAGATTAGGATCAAAATGGGTTGTGTAATACTTTGAAAACGAAGCAAGGTGACTAATACTTTGAAAACGACACGTATGGTGATCAAATTGCGGCTGGATCAGGATAAACACCAAATTCATGATGCTGGCACAATCGTCACGGATCGCGAAGGTATATGTGTGAGGGCTCGTGGTCCACGAGCCGTATATTGCCAACAGATTTGTGAAATTTATATTTTTAATCCCTGAAGTTCTATTTTATGCAGCTTTGACCCCCACACTCTCATATACTTATTATGTTATGCCCAAAAAGTGTTGAGATATGTTTCTCATAAATTTCTAAGTCTCGGGACACGCGATACGATATTTATAAATATGTTTTTAACGAGTATTTAATTTGTACATGAATTATTTAAAATACGTATAACGCTCGAATTTACCGAATATCATCACATCGATGAACCTACAAATATATTTATAGGAATCAACAACATGTGATTTTTTTCGTAAATTCGCGAGACTTCGGGTTAATATCGAAATTGCGAGAAAAACCGTAATTTTGTTATTTTCGTTATAAACCTCGAACTTTCACGAAACCTCACTAGTATTTACTTGTGTGCGTGAGTAGTATTACCCACAAGTATCATACATGTTTGGAATGCTCGAGTTTTCCGGATTTACTTAAATAACAAAAATGGTCGAGTTAGAGATTCGAATTACGATAAATGGAAACATCGAAAGTCACGAACGTTGTGATTAAAGGATTTAACCATATAATAAGTGATATAAAAATATCAAATGAGAAATGATTCTTTATTAATTATCAACCATGATTTAAAATGGGTCGGGCATTTACAAACAGATAAACCGAAGTGTCACTCTTAGTTTTTGGTGTCACAAGCAATCTGGACCAGAAACCAGATAGTTTTTACAATCTGTGGATCATATATGTTTTTACACTTTTACATGTAAATAAGTTGACTTAATGTATTTGATTTTGGTAGTATTATTAAGGTTGTGGTCTCATCAACTAATTATAGGTGCAACAATTAAAGGAGGATCATATAGTAGAGCTAAAACAAGATAAAGAAAAAACATATAATAGAGAAACAAGCTATGTTGGAAAAAATAAAGAAAATACAAAGTTGAACGCTAAATTGAATGCAAAACTCCGGTTGCTATTACAAAACTTACCACAAAACTTTTCACCAAGTTAAGCATATGACTTTGTTTTGTTAACAATATAGTAGCTAGGTTTTTTTTTTCATTTCTTTTGGATGGATCTTTATTGTATTACATTTGGTTATTACTTTTGGATGGATCTTTATCGTGTTACATTTGTTTATTTTAATTTATTATGTTGAGACGTTTATCTTATTAGTGTTTATATCTATGAAAACTTTGTATATTGTTTATAGGAAAAAGTGGCAAATATAAATGAACCTTTTAAAACTGGGTTAAATTCCATAGCGAAAATTTTGAACAATCCGTAGCAGGACTTAATTTGTAGCCAAATTCATAGCTTAATTTCGTTGCTAAAAATCCATAGCAAAAATCGTAGCTAAAAGTTTGTTGCAAAAAAGTTTGTATCTACTCTGTTGTTAAAAGTCCATAGCAAAACCGTAGCTAAAAGTTCGTAGCTAAATTTCTGTAGCTAAATGTTCGTAGCAAAAACCGTTGCTAAAAAATCCATAGCTAAAATTTTGTAGCTAAAATTCCTTAACAAAGTCTATAGCTAAAATAGCTATGACTATTTTCTTCACTAAAAGTGTAGCAAAAACTTTTAGCGGCGAGGGTTCTTGTTAAGGCCCAAATCCGTAGCGAAAAGGTATTTGCTACGGATTTGTTATGGATTTTAGCCATAGCAAATGCTTATTTGTGTATGTCGTGTGATTGGGTAGAGTTTAGAGACTATAAGACGTTCGAAAACAACTAGTTTTTTTACTGAGTAACAAACTAACAACTATAAACCGGTAAGCCGGTTCAAAAAAAACAGTTATGCTTTAACTCTCTTTCAAAAACTCCAAACGGTTCCTAACTGACAGTTTGGACCGTTACCAACCCAATTCTTGAAAAAAAATGATCCAAATAAATGGTTTATAACCAGCTCCATTATTGAAACCGAGCTTTTTAACCTCTACATGCGACCACTAGCTGACGTGCTACTCCCTTGAGCTGATATTGATACGCCCTTGACGTTCCCATGTTTTTTTAACAATAAATTTATTATATCACAAATCATTAAATCTTATATTTGTAAGGATTTGAACTTTCACCACTTTATAAAGGGCAAACACCATAACATTAGCAGGGGCGTTTTAAACGATTTGGGGACCCCAAGCGAACTAACATTTTGTGGTCTTTCAGTATTTTTAAAAGTTAAGTTTCACTTTTATCCGGCTTGGGACCGACATAATAAACTATATTGTTCATAATTAATAGAGTTAAATTTTTTATTTTTATCCTATGTGGACAAATATGAATAGAATAAATTTATATTGTTCGATGCAAATTGGTTAATAAAACATTTGAATTCAATTTCTTCTAACAAATCTTTTTCAATTAATAAAATAGCTAAATCGTTCAATATATCTTGTGAAATTATAGATCTTAGATACTCTTTTTTATAATTTTAGAATTCGTACAAGTTATGTGGCTCTAGGCGAGTATAAAATAAGAACCCTAAAATATAAACTCAATCTTATTTTACTATTAAAAATATATAATTTAAATTTGTTGGTGATACGAAAACACAAATATGTTAAACTAAAACTACGAAAACCTAAATAAAAAAATAAATGAAGAAAAAATAGTAAGAATGGAAAATGTGATAAAAAATCTACAGAAATAAAGAAATAGAATAGAGAAATGAAAGATTAAAAACAAAATTAAATGTGCTGTGCAAAATTTAAACTGACACCTAGCGGTTAGAATTCAAGCATTTAACCACCACACCATATAAGTCATTTATTAATTTAATTGCATTCATATGTATATAAGTTTATATAAAAACATATATAATTTTTTTAATGTGTGCCTTAAATTTTTAAGAGCCTTAAGCGTTAACTTTAATTGTTTGGTCTATTAAACTGTCACGGGACACTAGACTACAAGGCCACAACCCTTGACACTCCAAGATAATAATAGTGTATTGCTATAGGCCTATAGTAGTTTAATAGTTGTACACACCTTTATTATTATTATTATTATTATTATTATTATTATTATTATACATAAATAAATCAATTTTAAAAAAATCCAAATGATAAAAATAGTTATCAACTTGTCATCTTCTTTGATTAAAAAAAGGCAAAAGGTGTATAAAAAGTTATTTAGTAGTTTGATAGATATTTTAAAATAAGTTTTGTAATTGTGAATTCAAAAATCATGTGATATATTATGTAACCATATTGAAAAGTTGGTGATTTGAATTGTCACCTTTCTTAAGTTCAATGTTTAAAGACAAAATATAAAACGTGTCGTGGCAACTATTTTCATGTGAATGGCGAAGTGATTCTTGTGTTGAATAACAATTTTCACCTTTTATATACTTGCATAATTGCCCTCTTCACCTTTTTGGTGTACTACAATAGGGTGTTAAGCACTTATGGTCGATTTTTCTTGGGAGGATCACAATATAATATTATAGAATTCAGGTAATAAAATATGGTGTGAATATAAATAATAAGACTTTAATCTATGAATTTTATTTTACTTTACTTTTTAAATAGAGTTTTGTTATTGTAATACATTAATTAGACAGATTTGCATCGTACCATTTTAGTTAGAGTTAGTTAGAGAGTAGAACTATACGACCCATATAAAACTCTATATAACTCGTATATAAAAATCTAAAAAAGTCGTATAGGTTACTATACGGGTCGTATAGTTTTATCTTTTCCTCACACATTAATAATTTATATAAGATTCTTATTGTCAAGCAGACCAATTTATATTAAATTTACTACAGAATTATGAAGATATGATGCGTTAACCGTGTATAATTTTAGAATAGAAAGTTATACATTTATTAGTAAAGTTTTATATTATATGTTGACTTTATAAATTTTAATTTATTTATAATTATAATCAATATATACAATTATCATACTACTATCCACCTATTGTGATTTTTTTCTGTTTTTCTGCTAGCTCATCTCTTTTGTTCATTGTTTTCTTTTTCTTATATTTGTCTTCTAAAGAAAATTAAGATTTTTTTTTATCTTTAAGATAATATTTTTTACAGTTATATGTATCAATACTTTTACATCTTAATACTTCTTAATACTTTTAGCGTTTATTTTCTAATTATAATGTCGTTACGTAGTCTATCGTATTTTTTTATATAGTTTTTTGCAATGCAACTATTATATTTGGCAACGTTGTTTATGCGCTTTTTTGTATTCTTTCCCAAGTGCAATTTAGCACATAAGTTGGTTGAGTAACGAATATAGTTATGTAACATAACTTTTAGGTATAAGCTCAATACTTATACATTTCTCTTCCAAATCATTTTTTCTTGTTTCATGTACCCTTGTTATCCCTACGGCAACAAATGGGTAATAAAATCTAGTTATTTACAAATACTGTACATATTTTATTAGAATTTTGAATTGTGCGATCGTTTTTATAAACATTGATAAGAGTATATCTTATATAGGTGTATTACAAAATTTGATTTTTTTTTATAAAACCTATATTACCCGTATAGGGTTTTTTTAGACCCGTATATTATACATATTAAAGTGAAACTCAAATTTTTGCTAAAATTTATGTAAACATCTCAAATTGAAAATATACAAACCTGACATATAGATTATACGACTCATATATATGTATATGTGTAGCACAGACAAAAGTGAAAAGTCTGACACCACTAACCGACCCATGTAATTGGTTATTATACGAGTCATATATATAATTAGTAGTCGGGAAAAGACACAAATAGCATATGCCGTATCCATATTATATATTTTAAATGCGCGCAGTGATCATAACATATATAAACATATATGGGTCTTTAGGTTCCTCAACTAGCATACCAATCTCAAAGCTATGGAAGCTAATAGGGTAAATACATGAAGAAAAGATATCTAAATACATTGAGTTCCAAAGAGCTATATATGATTAATCTATAGATATAGATATTGAGTATCTAATGCATTCTTGTTATGTAGACCAACATTTCGATTCCAAGATGGAATCTAGCTCACAAAAGTTGATCGATCGATTGTAAAGTTCATATCGTAGTATATCACAACTGTATACTTACCTACGTGTAAAAGAATGAGAGAGAGAACTAGATTTCGGTCAACATAACCGTAAGAAAAATAAAAGTTACGTTAAATGTTTAAATCATCAAATACGTACATAGTGTCTAGATTCGTATTTATGGTAATCTTTGTCTCGTATTTTATGACCTGCCACTTTCTCTACTCTACATCTACTATACTTTTCAAACCGCTACACATACACTTTGCTTGATTTAGACCTAAAATTATTCGGTTAAGAAGTCCAACACTTTATTACGAGATTGTCAATCCTCATCATACCCTTCATCACATTTTTAAAGAAAATGTGTAACGGTTAAATGTACATCATTTTAGATGTGTATAGAAAGCCTCAACAATTTTAATTTTAGCTTTTATTTATGTTTATCATGATAGATATTGTGTGTGACAAGACGAAAAATACATAATTTGTGTTTCTTTTGACACCACACTTCGAAAGAACACTTGTAGAATTTTTTTAATGATAAATTTGGATTATTAACGGGCCCTAGCCCATCCGATCATCTCCATTCTTCGAGTACAAGAATCGAAGATTATGCTCAGGAGGAAACGCCCTGCCCAACTTGAAACCCCCATTTTTTATTGTCACATGTAACACTTGAATCCAAAACCTCTTAATTTTAATGTCTTTGGATGTTTCACCCTAAACACTTGGGCTATGGATCATTCACAACACTTGCAGACAATAGTGGCCATGAGAACAGTAAAACCAGACGATAACTTGTCGGTAATCACATCATTCGCTTTCCTATGAAAGAATCTAGAGATCATCATCCGGTAAATAAATTACACAATGTCCGACTTTCTCACCACCGTCAGACGATAGCTTGTCGGTAATAACGCATTCGCTTTCCTTTGAATACGTACTAGAATAGTTTTTGAGTACTAGAACATAAATTATGAAAATGCACTTATACTTGCTACAAATAATTTTTGAGTTTGTCGTGCTTCGGTTTTGATAATTTATGTTCTTCACGATCATTTGTCCAATTATGAAATAAAATGAATCAAAATAAAGGGTATAAACAAACTAAACCAAGTCCGAGTTAATTTGTCTAGACTCAAACTCGACTTGTTAGAGCTCGAGTTTCATTTGTTTAGAGCGCTCAAACTCGGCTTGAGCTTTTATCAACACGATCTCAAGTTGATCAAAATAAAGGGTGCAAACAAACAAACAAATTTATGATGCAAATTAATTAAAATAAATAGTAAATATTTGAAAGATTACGATCATTAATAATTATTAAATAAGTTAAAATACATAGAATCTAAGATTGTTATTCTCCGAACCCTACGATCTCTTCACTTTCAACGACACAAATTGCGTACACCATAACACACAAACACACTCTCGATGTCTATTCATCAAATTCTATCGTTGGCCGGCTGTGTAGAAGCTTCATAAATCGAACAAGCAACCACCTGCGCCCATCGCTTTAATCTCATCTTCACCCTCTCTGGATTATCACCTACATTATTCAAAACCAAAACCAAATAAATTAATTCCGACAACAATCTTCAAGTCGCTAATTTAATCTAAAAGACCGAAAAGACCAGTCTAGTAGGTGAGAGATCGATCACATTTAGTCTATAAACCTACATTTGTTAATTTTAACCAATTCAGCCAACATGGGATGAAGCAATATAAAAAGCTAATACAACCTTTTTTTCCGTCACAAAAACGTTGCATTAGATATAATATAAACTTTTTATTACCTAATATAACTTTTTTCTTCTTTAAAAAGTTGCATCGGGTCTAAAAAGTTACATATGTAACAAAAAAAAGTTGCATTAAGTATAATGTAATTCCACTAATTCAACTTTTTTTTTAAAGTGAAATTACCACGTGAGACTTCGATCCATAACACAAAAATTAGGGTTTACTATCTATCGCTAAATTGTAGGAATTTCCGATAATAAAAAAATTTATCAGAAATTTTAGCGCCATTTAAACACGAAATTGATCAAAACTCAATGTCAAAATCTCGTACTTGGATCAACAATGAAGCTCGAAGAAGAAGACGCATTAGAGACCGAAGAAGAATCGGATTCCATCGAAGAAGACCTCGAAAGATTTCGAACAGCAGCATACAATTCAAGTGCAGGAAACGCCCGTTTTAGTTTCGGATCCAATTCGTTAGACGGATCTAACCCGAACCCTAACTCGAAGCAAGCCCTAAGCTCCCTGATATCATCATCAGTGACGTCATATTCCGCCGCCGCGTCGACGCTCATGCTGCGGCGGTGCAAGTTACGACGTCGTTGTTTGAGCTTTAGTTTCTCCCATTCTTTGTCGCGGAGCATGTCGGCCGACCACGACCGGTTTTTGGAGAGAGTCGGAGATGGTTTTCTGGCGTCGGACATTTATGCAGAACCGCCGTGTGCGGCGGAGGGGATCGCCGGCGGGAATGAGGGGATGTGGAGAAAGACAGAAAGTAGCGGCTGGTCCACCACAGACGTCGTGATAAATAGGAATGAGGGTTGTAGATTCTGTGTGGTGGGGTATAGGTTATTACGGTGGGACGTTGGAGTGTTGGGCTTTTCTACTTTTTATACTATTTTTAGCACCCGTCGTGGAAAAGCATTGGTTTTTTTTATTTTATATTATTTTTGTGGTAAAAAGTTATTATTTTTTTAATGCAAAAACGAAATTTATTTTTTGGCGAAAATTTATGCTGTTCCACTTTTATTTAGATAAAAGTATTTTGAAGCTATATTATTATTTATATACCAGGTGTTTTATAGATAGTTTATTATTACTTTTTAAATAAATTTTAACATATACAATTATTAAATTAGATAGTTGAATAATACTTTTGTTTAGTTGAGTCAATTAACTTCATTAGATAGGCTCTCACGTGACAACTTATAAAAAAAAATCTTTTGTTTTAGTTTTACATTGTTGTATTTGTGAATAAGTTCTTTTTTCTCTATTAATTTGGTTTATCGATGCGTAGTCTTTTTTGTATTTTTTTTTTACGTTACATTTTAACAACCTAATTGTTTTGTGTGTTCGTGTTATCTCAGTGACAACACATGGATAATAAATCTAGTTATGGACATTTTGATTATTATACTTGTGTATCTAGTTGCCTTTTCTTTAATTTTTTCCAAAAATCAAACACACATAATCATATTTTTAAATCTGTATCATTTTGTTTATGATGAAACTTCATCTTTCATTACTTGGAAAACTTTAACGCCTAAATATTATGAGATTAGAAATCATATGATATGTATGTGTTACATACTTGCATATAATGATACACATAACATGTCATGCTACTTTTGTTACATACTTAATGCGTAGCAAGTATACGTATGGATATCACATGTGCATTACTTGATAATAAAAAGCTATATTTTTATACATAAACGTTTTTATGCCTATAAACAAAAACCTATACAATTTATCTAAATTCATGAAAAAAAAAAGAAAACACACTTAAATAAACATAAACATAAATGAGTCATTTTCATGAACATGCTTTCCATGATCTTATAGTTCTATCATCATATTTATATTTTAGGAAAATTGACACACAATTCAAAATTTTCATCACATCACGTGATCATTCAAATGAGAGATGATAACTTTTAATGATATTTTAACTGGTAATTATTAAACAAATTGGCCTAAATATGTTCAAGAAAATGACCCTTAATTATAATAAAATGAATATTTACTAAAAAACAATGATTATTAAATACTACCAATCTTATAGATTCAGACATAAGTGAATCTTTAATTTATACTTACTTACATAATTGAGTCAACTCCCTTAAATGGTTAGGCATGCAGAAAATGTTATTAATAACAATTATAACATGTAAATGTTGACAGAATACATTTGAAATTATGAGAAAAAATAACATCAATAATTTATAGCAACTCAATGCCATATAGTTTAGTTGGTGAAGTTGTTTAATGATGTTTGGATTTCAAAATTAGAAAAAAAAAATTATAAGGTCTAGTTTTCAAATTTTTCCAAATATTTTTATAAGTCCATAATTTAATCAACTTACACAGAAGACATGAGAGACGACTTGATGAGAGACCAAACGGTATACTCTCCAACGATTTGATCCTTTGACTCAACGGTTTGACTGCATACCAGGAATAAAATTCATGGAATTGACATTTTGGTTCCGCTAGTATTGATTAATATTTTCTTAAGTTCGATTTCTAGAGCCTTTAGGTTTTATCATAGTGGGTCTTCGAAAGGTGAATACACGTGAGAGTATGTGCCCTCCCGAGTGTGGGTGTCGTTTACGCCAATAGGGTTTTGGGTACCCGTGCCTTAATCGTTTCCCGTTAAAAAAAAAAATTATATTTCGTTAAGTTATTTTTTTATAATATTACTCTATTTATTTTCTAAAACTGTAAATAAAAATGTACCGAAAACCAAGAAATCTAATCATAATAAAATTAACTAAACGTTAATACAAAATATACAAAAAAATAATCTTGCTAATGGAGGTTCGTACGGTGATATAATCAATGGTCATAGACGTCCCATAGCAACTCCAACTCCGTCTCTCATTCGAATTCTGGGTAATCACCTCGGTGGTTTGTATCATAACTTGATGTTTTATGCCTCCACCGCTTCTGTTTTTTTTAAGAAGTCGAGCTATAACTCATGAGTTTTTATGTTTTAAATGAAGAAAAAAATACTTCGTAAAGCAGAAAATATAAAATGACATACGAGCACTCACACAGTTCGTTAACCACAAAAACTAACAAAGATTACATGTTGGGGGTTGGGGGGGGGGGGGGGGGGGGGTAAACATGCAAGCGGCTCACAAACCTTTGGACTAACCTTGCAAGTTTGACCAAACTTACACTTTGTTAAAATTACAGGGACGATTTATGTAATTAACTCTTTAATACATGTTCAATTCCTGGCTGTTATAAAAATCAGTTAAAATTCAATAAAAAAAATACATAACAATAACTTAACATTGGAAATTAATAAGCTATAGATAAATGGTCAAAAATATCACATTTGCTTGATGCTACAATTTAAAAGGCTTGATTTTTAAGTTCATTTAGTCCTCTATACATACAAGTTGAATCATGACCAATTGACCAGCCACAGTGAGCCTTTCTTACAACACCTTCTGTTATCTTGAGGAACTGACTCTTGAATTTAACCGATAACCCTCGCAATTAGCCTGGGTTCGTGGTTATATAGATTATAGAACCATCCAAATAGTAACAGATTGAGCCAACTTTTGATATTTTCACTTGCTTGCATTTAGCTTGCTCGGTACTCAAAAACGAGACCCGTTGCTACACTTTTTGCTCTACCATGCCCACAAAACTTGGCGATTATAGCCAACGCAAGTTCCAGGGAACTTGAGAGACCCCGACATGTGATTAGTCTACCGTCAACCACAACTTGTGAACCGACTATGGTGTTGCTATCAAGCATGCTCACCACAGACGGATGAGCTGTTGCTTTCTTGTTCTGGAAGGAAAGTAAAAAAAATGGATGGAAAATTTAATTTTTAAACCAACTTTCAGGTATAATCATATATATAAAATGCTGTTCTGCAGGTTTTTAACTTACTTGGAGCAGGCCTTGTTTATGAAGAATTGAAAGTGAAGAGGAAAGCGCCCCATATTTCCGTCCATTAGAAGCTTGTTCTTTAAGCAACTTCTTCAAAATCCTAGATTTGCTTAACCGCTCTACACCAGAAACTCCGCCCTGAGATTGAATATACAGAACAAGGATAATATATCTTAAATTGACAAATAAAAATTAGAGTAAATTACACGGATGATCCATATTGTAAGACCAAATTACGGTTTTGGTAATTTCTAATAGAAAGTTACAACCATGGTCTCCAGTCGGTTCACTCAAGAAGGACACTTGGTCCTAAGCATTAACCGAGGTTAAAGAAATTGTTACGTTTTGGTAAAATGACTACGATAACGTATTCTGCATAAGTTTAAAGAAAATTTTAATCTTTGTTAGTGAATAGGACCAAATGTGTTACGAATCGGAAAACTCTTGGACCAAACCCATAAATTTTGAAAATAAATGTCCAAAACTGAAATATGGCCTTACCAGAGGGACCATCTGTCAAATTCATTCATCAAAGTATGTTTAACTAACCGGTAGGATAATTAAGTCAAATATTGATTCAGCAGCATTCTTAAGTAACTTGTCTGCAATGATTTTTATTCCATGGGACCCGGAAATCGTCAAAGTTTTTTCAAGAGAAGCAACCGTAACATCTAGCTTAGCTCGTCGTAGAATATCTACAACTGTAACCACTTCAATATCTTCGGATCCATTTGCAACTGGGATGAGAATCTGTGGTCATGAGGCATTTAATACAGTTAATTAAGCCTCACAAAACGGTTGGGTCGGTAGCTAAGAGGCAAAATGGGTTCGGGTAAAAGAAGTATAATATTTACTATATGGATGGATCAATCATTGCTCTTTTCTCACCAACATCTACATTAACTCTACTTGTAGAACCTAGCAGTCTACTATAGAGTTTGTTCGGTACAGAAAAGCCAGACAAATATTATACTTTCTCCATCCATAGTGAGTAATGAATTCCATATATATAATGTTTAAACAATAAGCTATAAATAAGAACTTAAACCGAAATTGAATCTCAAGAATTAAAAACGAAGAAACTCTTACGCGAGGGGTATGATCAACAGCCCACTCAACTTCATTGAACTCTTCCTTCCGAGAAACCTCATCAGCGGTGTCCATTAACTAGTTCATAATTGAAAACACAAAGAGTTAACTCAAATCGATCATCCATAATTCCATATCAAAGAATAACAACTATTAATGAACTTAAATAAGTTATATTTGAATTTAATGGTCCTAAATTATGAATGCCTTATATAAAAACTTCACTTTCGTCTTTCAATATCCATAATGAACACAACTAGATGTCACCCCATCCACAACCCGCTTTTCAAGTTCAAATATTAAAAAAAAAAAGAGAGAGAGAGAGAGAGAGAGAGAGAAGAAGAAGCTTGAAATACCAGAAATTTGCTCATCTCTGTGGAAGCAGACTCGCCGAAAAGTTGTTCCACTAGTGACACAGAAAACTGAAAGCAGGTACCAGGGCCACGACTTGTTGTCAGTTCTTCAGAAACTTGAAGATTTGTTTTAATGGCCCGAAAACTCGGGAGCTTGTGAAAAAATGCTGGATGACAAGTTGTCTGCAAGAGGCAATGCACATTCATAATTAAAAACACTATAGTCATACTGATGCAGATCTAGAGAACCCGTCCGCCCGACCCGCATCCGGAAATCCGAGACCCGTTCTCATCGGGTTGAAGATTTTAATAGTTTTATTCTTATTTGATAGTTTCTTTGTTGGGCTTTGTTTCCTTATCCTTTGTTTATCTATTTAAGGAGCATATGTATTTAGTATTTAGGAGTTGTTTCTTGATAATAAAGTTATTTCTTCTTGGAGGTTTATCCAGGGTTCTAGCACCAGGTTTTGGAGCTACGTTTTCATCCCTTGACATAGATCAAGGGTTATCTATCCATCACGCTATCACATACCATGTATACAATATCCTTCAAAATATAAAAAAATTATAGTCTAAATTTAGAAAATGCATATATATAATATACAAGCCTTTTTTCTCTTGAGAAGACCCCAAGGCATAAGTGTGACGGCTGGGGCAGCACAGATTGCACCATATAAACGTTTCTCCTCAGCTTGCTTCTTGGTAATTTCTTCTAGTGTTTTACAATCTCTCAAACGAACAGAACCAGGCATGCCTCCCTAGAGAAACATAAATGAAATAAGTAAGGAAGAAATACCCATGAAAACTAATAAACAAAGAAATATCAATTAAGATTGACAAACAAAGACATGAAAACTAATAAAATGTGCAGATGTAAGACAAAAAAAACTAGGTTTGAAGTTTGGAGAACTTACCGGAAGAGCAACCAGATCAAATATTATATCTGAACATTCAGAAATGGATATATCTGCAACAAGTATTGTACCACCAGAAAGTTTCACTTCTAGCTGAGGCTCCACTGACGCAATAGCCACATCAGCGCCAGCTTGGCGCAGCACATTCACCATTATAACAGCTTCCATTTCTTCTGTACCAAGTCCAATTGGGATCAAAACCTACAAAAGCCCAACACAAAACCCGCAATTGGAGTTTGTTCAAAGGCATACATGTTACTTCTCTCAAACCTCCATCCTATAAGTTATAAATGGTATATGGTTTTCTATATATTATGTAGGGTTAATTGGATAAGAAGCCAATATACAAATTGGTAAGTGAGATGGATTGACCGTCCAACAAGGTTATATATGGCTTAAAACCTTGATTTCTCAAAATTCAATACTTTATTGGTGGATTTGAGTAGGTCACGGACTAAAATAGTCATGGAACAAATTTACAGTGAGTTTCCGTGCAATAAACAAATGTAGGATGAGTTTTTATGCAATATACCCTTTTATTTAACCTAAAACTATAAACACCCGGTGTTCTACTAATCCCTGAATGGATGGTAATCTAGAAAGCCTTGAGTAAATCTAGGATAAAGCGACTCCATCATCTTTTACCCTATCCATCTTAAATTAGCCATAAATTCACCAAGCATTCTATTTAGTCTACATTCACCTTGTGTAAATGACTTTCTGTGGCCTAACGTTCCGGCCCATAAATCTTTATATAGGTTGTATTGTCTTTACCATCAACTTCACTAGATACAACCACTGATAAACTTTCATTGTTTTCGTGAGTCAAGAGTCACTCGGAGCAACCTCTTTATCCCTTGGGATAGATGTAAGTTTTGCCCTCATCCCACCCTCCCCAGACCCTACTGTTTGAGTGGCATTTTGTTGGATATGTTTACTGGCTTGTTATTATCTATTTCACATAACAAGAGATGTTTTTTCCCTAATAACTTCCTATGCAGCACATCTTCTGTTCCCCTATACACAACATTGAAATTTCATATACTTATAGTCAAAAAAAAATTTGAACGGCAAAGAGGATATTATTAAAAAGATGGTCAGAAAATCCTAACCATCCAAGAACAGTTACAAAAATAAAATGGGATACTTATAGTCAAATTAATCTAACATCTAAGATTCCAATGTGTTCCTCTTAACCCCTCTCTTCTCATTAACATACTATCGTTTCTAACTTCACCTTATCATCTCTACCTCCCGGTAAGATCAAGTATGCAGTGCGTACTGTATAGGGCGTTAGCTAACCTATAACTACACTTTCTTACTATATGTCTATATGTGTTCAAAATATGTTAACATTTCTGTCATTGTAAACTGACTCTTTCTTTCATACTTCAAAATTGAGATAAATGAATAATAAATACATCACACTATTCCTTAATCTATATGAATCCTAAAATCAAAGCATGTCATCTCCTTCTCTGCCTTTTCAATTCAAAGAAATGGTAACACATAACATAAAACTAATTCCAAATACTTGAGAAAGCATTAAAGTTCAGTAGTCTAAATAAATTTAATAGATGAAACTAAGATAAGGAAGATTCACTCAAACTGTAACAACAGGATTGCCAGAAATTTGGTTAAAAAAACTCAAAATAAGCAACACACACTCCTAATTATGATAATTTTGAAGGAAAATGACCTAAAATTTGCATAAATAAACGATTAGAACAAACAAGCAAACACCAAATTTACACAGATGACTATGGAGTATGAAGTATAGGAACAGAAACCTTCTTGAGCGGTAATGAGTCCGAAACTACGACATCCAATGGTTCAATTTCGATTGTAGAAGCGACGGCGGTGGCCGTCCTTATATGGGAGGGGGAAAATAAGGTTTTCGGGGGATTTGAATAGAAATTGCAGGTAGTGAGTGGTTGCCGGTGGTGAATAATGGCAGCGGAACGGTTTCTTGCTGCGACGGCGGTCGTCATCGGAAAATTTGAAGGTTGAAGAGACGATAGAGACGCCATGATAGAATTCAATAGGCTACTGCACTGGTTTATAAGGTGACTCTCTATTTTGATAATTATCACAAAAATAAAATGTTTTTTTAAGTTAAATTTTTATACACCAACTAATAACAAAAAAGTAAGTAAATATATAAAAAATACTTGGTTATTCGTAGTTAAGTTGCATGTGGTATTATAGTTGTAACTCTTACGATATGTTATGATGCTTGTTGTTCGTCTATTTTTTCTTGTTATCTGAAAAAATTGGCAAAATATGTTATTCGGTTGAATATAGTTTATACGGTTAAATACGGTTTATTCGGTTTTAAAACGAAACCGAACCGTATTGAAAACGGTTCATTTGAGACTTTTCCAATACGGTTTGGGTCGGTTTAAGGATGTATAAAAAATTTAAACCGAATAAACCAAATAAACTATAAACCAAGCCGTTGAGCACCCCTACGGTGGACCTTCCTTCATGGTTGTAGGGTTGTTCATGACCCTAGTCAAGTCGAGCTATGGATGGCTAAGGTTTGACTCAAATTTTGAATCGAGCTGAAATTCTGAGCACAAGCTCGGCTCAGTTTTGAACTGAGCTAGCTTGGCTCGGTTTGGTTTAAAAAAGAATTTTAAATAAAACTTTCAACTAAAATGGTTCAATAATCATTTAATAGTTCGATGATACTTGTGAACTGTGAAATCGATGATAAACTAAAGTTGGTGAGGTCGTGAAGGTAGAATTTCCGATTGCAACTTTATGATTGTATGAAGTAAACTGAAGTCAGTGAGGCCGTTGTGCTTGGGAACATGTATCTATAGGGTACGGGGATTGAATCCTTGGTTCACGAGTAGAATACCCCAGTAACATAAACTAGTTTAATTCTACAAAACGTACATCGTCTATCTCGTCATGTTTAAAAGACATTTATTCATGATTCCATGGACCAACCATTGATGTGAGAATAATTATATGAGCGAGAGGGATATATCATGTGTATATGGTACAAGGATTGGGTGTCTACCCTTTTTCTCATGTCGAGTAACCACTTTCTTATCGTCAAACCACATAGCAGGGATTGGACGCGTATGCAGGGGCGAAGCTTAAGCTGAAAGTCGGTTGGGGCTGGAAGTCATGGGGCTAAAAAGGATGGGCCAAACTATGTAAATAATTATTTTTTTGGAACGGACATGTATAAATTTACATTACCAAGTGAAAAACGGATGGAGCCTGGGCCCGGTCCCAGGAGAAGCTTCGCCCTTGCGCGTAAGTGGCCACATGCTGCCTGTGCTCTCATCGCAACGTTCGACCAATGTACGGAAGTTAAAATATATGGAACGTGTAAGGGTATAGTTATCTAGGTTCGTATTCAAATTCAGGCTCGGATATGAATCATACCAATTACCATCTCTCTTTATTAATTCTCCCAAAATAAGTTGATGACAAGAGAAAACTAATAGAAAACCATATGTGGTTAGTAATTATCGAATTCCAAAATCCATACGACACGGTCACGAATATTCATTCGACTTCAAAGATGAAATTTATACTGATCAGTGATTATAAGGCACAAAACTAATTGGTCTGGAATGTCAACTAAACCATATAATGTAACTTGTTTACTTAGTGAATTCGTATAATTAAAATGTAAACCGTACAAAGAAACAAAGATGCACCCGTGGCCTAATGGATAAGGCGTCTGACTTCTAATCAGGCGATTGTGGGTTCGAGTCCCACCGGGTGTGTAATATAAATTTTTGTTTTAGTTTTTCTCATCCATTTTTTTTTTGTAATGTGTTTTTTATTTTTTTTAAAATTTTCAGTTTTTCTGATCCACTTGTTTAGGATTTCGTTTTTCAGTTACTCTCTCTCGTTGTCTATGAATCAATTTTCTAACGGCCAAGTTGCATGCATCTAACCAAGTTATGATTTTGAGAAGGTATTGAATTCGTTTCTTGATAAGTACGGTGCTAATCGGGTTAGGGTCTAGGTGTCAAACACCACTCTAATCTGATAATTTTGTTAAACACATAAACTCAAATAAATTATAAAATTACTAGTAAAAAATACAAATATTATAAAATATTTGATTTATAATTAAGTTTTAAAGTCTAACGTCAACTGGCATGCCAATTTAAGTTATAATATACAACACATATTTAAACAATTATAAAAATAAATAGTTTGGTGAAAAAGTATTTTCTTATACTTAGAGGACTGAAGTCGACAATTCGGATGCAAGTTTGGTTAATAGCTGTTAACATCTTAAATAGCTTTGATAGTTTTCATATTTTTGTTTCTCCTCAATTTCATTCCGTAATCATTTTCATTTCTTTGTAATCGTTTGATTGTTTTATCAATAAGAATCGGTAGCATTTCCTTCTTCTTGATTGTTCTTAATTTCTAGCAGGTGGTATCAGAGCTACGTTACGACTTTATTGAAAGAGAAGGATTTCAAATCATAATTTCGTTCATCAATTTGTGAAATTGGTCGTCAAGATGGTGTCGAGGAAGTTCGAATTAGAGAAATTGAATGAAATAATGATTTCAGTTTATGGAGATTGAAAATGAGGGCTCTGTTGGTTCAT
Organism: Deinandra increscens subsp. villosa; assembly: GCA_039602395.1. Classification (NCBI taxonomy): domain Eukaryota; kingdom Viridiplantae; phylum Streptophyta; class Magnoliopsida; order Asterales; family Asteraceae; genus Deinandra; species Deinandra increscens. The sequence continues at coordinate 122,018,297 of JBCNJP010000007.1, forward strand.
CAGGGTATCGATGATGCTCTTTTGGGGGAAACCAATAGGCTTATTGGAATCGATGATGCTCTTTTGGTTGGAGATGTTTTCTCATCATGGATGTGCTTTTGTCTAAGGGAGAACTTTATTGGTTGTGGTGATTGTGCAAGATTACGAATTGTTTCCTACATGCCTGAAATTCAGTGGCAAGGGGAATTTGCTGAAGACCGCAGGGCAGAACGCTGTAACAGATTGACTAAAGATTGCAAAGTTTGAAGATCAACATTCGACAGTAACATCTAAAAGGGAATTTGTTAAGCAAGTTTCTGGTGTGGCTGTTATTGTTCGAATAGGAAGACAAACAGGAAAACATATGCAACAAATGAAGAGGCTGAGTGCTCGTTAGGTGGTGGCCAAGGAGCATGACCCAACCGATGAGCACTTAATGAGTTCATAAGGTGGCTGCTCATTGGGTGGTTGTTCATTGGGTGGGTCATTGGCCAGTATAAATAGATGTTTATTAGCTTCATTTGTCAAGTTTTGTTTATTGGATGAGTGTGTGTTTATTGGGTGAGTCTCGTCTGTTTACTAATCTTTCTCTGTGAGAGGGGAGATCATGTCCGATCTCCCCCGTGCCTAATGATATGTACACTCCTTCGGTATCGTAATCATTCGACTATATTAATGATACCATTTGAGTAATCAAAACTTCTGTCTAATTCGTTGTTAGAGTTGGTTATCGATCCTAAACGTAATTAATAGTAAAGAACAAAACATGCAACCTATAGATCTAACTAGTTTTCAAAGCGAAACAGGACAACTATTGTATTTGCTTCACACTCCTTCGATCGAATATCTCTTTCTTTGACGGTATTGCGAGCCAATATATGTAAGGACTGGAAGAATCACATATGTTAGCATTGAAACATATCATCACTACTAACAAAAGGGCCTTTAATGACACGTGAATGATGACACACACTAGTTTTATGACGTGCAAATGTGCGTGTCATAAAAACTGTCATACTTTCTAATAAAATATGAAGAGTAGATGACCGCAATTATGTGTGTCATAATAAAATTGTCATAAAGAAAGAAAAAAAACACGGAGTACAGTTTTTAAAAATGTGCGTCGTCCCATTCCTTCATTTTATATTTTCATTTCCCACCCCCATAAAAGGCTATTCCCGTTTCATTCATGTTGCTTCTTCCCCTTCTGCCCTAATATCCACCTGCTCCATCACACTCCATCTCTTCTCCATAAAGGAAACTGTGCGTCTTAACATTTTCTTTCCAAGAGGTGGCTCGAAGTTAATGATCGGGTATACTAATAGTTCACATGGAATCAGTAAGAAGAATGATGGAAAAAGTACCACAGAGATAGTTTTTTACAACGACGGCACATGTTACCAATAACTTGGTGCACACAAAAACAATAGTAGCACACTCTTCATGCAAAGCCGAGTTTAATTAGCTTTGTGGCTAAGTGAGCTACTTAGTGTAGGCTGCAAATAACAAAAGGTGGAGCTCATAGTTGAAAACAAATCCGCAATGGATCTCATGAAGAATCCCATCTTCCATGGGAGGGAGGAGTAAACATATAGACACATTGTACCATTTCATACGATAATGTATTGAAAATGGGCAAGTGAAGATCAAGCTTGTAGCCGGTATTGAGCAAAGGGCTAACATTCTTACAAAGACACTTTGTAGATCAAGGTCACAAAGATACAAGAATTACTCGAAGCAGAGGACATCATTAAGTTAAATGCAAAAGGGGGAAGAGTTCTAGTTTTTAGCTATTTTAATTCCATAATGTAACATGTATAGGAGTTTTTGGAGTCCTTCTGTTCATGTCTTTTAGAGAGTTTTCTTAATCAGTGAAGAGTTTGAGAGTTATTTAAATATTTTCTTAACATACCGATCCTAGAAATCTTCTTTTGAATCACATAATATTATATCAAAATCCAAGAACAAACATGGCGAACTGATTATTAGAAATACATGCATGCCTTCAAACTTCAACTTGTGTAGAGCTGAAACACTTTTATGCATCTAAAGCAGCAAAAACAAGGTGCACCTTTTGCTAACCATTTCTTGATCTTAGGGTGGCTTAGCAGACGCAATTGCAGACACTATCGGACTTCTAACCACATGGGTTCCATTCACCTCATGCCAGCTTAGATACCCACAATTCCCAAAATACCCAGCGTAGGTTGGAGGAGCATCACTTATGTCAACATCAACAATCATCTCAAACTTAGCCGTACTGTATTTGCCTTCAAAAAAGATCAATTCAGGCTTCACAGTAACATTCATACCCGTAGGAGGAGTATTCACCTGCACTCTATACGAAGAATTTGACGTCCCCACATTCGTTAACACTCTCTGAAACGTGTTACTGGTGGTATTCGTATTGTTTAACACCAGAATAAACGAAGGGTAGTTAAGATCAAGTGTTGCATTCTCACAATTAATCTCTGATTTCTTCGAAATGATCCGGATTTCGTTTTGTGTGTAGTTTAGCGCACATAGATAGTTGATGTAGTCCTGTGGTTGAATGTCATAAACCAGGCCAGGGTCCATGGCCTTGTTTGGGTTAACATGGCCCGCACCGTAATCTAGAGGCGTACCTTGTTCTGCCGTGGTCATGTCCATGATTACGCTTTTGTTATTATCGAGAATATCAGCCGTTGTCATCATCGCAGATCGGATCGCAGCTGGACTCCAGTCGCGATGGGTTGATTTCAGTAACGTAGCTATTCCTACGACATGGGGAGAAGCCATGGATGTACCGGACACAAGATTATAATCACTGAGCAAATAATCGTCCCCTATTGGCGCACTTTTTCTATTCGGCGCCCAGGCGGCTAAGATATCGACGCCTGGAGCCAATAGATCGGGTTTTAGGATCCATGGAGATCGCGTATCAGGTCCTCTTGAGGAGAAGTATGCAACTTGTGGAGCTGGTTTAACACCTAATAAAGTCTCACCATACTTCACGCTAATACTTGCGTTTTTCGTGTTGATTATGTACTCTTTTAACAGATCTCCGACCTTCGGTTCCAGTACCACGTACGGCAAATTGAATTCGTTTGGTCGGAGAAAATTAGTGGAGTCGTCTGACGTGAAGATAGCTCCAGCAGCTCCACTAGTTTCCAGTTCATCAACTGACATACCATCACAGAAAATGTACTTGCCTTGAACATCTTTGGGATCAAGAGAATTATCATCACAAGTTTCTTTGCTTTTATTTCCATATCCATAGTAGATAGGGACCCTCTCTACCAACAGATTTTCAGGGAAAACTGATTTCCCAATTAGTGTTCCATAGGTCTGATCACTTGGTGTAACATAAGCCGCGAAATCTCGGTCTATCGTTCCTGCACCGACAGTGGTGATCCATGGAGCTCCATTTGTGAGAGTGTAATCATGAGGGCCACCATTACCAGCTGAACAAGAAACAAAAATCCCTTTCTCCATAGCTGCAAACGCTCCGATCGCAATAGGGTTTTGGAAAAATGGCGTCTCGATGAACCCTAACGACAATGACATCAGATCCACTCCGTCTTCTATCGCTTGATCCATTCCGGCTAGCGTGTCACTTGCCGCAGCATCATATGAGTTGTCCAAGAACAACACTTTGTACATGGCTAACCGAGCTTTCGGTGCTATTCCAGTCGCGGTCCCCTTCGCATACCCAAAATAATCAGCGTACTGGACACGACTCCCAACCGCTGTTGAAGACGTATGCGTTCCATGTCCTTCGTAATCTCTAGGAGAATCATAGTCATCTGTTGTGTTAATTTTTTCCTTTAGATGCTTCATCCCCTCGCTAAATGATCGCGCTCCGATAAGCTTTTTGTTACAAAAGTTTTTGGTTTCGCAAGTTCCACGCCAACGAGAAGGTACTTCCGACATCCCTCTGTCATGAAAACTCTCACTTTCTGGCCACACGCCCGTGTCAAGTATGCCGACAATCATATCTTCACCGAATCCAGAAACCGGCCACAATCCAACATGTTTTTTTAGTCCCAAAAACTTCGGTGTATGTGTGGTATGACGCTTGCCAAGTTTATCCTCGAACGTTGCAAGATGCGCTGGCATTTTCGCAAGCTGATTGAGTTGCGATTTTGTGAGGACTGCGCTGAATCCGTCCATCACATGGTTATATGTGTAGAGATGCCTAGAGGGAACTTCTTCAGATAGTGATGAAAGTATAGAAGTGTACCAGTTGTGGTGATTAGAAAAAGGTGATGGCATCATTGTTTTGTCCATAAGAACTATGTAAGCTTGATAATCATCTGATGAAGCTGATGATGATGAAACTGATATGATGCTTATGAAAGTGAAAACAAAGAAGATGAAATGAAGATTGATATACTGTGCCATTATTTGGCTTGAAAATGGTGTGAAGTGAGAACAAAGATATGTAACATATATAGTCCCCAGTTGCCGAAAGGATGGAAAGATTTATGCCATTTTGAGGAGATTATGTTTTCTAACTTTACTCGCAGGCCACATTGTTACTTAGAGGATACCAGTAACAAAGCTTCAGGTCTGGATTTATGTGTATGGACAGTATGATAACTTGGGTTCTGGAGATGCAAACGATGATATCAAGAATTCACTGAAAAACTTATCTATATATCTATATTTTCAACAAAAATACAATACATGCATTGCTTATAAACTGTTTTAACATTTGGGTCTATGATCTGTTCAAGGCATGATTGAGTAGCAGTGGCGGATCCAGAACAAAATTTTAGGGGTCGCGGACTCGCGGTCAAATTTTTTTTTAACCATAACTTATATTGCAAAACAAAAATTTTATCGATAATTTATACAATGTAAAGTTAAATACGTTATACGTACCTAAAAGATGTTTCCTCTTCGGTTTTTAAACGCTTGGAATCGAGCCATCACATCTTCCTCTTTTACTTTAAGAAAAATTTCTTTTTCCACCGCACAAAGTAGAGCGTTGTTCAAAAACTCATCACCCATTCGATTACGTAAATCCGTCTTGATAAGCTTCATCTTTGAAAAGCATCTTTCAACTGTTGCCGTTGCAACCGGTAAAACCAATGCCAACTTTAATACCCGATAAACCAAAGGAAATGTCTTATGGGTTCCGGTTTCCACCATTACACGAGCAAGATCAGTTATTCCACCCAAATTTTTAAATTTATCATCTACCTTAACGATGTGATAAAATACCGTAAGATCTCCCAAAAGACAACCTCTTTCACCGTTACTAAAATCATTCGGATACATCTCTGAAAATGCCACTATCTTAGATGTATCGAACTTAGAAAAGGATTCACAAGGATTTAAACCCGACATATTTTCTAGCAAAGTAGTTGAAACCTCATTGAATCTATTTCCAAATTCGGAAATTTGCATATCCAACACCGTATTAAAAACTTCCACTTTAAAATGATGTCGATTGGTAAGGACATTCTTTCGGTTTCTTTGATTGCCATAATTTCCCGTCATATCTAGCATCTCAATCTTGTGTTTTTCACAAAAAGATGTGACTTTTGCTAACATATCACCAAAGCCCTCTTGTCTAAGTTCATTCAACGCTAGTTTTGTGCCGTTTATCAACTTAGTCGCTTGTAACAAGTCTTGATCCTCTTGTTGAAGATGGTTTGATAGACTATTTGTGAGACCTAAGACTTTATCCAACAAGTGCATATAAAACACAAATTCAACCTTCTTGATATATGATTTTATACCTTTTGCAAAAGTGCGTTGTTGAGAGGTTTCTCCATCTTGATCAATATAAGCAAGTACTTCAACAACTTGAGGATATAATTTCATTAAACTTGTGATAGTATTATGATGAGAACCCCATCGTGTATCCCCAGCTCGTGCAAGCGAAACCTCTTGGTTTAATCCCTTTCCCGTCTTAATTTCACCTTCAAGTATTGATTTTTCCACACTTGCTTTTTTTGCCTCCAACACCATAACTTTCCGTTTGCAAGAAGCGAAAACCGTATTAACAACCATTGAAAGATACTCATAAAACTCTTTGACACCATCATGTTTTTTTGCAACGGCCACAATCACTAACTGAAGTTGATGAGCAAAGCAATGTATGTAATGTGCCGAAGGATTATCTCTCAAAATCAAAGCCTTTAATCCATTATACTCTCCTCGCATGTTGCTTGCACCATCATAACCTTGACCCCTTACCTGTGTAAACAAATATAAACTATAAGATACATTATATACATTTATTCTAAAGTATATTTATTAAAAATATGCAATTTATTACTTACTTGATCTATGCTCAAATTATTATCTGCTAACAAAGAAACAATGCCTTCTTTAAGAGTTGATGAAGATGTATTCTTGACGTGAGAAAGCCCGATTAAACTCTCTTTAACAATTCCAAGCTTATCAACATATCTCACAACCACGGCCATTTGTTCCTTCAAAGACACATCACTAGATTCATCCGCTAATAACCCAAACACATCGTCTTTAAACTCTTCACAAATCATTTTGGTTACCTCTTTTGCAAAGCAATCAATAATCTGTTTTTGGATTGATGGGGATGTCATCTTGTTATTTTTCTTTGCATTTCCTAAGGTGTACTTACCAAACTGCTAATTAAAGCTTGTTTAGGCTTTGGTTTCATCTTTCAAGCAATTAGAACACAAAACCTAAAAAAATAATTCAAGACAACATAAAATTTGATTAAATGCTATTAAAGATGTTTGGCCACTGTTAACAATTCCACACATAAATTTGATTCTAAATAACTAAATTAAATAATTAATAACAAGACAAGTAGACAACATACCAAATATGTTTGGCTTAAATGAAAGAACACATCTTCAATTCTTCATTAAATGAAGAACAAGCCCCTGCCATTTCATAAATAATAACATACCCAGCAGCATTAATAAATAATAACAAGCCCATGGCATTTCATTTGATCCAAAAGTAACAATCAAAAAAAGGGAATCAATAAACCATTCACTGGTTTAACTCATTAGCATAAAAAAAACACAAAAATTTGAAGAAAATGGTGGCCTTACCTTTCGCAAACGGTGAGACAGATTCCGGCAGCGGACTGCGGCGGAGAATATTCCGGCACGGCGGCGGGGCCCAGGTCAGTAGCGGCGGTCGGATGTAGTGGAGACAGGGGGTCGGTGAAGGGTCCGGAACTGGGGTTTTGCTTTTGGGGAATTGGGGGTTTGGAACTTTGGATGAAAACAAAATAAAAGAATGAAAGTGGGTTTGGGATTGCAGCCGACGTTTAACCTTTTTGCTTTTTCTTGATTTTTTTTTTTTTAACTTTTACATATTAGCCCCCTATAGTTATATGTTCCTTATTTAAATTGCCCAAATTTAATAATAGCTCGGTTTTAGGTTATAAACGGGCGTTTTCATTATATTTTCGTATCGGGATTCAAATAAAAAACATAAAAACTGTGGAGAGGTAGTGTAATATATTTCCAGGGGTCGCGAAAATTTCGTTTCAGGGGTCGCGAAAAACCGAAAACTTAAAAAAAAGAAAAAATTAGTACGTCGGGGTAAAAGTTCAGGGGCAGCGGACGCTACCCCTGGACTAAGGGTAAATCCGCCACTGGTGGAGACAGGGGGTCGGTGAAGGGTCCGGAACTGGGGTTTTGCTTTTGGGGAATTGGGGGTTTGGAACTTTGGATGAAAACAAAATAAAAGAATGAAAGTGGGTTTGGGATTGCAGCCGACGTTTAACCTTTTTGCTTTTTCTTGATTTTTTTTTTTTTAACTTTTACATATTAGCCCCCTATAGTTATATGTTCCTTATTTAAATTGCCCAAATTTAATAATAGCTCGGTTTTAGGTTATAAACGGGCGTTTTCATTATATTTTCGTATCGGGATTCAAATAAAAAACATAAAAACTGTGGAGAGGTAGTGTAATATATTTCCAGGGGTCGCGAAAATTTCGTTTCAGGGGTCGCGAAAAACCGAAAACTTAAAAAAAAAAAAATTAGTACGTCGGGGTAAAAGTTCAGGGGCAGCGGACGCTACCCCTGGACTAAGGGTAAATCCGCCACTGTTGAGTAGCTACTTAATTAGTAGTACAGTTGTTCAAGATATGACGTATTCTAATTTATATATCCTTGTGTTCATACTCATTAACATTGCATTTTTAGATGTTTTCATTGATAAAAACATTGATTTTGGTTACTAATCGCTATATAGTTAAATTGAAGTTCTGAATTGCCATAGCTAGGATAGCAGGAGTACTATTTTTTCTTATGTTTTTATCAACACACACCTCTAATTCTATTCTTAAAATCTATGTATTGTTCATTCATACGACTTCAATCCTTATGTTATTTGTAAAGGTCACCTTGTAGTTTACCTTTCCACATGTTTTTTGGTCACATCAGCGTTACAACATCACCCTACACTTTTCTAGTTTTTCTTTGTAATACATTGATCACACTTTTTCAACCGCACACTTTTATTTTTTAACATTCTTTAATTACATTAAATTAATTTAAAATCAATATTTAATAAACCATAATTAAAATTTATTAATAAAGAATTACATAAAAGAAAAAGATTACATAAATACAATTTTTTTAAAAAAAAATTACATCAAATAATATCTCACTACTACAATAAGGGTCTTTTATGATGCGTGAACAATTACACACACTGGTTTTATGACGCGCAAGTATGGGTGTCATAATGTCACACCCCCAAATTAACCACTAACGGAGTTTATACCGTTAAGGGGTGCGACTAGACCAGGATCCACAACCATTAGTTACAAATACTAAATGAATCAGAGTTAGTTCAAAAACCAGTTATAAAGTAAAGTCTCAAATACAAACGCAGCGGAATAAGTATTGTCTTAGCACTAGCCACGTGCTTTACAAATTCTTTGTTCAAAATTCCCAATTAAGTTTAACAGAAATAAAATTGTCCTCACGTGCCATGCCAACCTGCTCCGGAATACTCCTCAGCGATCTGCAAAAGTTTAAACCACGCAAGTGTCAACCTAACGGTTGGTGAGTTCACAGTGGGCTTGTCATGCAGTGGCCCGGTCTCCTAAATCATAATCGTGTATACGTATTCTTACATACAATTTATTTGTGAAAAGCAATGCTTGTGATAATCAAAATCATATTATTGTGGTTTAGTAAAAGTACTGTCCGTAACCTACGTTATCGGGTATGTACTAGTCTTGTATAGTTAAAGTGCTCAACCGATATCGCGGGTAGCTAATCCGTTGTTCCATGCACTAAGGAAGTTTGTACCAAAGCTGACCATAAATTATTGTAGTGGCCGTGCCATCAGTACTGCGGACCTACGTCATCGCGGTTTTGCCTCCCCCGTGTCCTCTCGGGATCACGGTCAGATAGGCTGATATTGTACCTCCGTGCACTCCCCGTGCCACGGGGCGGAGTTTGTCAAACTCCAGTAGATCTACCCAACATCCCCTTGATAACGGTTTGTCAGGCCGTTTCAAATCCCCAACTTAGATTGATTATGTAGTAGTGAAGCAAGGGTTATCGAACCTAGGGAATATGTTGATCTTAACTAGTTGACTAAGTACTTAACTAAATTGACTAATTAACCTAAAATTACCTAGGGTTGCCACTTAGCTGTTTTGATTTGATTGAGGTGAATTAACTACCAAATAACTAACTTTATCCTAAAAATTGATTGAACTATCAAATGAGACAAATCTAACCACTTCTGGATCCTGGTTGGCTACCGATCTAAACAAACCTAATTACTTCCTAGCGACACATAGACATGCCCCCCAATTGCCTCCCTGACCTAATAACCTAAATTCCTAATGGGCTGATTAGTCCTGCCGCAAGAAAGTGCTGGATCGATAAACAGGGGACCACTAAAACCCTAGATTACTAGTTAGGTTAAACAGTTTAGCATGCGGGTAACTAGTTTAATAATAGGTTAGTCATAGAACGAATCCACCAACCAATCACCAAAAGCGGTTAGTGGTGGATTAGCCGGACATGGCTAATGAAACAAACATGATTAATATTAAAGATTGCATAAAAAACGATTACCGAATGATTGAAAGCTTCAAAGAATCTCTAAACAAAACTCCAAATTCGTATTCTGCACCCCAAAAACGGCTGGGGATGATTAGGGTTCGAACTAATGCCTAAACACCCTTTAAATAGGTTTAGAAAATAAAAATAATAAAATTCTGCCGACATCGAATCGGGGCGTACCGCCCCGATTTAGCTCGAGCTGGGCGTACCGCCCGTATCTTGAATCTCCGAATTCCAAATTCAAATTCGCTGCCTTCAATATGCGTTCACACTGGCCTCTCAATAATTATTTGAATCCCACGTCCAGCTCACGTCTATATCCATTCCCTTTATTTGCTTCATCGTTTTCTTCTAATTGAATCTTGTTGCTCACATAAAATATCACCATATTATTAATTCCTTTATGCAGTCCACGTCACCTCCATACAATTCTTCAACTTCCTACAATTTAACCAAGACATATATATGCATTTGAATTAGTTCTTTATTTTAACAATTTATTTATTTTAAATCCAAAGAACTAATGTTTGTAAAGATCATTATGATGCTTGACTCGTGAACCTCTTATAACTCGGACTCAACTTAATTGTAACACTTAAGCTCATTCACACTCAACACACTAACTATTCAAACCAACTAAAAGAATATATTTTAGACCCACTTTGGTGTGTATGGGGAGTAATTAATATAATATAAAGTGTACATTTTATTCAATCATCACATCCCCACACTTATCTTTTTCCGTCTCGGAAAAACTGCCATGGAATCATAACTGGGAAATCAATCTCAAAATCTTTTAACATTTCAAAATATCAACCTTTTTCATTCCACAATCCAAAATGTCTTCATATAAACTAATTGCAATCACCGGTATTTCTATCCGACTAAACCCAACCACTGATCTTTGAGCCTCCAAGGTGTTTATATAATTACCAAACAGTTATATCAGTCTACCAGTGTATCCCACATTCAGAAAGCTCAAGTTCAATCTAATCCCGACTCATATTCAGTCAAAGTAAAGGGTAATAAAAATGAATTATTTATATTTTCCACACCCTAGTTAAACCAGATACTCATATATCCCAAGAATGATGAATTTGAATGGATAGTGAAGTTGCTGAGCATTTATTTGTCTACTATTACTTTCTATATTTTTTTCATTTTCTTTTCTTTTTTCTCTTTTTTTTCTTTCATTTTTTTTTTCATAATTGGTTAATTTTGACTATACTTACCAACGGACATCATCAGAGGCATTCTTTCACAAGGTCTTACCCCCGAAATCATACGTGAGTGTTTTGCCCGCGAGATCCGGAACATCATCAGAGGTACTCTTTCACAAGGTCTTACCCCCGAAATCATATATGAGTATTCTGTCCCTTCACTCTAATTCATTAGCCAATTAATTACCTAATATGCTCAAAAGATGGAAAAATGGGGCGCCGTTATTTCTCGGATTTGCTTTCGCAAAAAGATCATAACGTGCCAATTTATTCTGAGGATATATAAGTCTCTAATCTAAAAAGGTCTTTTTCCTCCTAATCATCAGTTTCAATCTTACTCTAACCTCTAAAATGGGAACCCACTGGCAAACTAATTTAATTACCTATTTATACACAAATAAACACAATGGGATAATTAAGCTTTACTAAATCAGTTGGGCCTACCGACACATCACAAATTAGATATATTTTCCACTCTCTCCTTTTCTTACCACTTTTCCCTTTCATTCTTGATTTATATCTTAATTTTATTCTGAAAATCGACTCCCAATTTTTCTATCATTTTCCATGTACCGGCAATTTTCCAAAACAGATTTTGACTCAAACACTTAAAAACTAAAAATGACTCAAAAATTGCAAAATCTTTTTGGATTTTTGATGTTTTTCAAATTTTTTTTTTTAATTTTTTTTTAAAATAAATAAACAACTACCTAAAAAATGAAAAACTACTAAAAACTGGCGTCCTGTCTCCCTCCCCACACTTAAGATCGACATTGCCCTCAATGTGATAGGAAACATGCACATGACGAATATACAGACACGAATGGTGAAAATAAAATAAAAATAAAGATAAAATAGAATGCAAAAATAAAAAGAAAAATAAATAACTAAATAAATAAATAAAAAGAATAAGTTGGAACAGACTCCCCTGATATCATCGTGAAAGCTCCTCGGAAGTCGTCCAACACCCTCTCGCCAGATTGTGAATTCCAGAAATCTCGATGGAAAGTTTATCGGAGGTGATGAATGTGTGCGCGAACGAGACAGCGGTGGTGGGGTGGTTGGAAATGGCGGTGATGAGTGGTGATTGTGAAGAACCGACCCGTTTAAGGGTTTTGATTTTTTTTTTATTTTTTTTTTTTTTTTTTTTTTGAATTTTTTTTTTCCGTGAATTTTGGGGCGTACCTCCCAGAATGGTAACATTCTGGGCGTACCTCCCTGAAATTAAAAACATTTTTTTTTTTTTTTTTTTTTTTTTTTGAATTTTGGGGCGTACCTCCCAGAATTGTAACATTCTGGGCGTACCGCCCAGACCCATTTTTGGCAGAAAGTTTTGAAAAATTTTTGGGACTCAAAATTTTTCTATCTCTTGGAAAAACACTTGTTTTGCACCACCAAACGTCTCTACTGCAACATTTTTTATAAAACATACCTGAAACGCGGTATATGGCACAAATTCATTCCCGAGCTTCCCGATTTCCTGAAAACACACCAAAAATGTAAAATCTAACAAAAAACTACGAACACACACGAAAATCAAAAGAAAAACAAACCGCTGGGTTGCCTCCCAGTTAGCGCTAAGTTTTTAAGGTCTTCAGCCAGACCGTACTTCCCTTTCACGGAGGCTTAAAAACATGATTCTCTCCAATTTTCAGCTCAGTGAACTGATTCTTTGTAAACTCGAACTTGCCATCTCGAATCCATCCACTAACTTCACCATTTTCCTCATCCTTCATTTTCACAGCTCCTCGACCATCATCATTACCTCGATCATGCTTGGAATTACCCTTAAATCTCTTCGTAGCCTTTGATCCTTTCTTATTCTTCTTATGACCACTTTCGGTCTCGTCATGACCAAGAGATGCCACCATACTAACCGGGTCTCCCGTATCCCCACACTTGGGATCATTTATCTCTAATTTTGCAAACCTGTCAACCACAACATCACCTTCCATTGTATCCTCCTCTATTTTACTAGGAGGACACTTGTCAGTAGCAAAAAATTTTGGAATAGTATTAATAACCGAATATTTAAAAACATGATTAAATAAATTTAAAGATAATACCCGGCTACCAAACTGCATTGTACATGTGTTTGCTCTGCAATCAATTTGTGTGTTTGCGGTAGACAAGAATGGTCTTCCAAGTATAATCCTTGGTTGATGTCCCGTATCCTCATAATCAACTACCAAAAAGTCTTCGGGATAATAAAATTCACCAACTTTAACAACCATACCTCTCAACATCCCTCGAGGTTTCTTTGACGATCCATCCGCAAATACTACCTTAGTGCTCACCTCGTGCACGTCGCCCAACTGAAATTGCTCACAGATACTACTTGGAAGAACACTCACCGATGCTCCAAAGTCCAACAATGCCTTGTTGGTTGAGAATTCTCCAATCTTAACCGGAATCAATGGTGTCTTCAACTCTTCGAACTCTTCCTCAACATCACTTTCGTCACTGTCTACCAACATGTTGATTGCACTAATAGGAACTCCTCGGACATTCTTGACACCTGAAGTAGAAGCTTGGTGAGCTGGATTAATGTTAGTATCACTAGGCAACTTACCTGGCTCTCTTCTTGAATTTTCAGCAGCTAGTTGACCCAATTGTTTCTGCACAGCTCCCATTGTCTTATCTTGGAGCTCGAACCTCCTATCGAACCCTTGAACTTTGTCGGTCAACTGTCTGTGGCTGGCGGATAACTGTCTTTGCTCATCGAATAGCTGCTTTTGACCATCTACGAGTGAGTTCATTTTCTCCATCAAGGCGGCAAATTGCGCTTGCATCCCATCTTCCGGATTCGGTTGAGCTTGTTGGTAGCTCCCTTGGGCCGGATTTCCACCTTGAGTGTAGGTGTTCCGTTGGTAGCCCCCTTGATTGTACCCGGGTTGTAGACCTTGATATTGCATTGGAGCTCCACCCTGCACATTAGAACTTTGAAAATTAGGATTCAATTGATTATTAGCATTACCATACCTGAAATTTGGGTGGTTTCGAAGGTTAGGATGATAAGTGTTGGAGTTCATGGCTCCTTGCACATAATTGACATCTTCACTTTGTTGAACCCCGATTGAACAAGAACCAGCTGAATGTCCCAACTCGCCACAACTAGTGCACACCGGAATTTGCGCACTTGCCTTTACTTCTTCTGGTGCTCCTCCCAACTTCATTTGCGCTACCTGTTTCTCCAATAGGAGCGTCTGTTGACGGAGTTTTTCGATTCGTTCTTCTGCCTCATAGTCAATGGATTTGACCGATGCGGATCTCGACCGTCTTCCGTTCTGAGCAAGCCTCTTGGATGTGGCGCTCAATCTTTCCATGTGCCCCCAATCAACCTCTTCCGTGTTAGTTAAGAAGGTGCCATTGCTGATGGAGTTTAAATCTCGGATGTCTTCTGGAAAAAGGCCATCCGCAAAGGTTTTGATGAGGTCCCATGTATCAATCCCATGATGTGGACATTTTCGCAACAAATCCTTGAAACGGTTGAAAGCTTCATGGAATGGTTCACCGGAATGTTGCTGGAAGGATCGGATCTCCTCTTTAACCTCGCTCGTCTTGCTCATGGGGTAGTATTCTTCAAGGAACACTTCTTGCATTTGAGCCCAAGTGAAGATACTACCGGCGGGTAAACTCTCGAACCATCTTCGTGCCCGATCCTTAAGGGTGTATGGGAAAAGCATCAACTTTACGTCTTCCGATGTAAACCCCGTTGCACCAATAGGGATGCAAGTTGACTCGAATGTGTGTATATGATGGTAGGGCTCTTCGGTTCTCTTCCCGTAAAATTCTGGTAGATGGCTTAAGTATTGAGGTCGAACTTCGAAAGCTCGTCTGTTTGCTCCCATGGGGGTTACTACCGCGGATGAACTTGGAACAACTACTGGTTTGAAATGAGCAGCTACCCCTTGAACCGGTGGGTTCACAACAAGTCTTGGGACTCCACCTTCCACTTGAATGCGAGCTCCCCCATTGTGTTGATTGAATTGTGGCACTCCTCTTGGGGGAGGGGCGCGTGGCGCTTGTGGTGCAACATTTTGTTGTGGAGCTCGTGCCCGATTCCTCGGAGCTTCAACATATGGTTCCGCTCCATACCCATATCCGTCATCATCTTCATTTTGGTCATACCCATCTTGCTCCCACTGCGCCTCTTGCCTTTGCCAATCTTGGTCCTCGTACACGGGATTTTGTCGAAAGTGGGGTGGGTTGGCATTTTGTGGTGGAACTCGGCGGAATATGGGTGGTTGTTGTTGGTGAGGTGGACTTGGTTGCCTAACCCGGTAGTGGTAACCTTCCTCCTCATGGTATGAGGATTTAGGAGAAAGGGATGGTAAGGAATTGTGCCCGTGCACCCTAAACGGTGGAACTTGACCCGGAGGAATGTTTGGGTCTTGAGCTTGTGGCATGGCGGGGTTCACTGGCTCATTTTGGGGTTGGTTTTGTGGTTGGTATTGATGTGGATTGGGGTTTGCATTTGGGTTGGGGTTTTGATCGGGATTTTGGTTTGGGTTTTGGTTTGGGTTGAGGTTGATATTCGGGTCGGGGTTGGGATTCTGGCCCTCCATGTCTCTTCTGTTTCTCTGTTCTGCTCGGTTCTGCCGAGCTGTTCTCTCAATTTCCGGATTGTAAATCAACGGTGAGGTCTTGCGGGAATGCCGCGTATGCATGCACAATCACCTAAAACCTGCAAATCGGTCACAAAAGAGCAAACCAATTACGTAGCACTGTTCCAGGGGGTGTAAATAATGCAATAGAACAAGAAAAATCGAAACTTGGATGGTCAAAATTTGGAAAACTTTCTGTGAAAATTGAACCAAGGCGTACCGCCCAGGAAGTTGGATTCTTAGGCGTACCGCCCCGATCTGGAAATCGACAAAAAATTAATAAAATTTTTTTTTTTTTTTATTTTTTTTATTTTTTTCGTTTTTTTTTTTTTTTTTTTTTTTTGAAACAGAAAATAATTACTGGAATAAAAACACTATTTTTGGGTTTTTTGAATTTTTTGAAAAAATTAAATAAACATGCAAATTAAGCAAAAATCAACTAATCAAAAAGCGCACTAATTCCCCGGCAACGGCGCCAATTTGATAACGGTTTGTCAGGCCGTTTCAAATCCCCAACTTAGATTGATTATGTAGTAGTGAAGCAAGGGTTATCGAACCTAGGGAATATGTTGATCTTAACTAGTTGACTAAGTACTTAACTAAATTGACTAATTAACCTAAAATTACCTAGGGTTGCCACTTAGCTGTTTTGATTTGATTGAGGTGAATTAACTACCAAATAACTAACTTTATCCTAAAAATTGATTGAACTATCAAATGAGACAAATCTAACCACTTCTGGATCCTGGTTGGCTACCGATCTAAACAAACCTAATTACTTCCTAGCGACACATAGACATGCCCCCCAATTGCCTCCCTGACCTAATAACCTAAATTCCTAATGGGCTGATTAGTCCTGCCGCAAGAAAGTGCTGGATCGATAAACAGGGGACCACTAAAACCCTAGATTACTAGTTAGGTTAAACAGTTTAGCATGCGGGTAACTAGTTTAATAATAGGTTAGTCATAGAACGAATCCACCAACCAATCACCAAAAGCGGTTAGTGGTGGATTAGCCGGACATGGCTAATGAAACAAACATGATTAATATTAAAGATTGCATAAAAAACGATTACCGAATGATTGAAAGCTTCAAAGAATCTCTAAACAAAACTCCAAATTCGTATTCTGCACCCCAAAAACGGCTGGGGATGATTAGGGTTCGAACTAATGCCTAAACACCCTTTAAATAGGTTTAGAAAATAAAAATAATAAAATTCTGCCGACATCGAATCGGGGCGTACCGCCCCGATTTAGCTCGAGCTGGGCGTACCGCCCGTATCTTGAATCTCCGAATTCCAAATTCAAATTCGCTGCCTTCAATATGCGTTCACACTGGCCTCTCAATAATTATTTGAATCCCACGTCCAGCTCACGTCTATATCCATTCCCTTTATTTGCTTCATCGTTTTCTTCTAATTGAATCTTGTTGCTCACATAAAATATCACC
This sequence comes from Deinandra increscens subsp. villosa, assembly GCA_039602395.1. Lineage (NCBI taxonomy): Eukaryota > Viridiplantae > Streptophyta > Magnoliopsida > Asterales > Asteraceae > Deinandra > Deinandra increscens. Next base: position 122,035,583 of record JBCNJP010000007.1, read on the forward strand.
ATATTATTAATTCCTTTATGCAGTCCACGTCACCTCCATACAATTCTTCAACTTCCTACAATTTAACCAAGACATATATATGCATTTGAATTAGTTCTTTATTTTAACAATTTATTTATTTTAAATCCAAAGAACTAATGTTTGTAAAGATCATTATGATGCTTGACTCGTGAACCTCTTATAACTCGGACTCAACTTAATTGTAACACTTAAGCTCATTCACACTCAACACACTAACTATTCAAACCAACTAAAAGAATATATTTTAGACCCACTTTGGTGTGTATGGGGAGTAATTAATATAATATAAAGTGTACATTTTATTCAATCATCACATCCCCACACTTATCTTTTTCCGTCTCGGAAAAACTGCCATGGAATCATAACTGGGAAATCAATCTCAAAATCTTTTAACATTTCAAAATATCAACCTTTTTCATTCCACAATCCAAAATGTCTTCATATAAACTAATTGCAATCACCGGTATTTCTATCCGACTAAACCCAACCACTGATCTTTGAGCCTCCAAGGTGTTTATATAATTACCAAACAGTTATATCAGTCTACCAGTGTATCCCACATTCAGAAAGCTCAAGTTCAATCTAATCCCGACTCATATTCAGTCAAAGTAAAGGGTAATAAAAATGAATTATTTATATTTTCCACACCCTAGTTAAACCAGATACTCATATATCCCAAGAATGATGAATTTGAATGGATAGTGAAGTTGCTGAGCATTTATTTGTCTACTATTACTTTCTATATTTTTTTCATTTTCTTTTCTTTTTTCTCTTTTTTTCTTTCATTTTTTTTTTCATAATTGGTTAATTTTGGCTATACTTACCAACGGACATCATCAGAGGCATTCTTTCACAAGGTCTTACCCCCGAAATCATACGTGAGTGTTTTGCCCGCGAGATCCGGAACATCATCAGAGGTACTCTTTCACAAGGTCTTACCCCCGAAATCATATATGAGTATTCTGTCCCTTCACTCTAATTCATTAGCCAATTAATTACCTAATATGCTCAAAAGATGGAAAAATGGGGCGCCGTTATTTCTCGGATTTGCTTTCGCAAAAAGATCATAACGTGCCAATTTATTCTGAGGATATATAAGTCTCTAATCTAAAAAGGTCTTTTTCCTCCTAATCATCAGTTTCAATCTTACTCTAACCTCTAAAATGGGAACCCACTGGCAAACTAATTTAATTACCTATTTATACACAAATAAACACAATGGGATAATTAAGCTTTACTAAATCAGTTGGGCCTACCGACACATCACAAATTAGATATATTTTCCACTCTCTCCTTTTCTTACCACTTTTCCCTTTCATTCTTGATTTATATCTTAATTTTATTCTGAAAATCGACTCCCAATTTTTCTATCATTTTCCATGTACCGGCAATTTTCCAAAACAGATTTTGACTCAAACACTTAAAAACTAAAAATGACTCAAAAATTGCAAAATCTTTTTGGATTTTTGATGTTTTTCAAATTTTTTTTTTTAATTTTTTTTTAAAATAAATAAACAACTACCTAAAAAATGAAAAACTACTAAAAACTGGCGTCCTGTCTCCCTCCCCACACTTAAGATCGACATTGCCCTCAATGTGATAGGAAACATGCACATGACGAATATACAGACACGAATGGTGAAAATAAAATAAAAATAAAGATAAAATAGAATGCAAAAATAAAAAGAAAAATAAATAACTATATAAATAAATAAAAAGAATAAGTTGGAACAGACTCCCCTGATATCATCGTGAAAGCTCCTCGGAAGTCGTCCAACACCCTCTCGCCAGATCGTGAATTCCAGAAATCTCGATGGAAAGTTTATCGGAGGTGATGAATGTGTGCGCGAACGAGACAGCGGTGGTGGGGTGGTTGGAAATGGCGGTGATGAGTGGTGATTGTGAAGAACCGACCCGTTTAAGGGTTTTGATTTTTTTTTTTTTTTTTTTTTTTTTGAATTTTTTTTTCCGTGAATTTTGGGGCGTACCTCCCAGAATGGTAACATTCTGGGCGTACCTCCCTGAAATTAAAAACATTTTTTTTTTTTTTTTTTTTTTTTTTTGAATTTTGGGGCGTACCTCCCAGAATTGTAACATTCTGGGCGTACCGCCCAGACCCATTTTTGGCAGAAAGTTTTGAAAAATTTTTGGGACTCAAAATTTTTCTATCTCTTGGAAAAACACTTGTTTTGCACCACCAAACGTCTCTACTGCAACATTTTTTATAAAACATACCTGAAACGCGGTATATGGCACAAATTCATTCCCGAGCTTCCCGATTAATGGTACAATTAGCTTCCCGATTAATGGTACAATTAATGGTACAAATTCATTCCCGAGCTTCCCGATTAATGGTACAATTAATGGTACAATTAGTTGAGGACTTTTAAGTTTTCAAGGCATCCTTAGAAATCATGTGATATCATGTGGTTTAGACTTTAACCTACACTAGCCATATTAAAACGGTTTACCGGATTCTCATGAATCTCAAAAGTGTTTTCAGTTTCGTTTTAGAAATCGTTGTTTTGGTAATTCGCAAGTGCTTCCCATAAAGCACTTCAAGTTCATCAAGTGGGTGCCGAGCACTCCAAGTTTTCAAGTTTATTAGGGAGGTGCCTAGCACTCTCGAGTTGTCAGCATTGTTTTACTTTTAGGTATTCGGTGTGATCCAAACGGGTTCACGGTAATCGGGTTAGTGACACTCACCTTGGGTTGCACTGCTACACTTGCTATAATATCCAAGTTTGCTTAATGAAGACCTATGAACACGTTTAGGTCTTAAGTATTAGTTTTGTGTCTAATCTTTACTTAACGTCACTATGGCCCATAACATAGCACGTTGGAACTATGACTCGACATACAGACACACGACACCGATGGTTGATCATAAACAAGGGTTCACATACATCAGAAGTCAAAGCATGTATCATCATGGCATAATCATGTAAGTCATGGCATAACATTCAAGCAAATTGCACAAGTTTGGATTCTGGTCTCAGTTTCGCTAGCAGTTTCGCTAGGCAGTTTCGCTGTGTGCACGGGCAGCACTTTCGCTAGGCAATACCCGATGACACAGTTTCGCTAAGCTAGTTTCGCTCGAAACTGTTGGCACAGTTTCGCTAGCCTAGTTTCGCCCGAAACTGGTTTGAACTTTCGTTCAGGGAATTTCGCTCGGTAGATTCGCTCGAGCTGGTCTGGTTGGTTTACCCGGCGACACTGCAGTTTCGCTGCATAGTGTCGCTGGATGAAGATATACATAGTTTCGCTGGACAGTTTCGCCCAGAGAACATGACAGTTTCGCTGGTCGCGAAAAACATACGGACCAGCCTAAAAATCAACCTAACAGCTTCCATTTTACATGCAATTCATTGTTTAGCATACATAGGCATTTACCAACATAAATCAGTAAGCTTTAACACCTTAAACATGCATTTTATCATCAAATCACCAAAATACATTTAAAACCCTAAAATGACCTAAATAGCACAAATCTCTATCATGGTTGGGTTTCAAACGTAAAGTTGCAAACTTTATGATAGATCTAGCCTCCCTAAGCCACATACTAGCAGATCAAGTGATATCATGAAGGTTTAAGCATGCTTTATGAAGAAATACATAGAAAACACATAGAAATGGCATAAAGGAAGGTTTTGGGACTCACGATTCGATCAGGGAATCGAATGGATGTTGTCTTGAGGCTGAGATCTTGGTTTTCTTGATGGTTTTCGGCTGACCAGATTTCCAGAGAAGAATGTGTGTGTTTTTGGTGTAAATGAGGCAAATAGGAGAACTAGGGTTTATTAAGATTATTTATATCAGAGGCTAGTTTCGCTGGCAGTTTCGCTGGCCAGGCAAAACTAGCTCTGGTCACGTTTTAACAGATTAACTTAGCTGGCTACCGGGCGACACTACAGTTTCGCCCGGTAGTTTCGCTGGCTGCACAACTTAGGCAATTTTCACATAATCAAGGAATTACAATTTGTCATGCTATTCATAATATTAAATCATGCGTTTAAATCACATTACACATAATGACAACAATAAATGAACACATAGCACATATGGACGGGTTCGGTGATCAACCAAAGGACGTGGACGTATTCGGCCTAGTTAAGCATTAGTTACTAAGTTAACACTTATAACGTAACTAACGGAGTTTGTCTAACGGAAGTAAACCTTGAAATTCTCGGATGTCACACATAAAACTGTCATAATTTATAAAATATAAAGAGTAGATGATGCACATTGTTGTGCATCATAAATTTACGATTATAAAGAAAAAAAACACGGAATACAGATGTTAAATATGCGCATCATCCCATTGTCATTTTATGTTTTCATCTTTCCCGCTACAAATTTCAGTTCCCGTTTCTTGAGCTTCTTGAAATCTCTCCATTATCTCTACCTCAATTACAAGCCCTAAGTTTCAGTTCCCACTATTAGCTTAGCTCACAAAATTGATCCCCGCTCACTGTTGACCTAGTCTCCATTCTCCATCGACCTCACCTCCACCGTTCCACGGCGACCTCACCTCCACTGTTCCACACTTATCGCAATCTTCCATCGATTTACAGTGGTCAGGATTACAGGTGTCTTGACCACTCTAAAGGTTTACTTACTTAAGATGTTCTAGCTGATAAAGAGTCATTCTCCTATACTAATTCACTTCACAATCCTACCTACAAATTTATGGACGTATAGATCACACTACCATTTCCATATACCAACTACAGCCCAACATACAAACCTTCACTGGTTGCAAATAGTTTTGATTGTAGTTTCAGTCGCTAACAGTTTGGTCGCAAACTCCGCCAACAAAATTTCTTATTGCAATCTTTGTTGCTAATGTTCGGTCACTAAACCGGTTGCTATTTTGCTACAAAATTCCTGGTTGCAAAAATGACTGTTCAAAGAACTACCGACTAGAGTATATAGCCAACCACCAAAATTAAGCACAAATCTAATGCTTTTGCGAACGTTTTGCAACTGATTTTGATGACAGCCAATTGTCGTTTTTGTCGTAGCTATTGCCTATCTCTAAATCTAATCATGGAACTCTCAATCTAACTGGAAGAGGCACTAATATGCAAATCATCAGATAGCATTGGGATTGTAGAATATCAGGCCCTCCAAATATACACTAAACACACTCACGTATATGTATATGTAAATGAAAATGGAAGCTCTCAACAATTATGGAAAAAATACGTATGAACTTTAAAGTGAAGAGAAACTTGCTGCATTATTTTATTAACAACCAAATGGCTTTTAAATAGCTAGAATAGAAAACGTGGGTCTGTTGTATCCACAACTACTACCTAAAGAATAGGATGACCCATTCAATTGAGGATTCCCTTAACAGTCGGTCAATATGCCTACTAATTATTCACTATTAAAACGTGCAACAATATTTAATTTGACACAAATAACTGACTCGCTGAACCCGTGACACCTTTTGACCCGTAGACAGACCCGATTAATCCAACATTCACCCCCTTAATCGGTGTTTGTTTACGTCTTTCTTTACTGCAGCAAAATCACCATCTTCTTGATCTCGAACCATCTAGACTTGTACCGAACATCCGACCTTCACCTCGATCGTGTCCAAATCTTCTCGGTTCAACCCGAATCAATCCACCACAATTAGAACATCTCACATGGCATCCCGCTAGATACGTTCATTCACATCTTGACTTGTCACGAATCAACGACCTCACCCCGGTCACATCCAAAGCCACCGATTTGAACTCTAACGCCATAATGTTCACAACTTATTTTTCCTCTTGCAACCTTTACCGATCACCCTTGTTCAAGAGGCTCCTCCACCGACAAGAAAACAAGCTACCTCGCTTCTACCGCTTTCTTTACTCCGCTAAACGAACACAATCCAAAGCCACCTGCTTTGACGGATCCCTTTCGTTCATTTTTCACGCACTACTGAGAAAACTTGACAAAACAGCAGCACCCCCTGCTGAGAAAACTTGACAAAACAGCCACGAGACACACCGCAGTTCTTCCGTCACCCCCGTCATCCAAACCGGTACTTTCCCCGCGATAACGATTGACATGAGCCGCTTCGTCTTCTACTGTTAAACAGACCCGAAACTTCACAATTAACAGCTACGGACCACCTATGTTCTTCACCGGTCACCCCCGTTGTCTCAAACCGCATTACCGCACGACAACGGCTGACCCGAACACCTCGCTGTCTCCGTCTTCTGCTGTATAACAATCCCGAAACAGCCACCTGCTGTCCCGAAACGAACCCGGTTCGCTGCTGCGTTTGCCCCACAGCCAAGGGCTACGCTCCTTTCTCGAAGCCGACTCTCAAACCGGCCTCTTCTCCGTCTTCTGCTGTTGTGATCAGCACTCTTTCTTTTCATCTGCCCTCCACCAACCGACAACCCCGCCGGTGGCGGAGGCTTCTTCACATAATTTATTTTCTGTAGATCAATCAATGGATAACTGGTTTAAGGATTTCTTTTTTTTTCAACAAAACATAAATTTTCACATAATTTATTTTCTGTAGATCAAAATTTTCAGGACGTTATAAACTTAAATTTCAAATTTCCATTTTCCAATAACTTGATAATCAAAACTGTAAATGTGAATGCATAAACAATCTAGTTATCATCAAAAGATTCATCTCCAAGATAAGCATGCTTCTTGCCCTTAAATTGGCATGACTATTATTATCTTCGTGATAGTATTCAAGGTAAGGACTATACTTAATCTTGTCACAAAACATTCATAATCGTCTTATTATACAAATTTAGATGTCATTTGGATTTTGGGATTCAACCACATGAGTTCATTACTGTTATATTGATCGAATGGGGAAAGAACAAGTCCTAGTTACTACTATATTTGGATTTTGGTTTCTTGTTATCATCTTTTGCATCTTCAAAACCCATGTTATCATACTGTCCATACACATAAATCCAGAACTGAAGCTTTGTTACTGGTATGCTCTAACTAACAATGCGGCCTGCGAGTAATGTTACAAAAACATAATCTCCTCAAAATGGAATCAACCTTTCGGCAACCTGGACTATATATATGCTGTCATTTCACACCATTTTCAACCCAATTAAATAATCAATGGCGCAGTATACAAATCTTTGTTTTGACTTCTTTATTTTCACTTCCATAATCATATCAGTTGCAGCATCATCAGCTTCATCAGATGATTATCAAGCTTACATTGTTGTTATGGACAAATCAATGATGCCATCACCCTTCTCTAATCACCACAACTGGTACACTTCTATACTTTCATCACTATCTGAAGAAGTTCCCTCCAAGCATCTCTACACATATAACCATGTGATGGACGGGTTCAGCGCAGTCCTCACGAAGCCACAACTCAATCAGCTTGCGAAAATGCCAGCACATCTTGCAACATTTGAGGATAAACTTGGCAAGCGTCATACCACACATACACCACGGTTTTTGGGACTAAAAAAACATGTTGGATTGTGGCCGGTTTCTGGTTTCGGTGAGGATATGATTGTTGGCATATTTGACACGGGTGTGTGGCCGGAAAGTGAGAGTTTTCATGACAAAGGGATGTCGGAAGTACCTTCTCGTTGGCGTGGAACTTGCGAAGCCGAAAACTTTTGTAACAAAAAGCTTATTGGCGCGCGATCATTTAGCGAGGGGATGAAGCATCGAAAGGAACACATTAACACAACAGATGACTATGATTCCCCTAGAGATTGGGACGGACATGGAACGCATACGTCTTCGACAGCGGTTGGTAGTCGCGTCCAGTTTGCGGATTATTTCGGGTATGCAAAGGGGACCGCCACTGGAATAGCTCCGAAAGCTCGGTTAGCCATGTATAAAGTGATTTTCTTGAACAACTCAGATGAGGCTGCAGCAAGTGACACACTTGCTGGAATGGATCAAGCGATAGAAGACGGTGTGGATCTGATGTCGCTTTCATTAGCATTCGATGAGACGCCATTTTTTCAAAATCCTGTTGCAATCGGAGCGTTTGCAGCTATGGAGAAAGGGATTTTTGTTTCTTGTTCAGCTGGTAATGCTGGGCCTCATGCTTACACTCTCACAAATGGAGCTCCATGGATCACCACTGTTGGTGCAGGAACGATAGACCGCGATTTCGTGGCTTATGTCACACCAGGAGATCAGACCTATGGAACACTAATTGGGAAATCTTTTTTCCCTGAAAATCTGTTGGTAGAGAGGGTTCCTATCTATTATGGATATGGAAATAAAAGCAAAGAAGCTTGTGATTATAATTCTCTTGATCCCAAAGAAGTTCAAGGCAAGTACATTTTCTGTGATGGTTTGTCAATTGATGAACTGGAAGCCAGTGGAGCCGCCGGAGCTATCTTCAGTTCCGACTCCGGTAACTCTCTCCTGCCGAAGGACTTCAACTTTCCATGTGTGGTACTCGAACCGAAGGTCGGAGATTTGTTAAAAGAGTACGTAATCAACACGAAAAACGCGAGTATTAGCGTGAAGTACGTTGAAACGTTATTAGGCGTTAAACCAGCTCCACAGGTTGCCGGCTTCTCCTCACGAGGACCCGATAGGCGATCTCCATGGATCCTAAAACCCGATCTACTGGCTCCAGGGGTCAATATCTTGGCTGCCTGGGCACCGAATAGAAAAAGCGCACCGATCAGAGATGATTATTTGCTCAGCGATTATAGGCTCGTATCCGGTACATCAATGGCCTCTCCCCATGTTGTAGGAATAGCTACGTTACTAAAATCGACCCATCGCTACTGGAGTCCAGCTGCGATCCGATCTGCAATGATGACCACAGCCGATATTCTCGACAATAACATGAGCTTGATCATGGACATGGCCGTCTCGGAACAAGCTACCCCTCTAGATTACGGTGCGGGCCATGTTAACCCGAACAAAGCCATGGATCCTGGCCTGGTTTATGACATTCAACCACAGGACTACATCAACTATCTATGTGCGCTAAACTACACACGAAATGAAATCCGGATCATTTCGAAGAAGTCGGAGGTTAATTGTGAGAATGCAACACTTGATCTTAACTATCCTTCGTTTATTCTGGTGTTAAACAATACGAATACCACCAGTTACACCTTTCAGAGAGTGTTAACGAACGTGGGGACGTCAAATTCTTCGTATCGAGCGCAGGTGAATACTCCTCCTACGGGTATGAATGTTACTGTGAAGCCTGAATTGATCTTTTTTGAAGGCAAATATAGTACGGCTAAGTTTGAGGTGAGTGTGGAAGTTGACATAAGTGATGCTCCTCCAACCTACGGTGGGTATTTTGGGAATTGTGGATATCTGAGCTGGCATGAGGTGAATGGAACCCATGTGGTTAGAAGTCCGATCGTTTCTGCAATTGCGTCTCAAGGCCGGCCACCATAATCAAGATCAAGAAATGGTTAACAGAAGGTGCAGGTTGATTGCTGCTGTTTTTTTATGGATAAGAGAGCTTCATGTTTACAAATAAATGATCAGTTCGCCATGTCGTTCTTTGTTTTTGTATACAATAATAATAATGTAAAATCCTTGAATTTGATTGAATGAATCCCTTACAATTACAATCGAGTGTCTAAAAGAGAGTTTGGCACCTTTAAACAACGACCGGTCGACCGCAACATGGGTCCAAGCACACATGAAAATCATGGTTAGTGTCAAAAACGTATTTTATTGATATGAATGAGATTGGTTACAAAAGAAGAGTGAATAGAACGGTTCTTGTGGCGACCGTTTTCACAAATAGAAGAACAAGAATCAAAGAACTGATGAAAGAATTCTTGATGATTTTTGATGATTTAACAAGGACCAAAACACCTCCTTTTATAGGGCAGAAACCGAGCACAAATGGAAGCAGGAATCAGGCCTCAATCACTCCAAATCAGGCATACCAAAAAAGGAAAGACAACTGCAAATTGAACAACACCAGAAGGAAGCAACCAGTCATAGGTTTATGAAAAGAAGCATCTAGAATATTACAAAAAAGCCCAGCATAGAAGCCCACGAGAAGAAAAAAAGCCCAATTAAATTGACATAAAAATTTAACAGTTAGAAAATTGAGTTACAGTTGTGGAGTCCTAGTCGTTGCTGAGTTGGAGTCATAAGTGAGTTTGTCAAACTAGTTGAATAGTTCCAGTCCTTTGGTCTGTTCTACGCCTATCACAACGTCTGAACCTCTCACATCATACGGGGACAAGTTTGGCATCACCAACATAATACCGATCTATAGTTGGCGCTCTACAGTATATATTATTACTAGACCTGATGTTGCCATTACAGTGAATAAACTTTCATAGTTCATGCATGCACCTTCAAACATCCATTGGACTTCTTTAAAACGAATGTTATACGTTATTTACATGGTTCACTTCATCAAGGAATCTTGCTTCTTCGTATTCTCCCTTCATCTCCATACCCTTATCGATGCAAATTGGGTGGGTGATAAAAAAAACTTGGCATAGCACAACGGGTTATTTTGTATATCTCGGATCTAACCCTATCTCGTGGAGTGACAATCCACATCTACACGATCGACCACTGAAACTGAGTTCAGAGCAGTCGCTTCAGCTACCACAGAAGTACAATAGATTACATCTTTATTATCTGAATTAGGATTCAAGTCGAAGGTCACACCCATAATTTATTGTGACAATTTTTTCACTCGAGAATGAAACAATTAGCATCAGCTTTTCATTTTGTCCCCGACAAAGTTCAAGATGGATCACTATGAGTTCAAGATTTTCAATATTAGCTCCTTATTCAAAAGATGATTAATTATCTTCCTATGAGAATGAGCTTTCTCAACAATTGTGAACAACATCATTCAATTATTATCAGAAATATTCATCGAAAGTTTATGATTACCGAAAATCATCATTGCAAAGATAAATTTCTTCAACAGGAATCTTATTCATCCAATTAATCATCAAACACGTAATTCATACCTGAAACAGTCATGATTTTGTTGATGACAGGTTTGTCTTCGATAATTTCCAGAAAATCCTTACGAGCTCCTCCTTTAGAGGAATCGCCTTCAGGTGTAAATTTCAATTTAGCTTTGACATCTTGCAACCAAAGCTCTCGATTTTGTCTATCTTTCAGTTTTCATAATATCTCCACATTCTTCATCAAAAAATCGACGCTGAACTCTCGAAGAACTGCTAATTCATCATCACGTTCATCGTCATCCCGCTAAACTCCGTCCGAATTATCGATACTTTTATTTGGTTTTGAAAATTCAAACGCCGGAGGTTTAAAGCTTAAACCTCCACCAGAAGCCTTCGAACTCAGATTAGGCTTTTCTGAGCTTGAATCAATCTAAATTCCTTTCTTCTTCTCAATCTCAACTGAATTTCTCTCCATTGTTCGCCAAATTCAAAAATCACGGATGGCGCAAATTGATGAACCATAAAATTCCACCGCGTTTAGGTGTGATTCGATGATTCACTAATGAATCTAACTAGAATGGAGAACCATTATCGGAATAAAATCAATCTAAGATGTTTTATTGAATTGAAGTACTTAAATTACAGAATACAGAGGTTGAGAAAAAACACACAGTTAATGTGATATTAGAACTCAGAATCCCTATTTACATCTTGAACACAACTATTTATACCATCTAATAAATTGCATCTTCCTCCATTTAAGCAGATGCATTTGCTCCTCCGATCGAGATCGCAACTGCATCAGTTCCTTTAAGCTCTTGACAAGTGTCTTTAAATGGTTTAACTTGTTTTTTGCAAATGAATCGGAACTGCTCCTTCAGATGACACTGCTTTCTTAATACACTTGCATATCCGAAATTCACCTATCCTCATCAATGACAAAGACGAGGACGATGTCCAAGACGATGAGTAATTTTCTAATTTTGTGATGTAATGTTTTTTTTAAAGTATGTAATAAAAATTGTTTATGTTAAATAAAAAAATAATTAAGTAATAATTAAAAAGGGGTTGTAGGGATTATCCATTACGTCACTTTTAGTTATAACCCCTTTATTGACTAAGATTCTACGTAAAACATAATCCCAAAGAAGAAGGGATATGATTACGTATAATAAAAACGAAATCAAGAAAACGTTAAATCCCCAAACGTCTTTAATAAAAGGAAAATTGGATTTAAATAATCCCAAGTTTTGAGAGTTTCACTTTTAATAATAACTCCCAATGGTCCCAATTTCAACCTATTTATTTATAATGGTCCCGCCGTTAAAAAACTTAACACCGTTAGGTTTGTTGTTGACGTGGCACCTGAGTTGGCTTTTTTTATATTTTTCTTTGTTCTTTTTATACACATGGCATCCACTTGCAAACTTAAAACACAAACACACTCATGTGTGTGCATCGAGAGAGACCAGAGAATCAGATCTGATTTAGTCTTGCATTTTGGTCAAACAGTTCAAATTTGTGTTCATATTGATTTGAAATACATAGTTTTACATTTTGGGTTTAGGTTTCTGTAGGATCTTTCGTCAAACACCTGGTGCGATCATTTTTGGCCAAACCTGTGGCGGCGATGCGATGGCCTAATGGCGGCGCTAGGGTTTTGTGATGAGTTGGCCGGTGATGGTGGTTTGCACCGGCGAAGATGGGATACCAACAGAGATGGGCCGACAATGATTGTAACGGATGAAGGAGCTGGTCGGAGAAGGTAGGTTACCAACAGAGGTGGTCTGCGCCGGTGATGGTGGTCTGCGCTGGCGAAGGTGGATTACCAACATAGGTGACAATGATTGTAACGGATGAAGGAGCTGGCCGGAGAAGGTGGATTACCAACAGAGGTGGTCTGCGCCGGCGATGGTGGTCTACGCCGGTGATGGTGGTCTGCACCGGCGAAGGTGGATTACCAACAGAGGTGGGTGCTTCAAGTTATTAAGATGAAAAAGAAGGGGAGTGTTTGGCTGAAAATGAAAAAGAAAGGGAGTGTTTGGCTGAAAATAAAAAAGAAGGGGAGTGTTTGGCAGGGTTAATATGATGTGGCAGGGATTAAAAAAAACAAAAAACAAAAAATAAATAAAAATCCAACTCAGATGCCACGTCAACAACAAACTTAACGGTGTTAAGTTTTTTAACGACGAGATTATTATAAATAAATAGGTTGAAAGTTGAGACCATTGAGAGTTATTATTAAAAGTGGGATTATTGCCGACCAACCCTCAAAACTTGGGATTATTTAAATCCAATTTTCCTTAATAAATAAATAAATAAATTCCCAAAACAAAAAGTTACTATATATTCACTGATTCCCCCGTCTAATTAAATAACTATTGTTTGCGAAGAGTAGTTATCCTCCGTGGTAAGATCTCAGCCGTTGAAACTCTCTATCTAAAATAATCTCATCCATAGACTTTTTATACTTTTTAGATATTAACCACCTTTAGCAGTTTTTTATGGGTCGGTGGAAACTTTATATACCGAAAAAAAAGTTATCCCATAATCTCTAAAACTGCTGTGATTATGGATGTTTGACCATTTCAACAACTCAAATTTCTTATTGACGATTACACAGCATGCCATGGGTTCCGTTGCAGTTCACGTCTCCTCTCAACTCCCACACCCACGCTCCCACTTACCATATCTTCCGTTCTTCCCCACGTCTCGGCTAATCCGCCGGTCTCCACCTCACTCCTTATATAAGAAATTGAGACGGTGAGAGAACATGATTTTGTTGTTTCAGTGGATGAGCGATTGGAGATTCAAAATTAAACGAAGCAAAATTGGAGATGCAAAGCGATTGGAGAAGAATCGAATAGGTGCTTGAAGATCGACACTCAGTTAATAACTACAGTGCAAAATGGTGAGTCCAAATAGGGATTTGAATATATGCTCTCTGTCAAATCGAACTCCAGAATAACCTGGATTTCATCCCCTACACTATGTTTCAAACCCTAATTTTCGATGGCAACATCAACTTCATCATATCTATCAGGTAACATCATTCTTCATAGATTTGATTCAACTATCACATGATCTTCTCATGTAAGGAAGCTTTGTTTCCACTTCTACTTCTTCTATGTTCTTTCAGTTTTTCGAATCTTCATTGTCATTATATTTCTCCCACTTGATTTATGTTCCAACTTTAGTTTTGTAACATTTTTCTGTGGGTTTGAATGAATTGGTAGATGATCGGAGATGTAGTTGGCGGAATCCTTGTACACAGTGACGGGGGATGATTTTGGTGATAAAATTGCTACTGAGTTATTTCTTATTTCTCATGTTAAAAAAAGAAAACCAGGTACTTAATTCTCCCTCAAATATTTTGATTATCCTGTTTAAATGTTTAAAGGTTCAATAGTAATGCAACTTATAAATGTAAAATTGAATTTTTAGTGTATTATTAGTTTTTGATTTTGGGCATTTATTATTTGTTTTTGGGTTTGTGTTGTTTAAGTATTTTGTTTGGGTTTTTGGTTTGCAAGTTACACGTCTTTGAACCGTGTATTGATCGCATTGCTAATACAACTGGAAAGGTAAGATTTGGAGCTTTTTTTCCCATCTGCATCATGTATTAGGGACATTTAAATTAAAATGATTGAAGTTATGTTTGTTTTCAGTATGAAGTGCTTGGTTGGTTATGTGGTGAATTGGGATTTTTTGCAACCCTTGGATTGACGGCTACTCTAAACGATAAAGCTTCTAAGATTCCATTTGTAAGTTACACGATTCTGATACTGAAATTGACATGATGGAGCTTCAAAGGTTTTATGTTATTTCTAACCAATTTGTGTAATGTGAGTTGTATAAGGTTCTTAGAAGTTTTTGTCTTCTAATATACTCTTATATCTGCAATAAACCATGGAAACCACACATATTAAAGATTCATACTCTTGTGTGTGTGGGTAGATATAACAATTGACAAACCTCAATACGGCTTTTCTTTTAGTTCTAAGTCTTTAGTCAATGCTCAGTATACAGAACATATAGTTTTAACAAGTTATTATCACAATCTGTTGGAATAAGGGATACCTTGAGTAAGATTTTCCATATATGTCCTTGCATAAGGGTTAGTGCTTCTTTTTACCTGTCTATTTGCTCTTATATCTCTAGCCTAAATGGTTGTTTGCTCTCTAACATAGTTTACTCATCATTGTATGTCACAAGCAGTTTACAACTTTCATTATTAGTACTATTGTATAGTTGTTTGTTTCGATTCTTTTGCTATATTTTAGCTATATCTTAGGATAGAAGTAAGGCTTGCCCTTATATTTTATACTATATTTTAGCTATATCTTATTTATGATCCCCTAGGATACAAGGAAGGCTCGTCCCCATCACACCCTCCCTAGACCCTTTCAATAGCTTTATTATGAACGAGATAATACTGGGTATATTTGTTTGTTTGTCAGTTTTTATTGATGATACTGGAACACAAGTATTAACAAGACCGTTTAGCGGTCATACCATACCAATTTTGAAACCCCCTTTTCCATCAGTTTGCCATGATTTTGTTTGCACTTAGCGGAGGCAAACAGATACCTGGTGCTGGACCTAAAAGTAAATTTATGCAGCCACCAAAGTTAACCTCAAACTCACTTTGTTTTTCATTTCATGAAGAGAGAATGTGCAATAAACACATTTTGTTCTATATAAAATAAATAGTAAATTTGGTCATAATTTTTTGTGGCTGTCATAGATTTTGCTCAACTGATATGTGAAGATATATGATCAAACATTATAGCCAGAATAACAGTTGACCCGTATTTTAGAAAAAGGAAAAAGTTTAAAGGATTAAATTCCATCTTAATTCAAATAAATAGTTGTGTCCTTAGTAGTTTTTTGCAAGTTACATTTTATAGACAAGCTTTGCATCTGGATTATGGGTCACGTGAGTTTTGTTGATGGGTTGATGATGATAAGTTTGGTTTATGTGTAGAAAGACAATCATCTACTCTAAGAGTTTGTGCGTTTCTGCTTCAATGGCTTAAGAGTTGGCAAATGAAGCTATGTGGGGCTCACGTACTTTATCTATTGGATCGAGTTCATCATTGACTTCGGTACATTTTACTAATGAATTTTATAGCTCCATTGCTTTATATATAGTACTTTTTCTATTTGTTACCTTATTTTTGAACTATTAAAAAAACAAAACACGTTGGTGCATCTAACGAGTGTGATGACTTTTCTCCTGTCACTGTGTGTCTGTTGTCAATCAAGTTGATACACGTGATGAAAACACTTCGGTTGTTGTTGTCCCAGCTGTTAAGGCAGGTGGATCTATTGGCAGTTCAAAGCCAAAGAGAAATGCAAAGATTCGAGTTCGTTATGAAACATGAGCATGACAAGAGGTACATTTAATAGTTTTGTGTTAATGGTTTTCTCTACACAATAATCATTGTCATTAAACAAGGTTATTCTTATTATTACTATATTAATTGTGTGTAGGTTAAATATGGTTTTGCAATATGATCGTTTCGAGAGCATTTATAACTTGGATATTGCGTTTGGTTTTATCTTATTTGAACTATGCATTTGGATATTGTGTCCGGATATTTCGTTTCAGACTCTATTAATTAATGCATTCCGTTGTTTTGACTTTTTTTATTTGTTTAAATAATTATTCATGTCATAAAATCAGCTTCGACGGAACCCGCCCCGACCCGACCACCGGCCGGATATTAAACTAGTTATTTGATAGTTATAGTCGCCTGATTGAGAGCAACATGCAACTCAACAACGACGACAAAATCTTCTAACTACACGTGTATGCATGCTTACCACGTGGACACATACAATTCTTCAAAACCGACACGTATTTCTCCTGACATCACCCACATTTGCTTTCTTATCACATATGCCTCCCTGATCATCACCCCCACCTTAGTTTCTGTCCTGAGTTCGCTTTCTGAAACAACCTAGTAAGTTGCTAATTCAATCTCGATCAGTCTTATTGATTCGTTTATACAACTATTACATTTTCATTATCGTTGACAGTAATAACAACAATAATTTTTACCAGAAAAACAAAGAAAATGTCAGGTGTATCCCTAGCGATGGCTCCGCCCTCCGATCCCGACAACCCGCAAGATAAAACGGGCGGCATAATGGGCTCTCTACGCGTAATCGAACTCCAACTGGTAGCTTTCATCATGGTCTTCTCCGCCAGTGGCCTCGTCCCACTTTTCGACCTAATCTTCCCCATCTTCACCACCGTTTACCTCCTCGTTCTATCCCGGCTCGCTTTCCCCAGCCACGGCAACACTAATAACCAAATATACCAAGGAACCAGCAGCCTGATATTTCGAGCATACGTGATTTTAGGGACCACGATCGGTTTGTTTCTGCCGTTGGCTTATGTTTTGGGTGGATTTGCGAGGGGAGACCAGCATTCGCTTGAGTCGGCGACACCGCATTTGTTCTTGTTGTCGTGTCAGATATTGTCGGAAAACATCATAAGTGGGTTGGGGCTGTTTTCGCCTCCGGTTAGAGCCTTGGTGCCGATGTTGTATACGGTTAGGAGGATTTTTGTTATTTTGGACTGGGTTCAAGACGTATGGGTTAACAAATCACTCTCTCCATATGCTGAAATCAAGGTATGTAGGTGATTTATTAGTTTATTTAAATTGCTTTGGTTTTGATTTGATTTTGTGAACTAGGCGTGCTATGTATGTTGGGTATTTTAGTTGGGTATTTTAGGGTAATTGAGATTACCCACCAAAGGGTGGGCAGACGAGCTGGCCATTAGGTGATTAAATCGATAAAAAGCTTAGACAATTAAATCGATAAAAAACTTAAAACATCGATAAAAAGCTTAAACAATTAAATCGATAAAAAACTTAAACAAGCCTAGCAAGCTTCTCTTTAATAAACTTAAACAATTAAATCATAAAAAACTTAAACAAGCCTAGCAAACTTACCTTTGAAATAGGGCTTCTCTTTAATAAACGAGCTCGAGCTTTACATATCGAGGTCGACGTCTTACCGGGTCTTTTATTTTTATAATTTATATTTAATATTTAATTAATGTATTAAATATATTTTAACAAAATATTTATTATTATACAAAATATATATCACTATATTTAAAATCATAATAATTTATAAATAAATATGTACAGAAAAATAATCCAAATGTATGTAAAATGTCCAGTTATAACAATAGTATCATATAATATTTTATATACAGAAAAATAACCCAAATGTATGTAAAATAAAATGTCTAGTTATAACAATAGTATTATTATTATATAAATATATAAATAAATAAAAATTAATAATAAACAAGTTGTGCGTGCCGAATCCAAGTTTGAGTTTGAATAATTCTTCGCGAGCCGGGCTTAGGCTTCATAAATAAAGCTTGAATTGAGCTAAATTAAGCTTGAATTGAGTTGAGCTCTTTTAAGTGTACACGAGTCAAGCTCGAGCTCTTTTAAGTTTAAACGAGTCGAGCTCAAGCCTAGACGGGTTCGGCTCGTCTCGTCTGCAACATGTAACGTAGGTAATTGATTAATCTAGTTAGTTGGTTGGTTTGTAACGTAGGTAATTGATTAATCTAGTTAGTTGGTTGGTTAGTTTTGGTTTTGATCGTTAGATTTGTGAATTTGGTGTGGTAGGAGGTGGCATGGTTTTGGTTCGGAAGGGTGCTAGCTTTGGCTAATCTGGCATATTTTTCGGTGAATATGTTCGGATTTTTAATCCCGAGGTTCCTACCGAAAGCATTCGATCAATACTTGAGGGAGCAAAATGAGGTCGGTAGAAAGAAGATGGAGGACAAGAAGTTTTCACCTCAACAGGGTAACAAGTCCGACTAAATTAAAGTTTGTTTCAAGTCTAATTCTACTTGTAAATATAGTATCTAGGTAACTCTAGTGTTAAAAAATAGAAAAAAAGTAGATATTTGTCTTTCTTATCTTATCGACGGTGAACTGTTGTTTGTTTATTTATTTAATTTTTACACAAAAATAGAATTACTAAAGTGTGGATTAAGATTCACATTTCTTCTTCTTGAGAGCATTTACAGCACCTTCCCTATCCTTATCCCTATAATTTATATATTTATAATTATTTTTTCTCTTTCTTTCACTCATAATCATAATTAAATAATATTTTTTTATACCTTTATCATTACATTTTCTCTCTCTTCAAACCTTAAATTTTAAAGATTTATCAGATTTTTTCTCATTTTTTCTCATTTTTCTCAAATATAAGGATTCCTCATATTTTTTCTTTAAATATTTCTCTCTTCTTTACTCATAACCACTCAAAAGTTTTGAGTCAAAACTACACCTTAAATTTTAAGGTTTATCCTCACAACCATTATAGGGAATGGACTTGTGTTCTATTTTTTTTCATTCTTATTTTACTTTGTGTTTAAAGATGCTGTATTTTTTCTGGTTCACGACGTCATAAATTGTCTACTTGACCCATTCCCGATTCTGGTTACATTCTGTTTGACAACTTGAGCTCCACTTGTTTGATAACTTGAGCTCCACTCTAGGAGATCATTCTATACTTTTTAATTTACCTCTGGCGGTGACATTGCTTGTTGTCTTGCTTATTTTGTGGAAATTTAATTGTTTGTACATGTACTTGCTTGGTTATTGTTGATCTTCCTTTTGAAATGGATTTTGGAACTGTTGTTACTTCTTCCTCTTGTTAGTATGATTGAAGCAAGTGATCTTTTTATTTACACGTTAGTGATTCAAGTTGACACTTTTCAGTTTTCAATTAAAATAGGGCTTTTTAAAAGTCGTATCTGGTAATGATGGGGAGACTCGTAATTTTGTGGTTATGAGTTTAATTGCCATGATTCAAGTTGACACATCTCAGTATAAAATTAAAATAGGGTTTGTTCAAGTGGTATCTGATGATGACATGACGACTCATAACCTTGAGGTTACGAGTTCCATTATCGGAACCCGTAGGGTTTTTTCCCTGATGGAACCCATAGGCTTTTTCCCTTCTGGTGCACCGAGCACGCGCGGGTGAGAGTTTTTCTTGCAATGGGCTATCCAGTGGGTCTGGACTTTCCAGTACTATCTGCTATCGATGGGTGTGGGACGTCTTTTGTCGTCATTGGGTTATCCAGAGTGGTTCGGGTTGTATTTATTGTAGGGCCGGTCCTGAGAACCTAAAAACAATTTGGGCCCATGCATGGGCGAAATAAAATTTTGGGCCTCCCGAGAGACCTACTTTGGGCGGTCACAAACCGAATGAAGTCATATTGGTTTAAAACACTTATATTCTTACGTATTTAGTTATTAATGAGAATGAGTTTTGCTCACATAGTTATTATTTCATAGAAAATATATTGTTAAAAATATTATATAATATTACAAAATTTACTTTTAAAAATATTATATCAAATTTACATATTAAATTGAAAGTTTAGAAGTAAAATTATTATCATCAATATAGAAAAAATATAAATTGTAGAAAATTAATGTTATATCTTTATATTTTAAATAATAAAAATAAGATACATTGAGAAAAAAACATTAATTAGTTTAGAACTCTTACTTAAACTAGATTTAAAATAAGAACAACTTCGTAGATGAGTTAACAAGTGTCCTTATAAACTTTATCAAATGTCTCTGGTTTGAAATTTTTCAAACTCATATCTAACCTAAATTGATTTGTGAATACTTCTATATCTCATATGTATTGACCCTACATAAATCAACTTCATTCTCTAATTTTATTTATCGTATATTTGTAAGATAATTTTAATTTATAGATATACAATATATTTTTGAAAATTTTGGACACCTATAATAATCCGGTCCTGGACGGTCGCTTACATTGTCCATACCCAGGGCCTCACATGATTTGTTGACGGTTCAAAGAAAAAAAAATGAGTATTGAAAATTTTATGGTTTGGGCTAGCATTTTAAGTTGGCTTTACAGTGAAAAAAAAATCACTTTACAGGAAAAGAAAATAAAACCGGTTTTTATTATGACTCTTGAAAAAAAATACAGATAAAAAATATAAAACCGATTTTGTTGAGGTTCTTGCAATAACAATCAACTGAAAATGCTATTTTAGCATCTCAATAAGACTGGATGTAGTTTTTTTTTTCTATGTATGTTTTTTGTGGATTTCAAAATGTTGTGTGCGAGTAAAGTATATTTTGGGCTTTTGGCCAAGTGTATATTTTTTTTGTTGGGTTTTATTTGAGATTTCGTTAGCCCAATGTTGAATTCATACGAAGGAAGCGAAGGGCTAACTAGGGCTAACCTAACTGGGGCCTGTTTCCGTTCTTTGTTTTATCTTTTTTTTCCTAAAAACTCAAAGTTGAAAATCCAAATCTTGTTATTTTAATAGTTCTCTTGCACTTGTAAAGTTGTAATTCCTTGTAATTCCTTATTACGAGTGGTGAGAGCCAAAAAGCAATAAAGAAACATCAGTTGTATCTTTTGGGTAGGTCGGTTTAAAGCAAACAACGTAAAAAATTTGTGTTCTTTATCTTAATTTGTTCTTTTTTGCAGTATGTAGTTATGTGTGTGAATACTTGAAAAGTCGAATCCCTGGCAAGTGCTTTGGCTCGGTTACACACAAGGTTCAAAACCGCAAAAGAGTTTCATATCTAGGGTTTGGATTTCTCGTCGGCAACCCTGAATCGCTAGAGCTTTCTTATTATTAATCGGTGTATTCTAGGTTCATGATATTCGATATTAATTAACGCATTAGTTTGATTATAAAACGTAACACTTTGATTAGTTTTGCTAGTTACTAGGTTGTGAAAAAAATGAGCTCAAACTATCATTATTAAGTTGAACAAGAGCTACCTTAAACTATTTTTATAGTTTATGAGTCCTTAACTTTCAATATTTCTAATAAATAAAAAGAAACATAAAATATTAAATCTATATTTATTTTATGTGGTTCTCGTGTTGGAAAGAAACAGAATTTGAATTGAGCTTTTGCCCACTTAAGTGAAAACGCAGCAAATTAAAAACGACACATCCACGTAGAGGTGTAAATTTTGGTTCCTGGGTGCAACCAAAAACTGTTCCATACTGATTCGTGGGGTCCATTGGGTCCACTCTAATTAGTTCAAGAGAGGGAAGGGAATTGGATCCGAACCGGTTTGAAGGCTATGGGAGAAGAACCGGTAAGTGTTTGGTGGAACTGGTTCGGTTCCAAAACCAATTGTATTTATTTTTTATTTTTTTAAAGATTTCTTATTAATATAAACAACCTAAACACGTTTTTGTCATACATTGTTAAAATTACAAATCACAATATCACATGTCTATGCATAGCAATGAAACCCGAACCCGACGAGAAAACCCGAAACCCAACACATGGGACGGGTATGGGTCCGGGTATGGGTTGCTTTTAAATTTTCGTGGGTTTGGGACGGGTATGGGCTTTGATGATATACCCGTTTACCCGTCCTGATTACCCGATAATTTATACGAGTTTACCCGATTATATAGCCGCTTATTTTTCTTTGTTTTATTTATTTATTTTAAGTATATATTGTATGATTTTATTTATCTATTTTTTATTTTTATCTATAATACTAAGTTATTTATTAAAAACATTGGTTTATATATTATTAAACTTATATATGTTTTAGTTATTTGAGATACTTTATTATAATTATGATAAATAAAAATTAATATTTAATGGGCGTTCTTCTTAGCAAGAATTATTGCAGTAGGATAATGGCTAGGAGGATTTGAAAGGCATTATGGCATTACGATTTCCAAGGTTTAGCCAAGGCTTAGCTCAGGACCCCACTACTCGTCGTATTTGGTTTGGTATTGCTACCGCGCATGACTTTGAGAGTCATGATGATATTATTGAGGAACGTCTTTATCAGAATATTTTTGCTTCTCACTTCGGGCAATTAGCAATAATTTTTCTGTGGACTTCCGGAAATCTCTTTCATGTAGCTTGGCAAGGAAATTTTGAGTCATGGGTACAGGACCCTTTACATGTAAGACCTATTGCTCATGCAATTTGGGATCCTCATTTTGGTCAACCAGCTGTAGAAGCTTTTACTCGAGGGGGTGCTCCTGGGCCAGTGAATATCGCCTATTCTGGTGTTTATCAGTGGTGGTATACAATCGGTTTACGAACTAATGAAGATCTTTATACTGGAGCTCTTTTTCTATTATTTATTTCTGCCATATCTTTAATAGCGGGTTGGTTACACCTACAACCAAAATGGAAACCGAGCGTTTCGTGGTTCAAAAATGCAGAATCTCGTCTTAATCATCATTTATCAGGACTCTTCGGCGTAAGTTCCTTGGCTTGGACAGGGCATTTAGTCCATGTCGCTATTCCTGCATCCAGAGGGGAGTACGTTCGATGGAATAATTTCTTAGATGTATTACCACATCCCCAAGGGTTAGGCCCACTTTTTACAGGTCAGTGGAATCTTTATGCACAAAATCCCGATTCAAGTAGTCATTTATTTGGTACCTCGCAAGGAGCAGGAACTGCCATTTTAACCCTTCTCGGGGGATTCCATCCACAAACCCAAAGTTTATGGCTGACTGATATGGCTCATCATCATTTAGCTATTGCATTTATTTTTCTCATTTGTTATTATAAATAGTTCTCTTGCACTTGTAATTCCTTGTAATTCCTTATTACGAGTGGTGAGAGCCAAAAAGCAATAAAGAAACATCAGTTGTATCTTTTGGGTAGGTCGGTTTAAAGCAAACAACGTAAAAAATTTGTGTTCTTTATCTTAATTTGTTCTTTTTTGCAGTATGTAGTTATGTGTGTGAATACTTGAAAAGTCGAATCCCTGGCAAGTGCTTTGGCTCGGTTACACACAAGGTTCAAAACCGCAAAAGAGTTTCATATCTAGGGTTTGGATTTCTCGTCGGCAACCCTGAATCGCTAGAGCTTTCTTATTATTAATCGGTGTATTCTAGGTTCATGATATTCGATATTAATTAACGCATTAGTTTGATTATAAAACGTAACACTTTGATTAGTTTTGCTAGTTACTAGGTTGTGAAAAAAATGAGCTCAAACTATCATTATTAAGTTGAACAAGAGCTACCTTAAACTATTTTTATAGTTTATGAGTCCTTAACTTTCAATATTTCTAATAAATAAAAAGAAACATAAAATATTAAATCTATATTTATTTTATGTGGTTCTCGTGTTGGAAAGAAACAGAATTTGAATTGGGCTTTTGCCCACTTAAGTGAAAACGCAGCAAATTAAAAACGACACATCCACGTAGAGGTGTAAATTTTGGTTCCTGGGTGCAACCAAAAACTGTTCCATACTGATTCGTGGGGTCCATTGGGTCCACTCTAATTAGTTCAAGAGAGGGAAGGGAATTGGATCCGAACCGGTTTGAAGGCTATGGGAGAAGAACCGGTAAGTGTTTGGTGGAACTGGTTCGGTTCCAAAACCAATTGTATTTATTTTTTATTTTTTTAAAGATTTCTTATTAATATAAACAACCTAAACACGTTTTTGTCATACATTGTTAAAATTACAAATCACAATATCACATGTCTATGCATAGCAATGAAACCCGAACCCGACGAGAAAACCCGAAACCCAACACATGGGACGGGTATGGGTCCGGGTATGGGTTGCTTTTAAATTTTCGTGGGTTTGGGACGGGTATGGGCTTTGATGATATACCCGTTTACCCGTCCTGATTACCCGATAATTTATACGAGTTTACCCGATTATATAGCCGCTTATTTTTCTTTGTTTTATTTATTTATTTTAAGTATATATTGTATGATTTTATTTATCTATTTTTTATTTTTATCTATAATACTAAGTTATTTATTAAAAACATTGGTTTATATATTATTAAACTTATATATGTTTTAGTTATTTGAGATACTTTATTATAATTATGATAAATAAAAATTAATATTTAATGGGCGTTCTTCTTAGCAAGAATTATTGCAGTAGGATAATGGCTAGGAGGATTTGAAAGGCATTATGGCATTACGATTTCCAAGGTTTAGCCAAGGCTTAGCTCAGGACCCCACTACTCGTCGTATTTGGTTTGGTATTGCTACCGCGCATGACTTTGAGAGTCATGATGATATTATTGAGGAACGTCTTTATCAGAATATTTTTGCTTCTCACTTCGGGCAATTAGCAATAATTTTTCTGTGGACTTCCGGAAATCTCTTTCATGTAGCTTGGCAAGGAAATTTTGAGTCATGGGTACAGGACCCTTTACATGTAAGACCTATTGCTCATGCAATTTGGGATCCTCATTTTGGTCAACCAGCTGTAGAAGCTTTTACTCGAGGGGGTGCTCCTGGGCCAGTGAATATCGCCTATTCTGGTGTTTATCAGTGGTGGTATACAATCGGTTTACGAACTAATGAAGATCTTTATACTGGAGCTCTTTTTCTATTATTTATTTCTGCCATATCTTTAATAGCGGGTTGGTTACACCTACAACCAAAATGGAAACCGAGCGTTTCGTGGTTCAAAAATGCAGAATCTCGTCTTAATCATCATTTATCAGGACTCTTCGGCGTAAGTTCCTTGGCTTGGACAGGGCATTTAGTCCATGTCGCTATTCCTGCATCCAGAGGGGAGTACGTTCGATGGAATAATTTCTTAGATGTATTACCACATCCCCAAGGGTTAGGCCCACTTTTTACAGGTCAGTGGAATCTTTATGCACAAAATCCCGATTCAAGTAGTCATTTATTTGGTACCTCGCAAGGAGCAGGAACTGCCATTTTAACCCTTCTCGGGGGATTCCATCCACAAACCCAAAGTTTATGGCTGACTGATATGGCTCATCATCATTTAGCTATTGCATTTATTTTTCTCATTTGTTATTATAAATAGTTCTCTTGCACTTGTAATTCCTTGTAATTCCTTATTACGAGTGGTGAGAGCCAAAAAGCAATAAAGAAACATCAGTTGTATCTTTTGGGTAGGTCGGTTTAAAGCAAACAACGTAAAAATTTTGTGTTCTTTATCTTAATTTGTTCTTTTTTGCAGTATGTAGTTATGTGTGTGAATACTTGAAAAGTCGAATCCCTGGCAAGTGCTTTGGCTCGGTTACACACAAGGTTCAAAACCGCAAAAGAGTTTCATATCTAGGGTTTGGATTTCTCGTCGGCAACCCTGAATCGCTAGAGCTTTCTTATTATTAATCGGTGTATTCTAGGTTCATGATATTCGATATTAATTAACGCATTAGTTTGATTATAAAACGTAACACTTTGATTAGTTTTGCTAGTTACTAGGTTGTGAAAAAAATGAGCTCAAACTATCATTATTAAGTTGAACAAGAGCTACCTTAAACTATTTTTATAGTTTATGAGTCCTTAACTTTCAATATTTCTAATAAATAAAAAGAAACATAAAATATTAAATCTATATTTATTTTATGTGGTTCTCGTGTTGGAAAGAAACAGAATTTGAATTGGGCTTTTGCCCACTTAAGTGAAAACGCAGCAAATTAAAAACGACACATCCACGTAGAGGTGTAAATTTTGGTTCCTGGGTGCAACCAAAAACTGTTCCATACTGATTCGTGGGGTCCATTGGGTCCACTCTAATTAGTTCAAGAGAGGGAAGGGAATTGGATCCGAACCGGTTTGAAGGCTATGGGAGAAGAACCGGTAAGTGTTTGGTGGAACTGGTTCGGTTCCAAAACCAATTGTATTTATTTTTTATTTTTTTAAAGATTTCTTATTAATATAAACAACCTAAACACGTTTTTGTCATACATTGTTAAAATTACAAATCACAATATCACATGTCTATGCATAGCAATGAAACCCGAACCCGACGAGAAAACCCGAAACCCAACACATGGGACGGGTATGGGTCCGGGTATGGGTTGCTTTTAAATTTTCGTGGGTTTGGGACGGGTATGGGCTTTGATGATATACCCGTTTACCCGTCCTGATTACCCGATAATTTATACGAGTTTACCCGATTATATAGCCGCTTATTTTTCTTTGTTTTATTTATTTATTTTAAGTATATATTGTATGATTTTATTTATCTATTTTTTATTTTTATCTATAATACTAAGTTATTTATTAAAAACATTGGTTTATATATTATTAAACTTATATATGTTTTAGTTATTTGAGATACTTTATTATAATTATGATAAATAAAAATTAATATTTAATGGGCGTTCTTCTTAGCAAGAATTATTGCAGTAGGATAATGGCTAGGAGGATTTGAAAGGCATTATGGCATTACGATTTCCAAGGTTTAGCCAAGGCTTAGCTCAGGACCCCACTACTCGTCGTATTTGGTTTGGTATTGCTACCGCGCATGACTTTGAGAGTCATGATGATATTATTGAGGAACGTCTTTATCAGAATATTTTTGCTTCTCACTTCGGGCAATTAGCAATAATTTTTCTGTGGACTTCCGGAAATCTCTTTCATGTAGCTTGGCAAGGAAATTTTGAGTCATGGGTACAGGACCCTTTACATGTAAGACCTATTGCTCATGCAATTTGGGATCCTCATTTTGGTCAACCAGCTGTAGAAGCTTTTACTCGAGGGGGTGCTCCTGGGCCAGTGAATATCGCCTATTCTGGTGTTTATCAGTGGTGGTATACAATCGGTTTACGAACTAATGAAGATCTTTATACTGGAGCTCTTTTTCTATTATTTATTTCTGCCATATCTTTAATAGCGGGTTGGTTACACCTACAACCAAAATGGAAACCGAGCGTTTCGTGGTTCAAAAATGCAGAATCTCGTCTTAATCATCATTTATCAGGACTCTTCGGCGTAAGTTCCTTGGCTTGGACAGGGCATTTAGTCCATGTCGCTATTCCTGCATCCAGAGGGGAGTACGTTCGATGGAATAATTTCTTAGATGTATTACCACATCCCCAAGGGTTAGGCCCACTTTTTACAGGTCAGTGGAATCTTTATGCACAAAATCCCGATTCAAGTAGTCATTTATTTGGTACCTCGCAAGGAGCAGGAACTGCCATTTTAACCCTTCTCGGGGGATTCCATCCACAAACCCAAAGTTTATGGCTGACTGATATGGCTCATCATCATTTAGCTATTGCATTTATTTTTCTCATTTGTTATTATAAATAGTTCTCTTGCACTTGTAATTCCTTGTAATTCCTTATTACGAGTGGTGAGAGCCAAAAAGCAATAAAGAAACATCAGTTGTATCTTTTGGGTAGGTCGGTTTAAAGCAAACAACGTAAAAATTTTGTGTTCTTTATCTTAATTTGTTCTTTTTTGCAGTATGTAGTTATGTGTGTGAATACTTGAAAAGTCGAATCCCTGGCAAGTGCTTTGGCTCGGTTACACACAAGGTTCAAAACCGCAAAAGAGTTTCATATCTAGGGTTTGGATTTCTCGTCGGCAACCCTGAATCGCTAGAGCTTTCTTATTATTAATCGGTGTATTCTAGGTTCATGATATTCGATATTAATTAACGCATTAGTTTGATTATAAAACGTAACACTTTGATTAGTTTTGCTAGTTACTAGGTTGTGAAAAAAATGAGCTCAAACTATCATTATTAAGTTGAACAAGAGCTACCTTAAACTATTTTTATAGTTTATGAGTCCTTAACTTTCAATATTTCTAATAAATAAAAAGAAACATAAAATATTAAATCTATATTTATTTTATGTGGTTCTCGTGTTGGAAAGAAACAGAATTTGAATTGGGCTTTTGCCCACTTAAGTGAAAACGCAGCAAATTAAAAACGACACATCCACGTAGAGGTGTAAATTTTGGTTCCTGGGTGCAACCAAAAACTGTTCCATACTGATTCGTGGGGTCCATTGGGTCCACTCTAATTAGTTCAAGAGAGGGAAGGGAATTGGATCCGAACCGGTTTGAAGGCTATGGGAGAAGAACCGGTAAGTGTTTGGTGGAACTGGTTCGGTTCCAAAACCAATTGTATTTATTTTTTATTTTTTTAAAGATTTCTTATTAATATAAACAACCTAAACACGTTTTTGTCATACATTGTTAAAATTACAAATCACAATATCACATGTCTATGCATAGCAATGAAACCCGAACCCGACGAGAAAACCCGAAACCCAACACATGGGACGGGTATGGGTCCGGGTATGGGTTGCTTTTAAATTTTCGTGGGTTTGGGACGGGTATGGGCTTTGATGATATACCCGTTTACCCGTCCTGATTACCCGATAATTTATACGAGTTTACCCGATTATATAGCCGCTTATTTTTCTTTGTTTTATTTATTTATTTTAAGTATATATTGTATGATTTTATTTATCTATTTTTTATTTTTATCTATAATACTAAGTTATTTATTAAAAACATTGGTTTATATATTATTAAACTTATATATGTTTTAGTTATTTGAGATACTTTATTATAATTATGATAAATAAAAATTAATATTTAATGGGCGTTCTTCTTAGCAAGAATTATTGCAGTAGGATAATGGCTAGGAGGATTTGAAAGGCATTATGGCATTACGATTTCCAAGGTTTAGCCAAGGCTTAGCTCAGGACCCCACTACTCGTCGTATTTGGTTTGGTATTGCTACCGCGCATGACTTTGAGAGTCATGATGATATTATTGAGGAACGTCTTTATCAGAATATTTTTGCTTCTCACTTCGGGCAATTAGCAATAATTTTTCTGTGGACTTCCGGAAATCTCTTTCATGTAGCTTGGCAAGGAAATTTTGAGTCATGGGTACAGGACCCTTTACATGTAAGACCTATTGCTCATGCAATTTGGGATCCTCATTTTGGTCAACCAGCTGTAGAAGCTTTTACTCGAGGGGGTGCTCCTGGGCCAGTGAATATCGCCTATTCTGGTGTTTATCAGTGGTGGTATACAATCGGTTTACGAACTAATGAAGATCTTTATACTGGAGCTCTTTTTCTATTATTTATTTCTGCCATATCTTTAATAGCGGGTTGGTTACACCTACAACCAAAATGGAAACCGAGCGTTTCGTGGTTCAAAAATGCAGAATCTCGTCTTAATCATCATTTATCAGGACTCTTCGGCGTAAGTTCCTTGGCTTGGACAGGGCATTTAGTCCATGTCGCTATTCCTGCATCCAGAGGGGAGTACGTTCGATGGAATAATTTCTTAGATGTATTACCACATCCCCAAGGGTTAGGCCCACTTTTTACAGGTCAGTGGAATCTTTATGCACAAAATCCCGATTCAAGTAGTCATTTATTTGGTACCTCGCAAGGAGCAGGAACTGCCATTTTAACCCTTCTCGGGGGATTCCATCCACAAACCCAAAGTTTATGGCTGACTGATATGGCTCATCATCATTTAGCTATTGCATTTATTTTTCTCATTTGTTATTATAAATAGTTCTCTTGCACTTGTAATTCCTTGTAATTCCTTATTACGAGTGGTGAGAGCCAAAAAGCAATAAAGAAACATCAGTTGTATCTTTTGGGTAGGTCGGTTTAAAGCAAACAACGTAAAAATTTTGTGTTCTTTATCTTAATTTGTTCTTTTTTGCAGTATGTAGTTATGTGTGTGAATACTTGAAAAGTCGAATCCCTGGCAAGTGCTTTGGCTCGGTTACACACAAGGTTCAAAACCGCAAAAGAGTTTCATATCTAGGGTTTGGATTTCTCGTCGGCAACCCTGAATCGCTAGAGCTTTCTTATTATTAATCGGTGTATTCTAGGTTCATGATATTCGATATTAATTAACGCATTAGTTTGATTATAAAACGTAACACTTTGATTAGTTTTGCTAGTTACTAGGTTGTGAAAAAAATGAGCTCAAACTATCATTATTAAGTTGAACAAGAGCTACCTTAAACTATTTTTATAGTTTATGAGTCCTTAACTTTCAATATTTCTAATAAATAAAAAGAAACATAAAATATTAAATCTATATTTATTTTATGTGGTTCTCGTGTTGGAAAGAAACAGAATTTGAATTGGGCTTTTGCCCACTTAAGTGAAAACGCAGCAAATTAAAAACGACACATCCACGTAGAGGTGTAAATTTTGGTTCCTGGGTGCAACCAAAAACTGTTCCATACTGATTCGTGGGGTCCATTGGGTCCACTCTAATTAGTTCAAGAGAGGGAAGGGAATTGGATCCGAACCGGTTTGAAGGCTATGGGAGAAGAACCGGTAAGTGTTTGGTGGAACTGGTTCGGTTCCAAAACCAATTGTATTTATTTTTTATTTTTTTAAAGATTTCTTATTAATATAAACAACCTAAACACGTTTTTGTCATACATTGTTAAAATTACAAATCACAATATCACATGTCTATGCATAGCAATGAAACCCGAACCCGACGAGAAAACCCGAAACCCAACACATGGGACGGGTATGGGTCCGGGTATGGGTTGCTTTTAAATTTTCGTGGGTTTGGGACGGGTATGGGCTTTGATGATATACCCGTTTACCCGTCCTGATTACCCGATAATTTATACGAGTTTACCCGATTATATAGCCGCTTATTTTTCTTTGTTTTATTTATTTATTTTAAGTATATATTGTATGATTTTATTTATCTATTTTTTATTTTTATCTATAATACTAAGTTATTTATTAAAAACATTGGTTTATATATTATTAAACTTATATATGTTTTAGTTATTTGAGATACTTTATTATAATTATGATAAATAAAAATTAATATTTAATGGGCGTTCTTCTTAGCAAGAATTATTGCAGTAGGATAATGGCTAGGAGGATTTGAAAGGCATTATGGCATTACGATTTCCAAGGTTTAGCCAAGGCTTAGCTCAGGACCCCACTACTCGTCGTATTTGGTTTGGTATTGCTACCGCGCATGACTTTGAGAGTCATGATGATATTATTGAGGAACGTCTTTATCAGAATATTTTTGCTTCTCACTTCGGGCAATTAGCAATAATTTTTTTGTGGACTTCCGGAAATCTCTTTCATGTAGCTTGGCAAGGAAATTTTGAGTCATGGGTACAGGACCCTTTACATGTAAGACCTATTGCTCATGCAATTTGGGATCCTCATTTTGGTCAACCAGCTGTAGAAGCTTTTACTCGAGGGGGTGCTCCTGGGCCAGTGAATATCGCCTATTCTGGTGTTTATCAGTGGTGGTATACAATCGGTTTACGAACTAATGAAGATCTTTATACTGGAGCTCTTTTTCTATTATTTATTTCTGCCATATCTTTAATAGCGGGTTGGTTACACCTACAACCAAAATGGAAACCGAGCGTTTCGTGGTTCAAAAATGCAGAATCTCGTCTTAATCATCATTTATCAGGACTCTTCGGCGTAAGTTCCTTGGCTTGGACAGGGCATTTAGTCCATGTCGCTATTCCTGCATCCAGAGGGGAGTACGTTCGATGGAATAATTTCTTAGATGTATTACCACATCCCCAAGGGTTAGGCCCACTTTTTACAGGTCAGTGGAATCTTTATGCACAAAATCCCGATTCAAGTAGTCATTTATTTGGTACCTCGCAAGGAGCAGGAACTGCCATTTTAACCCTTCTCGGGGGATTCCATCCACAAACCCAAAGTTTATGGCTGACTGATATGGCTCATCATCATTTAGCTATTGCATTTATTTTTCTCATTTGTTATTATAAATAGTTCTCTTGCACTTGTAATTCCTTGTAATTCCTTATTACGAGTGGTGAGAGCCAAAAAGCAATAAAGAAACATCAGTTGTATCTTTTGGGTAGGTCGGTTTAAAGCAAACAACGTAAAAATTTTGTGTTCTTTATCTTAATTTGTTCTTTTTTGCAGTATGTAGTTATGTGTGTGAATACTTGAAAAGTCGAATCCCTGGCAAGTGCTTTGGCTCGGTTACACACAAGGTTCAAAACCGCAAAAGAGTTTCATATCTAGGGTTTGGATTTCTCGTCGGCAACCCTGAATCGCTAGAGCTTTCTTATTATTAATCGGTGTATTCTAGGTTCATGATATTCGATATTAATTAACGCATTAGTTTGATTATAAAACGTAACACTTTGATTAGTTTTGCTAGTTACTAGGTTGTGAAAAAAATGAGCTCAAACTATCATTATTAAGTTGAACAAGAGCTACCTTAAACTATTTTTATAGTTTATGAGTCCTTAACTTTCAATATTTCTAATAAATAAAAAGAAACATAAAATATTAAATCTATATTTATTTTATGTGGTTCTCGTGTTGGAAAGAAACATAATTTGAATTGGGCTTTTGCCCACTTAAGTGAAAACGCAGCAAATTAAAAACGACACATCCACGTAGAGGTGTAAATTTTGGTTCCTGGGTGCAACCAAAAACTGTTCCATACTGATTCGTGGGGTCCATTGGGTCCACTCTAATTAGTTCAAGAGATGGAAGGGAATTGGATCCGAACCGGTTTGAAGGCTATGGGAGAAGAACCGGTAAGTGTTTGGTGGAACTGGTTCGGTTCCAAAACCAATTGTATTTATTTTTTATTTTTTTAAAGATTTCTTATTAATATAAACAACCTAAACACGTTTTTGTCATACATTGTTAAAATTACAAATCACAATATCACATGTCTATGCATAGCAATGAAACCCGAACCCGACGAGAAAACCCGAAACCCAACACATGGGACGGGTATGGGTCCGGGTATGGGTTACTTTTAAATTTTTGTGGGTTTGGGACGGGTATGGGCTTTGATGATATACCCGTTTATCCGTCCTGATTACCCGATAATTTATACGAGTTTACCCGATTATATAGCCGCTTATTTTTCTTTGTTTTATTTATTTATTTTAAGTATATATTGTATGATTTTATTTATCTATTTTTTATTTTTATCTATAATACTAAGTTATTTATTAAAAACATTGGTTTATATATTATTAAACTTATATATGTTTTAGTTATTTGAGATACTTTATTATAATTATGATAAATAAAAATTAATATTTAGTTGATATCCACCCAATGCGTAAACATCCGCTAGAAACCCGACGGGTTTTGGGCCGGGTATGAGACACACTATTACAACCGGGTATGGGGTTGGGATTACTCAAACCCACCCCATTGTCATCCCTACACATGTCGTTCACATACTCCTAAATTGTTTAAAAAAAACCTAAATAGCATTCCATGAGTTCATTCATATTCGAAACAAATTCTGAAACAACATTCACATCGTCGTTGGGATCTTCCAACAATGACATTCTCTGTTGTAGATTATTTGGAACCTTACAAGAACCATGTTAATCTCTCCCATTTTGAAGCTATGATTCGTTCCTTTCCAAACAGTCTCAAGTATTTGAAAAGGGGGAGCATTAATGATTCTGATGACTCGACGATAAATCCATATCAATGGGTGATCAAAATCATGCTGTAAATCTATGAAAAGGCAAGCCAGAGCCGGAGCACACTGAACAATCCCATGCAACAACCTAGGGTAGATTGTTAGGTTATATTTTTAGGTTGTTGCATAAGGTTGTTATTTTAGTTATTGGTTTGCGAAAAGTGTTGATCGTTTCACTGAATAGTGTTCTGCGAAATGTCAAAGATTTATGCAAGATGTCAGAACTTACAAGCTGTCAAATGTGTGTAGACATTTCGAAACCGCTAAGTATATATAGTGATGTCAAACTCATTTGTGAGGTTGACGATTCTGATTCTAAGTACAGAGAGATTCCAAAGCTTAGAGAGTGATTCTAGAGAGGGGGGGGGGATTGAGTGTGTGTGTGTGTGTAAAATAGATGTGTGTAGACTTTCTATGCATGCAAAAATTCAATATACGATTGATTGAAGATTATTCTCCTCTTGTTACATTATGAATCTGTGTTTAAATCTGTTCTTCATCGAGATTATCATCATCTTCGTCTTCTTCACCTATTCTACGTGAAACTCATCAAATCGAGCTCTTCTATAATTTGATCAACGTGGGATATTGATCTGGATTGAGTTTAGATCCGATTTCTGGACTTACAGGATATGAATCTTATCCGTTGCATGTGGATTTTTAAACACACACTTAAATCTAACTGTGGGTCCGAGATCAAACCACCTACACGATATCTAGCCAAATACGAGTGCGGAATCCTCGTACAAGCTTGATTCAAGCACAAAAGTAGAATAAAAGACTAGTTCTTGAGTAAAGAAGAAGTCTTGAATGAAATACACTACTAATGGAAGCTGATCGTAAACAATGAAGAGCAAGAAATCGTAAACTGAATATTGTATTAGAAAAGCTTGCATACAATGAAAGACAAGTGGGTTTATATACAACCCAAACCCTAATCGTGAACTAAACAGGCCCACAAGGCCCAAATCGTGATCTCTAACTTAGCCCAAAAACATGAAAT
Source organism: Deinandra increscens subsp. villosa (assembly GCA_039602395.1). NCBI lineage: Eukaryota > Viridiplantae > Streptophyta > Magnoliopsida > Asterales > Asteraceae > Deinandra > Deinandra increscens. The sequence continues at coordinate 122,070,772 of JBCNJP010000007.1, forward strand.
ATAACAAGCCCAAACCAAAATACAATAAGCCCAATTACAAATGTTCATGCCTTAAATAAGCCTAGCCCAACAATCTTCCCCTAGGCATGAAACATTTGAACTTCTCTTCTACGGCAGCAGGAGGTCAAACCTGAAGGTGTTCTGAACGTTGTTTGACCACCACTTGTTCGCTACAATCCGCTCTGCAGTCCCATGAAAAATTCCCACCCTCACAGCATTCTCCATATCATTTTCATCACCAAGTATAGGCTGTGAGGCGAGAAGCTTTATGTCTCTTTCTCCAAAACGCAGCAGATCAACTGGATCATAGAAGCGAAACTGCCTCAGACCTTTGCATAGAACCACCACCTCGTGAGTTGTTGGATCATAGCACCAGCAGTCAAAGTTTTTGACCAATGTACCGTCTTCGATTTCATCCAACATATTGATCACTCGTGTGCGCTTGGTAGGTGGTCTTCTAGCTTCACCAATTGGATCCCCAGTCACAGGGTCAGTACCTGTCTCAACCCATCTCACCTGCTTCAGGTCAAAGTCAGCAAAATTGTTTTCCAGATGGCTTAAAAGGTTGTTTCTGATAAGTTCCCCATCTGTGCTGTTCCACCTGTTGATGAAGGGAGCTCGGAGCAAACTTCTGATCTCAGGCTCAGTCCATGAGTGGAATTGTCCACGAGTTCTGTAATACTCAACTGGACTGTAGCCGTCACGGATCACAGCAAACAGTTTCTTCTCCGTATCATAGTGCCAGCACAAGATGGCTTCACGACTCCCCCTTTTGTCAATGGAGCTTTCACCAACATCGAGTGCGTATTTTGTGGGGGCTGGTCCTTGATAGAATTCACGGAACCAGTTGTCGTGTCCTGCAGGGGCTTTAGAGATGACTCTGCCACTTCGGGCGTAATCTGGCATCTCTATGTTTTCATCTCCATCATCTGCCTCCACAGCTCCTGCAGCTTGAGATGAACTCTGACCTGAGGCACCTGTGTTGCCAGGCCCTGCACCACCTGTCAGTTCATTAATCTTCTTTCTCAGCCCCTTTATCATATTGTAGAGATATTCCATCCTTTCCTTGTCAGCTACCTCATATCCTTTCATATACTTGCTGTTTGCCTCCTCCTTCTCTCTCAAACGCTGATTTTCTTCCATGAGAGCCTTGATCTCATTTTGTCTCATCCTATTCTGAGAGATCAGGAAGTTAATCTGAGGATCAGAACTAATCCTCAGATCAACTGGAAGCTCAGCAGCCATTAAAGGGCGGAAACCTGGAGCTGCGAGAGGTTGGCTTGTCGCGGTAGAGAGGCATACTCTAACCGGACTAGGAACAACGAAGGTGCTATCAACCTCCAGAAATTGCCTATCTTCACGTACAGGGCTTTGCACGTTCAGAATCGGACTATTGTGCTGCACAAGGGTAGGTTGATCTTGCACCGCTTCTGTCTGAGTAGCAGAAGGTTGTTCTTGACTGGCTTCTTCATTTGTTTCTTCCCGTCCAGTGAGTCCCTCAGAATTTGGTTCAGTTGGTTCTATAAGCATTATACTGGAGCTCGTCTTGGTGAGCTTGAACCGAACGTTTCTTGGATCAGATTTTCTACGAGGAGATGGCACACGGACAGGGGCAGGTTCCTCAACAAGAACATCATCGACAGTCAAATTTATCTCAGGAGGCGTATCATCACTGCCAGACGACCCAACCATATCTTCTCTTGACCTTTTGTGGATTAGAGGCTCCAAGTCTCTATAGATATCATCTTCAGCTATGTCTTGTCCAGCGAGAATGTCATCCATTATATTTTCTTCGTCGGACGGAATGACATCATCCTCCTGAACATTGACAGCAGTAATTGCCGTTACATCTTGTTCCTCAGCAATGGATGCATTAATAACAGGAACATCTGCCTCAGGCTCGGATTCATCCATAACTTGCTCCCGTGCAACTTCTGGAAATGCACCCCTCTTAACCCACTCCAGTCTACCTTCAAAAGACTTTTTACCTGCTCTATCTTGGGTTTGAAGTCCAAATACCCCAATATCCATAATCTTGACATCTAGCTTCTCAATCCTTTCCTCAATCATTGGATACTTTTTCATCACTACCATTTGGACGAACCTTGGAGTCATCAGAAACTGCTCTCTGGCACTAAGTTCCGCATTCCCTATCCAATCAATCAGCATCATCTTAGAAAAATTAAAGTCCCAATCTAGTGCCAGTGCTACAAAGGCTGTTCCATGCAGCTGATTCAATTGATCAAAACTTGTTCTCTTCCCGAGGAAAGACTTCTGCATGTAGTGGGCCAGGCACCTCCAGTAATGCGGCAGAAGTTTTTTGAAAATAGGTGGGAACTTTCCTTCATATCCCATTAAACGAGCACCCTCTAGAACTACCTCCTTCGGATACTTGATGGGGTGAGAAGCATTATCAGTAATATTCAGTCCTTGTCTTATATCATCTTCCACAATCACAATGGGTCTGTTCTGGATTGTTGCAGTGATCCTTGTCTTGTCAGAGTTGGCTCTAGCAGACCCCCAAAACTCTCTCACCAGCATTTCGTCAATCAAAACATTCGTTCTTAGAGCATAGTTGATCTTGCACGTGTTCATTCCAGCTACCAGTGAGTAGAACAGCTCCATGTGTTTTTCTGGTGGGTCCTCCAGAAAAGCCGGCATATAATGATCTGGTTCATATTTTATACCTTCCATAAGCATCTCTTCTGCCATCTGAGACAGACAAGACACATGTGTCAAATTTGAACAATAAGGAGCAATCATGTTTGTTAACATCTTCTTGAAGTTCAATTGAATATCGCGTTAAGATTTTAAATTCACCAAACTCTCAATTAAAACTCTCAAGTGAAAATATTTGAATTTGAAACACATGTCAATAAACACAAATAAATTTGACTTAAACACTTTTAACTTTGATGAGAGTTTAAAAAAAAAAAAAAAAAAAAAAAGTGTTTAAACTTTTATGTAGAGATTACGATCAAAATCATGTGTTTACGATATCATTAACAGGTTTACGGTCCATTTATTGAGTTTCCGATTCTTCAATTGGGTTTACGATTAGATTTAAGAGTAAATTATGGATTGCGTCCCTGTGGTTTGTACTTTTGTTTGGAATGAGTCCAAGTTGTGAGAAATTTCTAATTGAAGGGCTGTGGTTTCCATTTCTTCTGAATTGAGTCCCTGAGCCTAACAAAGTTAAAATTTTCTGTTAAGTCAGAGGGGTATTTCAGTCATTTACACCTCAGGGACTACTTATGTAAATTTATATGTTTTTAAAAATTATAGGGGGGTATTTCTGTATCCAAATCGGCGGCCACCTTCCAACCCAAACCGGCGACCACCTTCTACACATCCCTACTTCCTCTCTCTCACTCTCTCCCCCACCATATTTCAAACCCTAGAAATTAAAAATGACAATTTCAGAAATGATGTCTTCGGAATTATGAATTCGATCGGAAAATAGAGTCGTGAACAATAGTACAGACACACGGTCCAAAAATTCTCCGACTTTCGCGTCACCGGAATCTTCACTCATAGATTTTGAATCTAAATCTCCGTTTTTTCTTCACGGTTTTCAAATCAACCTTAGGGAACCCAAAAATTTCCTTCTCGTACGCAAGTTTCCTCCACGGATCTGATAAAACAGACCACGCGTCACCGGGAGCTTGAATGCAGATACGACGAAGGGAGAATTTGTTCTTGTCTGGATGAAGGATGAGAGTGAGACGACGGTACTGTTGATTAACAAATTCCGCATCGTTGGTGGAAACATAATTTGCTCCTTCTAAATTATGTGAATTGCATCATCGATTATGTGTAAAAATCAATGAATGGTTACAAGAATCAATTCAGCAAGAAAATTAGTCAATATTAAAACCCCATTTGCTTAAACACTAAATTTGAATTGCTCAGATTGAAACTCGGAGCACTAAACGGAGAAAATTGAAGAAATACCAAATGATTCCTGTTTTTTGATTTGTAGCTTTAGTACCGGCCAATCAAGATGAAGAGGAAGATAAAGAAAGCTTGCGATCTGATTGCCTACCGATATGGTGAGGGTGGATTCCGATCTGATTATCGAAGAGCTATGGTGGCAAGATGGTGGCAGAGGTTGGTTGGTAATGGATGTCGACAAGGTGGATCCGGCGATGATACAGAGAGAGTCTGGGTTGACCTGGTCAAGTCCATATTTATATATTTATTTTATTTAAGTTTCAAATTTTGCTACGGAGCTGAGAGAGGGAGAGATCTGTTCGTCTGCTGGGTTCGCCGGCGTTGTGCCGGCAGGGAGAAGTCGCCGGTCAGAATGAACGGGAAGGGAGGAGAGGGAGTCTGACCTACTAAGGTTTTTTTTCTTTTATATTATATATATGGGTAATTACAAGAATAGTCCTTGAACTTTAAAAAACCTAGGAATTTACATAACAGGTCCCTGAGGTGTAAAATGACTGAAATGCCCCTCTGACTTAACAGAAAATTTTAACTCTGTTAGGCCCAGGGACTCAATTCAGAAGAAATTAAAACCACAGCCCTTCAATTAGAAATTTCTCGCAACTTGGACTCATTCCAAACAAAAGTGCAAACCACAGGGACGCAATCCATAATTTACTCTAGATTTAAATAAACAGTTATAGCCCAGTCGTGAACATTCAGCCCAATCGTAAACTCGGATTTGTCGGAAACTTGGATCGCAAACAAATATCGTAAACGTCGATCGGAAACATCGATCGTAAACACCGATCGAGAACACCAAAGGTCATCTTCTACATCGAGAATATCGTAAACGCCCACTTCTGCCATTTTTGAACCTGCAAGAAACTCGAAAACACGATTAAACACTTCAAACACACAAACCAGCCAACATCATCTACCTTTGAGAGTTTTTAACACAGAATCGTCTTCAAATCTTGCAAATATGACACGAAAACAAAAGAAATCTCGAGTTAGGGTTTGCACCGTAAAAACTGTGAATGCGACGGTGTATCCTTGTGAAAACAGTTGATTGAAAGAGGGTTTTTGGTTGAAAAGTGATTACGAAAGTGTTGGTGAGGGTGGATTGCCAAACGGAGGTCGGAACAAATTTTCCGGCGAATGGCGACGGCGGTTAGGGTTTTACTCCGGTGGGATCGTAATCGGAAGGGTGAGTGGTGAATGAGTGTCGTAAACCAGATCAGGGTATTTATACCCCTTTTGTAAAAATTTCATTTTGCCCCTTTGAGTTTAAAAAACAATTTAAACACCTCCCAAACCTTTAAATCTCTAAAAAATGTTAACTTAGAGATAAAACAGAGACTTTAACGAAGCTTCCCCTCAAACTTAGCCCCGAGTATCCGATCATGATCAACAAAAAGTAAAAAAAATGTTAAACATTCAAGTATAAAACATAAAATATAAAACAATTAAAAAACTAATCACAGAAATTAGAAACAACTTGCCTCGAATCAGATATTTTTCATGGATCATACCAGACGCTTCTTCAACTGAGGAACCCTTTTCAGCTTTCCGTTACTTGACGCTCTAAACGATTGCTCAAAAATTTTTATATCATATAAACTCACATCCAGTTAAAAATCATTTTAAGTGCTTAAAATTATGGTACATTGTTACCGTTATGTTTATCAGTCCCCACACCCAATTGTTCATAGCAAAACCTACCCAACCTCAGAGTTTATTGAGGATTCACAAACCCCCAACTTGAGGAACCATGCAATGCCACATTGACTACCACTTATTTTATAATTATCCGTTGATGATCAGGTCGGCCGCATAAGCACGCAGAGAAGACCAACAAAATAATTGACTTTATTTTCAACACTATTTTTTTTAATTTTCTTTTGACTTTTCATTTTTCTTTTTCTTTTTGACTCTTTCTGTGGTGTTGTCATGTTAGCATACACATGGTGTGTGAGAGAGTGAATACTAGGTAATACCACTCTCAACCCGTTTTTGCTGGGACTCAGTCTTTTAAACTATGTAAACTAGGATGGAAAGCTAAACACGTATAGAGTTTAAGATTATTGCACTTACATGGATGATCATAGTTTTTGATTTATCTTACCGAACATCATCTTTGAGACGTCTTTCACTTCTGCCTTACGCGTGTCAGTCTCCGATCGTCATGGAAATTTATATCACTTCCTACCAACTCAAGGCAAAACAAAAGACATCATAAAAACCTCAAACAGATATTTTTGTATTTTCTGAGACAATTATATTTCTTCCCCTGTTTTTATGAGGCTTTTGAAAAACAAACACTATTTTTTGAAAATTTTCTATTTTTATATATATATATATATATATATATATTTTTTTTAAAAAATATTTACAAACACAAGTTGATCAGATCATTCCTCGAAGGCAATCATCCGAAGGCCTTCGACACACATTTCAAAATTTGGTCGTGGGAGGGGTTTTGTGAAGATATCAGACACGTTTTGGTCCGAGCTTACCTTCTGAAGCTGAATCAACTCCCGATCATAACAATCACGAATAAAATGTACCTTGATGTCTATGTGCTTTGTTTTAGAGTGATGAACGGGGTTTTTCACAATTTCCAGAGCAGCAGCATTATCACAGAAAATTGGAGTGTTAACGAATTCCATACCGTAATCCGTAAGCTGATTCTGGATCCATACTACCTGTGAGGTACCGGCAGATGCGGCCACGTACTCAGCTTCTGCAGTTGATTTGGATACGGTATGCTGCTTCTTGCTCTGCCATGAGATGAGTCGATCGCCCAAGTATTGACATCCTCCCGTCGTTGACTTCCGATCCAAGTCACTACCTCCATAGTCACTGTCAGTATAAGCATACAATTGAAAGTCAGTGTTCTTTGGGTACCAAAGACCAAGCCGAGGCCTGCCCTTTAGATACCGAAATATACGTTTAACAGCATTCAAATGAGAAAGTTTAGGGTTAGCCTGATAACGAGCACACAAGCAGACTGCATGCATAATATCTGGCCGACTTGCTGTTAGGTACATCAGAGAACCAATCATTGAGCGATACATGAACTCGCTTACTGACTCCCCGTCTGCATCTGCTGACAAAAGAGGTCGGGATGCCATTGGAGTTGAGATCGGCTTTGAGTCTTGCATCTTGAATTTCTCTAGGATCTCATTCACATACTTGGCTTGATGAATAAGAATCCCAGATTCATCTTGTTTAACCTGCAAAGCTAGGAAGAAACTCATTTCCCCCTGATCGCTCATCTCAAACTTCTTCCTCATAATCTCTTCAAATTCGGTGCATAGATCTTCATTCGTTGATCCATAAATGATGTCATCCACATATACTTGCACCATGATAATGTGATCTTCCACCCGTTTTCTGAACAACGTCTGATCCACCACCCCTCTAGTATACCCATTTTCCACCAGGTGTGTTGACAACGTCTCATACCACGTTCTTGGAGCTTGATGTAAACCATACAATGCCTTATCCAGCAGATACACATGATCTGGATGCTCCTCATCTATGAACCCAGGTGGTTGAGTCACGTACACCTCTTCATTCATCTCAGCATACAGGAATGCTGTCTTCACGTCCATCTGGTGCACCGTAAAATTCAGATAAGATGCAACCGCAAGAAATATCCGTATGGCTTCCAATCTTGCTACAGGGGCATACACCTCATCATAGTCAATTCCATGTATTTGACGGTGACCTTGGACAATTAACCTTGCCTTGTTTCGAACGATTATACCCGTGTCATCCTTTTTGTTCTTGTACAACCAACGGGTGGGTATAACCTTCTTGTTATCTGGCCTCTTGACTAGCCGCCACACTCCCAGCTTTGAGAATTGATTCAATTCGTTGTGCATGGCCTCGATCCAGCTCGGATCTCTGAGAGCTACCATCACATTTGGAGGCTCAATCTGGGAGATAAAGCACGAGTACATGCAGACATTGATGTCTCCTGTGCGGCTTCTAGTTCTAACTCCTGACGTTACTGGTCCAAGAATATTGCTGACCGGATGGTCCTTGTTGATCCTTGAAACCTGAATATCTGGCACAGACACTGAAACAGGCAGATTAGAATTCACAAGATTATCATTTATATCACTAAGTACCTGAACCTTGTTGAATGTCTGAATCAACATCACACGTTCCTGAAGTTCCTGAGAGCATCTGCGTTGACATCTGCGGTGACAGTTGTTGGAACTGGAACTGGTGCTTTGTCACTGACTCTCTCAACAGAAGGTCTTGGTTCAGAAGGCTGTGTGATAATCTCTTCTTCTTCCCCCAAATTATGAAGATCATTTGAAAACTTGAACCCTTCAAACAGTGACCCATAGTTAAAAATCCAATCTGGTCCGGTCCCTGCATCCGTCGGGTTGTCTTCAAGCCAGTCCACATTGAATGCTTCAATAATCAAGCCGGTGGTCTTGTTATAGACTCGATAAGCACTATTTCCTGAGTAACCAACGAAATAACACTCATCCGCTTTCGCCTCGAATTTCCCTACGTCGGACTGAATCAGCACCGTGCACGGACACCCGAAAGTCTTGAAATAACCCACTGTCGGCTTCTCTTTGTAGACAATCTGATATGGAGTTTTCTCATGACGTTTGTTCAACAAAACCCGATTTTGCACATAGCATGCTGTGTTGACTGCTTCAGCCCAGAAGAAGATTGGTAGTTTTGCTTCACACATCATCGTCCTTGCAGCTTCAATGAGTGTCCTATTCCTTCTCTCGGCTACTCCATTCTGTTGTGGAGTGTAGGGAGCACTAAACTGTCTCTCTATGCCTTTAGCCCCACAAAACATATTCAACTCAGCATTCTTGAACTCCGTTCCATTATCTGATCTGATAGCTTTGACCTTCTTGTTCAGCTGGTTCTCTATAAGTGTGACAAACTGCTTCACTAGGGCTGGAGTTTCATACTTGTTTGACAAAAAGTAGACCCAAGTGAATCGTGAGTAGTCATCTACAATCACGAGGCAGTAAGAGAACTTGCTGATGCTCTGAACTTGCATAGGTCCAAATAAATCCATGTGTAAGAGTTGTAGAACTGACGATACTGAATTAGCTATCTTTGGTCGATGTGGCAACTTGTGCTGCTTCCCCTTCGCACATGCCACACATTTTTCAACTGTTGAGAAGTCTTTAATCGGCAGCTTTCTGACATGCTCTCCCTTCGCGAGCTTGGTCAAATTCTTCATATTAGCATGCCCTAGTCGTCGATGCCACAACATAGCCAAATTTTCATTCTGCTTCGATATGAGGCATGCTTCTTCTGACGTTGGAGGTTTGCTCATGTTGAGAAGATATGAATTTGATCGTCTTGGAGTACGCATCAGTACGCACTCCTCGGGAATCTTCACACCAGGCTTCAAAATAATACATTCTTTTCGATTGAACATCACAGAATAGTCCTTGTCACAGATCTGAGACACACTCAGCAAACTGTGAGACAATTCCTCCACATAGTGTACGTCAGAAAATGACAGATTTCCACTTCTCACCACTCCCTTCTTACTGATTCTTCCACCAACACCACCTGCAAATGATACACCACCTCCATTGAAGTCCTCTACATCTTCCAAAAGTGACAGATCTCCGGTCATGTGTCGGGAGCAACCGCTATCAACGTACCAGAGATTGTTGATAGACCGTCTTGGCTGTCCCTACAAAAATCAGAAATCATTGAGATCCAGGTACCCAGGCCATAACAGATCTGGGCACACCTTTAGCATCAATGTAGTTAACTAGTTGGTGGATCATTTCAGATTTGGATTCAGACACATTTCCATTCTGAATGTTGACTTTTGGTTTCCAGGTGGTTGGTTTCTCTGGTTTCAACACAGTTGTTGAATTGTTCACAAACACAGGTTTCTTCTGTGGTGAAGTGACCTTTTTACCAGCAGGCTTTTTAACCGGTGTCCACTCAAGTTTTAACTTTGTATACACAAGTTGTTTCGTTTGGGTGACATTGTTTTGTTTCAAAACCTGTTGCTCGGCTTTCGCTTTGCCATTAGGTTGATTAATTCTTTTCACTTTAGCCACTTGTTTTTCAACAAATTCTGGTTTTGTCTTTTGGTAGACTCCTTTAGTTTGAAAAGTTTGTTTTGGAGTTCTGGTCACTTTCCACTTATCCACAACAGGCTTTGTCACAGGTGCCTTTGCGTTTGATACCTTAGACTGTTCAGTCTTCATTGGTTCAACACGCTGCTTCCCCTGAAACACAGCTTGTTGCTTCTGCTTTTGTTTCTGTTTTTCACCTGTCATCATTTTCTCCAACATACTAGTCCGTGGATTTTGTGGATAGTATGGTTGGTAAGGTCTGTTCACACAGTTAGCTGCAAAATGTCCTGGCTTTCCACATTGAAAGCAATTCATGAGTCTAGGCCCATTGACATGACTACAGAGGTATGAACGTCTTGGGTAAGACGACTTCCACTCTGGCTTATCATCCCATTTGTGTATGACATGTTGTTTTCCCTTATCAGATTGTGTAATTAAACAAAATTGATCCGATTTGGATTTGTTGGTTCTATTAAAAGCTGACACAACCTGGGGATAAGTAACAAAGTCTTTGGGCTTAGTCTCACGACCAATTTTTGTGTTAGGCACACGAATTTTAAAACCAGACACTTTTTCATTAGATTCTGAAACATTTTTTAACATCGATACAGCTACTTGTTTTGACTTGGATGTTTCTAGTTCTGACACAAGTGCCATTACATCATCCTTAGGTAAACATAAACTAGAACTATTAGAACTACTAGACGCATGACTCTCATCCACTCTCCGACACTCTTCATCCTCCTCAGAAATGTCATTGATTTCTACTTCATCTGCACAAGAAACAGATACATCAGAAGTGCTCACACAGTTATTCATTGAAGTATTGGATGGGCCTGCTTCACATGGGTCTGTCATCACTCTGTTCATTTTACCCAACCCATAAGTCATGTGTTTTTCATTCTCAATTTCCTCCTCAGTCAAAGGCTTCACTCCAACCAAGACACTATCTAAGGGAGGTCCTTCTTCATGCATTTCCGATGCCGATCTATCTATCTGATCCTCCTCTAAGATCATTCCTATGACATCTCTAGTTTTGTCTTGAGGAACAACATTCTTGGTTGCAAAGCTGATTCCTATTCCACCTTTGTCCTTTCCCATTCTAACCTCAGTTATGCAATTGTCTAAGGATTTACTAGCCTGCAACATCCTTTTGCTTCTCATAAAGTTGATATCAAGTTTAACCTGCATCTCATTGTTCTTATGCTTAAGTTCTTCTATCTGTTTACTTAGCTCAGCTATTTCTAACTTAGCATTGTCATACAAATAGGCATTTTCAGTTGCAAGGTTCTTATACTTAGCTATATCTAGTTTCTGGGCTTTAACCTTTTCTTCATTCTTATGCCATCTACCCTTAAATGAACTCTTTTCACATTTTACTTCAAACAATTCAGATTCAAAGTTTTTGCAATATTCTCTAAGAGTAGTAATTATACGATCACAAACAGAATTAGAACATACCTTGGTGTGATCTGCAGCCATTGCTTCATTCTCCTCTGGTTCCTCTGGTTCATCATCAGTAACCACAAAAGCATGCTCTTGTTCATCATCATCATCATCCAAAGTTGTCATCATAGCATGCGTCAAACTCAGATCCTTCAGCTGTGGGGTCCAGTCATAGCCACCACCTTCTTGCACCACCAAGGCACTTGTCTCTGCCTTTGCCTTCCCATCAGTTGGTTTCTTCAACTCTGCTCTCTCCTTCCTTGGTTTGCTGCACTCTCTTGCGAAGTGCCCATATTCATCACAATTGTAGCACCTAAGCTTCGTCTTATCAAACCCCATTCTGATCTTATCTTGATCCTTCCACACATTTCGCCCCGTAGTAGCCATGAACTTTTTAGCCCTGAATACTGCCATAGCCATTTGCCAAGAGACGTCCAGCATTTCCACGTCTTCTGGATTGATCTGATTAAGCTCCCCCGAAAGAATCTCAGAAGGAATTAGTGTTCCAGCCATTAGCGCATGATAACTATTCATGAATCCCATACCCAGAGCAAAATTGGGATCATTGTTAGCTTCAGTAGTATCACCTCCACTTGAACTTGATTGGGGTTGTGCCACAAATGCCTTCGTTTGATTCATTGAACTTGATCCACCTGCTACAGCCTTTCCTTTCTGCTTCTCATCTACCTCTTCCGACAACAAAGCTTGATTCAACTTCCCCGCCAAACTCAGTGAACTTATGTGATTCAACTCACGCTGCTTATCATCAATCAACTTGGACTTCAGCTTGTTGATCATTTCATCCAAAGACAGTTCACTCAGTTTGTTGTTGTCCTTAATGATTGAAATGTTGGTGTTCCATGACTTTGGCAAGCTGTTTAGGAGCTTCAAATTTTTATCTTCCAATTCCGGTTCCACTCCATAACTTGACATCTCGGCCATTAGAGAAACAAATCTTTGCACTTGTGCTTCGAAGGATTCACCCTGGATATGATTAAACAAATTGAACTTTTGCTTCAACATCTGCTTTCGACTTGCCTTGATGTCTGGGTTTCCCTCATAAGCCACTATCAATGCATTCCACAGTTCCTTTGCCGTCTTGCAATGCTTAAACCCTTGAGCAATGTCCGGTGTCAATGCCATGGTCATTATCGCAAAGGCCCTCTCAGCCTTGTTACATCTCTCCCAGTCATCATCCTCAAATTCATCTTCAGTCTTTTTCTTTCCTGATTTAGGTCCCGCTTGATGTATAGGTACGTGTGGTCCATTTAGAACTGCTCTCCACAACCTTAAATCAACACTCTTCAAATGGTTCTCGAATCTATATTTCCACTCTAAGAAGTTATCTGCCGAAGTTAGCCTTGGCGGACGAGTTATGGATCCGATCTCGAAATCCAGTTTCTGGTACATGCTCGGCTCAAAATCCATTTCAATAGCTTGGGTAATCTTAACCTAAAGTCCAAAAGTCCAAAAATTCACTGATTACGATCCAACAAACTTGATTGCGATCGTAAATATTGATTACGATCCACGTGTCACTCGCAAACACTAACCCGCCTAAACAGATCGTAAACCCGATTACGATAAACCGATTACGACTCCGTAGTCGTAAACCCTGATTACGATCTGATGTGATCGTAAACCCGATTGCGACCCGTGTTTCCGATGATGCAAAGTCGTAAACTCCGATTACGACCGGGAAATGTCGTAAACCCCAAAAGTACGAATCGTAAACACACAAAAATCCGTTCTTGATGTCGTAAACACAAGGAACACCAGCAGAATAGCTCGTAAACGCCAAGAAATGCAGATCTTCAACCAAAACCAGATCGGAAACACCAAAAACCGATGAACACAGCAGCAACTCAGATCGTAAACACTTGAAACACCTTCAAATCTTCGAATACAGCCCAGAAAACTTGAAAACCTGCTTGAATCAATATCGTGTGAGCCTCGAATCGATGATTCTTAGCTCTGATACCAATTGTAGGTCCGAGATCAAACCACCTACACGATATCTAGCCAAATACGAGTGCGGAATCCTCGTACAAGCTTGATTCAAGCACAAAAGTAGAATAAAAGACTAGATCTTGAGTAAAGAAGAAGTCTTGAATGAAATACACTACTAATGGAAGCTGATCGTAAACAATGAAGAGCAAGAAATCGTAAACTGAATATTGTATTAGAAAAGCTTGCATACAATGAAAGACAAGTGGGTTTATATACAACCCAAACCCTAATCGTGAACTAAACAGGCCCACAAGGCCCAAATCGTGATCTCTAACTTAGCCCAAAAACATGAAATATAACAAGCCCAAACCAAAATACAATAAGCCCAATTACAAATGTTCATGCCTTAAATAAGCCTAGCCCAACACTAACGGTACTCTTGAGCGATAAAAAGGGCATTTAGTCTGTGATGGCATGTCTCAACAGGTGCGGGTGGAATGTCGTGAGACATTTAGCCCAGTAGTCAAACCTGGTACAATTTTCCTCGTCCTCAGCATCGCACTGGCTCATGGTTGGAATACTAATCAAATCGATGTAGAGAATGCTTTTCTGCATCGGAACTTACAAGAGACCATGTTTATGCATCAACCTTCAGGGTATTGTGATTCTACCCATCCATATCACGTATGTCGACAGAAAAAGCCGCTTTATGGCCTCAAGCAGGCCCCTCGGGCTTGGTGCCAGCGGTTCACTAACTATGTGACCACCTTGGGTTCACGCACACCTCTTCTGATCATTCCTTATTCGTCTACAGATACGGTACATACACTGCATATTTATCACTGTATGGTGATGACATTATCTTCACTTCCTCCTCTGGAGCACTCAGGTCTCACATTATGGCTCATCTATCTTCTAAGTTTCCCATGAAGGATCTCGGCTCTAGCCCTCTCACCTACATTCTGTATATCTCCGTCAAACGGGATCCTAATGGCTTATTTCTCTCTCGGCAAAAGTATGCTTCGGATATTCTTACACTGGACAAAATGGCCAACTATAACTCGGTTCAAACTCCTGTTAACACGTCCAGGATATTAAGTGCCACTACGAGGGATCTGACTGATGACTCCACATGTTACCGCAGCCTTGCCGAAGCCCTTCAGTATTTAGCTTTCACCCGGAGGGATATTTCTTATGTAGTTCAGTAGATTTGCATGTACATGCATGCTCCATGTACTTCTCATCTTCACGCTCTTCAGCACATTCTCGGGTATCTTAAAGGTATTTTGGATTTGGGACTTTATATACATCGCCACCCACCTGCGTACCTCCTTCGTTGCATACACAAACACACATTGGGCAGGTTGTCCTGATACCCATCGTTCCACCTCTAGCTACTGCGTATACTTTGGAAACAATCTCATTTTTTTGTCCTCTAAACGCCAGAACACTATCTCTCGTTCTAGTGTGGAGGCCGAATATCAAGGGTAGCACATGCTCTGGCTGAGATATGTTGGCTTTATAATATTTTGCTTGAGCTTCATCGTCCACCTAAGCATACCCCATTCGTTTATTGTGATAATGTGAGTGCTATTTACATGTCCGGGAATCCTATTCAGCATCAGATCGGACTAAGAATTTGAAATTGACATTCAACTTCGTCTAATATTAGGTTAAAAGGGGGCACATCAAAGTTTTACATGTTCCATCATGCTATCAGTTTGCATATATCTTTACGAAGGGCTTACCACGTGCGGTTTTTCTTTATTTTCAGTCCAGTCTAAGTATTCGTCAACCTCCTCCTTAGACTGAGAGGACATATTAAAATAGATCGATATGTTACATTGTTAATATTGTATAGATTAGAGTGTAATTTATAAATCATGTACCTATATATATTATTTTGTATATAAGAAGAGGCAACATTTGCATTCTCTCAATACGTACACATTTTTTAATTATTAGTTTTTAATGTTTGAAATAAAAATGTGGTATTCAAGTAAAACTGTGTGTTTTAATAAAAATAAAAAAAAAACTGTGGAAATCTGATATGAGAATGAAATGACGTGTTTAAAGTAATTATGAAATGTAATATTAAAGAAGCTGAAAGTTTTAGCATCTAAGTATACTTTATCTTTAAAAACTAAAATTCAGGAGTTTTAATTTTAAAGAAAGGTTTACATGACATTTCTAATATTCCATCATTACAAGTTTTTAACCCTTCATTACACGTAATAAGAAACGCTCACCTATCACATTTTTTATGATTACATTCTTAGCTGTCACAAGTTAATTAAGAAAATTAGATGAAGAACAAGTACTATTATATATGTAACAATCTTAATTATTCAACACATCTTCTATATATAACACACCTTTTTAAGTCTCTCTCTCCATTGCATATATAGAATCTAAAACATGGCTGAAGGAGTTAGCCAAGAAAAGTTTTTTTGGGATACCCATCCTTGGGTTATGTCTGGCAGTGAAGACAAATCTTCAGGTGATAAGAATCTATGCGATCTAAGCACGCGCGAAAATCATAATCCGATGAAACAGTTACCTGATGAGACCAAAGACTTGGATGGTTCAAGTCGTGGTGATCGAGAAGTGGTGACAACAGGCGATGGAAGTAGCAAGAAAAATGATGATGCTTTTGAGGTAAAAAAAGAGATCAAAGCTGAGGACGCCGAAGTTGAGGCGAGCCTTCGAAAAGATAAGGCAAAAAGAGAGCTTGTGCCAACTGATCATGAGATGCATATATGGACTGAGAGAGAAAGGAGAAAGAAAATGAGGGATATGTTTCATCAACTTCATGGCTTAATGCCTCATCTCCCTCAGAAGGTACCACTTTCAACTCATTCCCTAGATGTCTTAGTTTTTTACTGATCACTACAACAAAGTAGGCATATAGCGACGATTTTTTGTTGCGCTATGGTGATGATATGTTGTTGCTCTAGCCACTTTTGACCTAGGCGATGACTTGTAGTCGGGATAGGTTTGGCTGCTATAGATTCGTCGCTAAAGGGGTCACTTTCTTGTAGTGGTTTGTTTATTTTCTAATGTTAGCATAATCAATCGAGCAGCGGAGTCTAATTGAAATTGAAATCTTTATATAAAGTTATGAGTGATATTTGTTACGATATGATTAATAAAGTTGATAACAAAATTTTAAAAAAAAAATCTAAATTACTTTTATAGCAATGCCATCAATGTTTTTCGTATCGTATAAATATTGCATGTTATTTGAATCTAATAAATATAATTAACAAATTAATAATCACCTTAATTAAATACGCTTTATCATTACAACTTTTTTAGAAAAATGTAGAGTACTGCATTTAACTTTACATGCAACTGATCTTTTCAAACAACAAAGTTGTATTTTAAAAAAAAGAGTAAATTACGGATTTCGTCCTTGTGATTTGCGTGAATTTCATATATAGTCCTTAGCTTTCATTTATTACGGATATGGTCCCTACCTTTTTGACAAACCGTAACACCTTTAGTCCTTTTGTTGGATGTCCGTTTGGAAATTATGTTAAGTGTGTGCAAAAAGACAATTATACCCTTCTTTTAAAAACAATAAAGTAAAACTAATTTAATCAATTAATGTACAACTTATTCAAGCCATCATAGATCCGACCTCTCCATCCCGTCGAACCATCCAACTTCAACCACTCCACCAGAGCAGTCCTTCGTCGCCAAAACTCAGCTGCATCGGCCAAATCAAAGAGCGATCGACCGCCACCACCATTACCACCGTCAACAATTGATTCCTCGTCTGTAGTTTATCGGGCTCCACCACCGCCGGATCCACCGTCAACTCCACCGTTACACCAAGCTCCAAAAACTCTTCTCCGGCAAAAATCTATATTCTCCGGCAATCGACACCGCTCCAATCAACTAATTCAATACTAATAAAAACGTTTAGCGATTACAGATTCACTACTCATAGCCTTGAATATTCATTTGTGCTTTAATTTTATTTGTGTTTTATCTCAATTCGATTGTTCCATAGCAGTAGGTTTTGTGCTTTAATTTTGTTGTGTTGTTTAGTTCGATTCGATTTATCCCTCTTTTTATTATTCTGTTTGACGAATTTGTTAAATTTTGATCGTCACAGTTGTTGACCCCATTTGGTAAGTGTCAAAATTGGGTTTTGATTGAGCCATCAGATGAATTGGAGGTTATTTCGATGTTTTTTTTTACGAATTGATTGAATAAGTAGACAAAGAGGTTTTAGATAGTGGTGGTGGTGATGGCCGGAGATGGTGAGTGGTTACCGGTGGTGGTTGGTGATAGGACAACCACCACTCCGCTCCTCGCCGTCACTCTGACATCCGCTGCAATCCACCACCGTCATCATCCGCCGCCCACCATCGTCAACCTAATCCCCCTCGCTGCCGTTTGCCATTCCCCGATCTCCGATCTCCACCGACCTCCGAGCATCACCCGTCTATCTCCATCGATCTCCCGTTTTATCCCCGATTACCCCCACCCCAAGTGTCGGAGATGAGCTTCTCTGGTTTTATGTTTTGTTTTTCTTGTTTTGAAGGGTTTAATTTTTTTTTAAATGTTTGTTTTTAGGCTTAATTATTTTAATATTTAAAGAGGGGTAATAATGTCAATTTACACTCACTTAACAGAAAAAATTAACGGCCATCCATCCTAGGGACGATATCCGCAATGGTTTGTCAAAAGGTTGGGACTAAATCCGTAATAAATGAAAGCTAAAGACTATATGTGAAATTCGTGCAAACCATAGGGACGAAATTCGTAATTTACTCTAAAAAAAATTCAATTTGAAGATTCACTTTATAAGGTTACATTTCTACTTTTGAAAAAAGGTTAAGTAATAAAAAATTACTTTTTGCTACTATATCATCATTCCATGGTACTTTTCTTTTTAAATATATATAAGGGTTATCGGCTTCAAATAATCCTAACTATCACTTTTTGGTCAATAACACTCCCAACTAACGAATTTCCTTCTGGCACTCTCAACTATCAACATATTTTCCTCCACCACTCCCTCCGTTAATTTTCTTCAACTCCTTAGTCATCTGCTTACGTGGCCGTCCTACATGGCATAAAATGAATACATGGCTGTCTACGTGGCTTATGGCCACCAATGTTTTAAAACCCGGGTCGAACCGGCCGGTTCAACCGGTTCGACCGGGGACCGGCCACCTTTCCGGTTCTTTAATGTCCGGTTTTTTGGGTTGAACCGACCCGCTTCGAACCGGCCGGTTTTCCGGTTCAACCGGTCCGGTTCAACCGGTCCGGTTCAACCGGTTTTCTGATTTTTTATTTATTTATTTTTTTTAACTTTTTTTTTTATTTTTTATTATTTTTTAAAGTTTAAAACTTATATTTTTTTATGAAATACATATTTGATATTATTTTTGAGTGGATTATAATTGTATTTTAACTACTTTTGTTGGGGTGTACAAGTTTATTAGCATTTTTATAAAAAAAAATATATAAATTCCCTAACCGGTTCAACCAGCCGGTCTAACCGGTCCGACCGGTCGAACCAGTCCCGGAATGTTTTCCGATTCAACTAAAAAACCGGTTTTTAAAACATTGATGGCCACGTAGACAGATGACTAACGGGGTTAAAGAAAATTAACAGAGGGAGTGGTGGAGGAAAATATGTTGATAGTTGGGAGTGCCAGAGGGAAATTCGTTAGTTGGGAGTGTTATTGGCCAAAAAGTGATAGTTGGGAGTGTTTAGTACTCATGTTAACAAGATGGTGACCCGCCCGCGCTTCGCGGCGGGCCACCCATTTTCCAAAACGCCGTGGCGAAAATTGAAAACTCTAAAAATGATTTAAAAGTAGACCACTTGCGCTTAAGTCTGGAAAAAATACCACATTTACATGACACGCGGCCTAACACCCATTTTTTAAAACGTTGTGAGCAAAGTCAAAAACTCTAAAAGTGGTCTGAAAGTTGACCTCCGCGCATTGCGGCGGGTCACCTTTTAACGACGCTTCGCGGCGGGCCACCCATTTTCCGAAACGCCATGGTCAAAGTCGAAAACTCTAAAAGTGAATTAAAAATTAACCACGTGTCGTAAAAATATTGGCCTAACACGTAGCCACGTATCGTCATACATGACCTAACACATGACCACGTGTCGTAAAAGCATTGACATACATATGACACGTGGACACGTGTCAGACCACGTAGCCAATCTATTATTGATTGAACATGACACGTGTTATGTTATTAGTGGTGGAACATGACACGTGTCATGTTCCTATTAGTGTACATATGAATAGTAGAATTTGTGTCTTGGACCACCATTCCTTTTTGTAAATATATATAATTTATATATTAGTTTTTTTTTTAAATTGAAGTACTTGCAGTGTTTAATTCTAAGTTTTTTATTTCCTTTTGGAGTTCATACACATAATCATTTACCATATATTTTTTTTTAACGGCGGAATTTCATAAAAACGAGCACCTTAACAAGACGATTTACCATATATCTTTAACAACTAAGTAATTCAATAACTTTATTTCCTAAAATAATCATAAAGCAACTTAATACTCCATTAAAAGTTAAATTTGTTATCTCACTCTATCCTAAATTACCTACCATCTTATTTCAGGCAGACAAATCTGCAGTAGTTGATGAGGCTGTAAGGTACATTAAAACCCTTCAACAAACCCTCCAAAGGCTTGAAACAAAGAAGCTAGAAAGGCTCTATGGTCCATCTCCCAAAACCACCACGACTTCCCCGGTTCAACCACGAGGACCGTCATCCATCAACACTAGGGAGTCGTTTATAGCCGATCAGGGTTCCTCAACTGGCATCATTGGAAAGATCTCGCCGTCTAGCTCAACCTCTTCCTTCCCATTATGTTCACCAAAAGTTTTCCAAACATGGGTTTCCTCAAATGTCACATTAAACGTGTGCGGCAGAGACGCGCTTATGAGCATTTGCTCATTTCGGAAGCATGGGATGCTTACTGCTATTTGCTTTGTGTTAAAGAAGCATAAGTTGGAGATTGTTTCAGCTCAGATTTCTTCTGATGAGTCTAAAAGCTTGTTTATGATTCATGCCCAAGTAAGTAATGCTTCATTTTTCTTTTAATTTCTTTACCAATTTGTGCATAATGTTTTGTGTTTCACCTTAGTTATTAGTATTATTTCAGTTTTACAAATTAGCCTCTAATGTTTGATTTAATAGTTGATGGCTAAATGTTAGGAAATACTGATAATACCTTTCTTTATGCTGATTTGTTTTTCAAGGATTTAGTTTAGTATAAATAGAGGATGATTTAGAGGCTTTGTAACCTGTGGTTCTTTGATATCAATATAAAACATTGTGATCTCGTGATTGGTTACATACAAATTAAAACGTGTGTTATTTGATCCATTTTCCAACAAATTATTCTACAATATTTTGATCAACCTAGCTATATGATTTGTAAAAAATAACACAAAATTATTAAGAACTTGGTTTGAATTTGAATGTTCATTTCAGTAAAAGTTTGTTGTGTTAGTTGAAAAATTGTAGAGTTGTTGGTATCTCTTTAATACATATATTATAAATATAACTAATAACTAATATTTGTTGCTTTTTTGCAATGTTGATGATTAGGCAAATGCTTGTGACCAATTTATGGAGACGTTTCATTATGATAAGATATACAAGCAGGCTGCATCAGAGATAACCCACTGGCTTAACTCTAAATCATCATAATTTGGAAAGGTTTTTTCTAGGCCATCAAAAGCCCACCCGAAAAGAAACGGTTTTGCGGATCATCATACATGTTTATCATAGTAGATCGATGAGATGAACTTTGTGCACATTATATTTTCATGGCGACAGTTTCCTTATCTTGAAATCAGACCTTGTTTTTATGTTATTTGATAATTAATGTATTTCTGTTTACCTTTACATCATTAAACAAATTAAACTTCAAGAAATTACGTGTTTTTCAATTATGACCCTCAGGTTTATAAATCATAATACCAGGTGAAAATTCATATTACTATTAGTTATGGGCTTAACCTGTAGAGCAGGTCAAGCTTCAAGAAAGAGATAAAAGAAACAAGTGACTTTGAGTGTTCATGGTTGTTGAAAGGATTTCAATATTAATTTGATTGATTTTGTACCCCAAATACAATCGACAAAAGAGGTTTAAATACTAAACACAATTACACACTAGACCCTCTAGAATATAGAAAATACTATTGTCTAACATCCTCCCGCAAGCTAAGGACGGGTAACGACTTTTAGCTTGGAGCGAAGAAAAGTAAAACGATCTGTGGGAAGCGGCTTGGTGAAGATGTCAGCAATCTGATCATGAGTAGAGATGAATTGAACATTAAGTTGACGCCGAGCAACCTTTTCTCGAACAAAGTGAAAGTCAACTTCAATGTGCTTTGTGCGAGCATGAAATATAGGATTTGCTGAAAGATAGGTTGCCCCAAGATTGTCACACCATAAAATCGGAGCAGATCGGGTGATTACACCAAGTTCACGTAGCAATGACTGAATCCAAGTAAGTTCCGCTACTGTATCTGCCATGGCCTTATACTCGGACTCAGTAGAAGATCGGGAAACCGTGCGTTGCTTTTTGGCACACCACGAGATGAGATTTGTGCCCATGTAAATAGCAAATCCCCCCGTGGAACGACGATCGACAGAACAACCAGCCCAATCCGCATCGGAATATGCCTCGATGTCGGTCCAATGCGTGTCAGAAAAAGCATGTAAAGTAGAGCCAGATCGGTGATTTATCCGCAGACCATATGTGACCGTGCCCAATAGGTACCGAAGGATGCGTTTGACTGCCGTCCAGTGGTTTTCAGAAGGAGCCTGCATGAACTGACAAACTTTGTTCACCGCAAAACTGATGTCGGGTCTAGATAACGTTAGATATTGAAGAGCGCCAACAGCTTGTCTATATTTAACAGGATCCGGGAAGGAAGGGCTGTCATGAATTGAGAGGGTCGGAGATGGCACCATGGGAGTAGGAACCGGCTTTGCGCCGGAAAGACCAAATCGCTCCACAACTTCGTGGATGTATTTTTGTTGGGATACTATGATGTCGTCAAGGTCCCGAATGATCTCTAAGCCCAGAAAGTAATCTAATTCACCAAGATCTTTTAGTGCAAGATGAGTACTCAGATGACTCACAACCACATTTATTGCCCGATTGTTGTTGCCCGTGACGATTATATCATCAACATATACTAAGAAATAAATCACGGTACCTTTGAAATTGTATATGAACAATGATGGATTTGTTTTGGAGCCTTTGAAGCCCAATCGATGTAGCGCCGATGAAAGTTTATCAAACCAAGCACGAGGGGCTTGCTTGAGCCCGTAGAGGGATTTTTGTAGTTTGCAAACATAATCTGGTTTGTCGGGATTAATAAACCCTTGTGGTTGACGAAGGTATATCGTTTCATGTAAGTCACCATGGAGGAATGCGTTTTTGAAGTCCAACTGTCGAAGATTCCACTTGTTGGTTACCGCCATTGATAGAACCACTCGAATAGTTGTAGCTTTGACCACCGGACTGAAAGTTTCATGATAGTCAATACCATGCTCTTGTGTGAAACCTTTTGCTACCAAACGGGCTTTGTACCTCTCCGGAGCACCTGTTTTATCACGTTTAATCCTGTAAATCCATTTACAATCAACAATGTTAGAACCATCAACGGGAGGAACAAGCACCCATGTACCGTTTTGGACTAGAGCAGAGTATTCCTCCGCCATGGCGTGACGCCATTCCGCATGTCGATTGGCAACAGTAAAGGAAGTGGGTTCGGTAGTAGGCGGAGAAGAAGTAGCATGATTGGCCGAGGGATCGAAGGGAATTTTTTGTTTTGGGTTAGGGCGGAGGTTTGGAGGGCGTTGTCGATAAGGTGGTCGATTGAACGAGAGGGCAATCTATTTATAAGATAGACTGCCGTTTCAAAGGCAAAATTCCAAAATTTTTGTGGAACCTTGGAGTGGGCAAGAAGCGAGAGACCAGTTTCAACCACATGACGGTGCCGTCGTTCGACCGTTCCGTTTTGTTCACTGGTATGGGGACACGAACGTTTGTGAAGGATACCATGTGTTTGAAAAAATTGTGTTAGAGAACGAAATTCCCCTCCCCAGTCGGATTGAACTTGTTTTAATTTGCGATTAAATTGACGTTCGACCATGTGAACAAAGTGTTGAAAAAGGATTGAGACATCCGATTTTTGTTTTATTGGAAAAATCCACATGTACTTTGAGTAATGATCAACACAAAGAAGAAAATATTTAAAGCCATCAATGGAAACGGTTGGAGCAGGACCCCATAAATCACAAAAGATAAGATCCAAAACATTGTTGCTACGTATCGGGTTATTATGCAAAGAAAGTTTGGAGGATTTCCCCATTTGACATGCCACACAATAAGAGTCATCAAGTTTAGTGGAAACAGGTAATAAAAATTTAGAAACCATGCTATGAAAAGTTTGAGCATTAGGATGCCCAAGTCTTTGATGCCACACATTCGCAGGAGCTCGGGTGGCGGAGAAGGCTTGTTTGGTGATAGACTGGAGTTGAGGAAGCACGAGTGAGTAGAGTCCGTCTTTACTTGGACCCGTAAGGAGGGTAGTGCGGGTGGAAATATCCTTCACAAAGAAAAAGTAAGGGTGAAATTCAAAGAAAACATCATTATCAACACAGAATTTTTGAACAGATAACAGATTTTGTTTAATGGTTGGAACATGAAGGATGTTTGAGATGTTGAAAGTTTTTAAAGGTGAATAAATATGAGTTGAACCAATGTTTAAGATAGGTAAACCTTTACCGTTACCAACGCGGAGTTCATCTTCACCATGGTATGGTTCAGAGGAACCTATGCTTGCCAAGTCCGGAGTGACATGATTGTTTGCACCCGTGTCAGGAAACCAACTTGTTGATGTTGTGGATCTCGAGTCGGCAAAATTTGCCGTCGGGCGACCTCGAGTGTTGGACTGATCTCTTTTTGGGCAATCAACAGGGAGGTGGCGAATCCCACACAAACTACACGTGCCATGAACTGTGTTTGTGCTAGTGGCCCATCCGAAGTTACGTTTTGGTCTCGAGACAGCCGACTTGGGGCTGTTTTGATGTGAACGTCCCTGAGAAGACCCACTGTTGTTGTTTCGATAGTTGTTGCGAGCGGCATAATGGGCTTGGGCCGGTACAGAATTAGTTGGGGTGAGGGTAAACCCATGTTGGATGGCTAGTTGGTGTAGGGAGTGGATTGATGAGGCCGATGATGGGGTGGGAAGGAGACCTGCAAGCGGAGTCTGGTTTGGGGTAGTGGCGGTATATGCTTGAGTTTGTGTAGTGTGTTTGTTTACCATGTAATCGTGGTCGGCAAGGATGGCCGGAAGCTCTTCAAAAGTGATCGGTGTTTCTCTTCCCAAAAGATTGGATTTGAGCCCATTATATTCCTCCCTGAGACCGGAAATCACGAGCATGACAAGATCATCATCGGCTAGAGGTTTGCCAATGTTGATTAGATCAGTGGCATATTCATTTGCCCTTGCTAAGTAGGCCGCCGGATTTTCATCTCCCTTCATCTCTAGCCGTAGTAACTTTGTTTTAAGAGTGTACTCACGTGATTGTGTGTGAGGAGCATGAGCACGTTCAAGATTGTTCCATATTTCACGTGCGGTGTATCCTTTCACATGATGGAACGATTCTTCGGAGATGGTGGAGATAAGCAACATGCGAATATGAGCATCATTCGCGATCCATATTGGATGATCGGGATTAGGGCGTGTTGTGGCGGCGACGACAGTTTCACCGGAGCCGGAGGCTGGAGTAGTAATGGTGGCTGGCGGGCACGGTATGGATCCGTCAATATATCCGTAGAGATTGTTGGTTAGGAGGAATGGTTGAATCATAGTCTTCCAAAAACCGTAGTTTTTGGATTTGAGGGTAAAGGCAAATTTGTGGGTGTTATGTGCAGTTTTCTCTTGAGTGGTGAAGGCTTGGATTGGAGCCATGGAGGTCGAAAAAGGATGAGAAAAAAAAAATCAGAGATGAAGGTAGGGAAGAAGAGGCAGACGGCGACGTTGATGATTAGGGTTAGAAGAAGAGGTTGGCTCTAGATACCATGTTGAAAGGATTTCAATATTAATTTGATTGATTTTGTACCCCAAATACAATCGACAAAAGAGGTTTAAATACTAAACACAATTACACACTAGACCCTCTAGAATATAGAAAATACTATTGTCTAACAATGGTCCGGTTAGGATGGTTTTTAGGTCAATCCGATACCAAATCATTAGTAACGGTTTCTCAAATATAGAGGAACTGAAACTGAACCATTGAAATTTGAAACCGAATCAAACCAAAGTATTAGCAGTGTGGTTCGGTTTGGGCTGTTTAGAACTTTTAAACAAATAGTCTAAAACAGACCATAAGAGAAGCTACCAAAATACATAAAAAGACTCATTTAGGAGAATAAGAGGCGTGTGTTTTGGTTTAGGACTATTAGGTTAAGTCTTAGAAATTATGGGCTACCAGTCTATTTGGGCTCATCATAGTTTAGCTCTATACTTATTTAGCCCAGTGTAATTAAAAAAAAACTTAAAATTTTTATTAGAATATACAAAATCAAATATATCTAATATAATATAATATATAATATAATTTATAAACCAGAATCTATTTAATTGTACGGTCAGGTTTGGTTTTTTATGGTTTGAAAAATTCAAAACCGCA
>JBCNJP010000007.1:122097423-122147633 GCA_039602395.1 Deinandra increscens subsp. villosa
AGGGGTTTTTAGGACCTTTCGTGTGGGACGCTGTTAAAATAGTGTCTTAAAAAAATATCTAATAGGACAAATGAGTGTTCAGGGTCCTATTATACTATATGGAGTTAAGCCGGTGTCCTAAAAACTATGTAATATGACGGATGAATATTTAGGGTCCTATTATCTTATAACTTAATAGGACGCTTAGTATTTGGGGTCCTAATAAGGTACATTATAGGACGTTTAGTAGTTAATGTCTTATAATGTGGTAATGTAATAGGACACCTGATCATCGAGGGTCCTATCACTACTAGAAACATGACATTTCTTGACATGTGAACAGTGACGCACACTAGTTTTAGGAGACGCAAAGTTCGTGTCATAAAAAAAACTGTCATAATTTACAAAATATGAAGAGTCGATGACGCACATTTTTATCCGTCATAATAAAATTGTCTTAATAAAAAAAACACGATGTTCACTTTTTAAAAATGCGCATCATTCCATTCCGTCACTTTTATGTTTTCATCCCCTACGAAATCTATTCCCGCTTCTCAAAATTTGATTCCCGCTTAAATATTTTCGTCTGACCTAATATCCATCTCTATCCTCCGCCGCTTCTCAAAAATTGATTCCCACGTCTGCATCCCACCTTCGCCTCCATCTTGCCGCTTCTAAAAAATGACCTAATCTTCATCTTGCCGCTTCTCAAAAAGTGCCCTAATCTCCATCTCAACTCAAATTGAACAGGGTTCGATTGAGTAAATTTGGGGAAACCGACCTCTTGATCCTTTGATGTCGCAGTAGTTTGAAGAGGGTTCGAGGTGTTATGGTCTGCAAATCAACGCCCCTTTTCTCAACCGACATCTTAACCCAACTCCAGCCTCTGCAGAGTCAACGCCCCCCTTTTCTCAATCTCAACCATGGCCGTAGACTTCTCCGTTCCAACAAGTCTTCTTCCTCCTCTATCGTCTGCAAATCGGTTGCTGTGAAACCACAAGTCGAAGCTCTTAACATCACCGTCGATGTCACTCAGGTCTCTTTATGATTTTATTCGTCTTTTCTTTGAATAGCTTCTCTTAATCTGTAAATCGTAAAGCTTTTTATTGCTTTTTCTATTAGCAATTTCAGTTATCCCTATATCTCACTGGGATTCAGGTAATGTTTTTTTTATTGCTTTATGTTTTTGAAGAGCAAATTGTGATCTTAATCTCAACTTCTAAGTGGTGACTATAATCGTCCCAAACTCTCACGCACAATTCCTCTTTGAGCACTGTTGTTGCTGACCTACGATTCAGGTAAGGTTTTTGATAACTTTTCTATTAGTTTTTTTTATTACTTTTTTATTAGTAAAGGTAGGGATCCACAGACCATAATTGTGTTTTTTCTATGGAGATTATATATCAAACCATATATCTTGGCCTTATGTTCAACTGGTTGTGGTATTCGGTGTATTGCTGATTTGATGCTTCAATAGTGATTTGATGAACATTAAGTTTGGAAGTCAATGTAAGAGTTCTTTTCATCAAATTATCCATATCAATTATCATGTTAATATATACAGTGAGTTTCAGTTCAGTTACCCTTGTTGCACTTGATTTCGGGCCTAAGAACTAGACTGAAAGTTAATATATACAGCCAATAAGTTCAGTTATGCACTCAATCGATAAGATTTAGAAGCGATTCACAAACTTTCAGTTCAGTTACCCTTGATGCACTTAATTTCAGGCCTAAGAAGTTACAAGGAACATGTTGGATTTTAGAAAGCCAAGTTAATATTATATACTGTTAGTTTTATATCCTTAAAGTCCACTTTGCTCTGGTTGTTCTTTTAAGTTGATTGTCTTGTTTGTGTTTCATGAATTGGTACATCATGCTCCAAGAAGAGTGTGTAGGAACTGACAGCTGTAGATGGGAATTTCGAGCTTGCTGTATACAACGTTTACAAGACCAAAAGAAAACAGAAGAGAAGAAAACTTCCACTAAAAAAGGGAAGAATGAGATGAAAGTTGAAGGGCTTAGGACACCTCTTAGATCCCTAAAGAACAAGAAAAAGGATTTAGAGGGAAGCAATAAAAAATCAAAAAGGGAAGAATGAGATGAAAGTTGTGACCTCCTATTTTAATAACAAGGGACAGTTTGGTACGTATCCTTTTGTTATATCTGTTTGGGTTCTATAATTTCATATTTACCTTTCAAAACACTAAAGGATCACATTTACTTATTTAGTACTAAATAAAATATACTTGATTACTTAAAACAGTCGGTTTGACTGGATAAACAAACAAAACATTATTGCTTGAGGTAACCCACAATAATAACTGTCATTTTTCTGTTCGTTTTTGCAGCTAAGTAGACTACTAAAGTAACTTATTTTATTTTATTTTCTGATTCAATGGATAAATGGAAAATTTTCAATGTTCATTATGAAATTTAGGATGCACATGAAAGCTTTAACTTTTAGAAGGGTATATATAATAATAATTAGGTCGAAACTTTTGAAATTATCATAATAATTGTTTAAGAGTAGTTCTATTTTTTGAGTTAACTTTCTGCTCCTCCTGTTTGTTGCAGGACTATTAAGGTAGCCACCATTATCACTCTTTTGTCTAGAGTAGATTCATTTGAACTTGATGATTGATTTTAATGGATTTTATGTAGTTGCAAGGAGTGCTTTTATGATGTGAAGAGTTTGGTGCATCTGATGCTCCTAGCTAATTGAAGTATTCAATCTAATATTAGACCCAATATGTTCTTTACCGGGTGAACTATTAGTTTTAATTTGTGGTTAGCCACTGTTGTTAAGTGACTTACACATAACCACCATTTTTCTTTGAATCACAGTTTAGGCTCTACAGAAAGAGTTGTTCAAAGTTATGCAAAAGCAAAGTCTGTAAGCTAAGATTATTTGTCTAAAGTTTTAAACCGATTAAATACTATATCATTAAATTTTTGAACGAGGTTTCAAAAATTATTTTGGAGTTTATCATTTATGCATTACAACACATCTTAGAGAGTTTATCATTCTCCTGTTTCTTTACCGCTGGCTGATCCATTTGGACGAGTATTTAGAGTACAAAATTTGACCCGTTTGTTTTACTATCATATCTACATAGATAGGATTTGTACATGTTACATTATATAGGTCGACCCATTCTGATTTGAACACCTCCTGCACATTATTTAGATCGACCCATTCAGAATTGAACATGTTACATTATTTAGATCGACCGATTCTAACTTGAACACCTTCTGACCTTCCTTACGAACTGATCTTCTTACTAGGATCATGTATATGTTACATTATATAAATCTGAACATTTATACTGCATCATAATTGATAGATTTTTCTTTTATTTCAACCTTTTGGAATTTCCCATTCTCATGTGTGTGTCTTTTAAATGCATTTTGAAAAAAATTATTGAGCCTATTTTTATTTTAGAAATCTCCCAGGAAAGTAGGTTGTCTCATGCGTATTTAGTTTATTTCTCAATCAACCAATAATGTCACCGATATTATTCATACTAATTGTCACCAATAATGTCACCAAAGTTAAAAATGTTATTTGATTTCTAAGTTCGCAGCTTATAAGCTCATGACATGTTATTATTACAGCATGTGACAAAGCTACTTTAATCATGTTATGAATGAGGATTCTGTTCTATCCCCATTTAAAGTAACTTTTAGTACTTATCTTAATCTGTTTCAGTTGTAAACAGTTATACTTTATACCTCAACTCTTATGTTTCTTTTATCATTTTGCAGTTGTTCCATCATGTTTCAGTTTTAGCATAACGTATAAGCATTTCAAACTCCATCACAGAAAATGTACTTGCCTTGAACATCTTTGGGATCAAGAGAATTATAATCACAACTTTCTTTGCTTTTATTTCCATATCCATAATAGATAGGAACCCTCTCTACCAACAGGTTTTCAGGGAAAACTGATTTCCCAATTAGTGTTCCATAGGTCTGATCACCTGGTGTAACATAAGCCGCGAAATCTCGGTCTATGGTTCCTGCACCGACAGTGGTGATCCATGGAGCTCCATTTGTGAGAGTGTAATCATGAGGGCCACCATTACCAGCTGAACAAGAAACAAAAATCCCTTTCTCCATAGCTGCAAACGCTCCGATCGCAATAGGGTTTTGGAAAAATGGCGTCTCGATGAACCCTAACGACAACGACATCAGATCCACTCCGTCTTCTATCGCTTGATCCATTCCGGCTAGCGTGTCACTTGCTGCAGCATCATATGAGTTGTCCAAGAACAACACTTTGTACATGGCTAACCGAGCTTTCGGTGCTATTCCAGTCGCGGTCCCCTTCGCATACCCGAAATAATCAGCGTACTGGACACGACTCCCAACCGCTGTTGAAGACGTATGCGTTCCATGTCCTTCGTAATCTCTAGGAGAATCATAGTCATCTGTTGTGTTAATCTTTTCCTTTAGATGCTTCATCCCCTCGCTAAATGATCGCGCTCCGATAAGCTTTTTGTTACAAAAGTTTTCGGCTTCGCAAGTTCCACGCCAACGAGAAGGTACTTCCGACATCCCTTTGTCATGAAAACTCTCACTTTCTGGCCACACGCCCGTGTCAAGTATGCCAACAATCATATCTTCACCGAATCCAGAAACCGGCCACAATCCGACATGTTTCTTTAGTCCCAAAAACCGTGGTGTATGTGTGGTATGACGCTTGCCAAGTTTATCCTCGAACGTTGCAAGATGCGCTGGCATTTTCGCAAGCTGATTGAGTTGCGATTTTGTGAGGACTGCGCTGAATCCGTCCATCACATGGTTATATGTGTAGAGATGCCTAGAGGGAACTTCTTCAGATAGTGATGAAAGTATAGAAGTGTACCAGTTGTGGTGATTAGAGAAGGGTGATGGCATCATTGATTTGTCCATAAGAACTATGTAAGCTTGATAATCATCTGCTGAAGCTGATGATGCTGCAACTGATATGATAATGGAAGTGAAAATAAAGAAGATGAAATGAAGATTGATATACTGTGCCATTATTTGGCTTGAAAATGGTGTGAAGTGAGAACAAAGATATGTAACATTATATATAGTCCCCAGTTGCCGAAAGGATGGAAAGGTTGATGCCATTTTGAGGAGATTATGTTTTTTGACATTACTCGCAGGCCACATTGTTACTTAGAGGATACCAGTAACAAAGCTTCAGGTCTGGATTTATGTGTATGGACTATATGATAACTTGGGTTCTGGAGATGCAAACGATGATATCAAGATTCAAGAAATCACTGAAAACTTTTTATATTTATATTTTCAACAAAAATATATATAATACATGCATATAGACTGTTTTAACATTTGGGTCAGTCATCTTTTCAAGGAATGATTGAGTGGCTAGAAAAATTAAACTGTGGAAACATATGACGTACTCTAATTTCTCCTTGTTTTCACACTCATTAATATTGCATTTTAGATGTTTTAATGATAAAAACATTGATTTTGGTCATTATCGCTAAATTGTTAAATTGAAGTTCTGAATTGCCATAGCGAGGATAATACAAGAGTACTAACTCTTTTTTATCAACAAACCTCTACTTCTATTCTTAAAATCCATGTATTGTTCATTTATATGACTTAAAGGGCCTGATTCGTTAGAGGATTTCATATGGGATTTCATTAGAATTGGAATTTGAATTCCATATCATAATGTGTTTGGTTTGTGGAATTCGATGAGATTGAAATTTGATTTCTATTTTTAATGTGTTTGGTTGATAAAGCGATTGAAACTGAAATTCAGTTAAATTTCATCAAATTCTTTTTTTAATGTATTTCACATTCCTTCATAATAATAAAGGATTTCACATTCTTTCCACACCGACCCGACCGGACCCGTCGCCTGAACAGGACCGACCGGACCCCCCCACCCCCCCCCCCGGAACCCCGACCCCGGACCGAGACCGCACCCATTTCGACCAGACCCGGCCCCCGGACCGCACCGACCGGACCCTACCCCCCCTCCCCCCGACCAGACCTCTGGACCGCACCGATTTGACCTGATCACCGGACCCGACCTCCAAAGCGCACCGACTGGACCCGTCGCCCAGACATGACCCACCAAATCTGTTGCCTAACCAAACCCGAACGAACCCGTCGCCTAATCCAGCTCGCCAGACCAAAAGCGAGTCTCTGCCTGACGAGAAAAGTTCTTTAAAATTCAAAAATCAATTTTATAGATTAATATTTTTGAACTTTTTCTTAAAAAAATTAATTCTAAATCCAATTCCTTTAGATTCTTATTCTTTCAAATTCAAATTACAATGCAAATTCTAATTAAAATTTCAACAAATTCTACATAACAAACACCCCCTAGAATCCGGCCTTAGGCTATTTATAATGGTAATAATGTAGTTTTGTCTCCCCATAATTTTTTTTTTTTTGCCGCAAGCTCACTCTCACATCATCGTTCACACTTTTCCAATTTATCTTTGTAATATAAATCTATCATACTTTTTCTGTTTTCAACTATACACTTTTATTTATTTAAAATTGTTTTGTTACATTATATTAATCTAAAACCAATATTTAATAAACCAAACTAATTAAAATTCATTAATAAAAAAATTTACATAAATGAAAAAGATTACATAAAAAAAAAGTCACATCAAATAAAACCTACTCTTCATCTTCATCTTTGCTTGAAATGTGGTTCCAAACCAAGTCAATGTGTTCAATCAAATCTCCTTTGAGGCTCTTGTGTGTATTGTGACTACTAATCGCCAAAATATTTATGTCGATCCTCTCTTGCGGAATATGAATGTAAGGCGATCGAACATCTTTCGAATCGTATTCACAAATTGCATATCCCTCGTCTTCCCTAATCATATTATGTAAAATCATGCAAACATATATGATACAAGCACATCTAGCGGTCCACTGCATCAAAAAAGGGAGAGGAAGCGTGGTGAGCGGGAGCTGCACCAACCACAAAAATCGCGGTCCCATCTAGGCGGTCCTAGTGTAGCCATGCGGACATATTGGCTAATTGTAATCACAACACACACCGCAACTCAAGCACTACAAAAGCCTTAGAACTTGAAGAGGGGCCGGGAATAACCATCATATGTTACTAGGCCAAACCGAGATGATCAAAAACTAAGGTGTCCCACTGATGGAATATTGTCGAAGTCAAGATTGGATCTTCTTGAGTTTTCCATTGCGATTCAAGTTCTAGGTTTTGTCTTTCTAGCTTGATGTTCAATATGTTTGATTTTCCTCATTAACTTTATTTTCTGCTCCATTACTATGTGGTAGGTGTTTTTCACTTGCTATGAAAGATGTCTTAACTTTGACGCATATCATGTTAACTTTTTTAATTAATTATTAAATTTCTAATATGAAGTTTGATTTAATAATGCAATATTTAATGTACGTAGGATGGTAAAATCAAAAATTGTAATTGTGAATGCATAAAGAATCTAATTATAAGATTCATCTAAAGCATGCTTCTTGCCCTTAAATTGCCATGGTAAAATCAAAATTTGTAATTGTGAATGCATAAAGAATCTAATTATAAGATTCATCTAAAGCACGCTTCTTGCCCTTAAATTGCCATGATCAGATAGAGGCAAAAGTTAGATAAAAAAGGATAGACCCGGACTAAGTATATAAAAAAATTTCAACTGGACGATATAAAATTTACTTCTGAGCGAATAATGGATAGGGCCCAGGTCCGGTCGGGCCCTCACTATAGTTTGCCCCTGGGCATACTATTACTATCTTCGTGATAGTATTCAAGGTAAGGATTATACTTAATCTTGTCACAAAACATTCATAATCGTCTTATTATACAAATTTAGATGTCATTTGGATTTTGAGATTCAACCACATGAGTTCATTACTGTTATATTGATCGAATGGGGAAAGAACAAGTCCTAGTTACTACTATATTTGGATTTTGGTTTCTTGTTATCATCTTTTGCATCTTCAAAACCCAAGTTATCATACTGTCCATACACATAAATCCAGAACTGAAGCTTTGTTACTGGTATGCTCTAACTAACAATGCGGCCTGCGAGTAATGTTACAAAAACATAATCTCCTCAAAATGGAATCAACCTTTCGGCAACCTGGACTATATATATGCTGTCGTATCACACCATTTTCAACCCATTTAAATAATTAATGGCACACTATACGAATCTTCGTTTCGACTTCTTTGTTTTCACTTTCATAAGCATCATATCAATTGCAGCATCATCAGCTTCATCAGATGATTATCAAGCTTACATTGTTGTCATGGACAAATCAATGATGCCATCACCCTTCTCTAATCACCACAACTGGTACACTTCCATACTTTCATCACTATCTGATGAAGTTCCCTCTAAGCATCTCTACACATATAACCATGTGATGGACGGGTTCAGCGCAGTCCTCACCAAGTCGCAACTCAATCAGCTTGCGAAAATGCCAGCTCATCTTGCAACGTTTGAGGATAAACTTGGCAAGCGTCATACCACACATACACCGACGGTTTTTGGGACTAAAAAAACATGTTGGATTGTGGCCGGTTTCTGGATTTGGTGAAGATATGATTGTTGGCATATTTGACACGGGCGTGTGGCCTGAAAGTGAGAGTTTTCATGACAAAGGGATGTCGGAAGTACCTTCTCGTTGGCGTGGAACTTGCGAAGCCGAAAACTTTTGTAACAAAAAGCTTATTGGCGCGCGATCATTTAGCGAGGGGATGAAGCATCGAAAGGAACACATTAACACAACAGATGACTATGATTCCCCTAGAGATTGGGACGGACATGGAACGCATACGTCTTCGACAGCGGTTGGTAGTCGCGTCCAGTTTGCGGATTATTTCGGGTATGCAAAGGGGACCGCCACTGGAATAGCTCCGAAAGCTCGGTTAGCCATGTATAAAGTGATTTTCTTGAACAACTCAGATGATGCTGCAGCAAGTGACACACTAGCCGGAATGGATCAAGCGATAGAAGACGGTGTGGATCTAATGTCGCTTTCGTTAGCGTTTGATGAGACGCCTTTTTTTCAAAATCCTATAGCGATCGGAGCGTTTGCAGCGATAGAAGACGGTGTGGATCTAAGTCAGTGGAGCCGCCGGAGCTATCTTCAGTTCCGACTCCGGTGACTCTCTCCTGCCGAAGGACTTCAACTTTCCATGTGTGGTACTCGAACCAAAGGTCGGAGACTTGTTAAAAGAGTACATAATCAACACGAAAAACGCGAGTATTAGCGTGAAGTACGTTGAAACGTTATTAGGCGTTAAACCAGCTCCACAGGTTGCCGGCTTCTCCTCACGAGGACCCGATAGGCGATCTCCATGGATCCTAAAACCCGATCTACTGGCTCCAGGGGTCAATATCTTGGCTGCCTGGGCACCGAATAGAAAAAGCGCACCGATCAGAGATGATTATTTGCTCAGCGATTTTAGGCTCGTATCCGGTACATCAATGGCCTCTCCCCATGTTGTAGGAATAGCTACGTTACTAAAATCGACCCATCGCGACTGGAGTCCAGCTGCGATCCGATCTGCAATGATGACCACAGCCGATATTCTCGACAATAACATGAGCTTGATCATGGACATGGCCGTCTCGGAACAAGCTACCCCTCTAGATTACGGTGCGGGCCATGTTAACCCGAACAAAGCCATGGATCCTGGCCTGGTTTATGACATTCAACCACAGGACTACATCAACTATCTATGTGCGCTAAACTACACACGAAACGAAATCCGGATCATTTCGAAGAAGTCGGAGGTTAATTGTGAGAATGCAACACTTGATCTTAACTACCCTTCGTTTATTCTGGTGTTAAACAATACGAATACCACCAGTTACACCTTTCAGAGAGTGTTAACAAATGTGGGGACGTCAAGTTCTTGGTATCTAGCGGAGGTTAAAACTCCTCCAACGGGAATGAAAGTTGTTGTGAAGCCTGAATTGATCTTTTTTGAAGGCAAATTTAGTACGGCTAAGTTTGAGGTGAGTGTGGATGTTGACATAAGTGATGCTCCTCCAACCTACGGTGGGTATTTTGGGAATTGTGGATATCTGAGCTGGCACGAGGTTAATGGAACCCATGTGGTTAGAAGTCCGATCGTTTCTGCAATTGCGTCTCAAGGCCGGCCACCATAATCAAGATCAAGAAATGGTTAACAAAAGGTGCAGGTTGATTGCTGCTCTTTTTTTTTATGGATAAGAGAGTTTCATGTTTACAAATAAATCAGTTCGCCATGTCGTTCTTGGATTTTGTATTAATAATAATAATGTAAAATCCTTTGAATTCGATTGAATTAATCCCTCACAATTACAATCGAATGTCTAAAAGAGATAGTTTGAGGGGGGATGCGCTTACTCAACCTTGTCTTAGTAATGTAAATTTTTTAACGAGTTAAGCAAAAGAAAATAGGGCCCGATTTATCTTACTAGCCCCCCGTGTGTTATATTATTAGTACGCATGAATGTAATATTTAATATTTTAATGAAAATATAAAGTTAAGGGTTTAATGGAGTTGAAGAAATGATATGGTATGTTCGTTGTTTGTAATAGTGTAGAAAAAGATGGGAAAAATATTAAAAGTAAAAAACAAAAAGACATAGAAAATGGTGAAAATGGTGTTTGACTGACCTATTGGTCATTTGGCTCAATGATATTGGTGATGAGGGGAAGATTTGGGACTGAGAAGTCACAAGTTCGATCCCTGAGCCTGACAGGTTTTCCACCTGGCCTTTAGAGGAGGTGGTTTTTCCTGGGAATTGGCTCAACTGGTGTGTAAATAGTCTTAGTTGGACGTTCAAAAAAAACTAAAGACTATCATTGATGGCAACCACGTGGGAAACCACCTCATTAATAATTAAAGCTCCATCTAATATGTTTCAGCTGACAAGGATGGCCTTTTGCATCTCCGAAATAATGAAGAGAACGACTCTTTAATGCAATTAGCAAGAACTTTAGAAATTACTTTTGGGATGCATCCCACAAGACCAATGGGCCGGTAATCCGAAAGAGATTGAGGATCTTGACATTTCGTGATAAGTTGAATAA
Source organism: Deinandra increscens subsp. villosa (assembly GCA_039602395.1). Taxonomy (NCBI): domain Eukaryota; kingdom Viridiplantae; phylum Streptophyta; class Magnoliopsida; order Asterales; family Asteraceae; genus Deinandra; species Deinandra increscens. The sequence continues at coordinate 122,108,464 of JBCNJP010000007.1, forward strand.
AGGTCACCCCGCAATCTTTATCAATGGACCCATCCTTGTAGAAATGATTAGGAACTTGAAAAAAGTCCTCATCCAAAATGTCCCCCAAAACTTTTTAATGAACGCGAGTGAGAATCCATCTGGGCCGGGGGCTTTACCATTCCCACAATCCCAAACCACCATCTTAATTTCTTGCTTGGAAACAGATAACAAGCCTCCTCCCATCCTCCTTTGAGAGACTCCTAATCTCGTCGCAAAACATCTCCGGTTTCCAGCCGACATTTTTCTTGAATTGTGCTTGGAAGAAGTTAAAGACTTCCTTTTTAATGCGATTGGGACCCGAAACCCAATTCCCATTGATAACAAGCCCATTAACGCAGCTAGCGACAAGATTTGAATTGAGAATATCATGAAAAAGTCGAAATTTTCATCTCCATCAATAGCCCAATTAATTCTTCCTTTTTGTTTTATTTCCTTGATACGGTTGTTTTCTATCTCCATCAATCGAGTTTTTGCTTTCTCCCATTCTTTGGATTCTATTTCCGAAAGAGGGAAAATATATAGAGGCAAGAGCTTCGAAGTGACCGCATTGTTGAATTGCCACATCCCTTTCGAAAGATTCATCTTGCTTCACTTTCGTTCTCTAAGCCTTGACAACCAATTTAATCCTTTTTAGCTTCTGAAGGAATCTAATATCCGGACTAACATCCGGGTTTACCTCCGCCCCTTCATAAACAATCCTTCCAGCTCCAGGTTTTTAATCCAAGATGAAAAGAACTTAAAAGGAAGTGGGGCAAAATCTTCCAGTTTTGACTTAAACTGAATCAGCCTATGATCCGACCATAGCCCCGACATCACCGTCACGTATGCATTCGGCCACTTGCGCTATACTTGTTTACAAACAAAAATACGATCAATTTTACTAAAGCTCTTACCATACCCTTCAATATAAGTGTATCTATCTCCTCCCATCTTGTAATTTTATCTAATGTAGTGTAGATTCTAATGTAGTGTAGTGAATAGTACAATTCTAAAACGAAATCAAGAAAGCATTAAATCCCCAAACGTCTTTAAAAAAATTAATAAATTAAAATAAAAAATTAATTTTCCAAACAAAAACGAAAAAAAGGTTAAAATATATTCACCGATTGCCCCTTCTAAGGGTAATGGTAATGGTTCTCCCGTGCTAGTTCGTGAGAGGGTTCGGGAGAGTCGGGGATCGGGAGGCAAATTTAGAGGATTATGGTTCTCTCACTCTTCCCACTCTCCCAAACTTTCAAAAACCCTCCATAAACCCTCTCCCGAACCCCTTCATTTTCGGTGCCCAAGCCCCATTTCCCACTCCCAAGACTCCCGAACCCTCTCCCAATTTTCTCTCCCGAACATCGAATTATGATGTTCCCGCAATCCCGATACCACCAAAACACCCTCCCGATCTGTTCGGGAAGGGTATAACAAATACCCTTATTTGACAGTTATAGTCGCCTGATTGAGAGCAACATGCAACTCAACAACGATGACAAAATCTTCTAACTACACGTGTATGCATGCTTACCACGTGGACACATAACATTCTTCGAAACCGACACGTATTTCTCCTGACATCACCATTCACCCACGTTCGCTTTCTTATCACATATTCCTCCCACATCACCCCCACCTTAGTTTCTATCCTGAGTTTGCTTTCTGAAACAAGCAAGTAAGTTCTTCTAACTGAATCTCCTTCAGTTTTATGGATTCGTTTTTACAGCCATTACATTTTCATTATTCTTGATAGTAACAATAATTTGTATCAGAAAAAACAAAGAAAAGAAAAAGAAAATGTCAGGTGTATCCCTTGCCATGGCTCCGCCCTCCGATCCCAACAACCCGCAAGAAAAGACGTCGGTGGCGGGCGGTGTTATGGGCTCTCTACGCGTAATCGAACTCCAACTAGTGGCTTTCATCATGGTCTTCTCCGCCAGTGGCCTCGTCCCACTTTTCGACCTAATCTTCCCCATCTTCACCACCGTTTACCTCCTCATTCTATCCCGGCTCGCTTTCCCCAGCCACGGCAACACTAATAACCAAATATATCAAGGAACCAGCAGCCTGATATTTCGAGCATACGTGATTTTAGGGACCACAATCGGGTTGTTTCTGCCGCTGGCTTATGTTTTGGGTGGATTTGCGAGGGGAGACCAGCATTCGCTTGAGTCGGCGACACCGCATTTGTTCTTGTTGTCGTGTCAGATATTATCGGAAAACATCATAAGTGGGTTGGGGCTGTTTTCGCCTCCGGTTAGAGCCTTGGTGCCGATGTTGTATACGGTTAGGAGGATTTTTGTTATTTTGGACTGGGTTCAAGACGTATGGGTTAACAAATCACTCTCTCCATATGCTGAAATCAAGGTATGTAGGTAATTTATTAGTTTATTTAATTTGTTTTGGTTTTGATTTGATTTTGTGAATTAGGCGTGCTATGTATGTTGGGTATTTTAGTTGGGTATTTTAGGGTAATTGAGATTACCCACCAAAGGGTGGGCAGCTAAGGGTACCCTTAAACAAGCCTAGCAAACTTATCTCAATCTTTGAAATAGGGCTTCTTTTTTTGATAAATGACTTTGAGTTCGAGCTTTACATATCGAGTTCAAGCCGACTTACCCGCTTACCGGGTCTTTTATTTTTATAATTTATATTTAATATTTAATTAATGTATTAAATATATTTTAACAAAATAATTATTATTATACAAAATATTTATCACTATATTGTAAAATTATAATAATATATAGATAAATATATACAGAAAAATAATCCAAATGTATGTAAAATGTCCGGTTATAACAATAGAGTATTATATAATATTTTATATACAGAAAAATAACCCAAATGTATGTAAAATGAAATGTCTAGTTATAGCAATAGTATTATTACTATATAAATATATAAATAAATAAGAATTAATAATAAACAAGTTGTGCGTGTCGAATCCAAGCTCGCCAAGTTCGAGCTTGAATAATTCTTCGCGAGCCGGGCTTGGGCTTCATAAATAAAGCTTGAATTGAGCTCGAGCTCTTTTAAGTGAACACGAGTCAAGCTCGAGCTCTTTTAAGTATAAACGAGTCGAGCTCAAGCCAGCTAGACGGGTTCGGCTCGGCTCGTCTCGTCTACAACACTACAACACGTAACGTAGCTAGGTAATTGATTAATCTAGTTAGTTGGTTAGTTAGTTTTGGTTTTGATCGTTAGATTTGTGAATTTGGTGTGGTAGGAGGTGGCATGGTTTTGGTTCGGAAGGGTGCTAGCTTTGGCTAATCTGGCATATTTTTCGGTGAATATGTTCGGATTTTTAATCCCGAGGTTCCTACCGAAAGCATTCGATCAATACTTGAGGGAGCAAAATGAGGTCGGTAGAAAGAAGATGGAGGACAAGAAGTTTTCACCTCAACAAGATAACAAGTCCGATTAAATTAAAGTTTGTTTCATGTCTAATTCTACTTGTAAATATAGTATCAAGTATCAACTATCGGTACTCTAGCTAGTGTTAAAAAATAGAATTAAAAAAAAAGTAGTTATTAGTCTTTCTTTTCTTATCGACGGTGAAATCATATCTTGTTAATTTGTTTATTTATTTACTTTTCACACCAAAATAGAATTACTAAAATTTGACTCGTGTGGATTAAGATCCCATTTCTTCTTCTTCTTCAAGTTGTGTTCTATTTTTTGTCATTCTTATTTTACTGGTGTTTAACGATGCTGTATTTTTTCTGGTTCACGATGACGTCATAATATTGTTTACTTGACCAATTCCCGATTCTGGTTACATCTTGTTTGATAACTTAGAGCTCCACTCTAGGAAATCGTTCTATATATTTTATTTTTTTTGTGGAAATTTAATTGTTTGTACATGTACTTGCTTGGTAATTGTTGATCTTCCTTTTGAAATGGATTTTGGAAATGTTGTTACTTCTTCTGAAACCTCTTGTTGTTACTTCTTCCTGTTGGTATGATTGAAGGAAGAGGTCATTTACACGGTTATTCAGAAATCTAACCAAATAAGTATAAAATCTAACCAAATAATACTTATTGGTTATTCAGAAATCTAACCAAATAAGTATAAAATCTAACCAAATAATACTTATTGGTTCAGCACTATATGATTCAGAGTCTCTTACTCAACCAGACATCTTACCAGTTCAGCACTTAAAGAAACAGCTGCTACAAAACAGCCTACACGTTAGTGATTCAAGTTGTCACGTTTTAGTATTTAATTAAAATAGGGTTTTAGCATCTCGTAATGGTGGTATCTGGTAATGATGGAGAGATTCGTAATTTTAGTGATTCAAGTTGCCACTTTTTAGTATTTAACTTAAAATAGTGTTTGTTCAAGTATATCTGGTAGTGATTGTATCTGGTAATGATGGGGAGTCGTACGTAATTTTAAGGTTTGTGAGTTTGATTTTCGTGATTCAAGTGGACACTTCTCATTATTAAATTAAATAGGGTTAGTTCAAGTGGTATTTGATGATGATAGGGAGACTGGTAACCTTGAGGTTACAATTAAGTTCTATTATAAGAACCTATAGGCTTTTTACCTTCTGGTATATCGAGTTCGCACGGGTGAGGTTTTTTCTGGAATGGGTTTGCCAATGGGTTTGGACTTTTCATTATTGTCTGCTCTTAACGGACACGGGACGTCTTTTTGTCATTGAGTTATTCAGAGTGGTCCGGGTTGTATTTGTTGGTCGTTCAAAGAAGAAAGAATTGCAAATTTTAAGGTTTAGGCTAACGATTAAATTTGGCTTTAGAGTGAAAACTAATTGCTTTACAGGAAAAGAAAATAAAACTTGGTTTTATTGGGACTCTTAAAAAATATATATATAGACAAAAAATATAAAACCGGTTTTCTTAAAATTGGCTTTAGAGTGAAAAAAAATGCTTTATAGGAAAAGAAAATAAAACCGGTGGCTCTTGAAAAAAAAATATATAGACAAAAAAAAAAATCGGTTTTCTTGATGGTTCTTGTAAAAACAATCAACTGAAAATGCTATTTTAGCATCTCAATAAGACATGTAGTTTTTTTTGTTTGCATTTTTTGTGTCATTCTAAATTTTGTGTGCGAGTCAAGTGTATTTTTTCTGTTGGGTTTTATTGGAGATTTAGCTGGGCCAATGTGGAATTCACACGAAGGAAGCTGAGGCCCAACTCAGGCTAACCCAAATGGGGCCTATTCTAGCCCGTTCTTTGTTTTATATTTTTATTTTTTTCTAAAAACCCAAAGTTGGAAGCTCTAATCTTGTTATTATAAAGTATAAACACTTCTCTTGCACTTGTAATTCCTTATCATGAGTGGTGAGAACCAGAAAGCATTAAAGAAAGATCGATTGCATCCTGTGGGTAGGTGGGTTTAGATCGAACAACGTAAAATTCTCGAATAGTCAAATACTCTTCATCTTAGTTTGCTCTTTTCGGCAGTATGTAGTTATGTGTGTGAATGCTCGAATAGTCAAATTCCTTGCAAGTGCTTTGGCCCAGTTACACACAGGGTCCAAAATTACAAAAGAGTTTCATATCTAGGGTTTGGATTTCTCTTCGGCAACCCTGAAAAGCTAGAGATTTCTTATTATTAATCCGTACATTTTAGGTTCATGATATTCAATATTATTTTTTATTAAACACATTGGTTTGATTATAAAACGTAACACTTTGATTAGTTTTATTAATTACTAGGTTGTGAAAAAAAAATGAGCTCAAACTATTATCATTAAGTTGAACGAGAGCTCTAACTACATACAATCAAACCTTAAACTATTTTTATAGTTTATGAGTCGTTAACTTTTAATATTTCTAATAAATAAAAAGGAACATAAAATATTAAATCTATAAATTATTTTATGTGGTTCTCGTGTTGGTAAGAAACGGAATTTGAATTGGGCTTAGCCCAATTAAGTAAAAACGCATCAAATTAAAAATGGCACATCCACATAGATGTGCAAACTTTGGTTCCTGGGTGGAACCAGAACTGTTTCAACTGGTTTCTGGGGTCTATCGGGTCCACTCCAATTAGTTCAAGAGAGGAAAGAGAACTGGATCCGAACCGGTTTGAAGGCTATGGGAGAAGAACCGGTTAGTGTTTTGTGGAATCGGTTCAGTTCCAAAATCAGTTCTATTTATTTTTTATAGAAGATTTGTTAATTATTAATATAAACAACATAAACACGTTTTCTCATACATTGTTAAAATTATAAATCACAATATCACATGTCGTTCACATACTCCCAAATTGTTAAAAACCTAAATGGCATTCCATGAGTTCATTCATATCCGAAAACAAATTCTGAAACAATATTCACATCGTCGTTAGGATTATTCGCCAATGACATTCTCTGTTATAGATTATTTGGAACCTTACAAGAACCGTTATTAATCTCTCCCATTTTGAAGCTATGATTCGTTCCTTTCCAAACAGCCCCAAGTATTTGAAGAGGGGGAGCATTCATGATTCTGATGACTAGACGATAAATCCATTTCAATGGGGAAACAGAATCATGTTGTAAATCTATGAAAAGGCAAGCCAGAGCCGGAGCACACTGAACAACCCCATGCAACAACCTATGGGGAGTTGTTAGGTTGTATTTTTAGGTTGTTGCATAAGGTTGTTATTTTAGTTACTGGTTTGCGAAAAGTGTTGACCATTTCGCTAAATAGTGTTCTGCGAAATGTTAAAGATTTCTGCATAATGTCAAAACTTATGAGCTGTCAAATGTGTGTAGAAATTTTGAAACCAGTAAGTATATATAGTGATGTTAACCTCATTTGTGAGGTTGACGATTCTGAGTACAGAGCGATTCCAAATCTTTTCTAGAGAGAGAAAGATAGAGAGAGATATTGAGTGTGTGTGTGTATGTAATAGATGTGTGTAGACTTTCTATGCATGCAAACATTCAATATATGATTGATTGAAGATTATTCTCCTCTCGTTACATTATGAAGTTGTGTTTAAATATGTCCGTCATCGAGATCGTCATCATCTTCGTGTTCTTCACCTATTCTACGTGAAACTCATCAAATTGAGCTCTTCTATAGTTTGATCAATGTGAGATATCGATCTGAATTGAGTTTAGATCCGATTTCTAGACTTACGGGATATGAATCTTATTCGTTGCATGTGGATTCTTAAACATACACTTAAATCTAACGTTACTCTTGATCGGTACAAAGCACGTTTAGTCTGTGATGGAAGGTCTCAACAGGTGAGGGTGGAATGTCATTAGACATTTAGCCCAGTAGTCATACCTACTACAATTTTCCTCGTCCTCAGCATCGCACTGGCTCATGGTTGGAATACTAATCAACTCGATGTAAAGAATGTTTTTCTGCATCGGAACTTACAAAAGACCATGTTTATGCATCAACCTTCAGGGTTCTGTGATTCTACCCATCCATATCACGTATGTCGACAGAAAAAGTCGCTTTATGGCCTCAAGCAGGCCCCTCGGGCTTGGTGCCAGCGGTTCACTGACTATGTAACCATCTTGGGTTCACGCACACCTCTTCTGATCATTCCTTATTCGTCTACAGACACGTGACATACACTGCATATTTATCACTGTATGTTGATGGAATTATCTTCACTTCCTCCTCTGGAGCACTTAGGTCTCACACCATGGCTCGTCTATCTTCTGAGTTTTCCATGAAGGATCTCAGCTCTAGCCCTCTCACCTACATTCTGGATATCTCCGTCAAACAAGATCTTAATTGCTTATTTCTCTATCGGCATAAGTATGCTTCGGATATTCTTACACTGGACAAAATGGCCGACTAAACCCGTTTCAAACTCCTGTTGACACGCCTAGGAAACTAAGTGCCACTACGGGGGATCTTACTGATGACCCCACATCTTACCGCAGCCTTGCCGAAGCCCTTCAGTATTTAACTTTCACCTAGCAGGATATTTCTTATGTAATTCAGTAGGTATGCATGTACATGCACACTCCTTGTACTTCTCATCTTCACGCTCTTAAGAACATTCTCGGGTATCTTAAAGGTACTTTGGATTTAAGGCTTTATATACATCGCCACTCGCCTACGTACCTCCCTCGGTGCATACACAAACGCTGATTGGACATATTTTCCTGATACCCATCGTTCCACCTCTGGCTACTGCGTATACTTTGGAGACAATCTCATTTTTGGTCCTCTAAACGCCAGAACACTATCTCTCGTTCTAGTGTGGAGACCGAATATCGGGGGTAACACATGCTCTGGTTGAGATATGTTGGCTTTATAATCTTTTGCTTGAGCTTCATCGTCCACCTAGGCATACCTCATTGGTTTATTGTGATAATGTGAGTGCTATTTACATGTCCGGGAATCCTATTCAGCATCAGATCAGACTAAGCATATCGAAATTGATATTTCGTCAAATATTAGGTTAAAAGGGGGCACATCAAAGTTTTACATGTTCCATCCTGCTATCAGTTTGCATATATCTTTACGAAGGGCTTACCACGTGCACTTTTTCTTGATTTTCGATCTAGTCTAAGTATTCGTCAACCTCCTCCTTAGACTGAGAGTGTATATTAGAATAGATTGATATGTTACATTGTTAATATTGTATAGATTATAGTGTAATTTATAAATCATGTACCTATATATATTATTTTGTATATAAGAAGAGGCAACATTTGCATTCTCTCAATATTTACACATTTTTTAATTATTAGTTTTTAGTGTTTGAAATAAAAATGTGGTATTCAAGTAAAACTGTGTGTTTTAATAAAAAACTGTGGAAATCTGATATGAGAATGAAATGACGTGTTTAAAGTAATTATGAAATGTAATATTAAAGAAGCTGAAAGTTTTAGCATCTAAGTATACTTTATCTTTAAACACTAAAATTCAGGAGTTTAATTTTAAAGAAAGGTTTACATGACATTTCTAATATTCCATCATTACAAGTTTTTAACCCTTCATTACACGTAATAAGAAACGCTCACCTATCACATTTTTTATGATTACATTCTTAGCTGTCACAAGTTAATTAAGAAAAATAGATGAAGAACAAGTACTTTATATATGTAACAATCTTAATTATTCAACACATCTTCTATATATAACACACCTTTTTAAGTCTCTCTCTCCATTGCATATATAGAATCTAAAACATGGCTGAAGGAGTTAGCCAAGAAAAGTTTTTTTGGGATACCCATCCTTGGGTTATGTCTGGCAGTGAAGACAAATCATCAGGTGATAAGAATTTATGCGATCTAAGCACGCGCGAAAATCATAATCCGATGAAACAGTTACCTGATGAGACCAAAGACTTGGATGGTTCAAGTCGTGGTGATCGAGAAGTGGTGACAACAGGAGATGGAAGTAGCAAGAAAAAAGATGATGCTTTTGAGGTAAAAAAAGAGATCAAAGCTGAAGAGGCCGAAGTCGAGGTGAGCCTTCGTAACAGATAAGGCAAAAAGAGAGCTTGTGCCAACTGATCATGAGATGCATATATGGACTGAGAGAGAAAGGAGAAAGAAAATGAGGGACATGTTTCATCAACTTCATGGCTTAATGCCTCATCTCCCTCAGAAGGTACCACTTTCAACTCATTCCCTCCATGTCTTAGTATTTTTACTGATCACTACAACAAAGTAGGCATATAGCGACGATTTTTTGTTGCGTTATGGTGATGACATGTTGTCGCTCTAGCCACTTTTGACCTAGGCGATGACTTGTAGTCGGGATAGGTTTGGCTGCTATAGATTCATCGCTAAAGGGGTCACTTTCTTGTAGTGGTTTGTTTATTTTCTAATATTAGCATAATCATATCAATCGAGCAGCGGATTCTAATTGAAATTGAAATCTTTATATAAAGTTATGAGAGATATTTGTTATGATATGATTAATGAAGTTAATTTTTTAAAATTTTACACAACAATCAGTAATATATATTTGTTAAATTACTTTTATAGCAATGTCATCAATTTTTTTCTCATCGTATGAATATTGCATGTTACTTGAATTTAATAAATATAATTAACAAATTGATAATCACCTTAAATACGCTTTATCATTACAACTTTTTTAGAAAAATGTAGAGTACTGCATTTAACTTTACATGCAACTGATCTTTTCAAACAACAAAGTTGTATTTAAAAAAAAAATCAATTTGAAGATTCGCTTTATAAGGTTACATTTCTACTTTTGAAAAAAGGTTAAGTAACAAAAAATTACTTTTTGCTACTAAATTATCATTCCATGTTACTTTTCTTTTTAAATATAATAGGATAGAACCCGTATGTTATACGAGTTGAATTATTAAAAAATATATATAGCGGATAATTCATGGTTACTCTTATTACCGGAATAACGTATTACAATAAAAAGTTAAAATTATAATTCATAATATGGTATTGTTAACTTTACCCTCTTTATCAAAAAACAATATTTAGATCATGTCTCTACTTGTACATTTGAAAAATGCAACATAACCGTTTATTGGTATTTATAAACTTTACCCTCTTTATCAAAAAACAATATTTAGATCATGTCTCTACTTGTACATTTGAAAAATGCAACATAACCGTTTATTGGAAAAACTTTTGTGAGAATAAATGTAGTGTTGACATATGTCAAGAGTTGTAATTATTTATTAGAATACGAAGATATATATTTAGTTTGTTTCTTTTAGTACTCATGTTAATTTATATATTAGTTTTTTTTTTAATTGAAGTACTTGCAGTGTTTAATTCTAAGTTTTTTATTTCCTTTTGGAGTTCATACACATAATCATTTACCATATATCTTTTTTTTTAACGGCGGAATTTCATAAAAACGAGCACCTTAACAAGACGATTTACATATATCTTTAACAACTAAGTAATTCAATAACTTTATTTCCTAAAATAATCATAAAGCAACTTAATACTCCATTAAAAGTTAAATTTGTTATCTCACTCTATCCTAAATTACCTACCATCTTATTTCAGGCAGACAAATCTGCAGTAGTTGATGAGGCTGTAAGGTACATTAAAACCCTCCAACAAACCCTCCAAAGGCTTGAAACAAAGAAGCTAGAAAGGCTCTATGGTCCATCTCCCAAAACCACCACGACTTCCCCGGTTCAACCACGAGGACCGTCATCCATCAACACTAGGGAGTCGTTTATAGCCGATCAGGGTTCCTCAACTGGCATCATCGGAAAGATCTCGCCGTCTAGCTCAACCTCATCCTTCCCATTATGTTCACCAAAAGTTTTCCAAACATGGGTTTCATCAAATGTCACATTAAACGTGTGCGGCAGAGACGCGCTTATGAGCATTTGCTCGTTTCGTAAGCATGGGATGCTTACTGCTATTTGCTTTGTGTTGAAGAAGCATAAGTTGGAGATTGTTTCAGCTCAGATTTCTTCTGATGAGTCTAAAAGCTTGTTTATGATTCATGCCCAAGTAAGTAATGCTTCATTTTTCTTTTAATTTCTTTTCCAAATTGTGCATAATGTTTTGTGTTTCACCTTAGTTTTTTATTTTATTTTAGTTTTCCAAATAAGCCTCTAATGTTTGATTTAATAGTTGATGGCTATGTGTTAGGAAATACTGATAATACCTTTCTTTATGCTGATTTGTTTTTCAAGGATTTAGTTTAGTATAAATAGAGGATGATTTAGAGGCTTTGTAACCTGTGGTTCTTTGATATCAATATAAAACATTGTGATCTCGTGATTGGTTACATACAAAACGTGTGTTATTTGATCCATTTTCCAACAAATTATTCTACATTTTGATCAACCTAGCTATATGATTTGTAAAAAATAGCACAAAATTATTAAAAACTTGGTTTGAATTTGAATGTTCATTTCAGTAAAAGTTTTTTGTGTTAGTTGAAAAATTGTAGAGTTGTGGGTATCGCTTTATTACATATATTATAAATATAACTATTACTAATATTTGTTGCTTTTTTGCAATTTTGATGATTAGGCAAATGCTTGTGATCAATTTATGGAGACGTTTCATTATGATAAGATATACAAGCAGGCTGCATCCGAGATAACCCACTGGCTTAACTCTAAATCATCATAATTTGGAAAGGTTTTTTCTAGGCCTTCAAAAGCCCACCCGAAAAGAAACGGTTTTGCGGATCATCATACATGTTTATCATAGTAGATCGATGAGATGAACTTTGTGCACATTATATTTCCATGGTGACAGTTTCCTTATCTCGAAATCAGACCTTGTTTTTATGTTATTTGATAATTAATGTATTTCTTTTACCTTTACATCATTAAACAAATTAAACTTCAAGAAAGTACCAGGTGAAAATTCATATTACTATTAGTTATGGGCTTAACCTGTTGAGTAGGTCAAGCTTCAAGAAAGAGATAAAAGAAACAAGTGACTTTGAGTGTTCATGGTCCGGTTAGGATGGTTTTTAGGTCAATCCGATACCAAATCATTAGTAACGGTTTCTCAAATATAGAGGAACTGAAACTGAACCATTGAAATTTGAAACCGAATCAAACCAAAGTATTAGCAGTGTGGTTCGGTTTGGGCTGTTTAGAACTTTTAAACAAATAGTCTAAAACAGACCATAAGAGAAGCTACCAAAATACATAAAAAGACTCATTTAGGAGAATAAGAGGCGTGTGTTTTGGTTTAGGACTATTAGGTTAAGTCTTAGAAATTATGGGCTACCAGTCTATTTGGGCTCATCATAGTTTAGCTCTATACTTATTTAGCCCAGTGTAATTAAAAAAAAACTTAAATTTTTTATTAGAATATACAAAATCAAATATATCTAATATAATATAATATATAATATAATTTATAAACCAGAATCTATTTAATTGTACGGTCAGGTTTGGTTTTTTATGGTTTGAAAAATTCAAAACCGCAAACCAAACCGTCCATTACGGTATGAAAAGTTTGAAGCTGCACACCAAATCGTAAACAAAAAACCAATTGTGAAGCCAAACCAATAACCATTAACACTCCTAATAAATATGCATAAAAAATGCAGACTCCACTAATTATGCAACCAACTCCACTCTCCTTGATTCTCTTTATAATGAGATTTTGGGTTCAAACCCAACCCAGACAATAATATAAGAGTGCTTATATAGACACTCAAGGTTTTACTAAATTCACCCTTTCCCTACGATCGTTTCGCTCCAAACGGTCGTTTCAAGGTCGTTTCATTTAAAAGGGCCGCCACGTGTCGCGACGACGAAACCTTAAAATTCAGGGGGCCCACCTTTTTATAGACCGTTTCATCCAAAACGATCCCCGAACGATCGTTTCGATCGAAACGACCGTGTGAGTTCGGTGGATTTAGTAAAAGCAAACGGTCCATATAGCCTATGCCTATAATTTATAATGAGATAGATTCGTAGTTAATTAAAGGACTAATTAAATATGCAGAATTGAAGACTACTACTGGGCTAATCATTTGGGTTTGACAATTCCTTTTTTGGGCCTGTCATGAACTGCTGAAAAGTTTAGGCTGTCAGGATCATAAAAGAAATAAAATAAAAATACTCCGGTACAGAAAATTGCTCAACATAAATTGGTAATTAAACGACCAAATGTTTGGTTTCTCACTCAAACGCAAGAACCTTAAACGTAATCTAGGATGATGCAGGGTTAACCAAATGCATCATCTCTACTGCAGCTAGCTTGTATATCTCTTCATAAGAAAAAGCCGCCATGAACTCATTCACCTACATATAACCAAATAAATTTACATTAATATACGGTTATAATTTACTTGGTTGTTTTAATAAAATAATAACAACTAATATAGGGTTTTTATATATTAACAGTCACTTTTACTTAAAAAAAAAACTTTTACACGGGTCGTTTGGACAAATGGTTGTGGGAGGCCAAATTTGGGTCGTTTGGGTCTTTTTTTAAAAAAAAAAGGTCGTTTGGACGTCGTTTAGGTCAAAAAGACCCCTTAAAATCCAGGGGGGACTATGGTTTTGTAATATTTAAAAAAAAAAAAAAAAACCCCAAATGACCCAAATTTGGCCGCCCACGACTATATGACCTCAAACGACCCATGTAAAAGTTTTTTTTTTTAATAAAAGTGGCTATGAATATAACCATTGCATTAATATAATAGTATTCTTTTTCAGATCATCAATTCATATAGTGAAACTGGCCATCAAAATGGTCGTTTAAAAGTAGGGGCTATAATTCAAACAAACTGTTTGAAAATAAAGTGAGATTAGATTGTTAGTAACGTAAATATAGAGTTATGCAGAGAAATGAATATTCACTCACGCGAGCATGAATCATGAACATGCTTTTAGATCGATCCGAAGACACATGTAACGAAACAACATCCAGCTTGCACTTCTCCAACACGACGCAAACAGCAGTAACGAGTCCAGGCTTGTTGGAGGAACAAATAATGTTTATATGTGCATCTGGACCGCACACATTTAAGGTAACGTTAGACGAAGCCCATGTTTGAAAAACTGGTTTTGGAAAACGCAAACTGAAGGGGCCAAAATCATGACAGGACACGCTGTTGAAGTGGCTGGTTGACGAACTGCCATTGGCCGAAAAGGGTTCGGCAGTGTGGTTTTGTGGATGAATGAATGAAGTGAGAGTGGTGTTTGTTGATGGGCGATTGAGCCTCTCTAGCTTCTGTGTCTCCAGCCTTTGAAGGGTTTGCTGCAAGTTTTGGATGTAGTTTATTGCATCATCCACTATTGTGATCAATTTTGCCTGAGATAAAATGACATAACTTAGCTGGATAGGAGGTAATAGTGAATAAAACAAATTTACTGAATAATAATCAAGTTTTATAATTGCTTAATGTAAATCAAATAGAAAAACAGTCGCTAATATTTTTTTAAGTTTTTTTTTACCTAACTTAATTAAAAAAAAAATAACATTTATAAAAAAAACTTATATATAAGATTGAAATTCGAAACACTTGATTGAAGTTTGGTGAGTTTAGATTAACAAGAAAAATAATCAATAACTTCATCGAAACACGTAAAAAAAACTTGATTATTATTCTATAAAAACATATACAATTACAACAAAATAGAAGTTGAACATTTATTGACTACGAGGGCTTGTCCGAGTGGTTACTAGCGATGATGGGGTATGGCTAATTGGCTTAGGTCACCTGTTCAAATCCCAGAGCCAGCCATGTTTTACCACCGAGGGCTTTGGGACGGTGGTTTTTTTTTCTGAAATAAGTTCAAATCGTGGGCTTGGTCTACCTAGCACAGCCTGTGCTCGCAGATGTATGGTGTGTCTTTTTTCATCGGGTTACCCGAGTAGCCAGGCATTAACTCGTTGGTGTTAAAAAAAAAGTGGAACATTTATTATAAAGTTAGTTCACTCGATCCACCATCAGTAAAGGTTGTTTTAACAATATAAACTCTACAAGTGTAAAGACTCGTTGGCTCGTTGCTAGAAAACAGAAGTATCATCGAAGAAAAAATCCATCAGTTATTTTTTAACGAATTCGCAGAAAACCAAGAAATAAAATAGAAATAAAATAAAATTTTAGTTTAATTATTGCAAAATTTACACCGACGGAATTGAAAATCATTCGGAAACAAAAAATATATATTTATATTTTTATTTTTAAAAAAAGTTTGTCACTAATCGGTGGATCAGAATTGTATAGGTGAATATACAGTTTTCTAGCAATGAGTTGTTATAAACTAGCCACGAATTTTATATTCTTGAAAAGTTTTTGATCATGAATAAGATACAAGTCGAATAATATAGACATGTATACATGTAAAATGAAATCAGAACCTTATGAGTTTGTTTAGGGAGCAAATCATGAAGCTCTTCAAACATGTCCTTCATCTTTTTTCTCCTCCTCTTTTCTGTCAACAAATGTTTAGCATGATCACTCCATTGCAGATCTCGAATTCCCTTCTCATCATCATCGCTACTATCTTGATTTTCCTCGCGCTTTATCTTCAAATCACCATTGCTGGCTAGCGGTGCAGCTTCTTGCCCGCCACTTCCTGAGCCCCCTATAGATATATCAGGTTTCTTGAGTTGATCAACATCTATGCTTGAATTGAGCAACTTTTCACCCCCTTCAGGTTTTTCGTCGCTAAGATTTTCGATAAAAGGACCGCGGGAGGAGTTATTTGTGGCCCAAAAATAAATGTCCCTTAATAACCCTTCTTGGCCATCCCTTTCATCCATATTAGATATGCTTTAGTGAGATCAAGGAGTGAAGGTGTGTTAAAGAAGATGGTAAAATATAAAGTTCATTTTTATAAGGTGTTATGGTGAAAGGGCACAAAATAAGGCATTAATTACTCTAGGCTAAGACAAAAATTGCTACATATATAGTTTTGTTTATATGTGTATAGCCATCTCACTTTCTACCTGTGCTTAGTGCATGAAAAATGGATGACGCACAATAGAATTTTAAAAATATATATATATATATATATATATTATATATATAACAATGGAAATTAATAGATTAATAGTGCTTTTTTGTTTTCTTTTGTTTAGACCACATAGTTTTTTATTGTTTTCATTTAGGCCACATATATTTTCTTTTTATTCACTTTAGCCCTTCTAAGTTTTACACTTTGTTTTTTTTTCTTTTTTTGGTTTTTAAGTTTTGTCGTCTTCTACTTTTATCACGAAACTTTTATAATTTTACGTTAGAGAACCTTTTGGTTTTCAAACTTTAGCCACAATAATTTGATACTTTTACATTTTCTATCCTCTAACTTATAATTTTTCTTTTTTTGGTTTTAAGTTTTTTCGTCTTCTACTTTAACCACGAAACTTTTATAATTTTACGTTTTATACCCTTAACTTAAAACATTTGTTCTTCTATTGTTTTTATACTTTGGTCACAAACTTTTATACTTTTACGTTTTATATTTTTTTTGTTTTTATTTTTTTATTTAAGTTAGAGTTTTCGACTTTGACCACGATATTTTTATAGTTTTATTAAACTTTTACGTTTATACCCCTTAACTTTTCTACTTTCGTTTTTAGTATACTTTTATAGTTTTATACTTCACCATAAAACTTTTAGACTTTTACGTTTTATACCCCTTAACTTTTCTACTTTCTTTTATTATTATACTTTTAGAGTTTTCGACTTTAGTCACGACTTTTTTATAGTTTTAAACTTTGACCACATTAAAACATTTCTTTACTTAAACTGAGGGGTGAACGGGTGGCCCGCCGCAAAGCGCGGGCGGGTCACCATCTTGTATATATATATATATCATTTTTGGTTTATCATTAAAATAAACAAAATCACAAGCCAAATATAGACAAATTGTGTTTTGGGAAGTTTTCGTGGATCGCGCATCCATCTCATTTTACCTAGAAACTATAAGAATAGATCTGGTGCGTCCATTAAATAGATTAAATAGATTAAGGGATTAGATTGATTATAGATTATTAATGTTAAACTAGGCTAATATAAATATGAATAAGAGCATTTTAGTAAATCTTGTTTTTTCTAAATAAATACTAATTTCACCAACATTTTCAAAAAAAAGATAAGTTCATATACTTTAATTATAATATTTTTTTTAAATTACATCATAAATCATAATATGTGTATACTATTGTTATATATATATTTTTTAAATATAATTTTTGAGAAGTTTATAAAAACCTACTATATAACAGTGCTATTATAAAAATAACACAGTGTTATTATCGTGTTGATAAAAGGAGTAGAAATTACACAGTGCTATTATAAATTTGTACATAGCTATTATAACATTTACATATAAATGAAACAAAATTACAGTAGCATTTAACTTATCTTATAGTATTAAATGAATTGTGAGACCTAATATACTTGCCAAGATGTATATTTTTTTGTTTATGTAAATGTGATTTTATTATAAATAATTATTATTTCGCTAATTCTTTCTTAAAACTATTGGTTTCGTTTGATTAATGTTTTAAGTAGATTTAATTTAAGCGAATTAATTTAATTAACTAAATTTTTCATTATATAAATTTGTTAGAAAATTAGTGAAAGATTAATTTTTTTTATACAAAAACATGACCATGATATATAATCGTTCACCCTGTAAACCTTCAAAACTGACATTGCTTATATATATATATATATATATATATATATATATATATATATATATATATATAACATGTGCACCACACAAAAAAAAATATTTAAAAAAATAAAAAAAGCGTTAAGTTTTTTAAAACTTTTATAGGATTAAAGATAATATAATTTTAAGACTTTTGGTGCAAATTTTTAAAAAAAATATTAACGTATGAAAAAGTTATGTAAGTTTGAAGATTTGTTTACGCAGTTCTCACAAAAAAAGGGTGTTTTCGCAGGATCCTTCCCCTATATATATGTATGTATATATGTATAGGTTTAAGTTCAGCTAAAAAAACATTTCATCTAAAAAGGCTAGGAAGCAACCACGTGCTGACATGTGTACATAACACACTAACACAATGCATAAAAAGTAAAATATGCTGACACACTAACACACTGGATACAATGTGTTAATGTGTTATTATCCACGTGTCAGCATGTGATTGCTTCCTAGCCTTCTTAGGTGAAAATGTTTTTTTAGAATATATATATATATAAGAGGAGCTTTAATATTGAGTTCCATTTTGTAAATAATAAAAAAAATCCCTTTATTTTTATAATGTGTCATTGTTACACGTAACAATATATGTTCTCATTGCGAATGAAACTGCCGAGCGTTACAAATTTATATGAAATGATTACATATTATAAAATTAATGACGAAATCTTATAGATTTCACAAAAAAAAACGTGATTTTGAGATAAAACGTGTCGGCCAGTTGGGTTGTAACCCGGTTTAAAATTTAATGTCGGTGTAATTTTATGGTGTTATAGTTTAGAAATGTAAACTATTTGTTTCGTTTGTTTAATGTTTTCAACAGATATATTTAAGCGAATAAATTTAATTAACTAATTTTTTTTTATATAATTTTGTTTAGAAAATTAGTGAATGATTAATTTTTTTTGATATATAAAAACGTGATCAGGATATATAGTCGTTCACCCTGTAAACCTTCAAAACTGACATTGCTTGTATATATATAAGAGCAACTTCAATATTGTGTTCCATTTTGTAAATAATAAAAAAAAAAATCCCTTAATTAATTTTTATAATGTGTCATCATTACAGGTAACAATATATGTTCTCATTGCGAATGAAACTGTCGAGCGTTACGAATTTATAAGAAATGATTACATATTATAAAATTTAATGGCAAAATCTTATAGATTTCACAAAAAACGTGATTTTGAGATAAAACGTGTCGACCAGTTGGGTTGTAACCCGGTTTAAAATTTAACTTTGGTGTATTTTATAGTGTTATAGTTTAGAAATGTATTATAAATAAGTTTATATTTGCTGTTAAAAGACACAAAACAGAGGGGGGAAAAAAGATCAAACTTGTCTATTTTAGTTTGAAAAAGTAAGGTATATACGTCAAGACATGAATAGTGAGCAATACTAAAGTTATCTTTTAGTTTATAACTTAGTTGCTATAATATGCGTTGATGTCATAAATTGAAAATATATTTTATTGGTTCATATTTGGTCATTATCTTTTTATCTTCTACCATGTAAGCTTAGTTTATAAATACTAACTAGATTTGTTATTCACGCGTTGTTTTGAGAATAACGTTAACGTATAAAATCTTTGTATTATATGATGGTACGTAAAGAAAAACTAAGATAAAGAATATGTAATGATCAAAACATTTCAAATAAAAAAATTGTTACACTACTATACTTAAAAATAATCTGTGTACACACCATAAAAAATAGAAAGAAAAAAAAAACAACTTCTTTGCCAAGCTTATAACGACTCGATTGCAGATAGAAATATAAAATTAAAAACCGAACGTTTAAAAATTTGAACATATGACCTCAAAGTTATATTATATAACTCTACCCGTTACCAGAAACTTATGTACTAAACTCGTCGCGTCCAGATATAAAAAAAAAGAAGACAAATAATTGGTAATTAGCAGCAGAATAAGCACAAAAAATTAAATAAAACAAAAGTCTTATTTTACTATTTTTACTGTAGCAAATCGCGAAAAAAAACCAATTGTAAAATAATAAAAACTCACAAATGACGAAATAGTAAATACTAGGTTAGAACCCATGTAATACATGGGTTAAACAAATACATCATATTAGAAACAATACTTTTTATAAGTATTTTTTTATTAAATGTCATCGGATATTTGTGAAATAAGATAATATTATAATTATAAAATAATAAAGATTTAAAATTGTAAATAATATAAGATAATATATAATTAAAATCTTACTCTAATTTATTAACTTTTAATAAATTATTGTAATAAAAAGATTTAGTTTTTTATATTTAATTATATAAATACGAGATATATTTTAGGAGAGAAAATATTGATATTTAATAAGAAAAAGAAGCGGGAAAATCAAGATGAGAGTCAATATGAGAGCGACACGTGTCCTTAAATGTAATCGTTTATTAGAATGTAAAGATAAAGATACCTATTTTTTTAACTCATGTTACTATAGCGGGAAAAAAAGGGCAAAAATGCATGTGATAGTATGAAAAAAAAAGGGTTATTGGTTTTTAATAATATGAATTAAGCTCTATTGGCGGATAATAATACGAATTCAGGAATTTCCTTACAATAATACGAATTCGTCACTTAGGTGTAAAAAATAATACACCGTTAGTTTTTCACTAACGGTGTTAATTTTTGCTGACTGGACTGATGACGTGGCATGCCACGTGGCATGTTTAACCAATTTTTTAAAGGGTTATTGGATTTTAATAACATGAATTAAGCTCTATTGGCGGATAATAATACGAATTCAAGAATTTCCCTACAATAATACGAATTCGTCACTTAGGTGTCAAAAATGATACGCCGTTAGTTTTTCACTAACGGTGTTAAGTTTTGCTGACGTGGACTGATGACGTGGCATGTTTAACTAGGTTTTTAAAATGAGGGACTATTTCTGTAATACCTTCAAAAATGTGGGGTTAATATAAAAAAAAGAAAAAAAAAACCTAAAAATCTAATCATCGTCTTCCTCATCCTTGTCACCACCATAACCTGTTCGCCGCCACCAAAAAGCATGTCATTATCCAGAAGGATATTTACTGAAACCTCGGTGGTGGCAAGGATGAGGAAGACGATGATTAGATTTTTAGTTTTTTTTTTCTTTTTTTATATTAACCCCACATTTTTTAAGGTATTACAGAAATAGTCCCTCATTTTAAAAACCTAGTTAAACATGCCACATCATCAGTCCACGTCAGCAAAACTTAACACCGTTAGTGAAAAACTAACGGTGTATCATTTTTGACACCTAAGTGACGAATTCGTATTATTGTAGGGAAATTCCTGAATTCGTATTATTATCCGCCAATAGAGCTTAATTCATATTATTAAAATCCAATAACCCTTTAAAAAATTGGTTAAACATGCCACGTGGCATGCCACGTCATCAGTCCAGTCAACAAAAATTAACACCGTTAGTGAAAAACTAACGGTGTATCATTTTTTACACCTAACTGACGAATTCGTATTATTGTAAGGAAATTCCTGAAATCGTATTATTATCCGCCAATAGAGCTTAATTCATATTATTAAAATCCAATAACCCAAAAAAAAAGGCTAAAATGGTAAAAAAAAAAAATACAAATAACAAAGTTCTAAATAAATACAACCTTTCACTGTAGCAGTAGCAAGGAAAAAAAAGGGTAAATACTGATAAATGGTCAAGTTGTAAATGAATACAAGTTTCCACTTTGTATATAGGATATATAATTATTTTAAAAAAAAACTATTAAAAATATAAACATGTTTAATTGTATCATAACTGGCTAGACAAGGTAAAACATGTTTAGATGCAATTTTAACTGTGTCATAAACATGTCGACATGTTTATGAAACGACACTTTATTTAACTAAAATCAAGCATATGTAACTTTATGTTGTGAGGTCCGTGTTAGAATAGTTCTACTATAAGTTTAATTAAAGGGTACAATTTTGATTTATAAATTACTTTTTTTTTTGAACAACGGCCTATATTATAAAGAAAATTATCTTATATAGCAAAAGCAAAAGTTACATGAAATGAAAAAAAATAAAAAATGCACTCGTCCCACTTCATATTGACTTTACAATTTCGATTCATGAACCAATTCAATATAGGAAAAGAAAACGATGTTGTCAAAATGCTCGTCGTTCCTTGCTTTATTAGGTTGAAAGATAACGCAATTTCGAAATCTCCATATAAACCCTCAAGAAGTGAAGACGATAGTCTTGATCACATCCTTCTTCCAACAAAAAACATGAAACACATCAATAGATTGAAAAATGTAAATTTAGTATTTATAGTACATATGCAATAAAAATATTATCTTTAATAAAATATTAACATTAATATTGAGATTTAGTATTTGGATAATTACTAACCATAATATAAAAATTTGTATTTGAATAATTACTTATTGGATAATTACTTATTAAAAGTTTAAACTAAATAAATCATAATATGGAAACTTAGTATTTGGATAATTATTTATTAAAATCTTGACTTAATCCAAAATTTTGTGATGATGAAAATGGTCATTTTTTACTAATTAATGTATGACAAAACTTTTTGTTTATTATATGGTATAGATAGATTTTATTAAGGTTTAGAAATTTGGTCCCAAAAGACTTTTCGATTTATTTATCTTAACTTAACAAGTCAGGACATGGTTTTGTTCGAAAGAGGTTGACAACTGCAAAGTCAACAAAGACTCAACCAATAGCTTTGATAAGATAGTTCTTGTGTAACCGACGACCATTCAAAAGATCAAGTTATAATCATAAAGATAACAACCTAACATTTCCCAAACTTAGATACCGTTTGTCATGTTTCATCTTTACGTGTTCGGTTCTTCGTTACGGGCTTGATCGTCTCCGTGAGTTAGCCAAGACTTTTACCTATCGTAAACACGAAGACATGTTAGTGTTTATTTTAACAAATCATTAGAACTCAAAAGGAATCAAGTTCATTTGCCAAATCGTCTAAAAAACGCAAACAACAAAAAAATATGAAGATCTGGCTGAGTTCCTTCGAGTGTCGCAAAGGAATTAGCCCCCATCTTCGTGTGTCGCTAAGGACCATTTTGACATAAAGTTTCCAAATTTTGGCATCTTTCACTATCGTTTACCAACATTTCAATATGATTTTACGTGTCACCAAGATGACCATTTAGTCAACATGTATATTTTAACCCATTTGACCCTTTTAGCATAAGCGAGTGCCAAAAGCATTTCAACTCTTATTTAATGGTTCGGGTTTCATCCCGACACATTGTAAACCAATTTAGAACAATTATTAAACATTCAAATCAATCTACACAAGTTTTACCATAGATTTCTCATTATCTATAGTTTGCACCCGTTTTGACCCGCTTTGAACATTAAAGTTTCAAAATCTTTACTTAAGGTTCGGGTCTTCGCCCGTTATCTTTCAAACCATTGTAATTGTGTTTAAAAACATATAAATCAGTTCATAACAAGTTTTTTAATTGATTTCCCATTATCCATCGCCTCACCCGTTTTGACCCATTCAAAGACAATTCTCAAGTTTCTTGTAAAGATTGAAACGTGGCAAATCTTTGAGTTATTCTCTTTGACTACATGATAGTCATTATATGAAAAATACAATATTCAATCATTACCCGTCCCGTAGGATGGTTCTTTTTAACAAAACCCCGGTTTACTCAGCTATTTCCCAATTTGACCCGTTTAGACACTAATGCTGGTGCCATTCAACTTTCTGAAAATAATGTGTTTCATGAACGAACGAAACACGTTAGTGTAAGGTTGCATTTCATAAGAAAGATTGTGAATTCCAAAGAAGGTTGAAGTTAAGTATGTTTGTACTGAGAATAACACAGTTGACTAATTCACTAAGTCTTTAGTCTTTACGAAGCAAAATTTTCTAAGTGTTTGATGCTGCTGGGAATTAGTTAAATTTGTTGTCTTCTATGTTAATTCTGGTTAACTTTGCTTAAGATGGAGAATGTAAAGTGTTAACCTTCAGATAACGGAGTTAAATTTGTTGGGCCTGATCCAACATCAATAACCTTCAAATCCCATACTTCCTAATAAATTTCTTTATTGCAAACTAAATACAACCAAGCTCACAAACACAAGTCAAGTCATTAGGCTCACTAAATAGACAACCAAACACCATTTCACAAAACCATTACAATTTTTTATGCACCAATAGTGAGCACCTTCTTGCTGCTTCCTCTTTTCTTCCTAAACAGAAGCTTCCTCAGCAGCTCCGCGCCTTTACCCCGCTTCTTACTAGGTACAATAGCCAAAGCCCCCGGTCCGACACGTGACTTGCAGCTGCCGACACGAACGACAGGTAGTGGTACTTTCGTCTCCGTGGCGATTATGATCTCCTTGGTCTTAGGGGAGCTTAGCAGATCTTCCATGTCACCACCATCCTCTGCCACAAGACGGTCACGTAAAGATGAACGTTGACCTGACTTCTTATTAGTAGTCAACTCTGCTGACTCCGGTGGTGGTGGTGGTGGTGTTAGTGCTTTTAACTGGCGGCCGATGCTGAATATGGTCTCTTGACACTCCGCCAGTTTTGCAGAAGCTGCTGTTATTTCCCATTCCTGCAAAAGTTTTCATTAGACATGAAATCTCTTTGATGTTATTTTCAACTGGTCAAATGGGTAAAATAAAAGATAAAAAATCCAAAAAAGAAAACGGGTCAAACAGGTTGCTAGGTGCCCACACTATACTTACACTATACTTCTAATAATTTTGATGTATACGACCTCCTAAATTGCTTCATTCCATTAATTAGATCATATTTGTTAACAATATCTGGTTTTTATATATTCACAGCCACTTTTACTAAAAAAACAGCTTTTATACGGGTCGTTTGGGCGTAGTTTGGCAAAACGACCCCTAAAATTCCCCCGGGGGGGGTTGTGGTTTTGTAATATTAAAAAAAAAAAAAAAAAACCCAAACGACCCGTGTAAAAGCTGTTTTTTAGTAAAAGTGGTTGTGAATATAACCACAGTCTTATTTAATTATACATTAGCACATTAATTATATAAACTATAATAATTTGACCAAAATTATATTTTGGTAAATGTAAAAAGTTGCTTACCGTTTTGACCATTTTTGCCTCTTGGTTAACATCTACACCTGCCACATCTTTATCAGCAACACTGCACATTATATCTTCAAAAAATTAGACCAGATTTCAAATTTAAACAAATTTTAAAAACTGGAGAGCTAAAAGCATGTACGTTGCTAGTTGGAGTTGTAGATCAAGACATGTTGCTTCTAGTTCTTCACAGCAATGACTTCTATCTTCTAATTCCACTTTCAGAGCTGATATATTCTGATTTGCTTCATTTATTTGAACTTTAGCAACAGAAAGTTCATGATCAAGCTCCTCATTGACCAACTTCTGGTTCTCCAATTGGTCCTCAATCATTGACTTTGACTTTTTCAGGTCTTCAATTTCAGTTTTTAGGCTTGTTTCAGTATCAGGAGATTTCCAAGTGATATAACCACTAACAGGATCTGAACCATATTGACATTGTAAACCTGATTTAATTTCTTCCAAGATTTCATCAAAACTTTTCTTTGAAACACGGGTTTGCTCGAAAATCACGTTTAGAACGCTTTGTAACCAACCATGGTCTTCATTGGATGGATTGATGGGGTCAACTTGTGTAACAGGAACTAGTTCCTTGCCTACAGAATCAAGATTACTTGCATCTGAAGAAACGATTGCTAATTTTTCCATCTCAACAAAATCATCCATCAAACTTATATCTGAATCTCCAACCATTGTGATCCGACTCGCACCATTACCATGGCTTTCATCGCACTTGATTATTTGAGCAACTTCTGCTTCCAAAAGATGAATTTCATCTTCTTTTTTATGCAACTTTTCTTTTAAAATCTTGTTTTCTTCTTCCACTTCACATAACCGATTTATCATGAAAATCGTCCGCTTGTCATTAGATCCCGTGATCTGTTTTTTCACCAACAATCGAAGTTTCTGACATTCAGCATCTAACTTCACAGCTCGTTTCAAGCTTTCTTGATGTTGCCTGTTTGCCACATCAGCACACCGGCTTCTTATCTCAAATTCTCTTTCAAGAACACGATATTCATACTTCAAAATATCATTTTCCTTTTCAGTAGAATCTAGTCTTGAAATCAACTCACTGAATCCCACTGTTGCTTGTGACATTTGATGGCTTACATCTTCAATCAGTTCTTCTTTCCTCAAAAGAGCATTAGCAAGTTGAGCATTTTCAACCGTTAAATTCGCAAGCTTTTTACTCGTTTCTATGAACTTTTCTTCTAATTTCCTGTATGCCCGTTTGAGTTCATCCACAGCTTCACTCACCTTTTGATCCTGTTCTTCTTTTAAGCAACTTAATTGCTGGCGGTAATCTTTTAACGCAGTGTTTAAGTGAACTAATTTCTCATTAGCCTCCACTTTCTGCAGCACTGCTGCTTCCAATTCTTCATTTTGCAAAGCCATTTCTGCAGCAGCCTTCTCCCGATCTTAAATAACAAGAAGATACACAAGCAATAAGAGGTTTAAAATCGAACTAAAACAGCATGATGATGCTAAGAACACTGAATTTAAAAAGGACTAATGAATAATGTTCACCTGCAATGGCTTCTTGTGCAGCTTTTGCATGTTCAGCTATGAGATTATCTTTGGCATTGCATTCACAGAGAAGAGAGGCTACCTTTTCATGGAGGTTTTTCACAGTCCTCTCTAAAGCTGCTTCTTTATCATACTGAAGCCTCTGTTGTATAAATGGAGCATGTTTACTATATTAGCCGGTAGCTAAACGACTCAAGATTGGCTCTTTGAACCTCTCAAAAAGTCAATGAGCATTGATAATGTTATACGTTAATCCGTATTCTGTACTAATTTTAGCTTGGTCCCACTTTTTACATTAATATTCCACACAACTTTTTAGTTAGGTGGGGCCTCTTGTCCATCCTTGAGAGCCCATCACCTATGCTGAAGCACCATCTACTATTTTAACTATTAACTTCTCCAACTCTTTAATGCCTATTTGTTAAAAAAAATTGTCCTTTGGTAAATCCAAATAATTATTATCGGTTGCAAGAATGAGTTGGTTCTGATAATATTCTTACAAGTTGCAACTTGCAAGTAAGATGGTTCTTTTAACATTTACTATCCAGAATCACTCATTCTTGTGAAATTTTGCAATATGTTACTTCTGTTAAGATTAAATTTAAAAAATAACGTTGATCAAATGTACAAAAAATAATGGAGTAAAACAATAGAAGGGATTGTTATATATTTACTTTAACTGCAAATAAGTATAATAATTCCTTCTCCTTCAATCACTTATTCATCCTCCTCCAGGGTCCATCTACTACACCTGACCACTAACAGGTTCTCACACCTCCCTCTTCTACCGACTCACCATCATCACTCACACGATCTTGAATTTATGATTTTGTGTAAAAATAATTATTTTTTTACTAACCGGGCTACCTTGGCTCCCAGGCATCTCCTATGAACACCACTCTACTGCTTATCTCAACACTCCGACTTAACTTAGTTTCTTTAGGACAAAACACAAATGGTGGTCAACTTGGTGATGTAAAGAACAGGTTAATGCTCAGTATTACTTTAAGCAAGAAATACTAAAATTATTACACTAAATGAAGTGATGGAACAAGTAGAATACCTCTGCTTCATTTTCAGATTCACTGTTTGCATCGATCGACTTCTGGGCAGATCTTTTCCTCCAAAGCCATGTTTTTTGGTCCATGGTTTTCAGCTCTGGTCACAATAATCCCACACACATCAACTAACACAAAATAGAAGGAAGAAAAAAAAAGGAAAACAATGTAAGGATTTCTGAAAGAATACTATGCTAAAGTGAATTCAGCACTTTAATCAGGATTTCAGGAAACACTTGCTAATTTACAAAAATATGTAGGATTCTAACATAAAGCCAAAAAAAAATAACTAGAAAAACATAAAGTATGTAAAGTTAAAGAACAGATTAAAGATTTTGTCATTAGTGTCCCCATTGCATGCAAATATATTTATTTACACAAAACATTTCATATTTTTCAACATAACATCACTTGATTTCACCTATACATCTTCTATTTTTTAATTATTTATTATTTAAAGAATAACCTTTACTCCAGAAATTTTGCAAAAAAGTTAATAAAATAAATTAGTGTGAAAAAACAAAGAACCCATGAAAGAAGAAAAGCTATTTTACTAAGAACTTGCAGAATTCACCAAATTGTTCAAAATCTTGGATCTTGTACAAGATATGAAGCACTCAAAACAATACTTATACGAAGTAACCTTCAAGGCTCCAGATCCAGAGGCTTTTTTTCCTTTAGAGCGTGCTAAGGTGGTAGGGACTCCCTCATTTTTAATATCAGTCAAAGAATCATTAAAATAATACAAAACAAAAGCTTCATAAAGTCTCTCTCAACAAAAATATTGTTCTGTATGTTCCTACCCCAAACTCATTTCTTGAATTCTTGACCATTTCAAAAACACCTTAATCAACATATTTTGGGACATCCAAAATCCAAATGCTAAAAATTAATAAATGCAACACCAGTACCACATTCATCAATATTCAACAAACAAAGGCGAAAATGGCAAATTAACCACCCAAAAATCTTTCAAAGGAGTAAAGATGGTACAATGTAAGAACTTGTTAACAAGTTCTTGATAATCTTGCAAACCCATGAGTGAAGAAAAAAATTAAAACATAAGTTGTTGAAGTTCACAAAAGCTTACCTGATTGAACAAATTCTGCTCAGAAACAACCATATACAGCTAAGGATAAAAGCTAGAAGTTGGTTGAGGATTTTCATCAAACAGGTTGTGTGCAGCAGGGAAATTATGTGATTTTGGGTGGAAATGAGACAAAGTCACCGACAAATAAATGGTTTGATGAGAGTAGTGGTGTTGGTGAAGAAAGTGGGGGCGAATGAGTGGGAAAAGAACAGTGTGGCCATGGCTAAAGGGGGCGAGAAAAAAGAAAAAGGGTCGCAAAATAAAAGCCATCCAAGCAACAGTACAGTGAGAGAGAGACCAGTGGTGTGCAACTTGGTTTTGCGACATGAACGTTGCAGAGGTCTGAGTTACAGCTACCTTTGTCCAAGGAATTTAGTATGACATTATGAACAAAATAATTGTCTACTTTAAAATATATATATTTTATTAAAATAATTATGAACAAACAAATTCAGATTGAACTTATTTCCAGAACGTTAAAACCGGCTAGTCTAACTCTAAAAGATAAAACTTTAAAGATAAACCCAAATGTAAAGATAAACCCTAAAAACTAAATCAAATGTATATATTAAAGTTAGATTAGGCACACACCACTAGTTAGCCTAGTGGCAAAGGTGTATGACCCCTTAAGAGGAGGTCTTGGGTTCAAGTCCACTTGTAACAAAAAGAATAAAAATGGAGGTTACAAGTTGGGCCAGGAGGTTTTGTCACCAGTGGTGAGTTCCTCCTGATGGGGATTGGAGATGATTGGGTGGGTGGTGTAATATCCCCGTCAGTGATCCAAATCTGCCGTTCAAAAAAAAAGTTAGATTAGGCGATTCCAACGGTGTTAAAATGAACTCAATTGAAGTTCGTGAGTTTGGTTCTCTCAAAATCAAGAATTATCATTTAATGATTTCCAGGTTCTTTCTGGTAATAGTTTTTATCTATTTTCCGATTGCTAGAATATAAATTTTATTAGGTAAGTTTGTTTAAAGTTTTCAGTAGATGCTTAAAAAAATAAAATAAAGCGAGCACATAACTTTTGTTGTTAGGTTTGGTCTGGTTTGTTTTTATATTTAAAACGGGCTCTTTAAAATTAACTAAAATATCAAATCAATATCATTATATAAAATGATACATGAGTAATTTTGTTTCGAAACTATGAAAGTAATAGAGTAATTACTTTTTGTAACAAATTAGATTTTACTATATACGCGTTGCAGCAGAGATAACATGAATACACAAAATAATTGCATTGTTATGTTAAAAAATAATAGAGAAAATGAAAACAAATAAGTCATACGTAAACTTAACGGTAAAAACAAAAAGCAAGAAAAACTAAAAAAAAAATATAGGAAAGAACACAAAAGATTAGCGAAGAAAAAAATTAGTAGTCCAACGTTTTGAGGATCGACCCTAGGAACTAAAGGTTTTATATTACATGACTCTACTCACAATATCACCAACGTCCTTGTTATTTGTTTTGCGTTTTTTATATGTTTATCACTTATACTTTGTCAATATAGTTATTAATAATAGTAATAATAATTATTATATATATATATCATTAAATAATTAATAATAATAATAATAATAGCAATAATAAATATATTATACTTGCTATGTGTTACCATTACATTAGGGCATGTCGCAAAAACAAATTCAAATTAATTGTTTAAATGTACAACTCGAATGATGTTTAAACAGGTTGTACTATATGCTTTAAAGTTATTTAAAGTGCTCAAATGAGTTGTACTACGAAGTTACATACCAGGTGGTGACGACCACGCGTTGTAGTGATAACATTTACTTGGTTAAGTACTTAAACAAAAACATGTGAGGTTATAAAGTCCTAGTTTAAATATCAGAAAGTAGATAAAAGAACAAATATTCTCATGATTATAATTTGGTGATAAAATGATGGCTTCATAACCAAAAAAATGTCGGTTCAAATTATACAAAAGGAAAGTAAGACGATTTAGCTGTTAAATATTTAAAGTATATGATGTGATCGTATATTTGAAAAGCACGAAAGAGTTATGGCCTTATAGTGTGAGAGTTAAAGCAGAAGTTTCACCAGTTTATAAAGTTCAAGGGTCAATCATGTCATTCTCGGAAGTTTAGGGACTGAATGTGTCAAGCGGGTTAATTGTTTGTTAATACCGTTTAAGTCAGTTTCTTACCGTTGTGATTAGATTAGGTTTAGCTGGTTATAAAGAGGGGAAGTTGCGATTGTTAGTGACTGATTCAATTGCTTGTAATCTCCTATTCTACTCAATAAAAGATCCTTGTTCTTGATTCAATTTCCTTCAATTGTGTTCTTGTTTGATCCGATTTTATCACAATTGGTATCAGAGCTCGGTAGCTCGAAGTGGAAGATCGGATTTCAATTGAAGTTGAAATCAAGAGGTACATCATGGTGTCTGCGAAATTTGACATCGAGAAGTTCACTGGGAAGAATGATTTCGGATTGTGGCGTCTTAAAATGCGCGCATTCCTTGTTTATCAAGGAATTTCAGAGGCGCTGGAGGGTGAAGCGGGAAGACCAGGTGGGATTGGAGATGGCGATTGGCAAGAAATACTTGACAAGTCTCATGCCGCGATCGTGCTGAATCTTGGAGACAAGGTTTTACGCGAGGTAAGTAGAGAACAAACAGCTGCAGCAGTATGGGTGAAGTTGGAGTCATTATACATGACGAAATCGCTCGCTAATCGTCTCTATCTGAAGAAGAAACTGTACACCTACAGCATGTCGCCAGGTAGGTCCATTGAAGATCACACAGACGATTTCAATAAGATGATTATTGACCTTGAGAATATTGAGGTTAAAATCTCTGATGAGGATCAGGCGATCTTGTACTTGTCGTCTTTGCCTAGTTCTTATGAACACTTTGTTGAGACTCTGATGTATGGTAGAGACGAGTTGTCAATGGAAGAGGTGCTTGCCGCACTAAATTCGAAAGAATTGAAGAAAAGATCTGAAGTCAGTGATGAATCTGGTGATGGCCTATATGTTAGAGGAAGGCAGGAGAATAGGTTTGATAAGAAGAAAGAATCTAAGAGATCAAAGTCAAAGGGAAGGTTGAAATGTTTTGTGTGTGGATCAGAGAAACATTTTAAAAGAAATTGCCCTGATAGGTTCAAGAAGAAGAAAAATGATCAGCATGGCTCAAGGAATGCTGGTAACAATAGTTTTGAAGAAAGTTCAGATGGATATGAGTCAGCAGATGTGTTGATTGTTGATGATCATGGGATTAGTGATTGTTGGGTTCTTGACTCAGGTTGTTCCTATCATATGACCCCTTGTAGGCATTTCTTTAAAAGACTACAAGTTGAAAGTTATGGCACTGTGAAATTAGGAGATAATAGAGAATGCCAGATTGAAGGAGTTGGTGAGATTGATCTCAAGCTAGAGAATGGTTCAATCTTGACACTGAAAGATGTGAGGTACATTCCAAATTTATCTAGAAGTTTAATTTCATTAGGAACCTTTGAAAGGGATGGGCATTCTGTTAGCCTAAAGAATGGTAGAGCAAAGGTGATTAGAGGGTCTATGGTTTTGTTGACTGGTACTAGAGTTAAAAACAATATATATCTGCTAGATGGAGAAGTTGATGTGATTGTTAATGCTGTTACTGCTAAGGTGAATAGTGCTGATATGAGTCTTTGGCATAAAAGACTTGGCCATATAAGCCAACAAGGTCTATCAGAGCTCAATAGGCAGGGTGTGTTAGGCAAACTGAGTGAAGTGAGTGCTGGGTTCTGTGAGAATTGCACAATGGGCAAGGCACATAGGGTCAAGTTTACAAGGAGTAAATGTAAATCTAAGCATATTCTTGATTACATTCACTCAGATCTTTGGGGGCCTGCAAGGACACCTTCTATAGGTGGAGCACTCTACTTCATAACCCTCATTGATGACTTTTCAAGGAGGGTTTGGGTGTTTCCTTTGAAACATAAAAATGAAGCTCTAGAAAAGTTTAAGGAGTGGGTTAGTCTGGTAGAAAATCAAACTGACAGAAGGGTGAAAATGTTAAGGACAGATAATGGTTTGGAGTATTGTAATGAAATGTTCAATTCATTTTGTAAGTCAAAGGGAATTGGGAGGCATTTGACTGTGCCTGGCACCCCTCAGCAGAATGGCCTTGCTGAGAGGATGAATAGAACTCTCCTTGAGAGAGTGAGGTGCATGCTACATGGTTCTGGTTTACCTAAGAAGTTCTGGGCAGAGGCAGTTGTCACTGCAAGCTACTTGATCAACAGATCTCCTTCATCAGCAATTGAAATGAGAACTCCAATGGAGGTTTGGAGTGGAAAGAAACAGGATTACAGTTTATTGAGGCCGTTTGGTTCCTTGGTTTATGCTCATGTAAAGCAAGGTAAGTTGGAAACCAGGGCTCATAGATGTGTGTTTCTTGGTTATCCTGAAGAGGTAAAAGCCTATAGGCTTTGGAGAATAGAAGGAGAAGGAAAAAGGGTGATTGTTAGTAGAGATGTAACCTGCAGGGAGGATGTCATGTATCAGGATATGGTAGAGGTTGATACTGGCAAGGTAAAATTAAATTCTGTCCCTAGTATTGTGAGTAAGGTGGAGACAAATGGTCTAACTCAGAAGACAAAGGCAGATGGTCATGAAGTAATTCATGAAGCATTGCCTGAGACAATTGTTGATGAGCAACAGGAATCACCTGGACCAAGTTCTTCACATTCATATGGTGAAGATGGAAATTTTGAGAATTACCAGCTCACAAGAGATAGAACCAGGAGGAAGATTAATAAACCAATCAGGTACAGGGGTGATGAGGATATTTCGGCTGTTGTGTTTATGGCAGCAGAAGAAGAGAGTGTGAATGAGCCTTTGTCATATGAAGAAGCAATTTCTTCTGATCAGAAAGAAGAATGGCTTGGAGCAATGAGGGAAGAAATAAAGTCATTGCATCAGAATGAAACCTGGAAATTGGTAACTAAGCCTAAGGACAAGAAAGTAATTTCTTGCAAGTGGTTATACAAGCTTAAACCTGGATTGTCTGGGGAGAAACCAAGGTTTAAAGCCAGATTGGTAGCTAAAGGATATACTCAGAAAGCTGGTGTTGATTACAAGGAAGTTTTCTCTCCTGTTGTTAAACATACTTCAATAAGAATCATATTAACTTTGACTGCTTTACTTGATTTAGAATTGCAGCAACTTGATGTGAAGACAGCTTTCTTACATGGTACATTGGAAGAAGAGCTGTATATTAACCAACCAAAGGGTTTTGAAGAACCAGGAAGGGAAGGTATGGTATGTAAGTTGCAAAGGTCATTGTATGGTTTAAAGCAAAGTCCAAGACAGTGGTATAGAAGGTTCAATGATTATATCATTAATCAAGGATTTACCAGGAGTCAATATGATGCTTGTGTCTACTATTCTGAGTATGAACCAGGGAAGTTTGTATATCTTTTACTCTATGTTGATGATATGCTTATTGCATGTAAAGATAAGAGTATTATAGAACATACTAAATCTCTTCTGAATGCAGAATTTGAAATGAAGGATTTAGGTGATGCCAAGAGAATTATTGGGATGGAAATCATCAGGGACAGAGAAAACAGGAGTCTAAAGTTAACTCAGTCAACTTATATCAAGAAAGTTTTGAAAAACTATAACATGTTGAGTTGTAAGCCTGTCAAAACTTCATATCCTGCTCATTTGAAGGTGTCTGCTGCTGATTGTCCTATATCTGAGCTTGATAAGCAAGAGATGATGAAGTATCCCTATGCCCAAGTAGTAGGCAGTTTGATGTTTCTAATGGTGTGTACAAGGCCAGATTTGAATTATGCTGTTAGTATAGTTAGCAGGTATCTTTCAAACCCTGGGAAATCACATTGGGCAGCAGTTAAATGGGTTTTAAGATATTTAGCTGGTACACAAGATGTTGGGATCAATTTTGGTGCAGGGTGTATAAAGTCTGATGGAATACAAGGTTACACTGATTCTGATTATGCTAAGGATCCTGACAAGTTTAGATCTGTATCAGGGTATGCTTTCTTATTATTTGGTAATCTCATCAGTTGGAGAGCTAGCTTGCAGGGTGTTGTGGCACTGTCCTCAACTGAGGCAGAATATATGGCTCTAACTGATGCTGTCAAGGAGGGAATATGGCTGACTGGTTTCATTAAGGAGCTAGGAGTTGTAATTGGAGACACTGTTGTGTTCTGTGACAACCAGGGAGCCATAGCTTTGTCGAAAAATGGTGTTTTTCATGAAAGAACCAAACACATTAGTGTTAGGTTTCATTTCATAAGAGACATTGTAAATTCAAGGCAGTTATTAGTTGAGTATGTGAGTACTAATGACAATTGTGCTGACATATTTACTAAAGCTTTGCCTGGTTTTAAGTTTGAGAAGTGCTTAAATCTGATGGGAATAGGTTGAGTGGTTAAGAATGTTCAAGTTACTTAAAGTGTTTGAATGGTACTTTAGCACATCATGATTATCAAGTTCATGGAACCTCTGTTATCAGATGATGTTGGGGTATTGTTTGAGACTTTGGTTAGTTGCTTGAATGGGGTTATGAATCTTCTGCTTGAAGGTGGAGTTTGTGAGAGTTAAAGCAGAAGTTTCACCAGTTTATAAAGTTCAAGGGTCAATCATGTCATTCTCGGAAGTTTAGGGACTGAATGTGTCAAGCGGGTTAATTGTTTGTTAATACCGTTTAAGTCAGTTTCTTACCGTTGTGATTAGATTAGGTTTAGCTGGTTATAAAGAGGGGAAGTTGCGATTGTTAGAGACTGATTCAATTGCTTGTAATCTCCTATTCTACTCAATAAAAGATCCTTGTTCTTGATTCAATTTCCTTCAATTGTGTTCTTGTTTGATCCGATTTTATCACATATAGAAATAAGTGTTAAATAAGCACGAAAACGAAATTACATAAGATGTATAATCAAAACATAAAAATGTCAATTCGAAAGTCATGTAAATGTTTCGTTTGTGTAGAAATTAATAAGTGTTAAAAAAACCACCATTTACAAAATCCTTATAACTAAAACGAGATGTTTACCTCCCCGCGCGTTGCTGCGGGGTTGAATTTGTATACTAAACGAAAGTAAAAAAGTTAAATGGTATAAAACGTAAAAGTAGAAAAGTCTCGTGGTGAAAGCATAAAACTATAGAAGTATACTAAAAGCGAAAGTAGAAAAGTTAAAAGTGTCGTGGCTAAATAAAATAAAGTAGAAAAGTTAAGAGTATAAAACGTTTCAAGGTGGGATGCCCATTTACCCGTCAGTTTAAGTAATATACATTTTAATGTGGTCAAAGTATTAAACAACAAAAAAATAGTGGTCAAAGTCAAAATCTCTAAAAGTATATTAAAAACAAAAGCTGAGAAGTTAAGGGGTATATAACGTAAAATTCTAAAAGTTTCATAGTCAAAGTATAAAACTATAAGAAGTATACTAAAAACGAAAGTAGAAAAGCTAAGGGACATAAAACGTAAAACTCTATAAGTTTCGTGGTCAAAGTATAAAACTATAAAAAAGTTGTGGTCAAAGTCGAAAATTCAAAAGTATACTAAAACTGAAAGTATAAAAGTTAACGCGTTTAAAACGTAGGTCAAAGTATAAAACTATAAAACTATAAAAAAACATATTAAAAACGAAAGTATTAAGGGGTATAAAAAAAGTTGTGGTCAAAGTCGAAAATTCAAAAAGTATACTAAAACTGAAAGTATAAAAGTTAAGGCGTTTAAAACGTAGGTCAAAGTATAAAAATATAAAACTATAAAAAACATATTAAAAACGAAAGTATAAAAGTTAAGGGGTATAAAATGTAAAACTTTAAAAGTCACGTGATCAAAGTATTAAATTAAAAAGTAATAGTGGCGAAAGTATAAAAAAGAAAAAAAACTCTAAAAGTCATGTGGTCAAAGTATTAAATTAAAACGTAATAGTGGCAAAAG
Source organism: Deinandra increscens subsp. villosa (assembly GCA_039602395.1). Taxonomy (NCBI): domain Eukaryota; kingdom Viridiplantae; phylum Streptophyta; class Magnoliopsida; order Asterales; family Asteraceae; genus Deinandra; species Deinandra increscens. Next base: position 122,145,224 of record JBCNJP010000007.1, read on the forward strand.
TATAAAAAAGAAAAAAAGACGTGGACCAAAACTATAAAATTAAGAAAATGTTGTGGCCAAAATGAAAGAAATTAAAAGTTGTTGTGGCCAAAATGAAAGAAATTAAAAGTTTACTATTTATAATATGTAAAACTTTAAAAGTCACGTGATCAAAGTATTAAATTAAAAAGTAATAGTGGCGAAAGTATAAAAAAGAAAAAAAACTCTAAAAGTCATGTGGTCAAAGTATTAAATTAAAACGTAATAGTGGCAAAAGTATAAAAAAGAAAAAAAAGACGTGGACCAAAACTATAAAATTAAGAAAATGTTGTGGCCAAAATGAAAGAAATTAAAAGTTGTTGTGGCCAAAATGAAAAAAAATAAAAATTTACTATTTATCATGAATTCCTATTGTATATATATATAATATGAGAGCATAGTAAACCATCAAGAAAAAAGTAGTAAAATATAGGGAAAAAGACGAAACTAGTCAGTTTGACCACGGTTGGACGAGAATAGCCGCTTCGACGGTCGTCCTAGCCGTTCAATCACGGTCGGGCGACCGTGAGTTTCCACCAAATCACCGTCTGACACGTATAGGTTTTTGACAGTCGCCCGACCGTGCGATTGGTCGGCACGACCGTCGATACATTCTGTCTGCGACGGTCGGCTCGACCGTCTGACACACTGTCGGGTGCGCCACGTCCGTGGCTTTTATTTTTTTTTTAATTCGAAAAACAAATTATTGAAGGTCGTCCGACCGTCTGGGAACACGGTCGCGGTCGGAGAATCCCCGGTCGTCCGACCGTTTAAGAATTAAAATGTTTTTTAATTTTATTTTTATAAACAATAATATATAATATATAATATTCTCATTTTTACACCTATAAATACCATACAAACTTCACACATTACACATAACTTAAACTCTCTATATTTTTTTAGGTAAATGAGTCGTTCAAAGCATGAGTCGTTCTCCTCATCCAAAACTAGTATTAACAAAAAACACAAGACTTTAATTCTTCATTCAAAGGGGAATGTATGTTGTTTTCATGACATTCTTGCAGTCTCAAGAGTTGCCGGGGATGGTACTACACGTCCAGGTCATGAATTTGTCGGGTGTCTGGCTCATGGCCTGTAAGTATTAAAATTAATATATTTCAATCTATTCTTAATATGTATTACACTACATAACATTTACAAACTTTTGTTACAACCTATTGTGCACAAGTTACAACTTATACTGCATAAATTACAATCATGACAACCTTTTTTTACAAGTCTTTAAGCATGCAATGTATATGTGGCTGTGGTTTACAGCATCAGAGTCTTTTGCAAAGGCGTGTACTCCAGAAGATAACGTGTACTCCCAGTCTGCTCCCATACCCTCATACTGCTCTTCACCTGCCTGTCTCCCCCTCTCTCTCTCTCTCTAATGGCACACGAGATCGATCTCTCAAGGCTGCACTCTCCGATCTGGCTTTCGACCCAAGGCTGCATTTCAGGTTCTCTTTTTCTCTCCGCCGTTTAACCTCCTCCGTTTCAGGTTTTTTTTTTTTTGCCATCGCCGATGACAGCACGCTTCTCTCTCAAGAAAAGAAAATCGATTTCTCTGTCTCTTTTATTATCAGCCGGTTCTTTTTATGTATCCGGAGGTTCAGGTTCTTCAAGTTTCATACGTCGAGAATTGGAAGCCCTAATGAGATCAAAACAGTTTTTTGGCGAAGAACACAAGATTAATCAAACCCTTGATCTACAAGTAGGTTTTCTCTCTTATCTTGCTTTCCTAGGGTTTCTGGTTTGGTTCAGAGATGGGAAAAGGTGATATTTGGGTTCTACTTAATGTACATGTTTGTGTTACTTTCAAAGTTATTTTCCTGTTGCTTTCATCAATTTTATCTCGGTTGTTTCTATAGGTATGAATGGAGTTTTTTTATTGAAATCGAAGATGGCTTCTGGTTTTCATGTGCAATGGCTTATGATGTAATGCTTTAGTATATAAATTATGTTCTGTTTATATCTCTTGGTCTGACTGAATTATAAGGTTATTCTACCTAGCTTTACCATAGCGTTCGTGCCCTAAAATCCATGCCTATCTTGGTGCGTTTGCGTGATACAAAGCCATTGTCTTTTACCGCATGCATAGTTCATTCCAACTCTCTGTCGTATAATCTTGGCTGGAGCATCAGAACTGTATCTGCTCCTGTCTTGATAGGTTTATGTGTTACATGATTTAGACAATTCAATCACTGATATCCAAGGTGACAGATGAGATACATTTTTTTTTCAAAAATAGTTATTAAATTTGAACATTGCTTTTGTGATTGTAATCTTTTTTGGCAAGTTTAGATATGGTGGTGAGGGTTAATTCAAAATATAGGCACAAGTGAGGTTTGGTGACTTTCGACTCAGATGACCTGATTCTGAAGTT
>JBCNJP010000007.1:122148133-122396095 GCA_039602395.1 Deinandra increscens subsp. villosa
TGTCTTTCATCTTTTTTCTCCTCCTCTTTTCTATCAACAAATGTTTAGCATGATCACTCCATTGCAGATCTCGAATTCCCTTCTCATCTTCATCGCTACTATCTTGATTTTCCTCGCGCTTTATCTTCAAATCACCATTGCTGGCTAGCGGTGCAGCTTCTTGCCCGCCAATTCCTGAGCCCCCTATAGATATATCAGGTTTCTTGCGTTGATCAACATCTATGCTTGAATTGAGCAACTTTTCACCCCCTCCAGGTTTTTCGTCACTAAGATTTTCGATAAAAGGACCGCAGGAGGAGCTATTTGTGGCCCAAAAATAAATGTCCCTTAATAACCCTTCTTGGCCATCCCTTTCATCCATATTAGATATGCTTTAGTGAGATCAAGGAGTGAAGGTGTGTTAAAGAAGATGGTAAAACATAAAGTTCATTTATAAGGTGTTATGGTGAAAGGGCACAAAATAAGGCGTTAATTACTCTAGGCTAAGACAAAAAATTGCTACATATATAGTTTTGTTTATATGTGTATAGCCATCTCACTTTCTAGCTGTGCTTAGTGCATGAAAAATGGATGACGCACAATAGAATTTTAAAAATATATATAAATCATTTTTGGTTTATCATTAAAATAAACAAAATCACAAGCCAAATACAGACAAATTGTGTTTTGGGAAGTTTTCGTGGATCGCGCATCCACCTCATTTTACCTAGAAACTATAAGAATAGATCTGGTGCGTCCATTAAATATATTAAGGGATTAGATTAATTATAGATCGTTAATGTTGAACTAGGCTAATATAAATATGAGTAAGAGCATTTTAGTAAATCTTGTTTTTTCTAAATAAATACAAATTTCACCAACATTTTCAAAAAAAGATAAGTTTAATTATAAATTTCAAATAAATACTTTAATTATAATTTTTTTAAATTACATCATAAATCATAATATGTGTATACTATTGTTATATTTTTTTTAAAATATCATTTTTTGAAAAGTTTACAAAAACCTACTATATAACAGTGCTATTATAAAAATAACACAGTGTTATTATCATGTTGATAAAAGGAGTAGAAATGACACAGTGCTATTATAAATTTGTAGATAGCTATTATAACATTTACATATAAATGAAACAAAATTACGGTAGCGCATTTAACTTATTTTATAGTATTAAATGAATTGTGAGACCTAATATACTTGCCAAGATGTATATTTTTTTGTTTATGTAAATGTGATTTTATTATAAATAATTATTATTTCGCTAATTCTTTCTTAAAAACTATTGGTTTCGTGTGATTAATGTTTTCAGTAGATTTATTTAAGCGAATTAATTTAATTAACTAAATTTTTCATTATATAAATTTGTTAGAAAATTGGTGAAAGATTAATTTTTTTATATAAAAACATGAACTTCATATATAGATATATAGTCGTTCACCCTGAAAACCTTCAAAACTGACATTGCTTGTATATATATATATATATATAAGAGGAGCTTCAATATCGAGTCCATTTTGTAAATAATAAAAAAAAATCTCTTTATTTTTATAACGTGTCATTGTTACAGGTAACAATATATGTTCTCATTGCGAATGAAACTGCCGAGCGTTACGAATTTATATGAAATGATTACATATTATAAACTTTAATGACGAAATCTTTTAGATTTCACAAAAAACGTGATTTTGAGATAAAACGTGTCGGCCAGTTGGGTTGTAACCCGGTTTAAATTTAATGTCGGTGTAATTTTATGGTGTTATAGTTTAGAAATGTAAACTATTGGTTTCGTTTGTTTAATGTTTTCAGTAGATATATTTAAGCAAATAAATTTAATTAACTAAATTTTTATTATATAATTTTGTTTAGAAAATTAGTTAATGATTAATTTTTTTTATATATAAAAACATGATCAGGATATATAGTCGCCCTGTAAACCTTCAAAACTGACATTGCTTGTATATATATAAGAGCAACTTCAATATTGAGTTCCATTTTGTAAATAATAAAAAAAATCCCTTAGTTTTTATAAGGGTTATTGGATTTTATTAATCCAAGTTATTACCAATTGGCCAATATTAATCCTAATTTCAAAATTGCCCCACATTAATCCCAATTATTAAGGTGTTGGATTTCATTGGACCCCCTTTATATTTTTCTTCACTCCGTTAGGGATTTTACTCAAAAAATTCCCTTCGGGTCCAATGATTATTGAGGTGTTGGATTTCAATGGACCCCCTTTACATTTTCCTTAACTCCGTTAGGGATTTTAGTCAAAAAATTCCCTTCGGGGTCCAATGAAATCCAACACCTTAATAATTGGGATTAATGTGAGCCAATTTTGAAATTGGGATTAATATTGGGCAATTGGTAATAACTTGGATTAATAAAATCCAATAAACCTTTTTATAATGTGTCATCATTACTGGTAATAATATATGTTCTCATTGCGAATGAAACTGCCGAGCGTTACGAACTTATAAGAAATGATTACATATTATAAAATTTAATGACAAAATCTTATAGATTTCACAAAAAACATGATTTTGAGATAAAACGTGTCGGCCAGTTGGGTTGTAACCCGGTTTAAAATTTAACTTTGGTGTATATTATAGTGTTATATTTAGAAATGTATTATAAATAAGTTTATATTTGCTGTTATAAGAGATAAAAAATAAAAAAAAATAAAAGGAAAAAAAAATATCAAACTTGTCTATTTTAGTTTGAAAAAGTAAGGTATATACGTCAAGACATGAATAGTGAGCAATACTAAAGTTGTCTTTTAGTTTATAACTTAGTTGCTATAATATGCGTTGATGTCATAAATTGAAAATATATTTTATTGGTTCATATTTGGTCATTGCCTTTTTATCTTTTACCATGTAAGCTTAGTTTATAAATACTAACTAGAATTGTTATTCACGCGTTGTTTCAAGAATAACGTTAACGAATAAAAATTTTGTATTTTATGATGGTATGTAAAGAAAAACGAAGATAAAGAGTGTGTAATGATCAAAACATTTCAAATAAAAAAATTGTTACACTACTATACTTAAAAAAATCTGTGTACACACCATAAAAATTAGAAAGAAAAAAAAAACACCAACTTCTTTGCCAAGCTTATAACGACTCGATTGCAAATAGAAATAAACCACGTTAAAAACGTTAAAATTAAAAACCGAACGCTTAAAAATTTGAGCATATGACCTCAAAGTTATGCTAACCTACCCGTTACATCAAAAACTTATGTACTAAACTCGTTGCGTCCAGATAAAAAAAAAAAAAAAGACAAATAATTGGTAATTAGCAGCAGAATAAGCACAAAAAATTAAATAAAACAAAAGTCTTATTTTACTATTTTTACTGTAGCAAATCGGGGAAAAAAACCAATTGTAAAATAATAAAAACTCACAAATGACGAAATGGTAAATATACCTATTTTTAACTCATGTTACTATTGCGGGGAAAAAGGGCAAAAATGCATGTGATAGTATGAAAAAAAAAAGGCTAAAATGGTAAAAAAAAAAATACAAATAACAAAGTTCTAAATAAATGGAAAAAAAGGGTAAATACTGATAAATGGTCAAGTTGTAAATGAATACAAGTTTCCACTTTGTATATAGGATATATAATTATTTAAAAAAAAACTATTAAAAATATAAACATGTTTAATTGTATCATAAACCGGCTAGATAAGGTAAAACATGTTTAGATGCAATTTTAACTGTGTCATAAACATATCGACATGTTTATGAAACGACAATTTATTTAACTAAAACCAAGCATATGTAACTTTATGTTGTGAGGTCCGTGTTAGAATAGTTCTACTATAAGTTTAATTAAAGGGTACAATTTTGATTTATAAATTACTTTTTTTTTTTTGAACAACGGCCTATATTATAAAGAAAATTATCTTAAATAGCAAAAGCAAAAGTTACATGAAATGAAAAAAAAATGCACTCGTCCCACGTCATATTGACTTTACAATTTCGACTCATGAACCAATTCAATATAGGAAAAGAAACGATGTTGTCAAAATGCTCGTCATTCCTTGCTTTATTAGGTTGAAAGATAACGCAATTCCGAAATCTCCATATAAACCCTCAAGAAGTGAAGACGATAGTCTTGATCACATCCTTCTTCCAACAAAAAAACATGAAACATATCAATCGATTGAAAAATGTAAATTTAGTATTTATAGTACATATGCAATAAAAATATTATCTTGAATAAAAATATTAACATTTATATTGAGATTTAGTATTTGGATAATTACTAACCTTAATATAAAATTTTGTATTTGAATAATTACTTATTGGATAATTACTTATTAAAAGTTTAAACTAAATAAACCATAATATGGAAATTTAGTATTTGGATAATTATTTATTAAAATCTTGACTTAACCCAAAATTTTGTGATGATGAAAATGGTCATTTTTACTAATTAAAGTATGGCAAAACTTTTTGTTTATTATATAGTATAGATAGATTTTATTAAGGTTTAGAAATTTGGTCCCAAAAAACTTTTCGATTTATTTATCTTAACTTAACAAGTCAGGACATGGTTTTTTTCAAAAGAGGTTGACAACTGCAAAGTCAACAAAGACTCAACCAATAGCTTTGATAAGATAGTTCTTGTGTAACCGACTGACGACCATTCAAAAGATCAAGTAATAATCATAAAGATAAAGATGACAACCTAACATTTCCCAAATTTAGATACCGTTTGTCATGTTTCATCTTACGTGTTCGGTTCTTCGTTACGGGCTTGATCGTCTCCGTGAGTTAGCCAAGACTTTTACCTATCGTAAACACGAAGACATGTTAGTTTTTATTTTAACAAATCATTAGAACTCAAAAGGAATCAAGTTCATTTGCCAAATCGTCAAAAAACGCATACAACAACAAAATATGAAGATCTGGCTGAGTTCCTTCGAGTGTCGCAAAGGAATTAGCCCCCATCTTCGTGTGTCGCTAAGGACCATTTTGACATAAAGTTTCCAAATTTTGGCATCTTTCACTATCGTTTACCAACATTCCAATATGATTTTACGTGTCACCAAGATGACCATTTAGTCAACATGTATATTTTAACCCGTTTGACCCTTTTAGCATAAGCGAGTGCCAAAAGCATTTCAACTCTTATTTAATGGTTCAGGTTTCATCCCAACACATTGTAAACCAATTTAGAACAATTATTAATCATTCAAATCAATCTACACTAGTTTTACCATAGATTTCTCATTATCTATATTCTATAGTTTGCACCCGTTTTGACCCGCTTTGAACATTAAAGTTTCAAAATCTTTACTTAAGGTTCGGGTCTTCGCCCGTTATCTTTCAAACCATTGTAATTCTGTTTAAAAACATATAAATCAGTTCATAACATGTTTTTTAATTGATTTCTCATTATTCATCGCCTCACCCGTTTTGACCCATTCAAAGACAATTCTCAAGTTTCTTGTAAAGATTGAAACGTGGCAAACCTTTGAGTTATTCTCTTTGACTACATGATAGTCATTATATGAAAAATACAATATTCAATCATTACCCGTCCCGTAGGATGGTTCTTTTTAACAAAACCCCAGTTTACTTAGCTATTTCCCAATTTGACCCGTTTAGACACTAATGCTGGTGCCATTCAACTTTTTGAAAATAATGTGTTTCATGAACGAACGAAACACGTTAGTGTAAGGTTGCATTTCTTAAGAAAGATTCTGAATTCCAAAGAAGGTTGAAGTTAAGTATGTTTGTACTGAGAATAACACAGTTGACTAATTCACTAAGTCTTTAGACTTTACGAAGCAAAATTTTCTAAGTGTTTGATGCTGCTGGGAATTAATTAAATTTGTTGTCTTCTATGTTAATTCTGGTTAACTTTGCTTAAGATGGAGAATGTAAAGTGTTAACCTTCAGATAACGGAGTTAAATTTGTTGGGCCTGATCCAACATCATTAACTTCAAATCCCATACTTCCTAATAAATTTCTTTATTGCAAACTAAATACAACCAAGCTCACAAACACAAGTCAAGTCATTAGGCTCACTAAACAAACAACCAAACACCATTTCACAAAACCATTACATCTTTTATGCACCAATAGTGAGCACCTTCTTGCTGCTTCCTCTTTTCTTCCTAAACAAAAGCTTCCTCAACAACTCCGCGCCTTTACCCCGCTTCTTACTAGGTACAATAGCCAAAGCCCCCGGTCCAACACGTGACTTGCAGCTGCCGACACGAACGACAGGTAGTGGTACTTTCGTCTCTGTGGCGATTATGATCTCCTTGGTCTTGGGGGAGCTTAGCAGATCATCCATGTCACCACCATCCTCTGCCACTAGACGGTCACGTAAAGATGAACGTTGACCTGACTTCTTATTAGTAGTCAACTCTGCTGACTCCGGTGGTGGTGGTGGTGGTGTTAGTGCTTTCAACTGGCGGCCGATGCTGAATATGGTCTCTTGACACTCCGCCAGTTTTGCAGAAGCTGCTGTTATTTCCCATTCCTGCAAAAGTTTTCATTAGACATGAAATCTCTTTGATGTTTCAACTGGTCAAATGGGTAAAATAAAAGATAAAAAATCCAAAAAAGAAAACGGGTCAAACGGGTTGCTAGCTGCCCACACTATACTTACACTATACTTTTAATAATTTTAATGTATACGACCTCCTAAATTGCTTCATTCCACTAGTTAGATCACATTTGTCATAATATCTTTATTTAATTATATAAAATATAATAATTTGACCAAAAAAGCATTTTGGTAAATGTAAAAACTTGCTTACCGTTTTGACCATTTTTGCCTCTTGGTTAACATCTACACTTGCCACATCTTTATCAGCAACACTGCACAATATATCTTCAAAAAGTTAGACCACATTTCAAATTTAAACAAATTTTAAAAACTGGAGAGCTAAAAGCATGTACGTTGCTAGTTGGAGTTGTAGATCAAGACATGTTGCTTCTAGTTCTTCACAGCAATGACTTCTATCTTCTAATTCCACTTTCAGAGCTGATATATTCTGATTTGCTTCATTTATTTGAACTTTAGCAACAGAAAGTTCATGATCAAGCTCCTCGTTGACCAACTTCTGGTTCTCCAATTGGTCCTCAATCATTGACTTTGACTTTTTCAGGTCTTCAATTTCAGTTTTTAGGCTTGTTTCAGTATCAGGAGATTTCCAAGTGATATAACCACTAACAGGATCTGAACCATATTGACATTGTAAACCTGATTTAATTTCTTCCAAGATTTCATCAAAACTTTTCTTTGAAACACGGGTTTGCTCGAAAATCACGTTTAGAACGCTTTGTAACCAACCATGGTCTTCATTGGATGAATTGATGGGGTCAACTTGTGTAACAGGAACTAGTTCCTTGCCTACAGAATCAAGATTACTTGCATCTGAAGAAACGATTGCTAATTTTTCCATCTCAACAAAATCATCCATCAAACTTATATCTGAATCTCCAACCATTGTGATCCGACTCGCACCATTACCATGGCTTTCATCGCACTTGATTATTTGAGCAACTTCTGCTTCCAAAAGATGAATTTCATCTTCTTTTTTATGCAACTTTTCTTTTAAAATCTTGTTTTCTTCTTCCACTTCACATAACCGATTTATCATGAAAATCGTCCGTTTGTCATTAGATCCCGTGATCTGTTTTTTCACCAACAATCGAAGTTTCTGACATTCAGCATCTAACTTCACAGCTCGTTTCAAGCTTTCTTGATGTTGCCTGTTTGCCACATCAGCACACCGGCTTCTTATCTCAAATTCTCTTTCAAGAACACGATATTCATACTTCAAAATATCATTTTCCTTTTCAGTAGAATCTAGTCTTGAAATCAACTCACTGAATCCCACTGTTGCTTGTGACATTTGATGGCTTACATCTTCAATCAGTTCTTCTTTCCTCAAAAGAGCATTAGCAAGTTGAGCATTTTCAACCGTTAAATTCGCAAGCTTTTTACTCGTTTCTATAAATTTTTCTTCTAATTTCCCATATGCCCGTTTGAGTTCATCCACAGCTTCACTCACCTTTTGATCCTGTTCTTCTTTTATGCAACTTAATTGCTGGCGGTAATCTTTTAACGCAGTGTTTAAGTGAACTAATTTCTCATTAGCCTCCACTTTCTGCAGCACTGCTGCTTCCAATTCTTCATTTTGCAAAGCCATTTCTGCAGCAGCCTTCTCCCGATCTTATTAAACAAGAAAATACACAAACAATAAGAGGTTTAAAATCGAATTAAAACACCAAGATGATGCTAACAACACTGAAATTAAAAAGGATCAATGAATAATGCTCACCTGCAATGGCTTCTTGTGCAGCTTTTGCATGTTCAGCTATGAGATTATCTTTGGCATTGCATTCACAGAGAAGAGAGGCTACCTTTTCATGGAGGTTTTTCACAGTCCTCTCTAAAGCTGCTTCTTTATCATACTGAAGCCTCTGTTGTACAAATGGAGCATGTTTACTATATTAGCCGGTAGCTAAACGACTAAAGATTGGCTCTTTGAACCTCTCAAAAAGTCAATGAGCATTGATAATGTTATACGTTAATCCGTATTCTGTACTAATTTTAGCTTGGTCCCACTTTTTACATTAATATTCCACACAACTTTTAGTTAGGTGGGGCCTCTTGCCCATCTTTGAGAGCCCATCACCTATGCTGAAGCATCATCTACTATTTTAACTATCAACTTCTCCAACTCTTTTATGGCTATTTGTTAAAAAGAATTGTCCTTTTGTATCTCCAAAAAAAATATTATCGGTTGCAAGAATAAGTTGGTTCCGATAATAATCTTGCAAGTATGATGGTTCTTTTTACATTACATCTCATAATTCATCCAGAATCACCTCATTCTTGTGAACTAAAACATGTTTTCTTTTGTGTGTTTTTGAAATATGTTACTTTTATTAAGATTTAATTTAAAAATATTTTTGATCAGATGTACAAAAAATAATGAAGTAAAACAATAGAAGGGATTGTTATATATTTACTTTAACTGAAAATAAGTATAATAATTTCTTCTCCTTCAATCACTTATTCATCCTCCTCCAGGGTCCATCTGCTACACCTGACCACCAACAGGTTCTCACACCTCCCTCTTCTACCGACTCACCATCATCACTCACACGATCTTGAATTTATGATTTTGTGTAAAAATAATTATTTTTTTACTAACCGGGATACCTTGGCTCCCCGTCATTTCCTATGAACACCACTTTACTGCTTCTCTCAACACTCCGACTTAACTTAGTTTCTTTAGGACAAAACACAAATGGTGGTCAACTTGGTGATGTAAAGAACAGGTTAATGCTCAGTATTACTTTAAGCAAGAAATACTAAAATTATTACACTAAATGAAGTGATGGAACAAGTAGAATACCTCTGCTTCATTTTCAGATTCACTGTTTGCATCGATCGACTTCTGGGCAGATCTTTTCCTCCAAAGCCATGTTTTTTGGTCCATGGTTTGCAGCTCTGGTCACAATAATCCCACACACATCAACTAACACAAAATAGAAGGAAGAAAAAAAAAGGAAAACAATGTAAGGATTTCTGAAAGAATACTATGCTAAAGTGAATTCAGCACTTTAATCAGGATTTCAGGAAACACTTGCTAATTTACAAAAATATGTAGGATTGTAACATAAAGCCAAAAAAAAAAAATAACTAGAAAAACATAAAGTATGTAAAGTTAAAGAACAGATTAAAGATTTTGTCATTAGTGTCCCCATTGCATGCAAATATATTTATTTACACAAAACATTTCATATTTTTCAACATAGCATCACTTGATTTCACCTATACATCTTCTATTTTTTAATTATTTATTATTTAAAGAATAACCTTTACTCCAGAAATTTTGCAAAAAAATTAATAAAATAAATTAGTGTGAAAAACAAAGAACCCATGAAAGAAGAAAAGCTAATTTACTAAGAACTTGCAGAATTCACTAAATTGTTCAAAATCTTGGATCTTGTACAAGATATGAAGCACTCAAAACAATACTTATACGAAGTAACCTTCAAGGCTCCAGATCCAGAGGCTTTTTTTCCTTTAGAGCGTGCTAAGGTGGTAGGGACTCCCTCATTTTTTAATATCAGACTATCAGTCAAAGAATCATTAAAATAATACAAAACAAAAGCTTCATAAAGTCTCTCTCAACAAAAATATTGTTCTGTATGTTCCTACCCCAAACTCATTTCTTGAATTCTTGAGCATTTCAACAACACCTTAATCAACATATTTAGGGACATCCAAAATCCAAATGCTAAAAATTTCTAAATGCAACACCAGTACCACAATCATCAATATTCAACAAACAAAGGCAAAAATGGCAAATTAACCACCAAAAAATCTTTCAAAGGGGTAAAGATGGTACAATGTCAGAACTTGTTACAAGTTCTTGATAATCTTGGAAACCCATGAGTGAAAAGAAAACTAAAATATAAATTGCAGCTCATAAAAGGTTACCTGATTGAACAAATTCTGCTCAGAAACAACCATATACACTAAGGATAAAAGTTAGAAGTTGGTTGAGGAATTTCATCAAACAGGTTGTGTGCAGCATGGAAATTATATGATTTTGGGTGGAAATGAGACAAAGTCACCGACAAATAAATGGTTTGATGAGAGTAGTGGTGTTGGTGAAGAAAGTGGGGGCGAATGAGTGGGAAAAGAACAGTGTGGCCATGGCTAAAGGGAGCGAGAAAAAAGAAAAAAGGGTCGCAAAATAAAAGCCATCCAACAGTACAGTGGTGTGCAACTTGGTTTTGCGACATGAACGTTGCAGAGGTCTGAGTTACAGCTACCTTTGTCCAAGGAATTTAGTATGACATTATGAACAAAATAATTGTCTACTTTAAAATATATATTTTATTAAAATAATCATGAACAAACAAATTCGGATTGAACTTATTTCCAGAACGTTAAAACCGGCTAGTCTAACTCTAAAAGATAAAACTTTAAAGATAAACCCAAATGTAAAGATAAACCCTAAAAACTAAATCAAATGTATATATTAAAGTTAGATTAGACGATTCCAACAGTGTTAAAATGAACTCAATTGAAGTTCGTGAGTTTGGTTCTCACAAATTCAAGAATTATCATTTAATGATTTCCGGGTTCTTTCTGGTAATAGTTTTTATCTATTTTCCGATTGCTAGAATATAAATTTTATTAGGTAAGTTTGTTTAAAGTTTTTGTAGATGCTTAAAAAAATATAAATAGAACGAGCACATAACTTTTGTTGTTAGGTTTGGTCTGGTTTGTTTTTATATTTAAAACGGGCTCTTTAAAATTAACTAAAATATCAAATCAATATCATTATATAAAATGATACATGAGTAATTTTGTTACGAAACTACTAGAGTAATAGAGTAATTACTTTTTGTAACAAACTATATTTTATTATTTACGCGTTGCAGCAGAGATAACATGAATACACAAAATAATTATATTGTTATGTTAAAAAATAATAGAGAAAATGAAAACAAAGAAGTCATACGTAAACTTAACGGTAAAACTAAAACCAAGAAAAACTAAAAAAATATAGGAAAGAACACAAAAGATTAGCGAAGAAAAAAATTAGTAGTCAAACGTTTTAAATCAACCCTAGGAACTAAAGGTTTTATATTACATGACTCTACTCGGTACTCACAATATCACCAACTTCCTTGTTATTTGTTTTGCGTTTTTTATATGTTTATCACTTACACTTTGTCAATATAGTTATTAATAATAGTAATAATAATAATTATATATATATATATATATTATTAAATAATTAATAATAATAATAATAATAATAATAACAATAATAAATATATTATACTTGCTATGTGTTACCATTACATTAGGGCATATCACAAAAACAAATTCAAATGGTGTTTAAATGGTGTTTAAATGTACAACTCAAATAATGTTTAAACAGGTTATACTATATGTTTTAAAGTTATTTAAAATGCTTAAATGAGTTGTACTACGAAGTTACATTTTGTATATAGTAGAACTAGATGGTGACGACCACACGTTGTAGTGATAATATTTACTTGGTTAAGTACGTAAACAAAAACAAGTGAGGTTATGAAGTCCTAGTTTTAAATATCAGAAAGTAGATAAAAGAACAAATGTTCTCATGATTATAGTTTGGTGGTAAAATGATGACTTCATTACAAAAGATTGTCGGTTCAAATTATGCAAAAGAAAAGTGTGGTTATATAACTGTTAAAAATATAAAGTACACGTCGTGATAGTATATTCGGAAAGCACGAAAGAGTTACGCCCTTATAGAAATAAGTGTTAAATAAGCACGAAAACAAATTACGTATGTATAATCAAAATATAAAAATGTCTATTTGAAAGTCATGTAAACGTTTCATTTGTGTAGAAATTAATAAGTGTTAAAAAACCACCATTTACAAAATCCTTAGGGCACACGGTATACATCTGTGAACCGGCGCCAAACTACACTTTAACGGCGTCAATTGGCGTCAACACTGCCCCCCTTAGGTGTCATATAGCGGCGTGACATGGTTGCGCCATATACTTGGCGCTGGTGAAAGGCGTGAAACGAGAAGAAACGGTCATTTTTTTTACCGTTGCATTTGTAATATTTCGAAATTAAAAAAGAAAAAAATAATAAAATAAGGTTTAACGCCACACCACATAACATGGAGTATACCCCATGTGTGTTATGTGGTGTTAAAGTCTAGTCATCGTTGACGTATCGGTGTTAAACTTTAATATCACATGAGGTATACCACATGTCCTTATAACTAGAATATGAGAGCGTAGAAAACCATCAAGAAAAAGTAGTAAAACATATATCCAATAAAATCTTCATCTCTATATTTATCACTAATAATAAACTCTTTAAATGTTTGTGATTGTGTAAGAAATAAATAAATAAAAATAATAAAATAAATGTTTATAAGTGAGAGATAGAAACAAAGAATGTGATATGATATGTTAATCAGATTAAAAAATAATAATAATATTTGATTAAATTATAAAAATAAAAATAAAGATGATACTTGTGAATGTTATATTTGCATAGTAAATAATAACTTGTGTCGTATTTTTTCAAACGGCAACTAACATACTTCTAAATTCACTTAACATATCTATTACATAATTTAAACTCATAACCTTTAAAAAAGAGATATAATTAACAACATCACAGATGCAACTGAGTTAGAAACACTTTAATAACTATATGTCATATAAAAAGAAAGAGACGTTTTATATAAAGTTATTTCTTTAAAATTGATTTAACATTACATTTTAAATAAAGATTATCAGAAAAATATTAAAAGAAATGATATTAGTGGGAGTGGTGACAAAGAAAAAGAAAAAAAAGGACAACTCATGGAGCTGAATGTAGGAGCATGAGTAACTATTATTTCTATTCAAAAAAGAGATGTTTTGTATTCCTTTTTCTGAACATTTATACCACAAATTTAGTTGGTTAATATCTTGACAAATTTAATATACATTTTTATTATAAGTAAAAATATATGAACTTTTTATATTTTTTTATTATAATTCGATCTTGACTTTTAAAAATGCGTGTGTCAAACTGTTTTTTTTAACAGTAAATTTGGATCACTGACGGGGATATTACACCACCCACCTGATCATCTCCAATCCTCATTAGGAGGAAACTCACCCTTAGATGAGAAAACCCTCTGGCCCAACATGTAACCCCCAGTTTATAATTTTTGTTGGGACTTGAACCCAATACCTCTCCATTACAATGTCTTGGGTACCTCCCTCATGTTGAACTGTTGATGTATGTCTAATTGTTTAAAAAATCATCAATATTATAAACGCCTCTAAAAGTATGAAACTATGAATTTACATACGTGAAGAGTCTTTGTTAATATGGATGTCATATAGAATTATTACTTACATAAACAACACCTTATGATCTATAATTCTTTTTCCTTTGTGGATATCTCTTAACTTAGATAACTAATTTTTTGGTTTTTCCTTTGTGGATGGTTTTTTAGGTGATTAGATATCTCTTAACTTAGATAAACTAGAATTTTTGTTTGGTAGTCTCACATTAATAATGACAATTTATCGTTACAACTAGCAAAACTAAGAACTTTAATGAGCCTTCAAACGTAATCATGACCACGAAATGTTATACACCGTTTAAAAACATTTATAAAGAATAACCGAAGTGCTTGATCGGATTTGATACTCATTTATCTGCTTTTCACATTATTTTTCAAATTACAAGATGTATAGATAGACTTTTTAACAGTAAAATTAAAATATCATGGGTTGATTAAAAAATTGTTTCTATGATACATATAGATTTTCGTAACAATTCGTGATGGAGCTAAATGAGGACAGCTTAATGATCTGTTGAATCTTCTTGAAGAGGTGTACATTTCTAATAACCCGGATTATTGGCATTGGAACCTTAATGGGGAGTCGGAGTTTTCCGTCAAAAGCATCCGTAAGCATTTGAATAACCTCATTCTTCAGGTTGGGACATTTCAGACACGTTGGAATCGCTTGGTCCCAAAAAAGAACAATATTTTTGTGTGGAGCCTCCTCTTAGACATAATTCCCACCCGTTTAAATCTCTCGAAGAAGGGTCTTGAAATTGAGTGTATCATTTGTCCTTCATGCAACCTATCGGTTGAGTCTACTGCCCACGTGTTCGGCCATTGCACTGGCTTCCGTTACAGTCTGGATAGAATCTCGAAATGGCTTGAGTTGGATGATATGCCTCGTGATAATCCAAGACAGTTGCTGGAGCATATGGAAAATCTAAAGATATCGAATAAAAAGAAGGAGCTGGTGACCGCTATCATCTTTACTTTGTGGTGGTATATATGGAAAACCAGGAATCTAACAATATACCATGCGTCTAAAAAATAGGAACGCTAATACTTTTGATTTTGTTATGCTTAATTCTTTCACGTGGTTTTGTGCTAGAAACGTTAAGTGCTCCATTAGATAGAACAACTGGATGATTAATCCCCTCCTCTTCATGTAATTTTCTTGGCTCCTTTATGAGTCTTTTATTAATATATTGCCGTTCCAAAAAAAATACATATAGATTTAAAAAAATTACGTGGTTAGTAGGTATGTTCTTGCTTATGGATTTTAGAGTTTTAAATATAACTTTATTGTCTTATTTTTTTATAACCGCTAACTTACACACCCTTTAATCTTAATCACATATTGTATTTTTCTAGTGGTAAGTCGTATGATTCCCATTAAAAGTAATCGTGAAATGATATTCGAAATTAATTGATTTAGGACAAAAATTCAGGCTTGGCCTTTTCTTGAGGACCGATTAACCGACTATCCAAAAAACCCGAGAGCGACTTATTGCCACATGTCCGATCGTCGTGCTCCATTTCTACCAAAATTTAGGTTTCGGGTGGGGTCGGGTTGCTGCAAATTCTCAACCCTACTAACCGGGTTGTTTGGGTTCGACTTTTTGTTTAGAGACAAAAACGTATACGTAAGGTATAGAAGACTTAAGAGAGTAGGAAAAATATGTATAAAAATAAAATTTGATGTAGTACTTACACAGGGGCGGACCCGAGCAAGGGTAGCGTGGGCGACTGCCCAGGGCTCGGTTTTTCGAAGGACCCAAAAATATTAAAATTTTCTTATGTGATTATCTAATAAATACCAATTTATTACAAAGTTTGAAACAATGATTAACTAGATCAACTAGCAAGGATGCATCCCGTAAGGGCGTTGCGCTTAGGAATTAAGAGATCTGAGTGAATCCATGTCCTTCACATATTTTTTAGAACTAAAATTTTAAAATGAAATTTAAGTAAATTTTGTGAAGAAAAAGTTACGAACTTGTGACCTTCACTTAGACATATTTAAAGGACTTAAGGAATAAGTAGATGTGGATCCACCTAAGATAGAAAGTTGTTAGATTGATGAATATAATTTATCTATAATCATATTAATCAGATATATTAAAAATTCCAAACCCAAAACTATATTGTAAGTTACTTCATCTTTTTAATCACAAAGATTAAATAATTTTCGATGAAATCATAAATATATGAGCAAAACTCATTTTTAATAACTAAATACATAAGAATATTAATGTATGAATCAAAATAGTTTCATCGGTTAGCAACCACCAAAAGTCGGGTCTCTCGGGAGGGCCCAAAATTTATTATCTCCCAAGGCCACGAAATTTTTTGAAGTTCTCGGGGGTTGGCCCTGTATTTATTGTATGCTTTTTCTTATCTAAAAAAATAAAAGAATCGTTGCCTGACAGCTAGTTAGGGGCCGAAAGTCAAAAATAAACGTGGAGAGTTTCTTATGCGGTGGGTGTCCTTGCCATCACTCCAAAACTATGGCTCCCGCTAGGGGAGGGGGCAATGTTCTCGCAGAAGGCTGCACATCATGTCATGAGCCCTGCGCAATCTGAGATGACCATAACACTTGGTCTTATAAATAAAATCAAACAAGGTGGTTCTGGTACCAGTGGTAACATTGGCGTGATTAAGCATGTAAAGAGAAGTGTATAAGAAAACTACGTCCAATTTAAATATCAAAACGTAGATGAAAAAACACATCGTGAGAGTATATTAAAAAATCACTAAAAAGTTATGTCAAATTTATAGAAACCACATTACCATAATATGAAACCGTGTTTTTAGAAAGAAAATATATATATATACTAATTTCAGTTGGGGACCATTACAATTCATGGGAGGGGGTATATGTAAATATAACTAGTGGCTTAAAATGGTTCTCAAAAGTTCTCTCAACCAATTAGTTCTCAAATGATCCTCTCTCCCTCTCTCTCTCTCTCTCTCTATATATATATATATATATATATATATATATATTCTATACTATATAATAAACACAAGTTTTTTATGTCTAGGTGGCACAATTTAAGGTATATCACCTAGGATTAGCTTATGTGTCATTTTTATAGATTTTTTAATTAAAAATTAAATTGTATTTACAAAAAGGAAATACTTTATAATTAAAAATAAAAAATTAAATTTTTTCCATACAAAAATTATCCATATTTGTTTTACAATATCATAACTTTGATTCATCATATCTCCTTCATTTCTCAGTAAAAATTTGATCCGTAAATTGCTTTGGGTTCGTGAAAGAAAACCTAACAAAACTAGATCCATATTTCTTAGGTTTTGATCAACGAATGATTGTGAACGAATCAAAAAACAAAGTTGCGACTTTCTAAACCCACCATTGATGAATTTGAACTCCAATTCGATCAATCATTTAATAGTTAGAAAAAAGCTTTAATCTTTTACTTCGTTTAATTCTTTTTATATCACATCCCCGGGTATTTACCCGGGACACTAACTAGTATATATATATATATATAGGGAGAGGATCATTTGAGAACCAATTGGTTTGAGAACTAAAAAGAACTAATCTCAGCCACTAGTTTATATATATAGAAACCCCCCCCCCCCCCACATGAATTATAGTAGTCCCCACCTAAAATTAGTGGTTGTGATTTAGTTCTCAAAAGTTCTCAAACTAACAAGTTCTCATAGGAATTAAGAGATCTGAGTGAATCCATGTCCTTCACATATTTTTTTAGAACTAAAATTTTAAAATGAAATTTAAGTAAATTTTGTGAAGAAAAAGTTACGAACTTGTGACCTTCACTTAGACATAATTAAGAAAAAAGTTATAGTTGAAAGTTATAAGTGAAAAAAATATATGTAGAACATGACAATGAAAGTGTGGTGGTAAAATGAAAATGATAAAAGCATGTGATGTCCAAACTTAATTAAATATGAAAGTATAATAGGGTGTTCAGATTTCAAATCCGATTTGAAGAACTCAGAATTTAGTTTGATTCGATTCGACGTTTATTATCAAATTTCGAATCGAATTAGAAAACCAACTCATCCTATAAATTGTTAAAAAGTTGTTCGGTACTTTCTATGTTGAGGCTACAATGAAACTACAATCATGATGATTAGAGAACCAACTCATCTTATACACATCATACATTTTACCCTTGTTTCCATGAAGAGAATAGGCAGAAATTTTTTATTTTTTAAATTTTGGGTTGTGTTGCGTCGATCGGTGGAGAAAAGAGAATAAAAAAAAGGTTTTCACATTATACAAAACAAGTCTCTCTACTTTAAAAAGTTTACAAAATGGGATTGTATCAATACAAAAAAAAAAAAAAAACAAAAAAAAACAACATATGTGTTTATCTTCTGCTTATGCCCTATCTTCTGGCTATAACTTATTGTTCCGGTTTTATGGTTTTGTAGAGAGGTTCATACTTGCACTTTTTCTTTTGCGTATACATTTAAAACATATGTGTTTATGATTAATATTTCAATTCTATAAGAAAGTTGTCATTGTTAATGTTTCTACTTCTATTTGTTCGTACACTCTATTTTCACCTCTCCCATATTATTCACCATACTATATGAATTTGACTACTAGAAGGACAATAACAACTAAAAGTAAATAAAAATAGAGAGTTAACAAAGAACATTAGAATTCTAAAATCCTAATCTTATTATTGTAATTGTCAATGGCTCTTTAAACCAGGAATAATAACTTCCTTGAGTTTATTTTTGCTCTTCAACGTATTCAGTTACCCCTTAACATTCTCTCAAAATTCAAGTAAACCTGAACAATATAACTTTTTTTATTGTAATGGTCATTAAGCAGATAATGTTCCAACTATAAAGTATGAAATACTCTAATTTTCATATTTATTAAAGAAGTAGTAAAATTTTGTCGTGAATTACTGGTTTCGTCTTTAAATTCAATAATTATTAATTTCATTGTTTTTAAAAAAAAAATTGCATGCTAGTAGTCCTTTCTACTAAAACCCTTTAAACAATCTCGTTAACTCCCCTCACCTACACCTCACGTGAGGGACATGGTCATCCTTATACCCGCTTCCCTTGATGGAATTTATTTGCTAGCAAATTTTTAAATGCTAAATATTTATGAATATTATTGTGAAATATTCTTTTAAATAATTTTTGTATAATTTTCACCCTAAAACTTTCGATGAAACATCATTTATTTAACCAATGATTCTTAGCTCAATTGGCCAGGGTGAGGTATCTAAAGACACTAAAAGTGAAAGGTTTTGGGTTCAAATCTCACATATGACAAAAAAGAAAGATAAATGGGGCTCTAGATTGGGACAAAAGATTTTCTCACCTATGTTGAGTTTTCTTCTGATGAAAAATGGAGATAATCGGGTGGATGGGTAATGCCCCTATTAATGATCCAAATGTACCGCTAAAAAACACATCATTTCTTTATGTCAAAATCGAGCTTTTTCATCTATGAGCTTTTATAAGTTGAAACGGTCAAAAGAAACACAAAAAGAGAAAGGAATGAAGTTGAGATGGGAGAATGGGAACCTATAAAATCATGACAATTCATTTTTCGCATCTACTTTTGCTTTTTGTTTTACAACAATTCGTAAGGTTTATATTTTTTAAGATAAAATCATGATAATTAAACTCATAACCTTTTATTTGAAAACAGTTTATTTATCATCAACATGTTTCTTTAAAGATGCTTGAGTTGACGAGTTGGGAGATTGTAGAATTGTTAAGTTGGCGAGTTACGTAGATAGATCCGTTTAATATTTTTGACATGAGGATAGCTACTCCGCCATTTCATCGAGATAAACAACACGTTTTCTATTATAACTCGATTATGTCAAGAAAAAAAGTGTAGTACCAATAAAGTCATACGAGATTATTTGTAAAATAGCCATTAAGTTCCGTATCAGCTATCGAGACTATTGTCGTGTGCGTGTTTTGTTTCTAGTCAACCCTTTTAATGATTATTTTTCATCAATATGAGCAATACATTTTAATTTACGGTAACAATTTAAACAACTACTAACCTCTGTTTAAATGATTTTTTTCTGTAATCAATGTCTTTTTAATTATGTGTTTCATTATCTCTAATTCCTAATTAACAAATTAAAAAAAAAGTTTAAACGAACTGAATTGAAGTGATCGGGAAACTAGTAATTAGAACTAGTGAATACTTTTTTTAAAGGCTTAATTTTTTTTTTTGTTACCAATGAAATTTAAACCCTCGTTATAAGGAAAAACTAAGGTAGCGTTTGGTATGCAGGAATGGATGATGAAATGAAATGAGTCATTACATTGGAATGAAAAATGACAAATTTGATAGCACGTTGGAATGGAATATACCATTACATAAGGAATGCAATTCCTTCAAATATTTAAAGATTTTCATTCCATAGTGAATGAGTGTTTTTCTTTGATTCCTTAAAGAATGGAATGAAGGTTTTTTTTTCCAATTAGATTTCCTTCTTAAAATTTTATGCAAACAAAATAATAAAATGTAAAAAAAGGAAAAAATAGAAAATATTTAAAAAAAATAATAACAAAATAAATATAAGACAATAAAAACTAAGAACAAAGAATAATAAAGATAAAATTAAAATAAAACATAAATAATAAAAAATAAAAAATAAGTTATTTAATGAAAAATAAAAAAATGTAAAAGTTAAAACATTGGAAAATATAAATATAAAACAAATATATTAATTTTAAATGGAAATATTTGTAAATTATATTCGATTACTTCACTTTTACTAACCATCAAATAATACGAAACAATGATTTATTCCATTCGAACATGGTAACCAAACATGACGATAGAATGGTAATGATCTATTTCATTCCCTCGATCATTCAATTCCCTAGCTCTGTCCATTTCCTCGCTCATTCTATTACCGGCCCATACCAAACAGACCCTAAGTATTAAGATTATGAGATGCTAGACTAAAGACCTTTTAGTAATGAATAAATTTGTTAAAAATAAAAAGTTGACAAAGAGTTTAAAGGAAAACTTAAATTTACTTCTGGAAAATGAATGGTGAGAAAAAAAAATTAAAAATTAAAATATCTAATTTTAAATTAACTTAACAATTTCTAGAAAACTTTCTATAAAATCAAAATAGTAACATTTTAAAAGTTTTTAAACTTAAACCGGTTAACTTCTTACTATTTTTATCACTCACACACCTTGTCGAGCATGTCTTTGTACACATGCATTCCTCAGTCTTCTCCAACCTGTCCTTTTAACGGACAAACTCTATTTAATCCACGGATGATCCTACGAGCATCTCGTTGGAAAAATGTTCTTAAAGTCAAACCAAGACAACTTACCACACAAAATTATAGTTTTTTATAACGGCTTAATGTACACAATATTTCCGTCCTCAAGAGGATTTAAAGCGTTACTATATGAAAATTTTGAAGTCTTGTTCAACACTACAATATAAATGAAACACCTTTTAATAGACGGGTTATTGGAATTTAATAATCCCAACTATCATAAATTGGCCATAAATAATCCCAACTCAGGAAATTCCCTTCACCCGTTCCAACTTTCTTATTATTTTCCAATAACCGTACCCGACTAACAGAACTTTAACGGGGTTAATTTTTTGATGACGTGGACTGTACACGTGGATTTTTTTTTTATTTTTTTTTAAATTTGGAGCCTTCTAGCTGACGTGGTCTAATCCTTAACACATTTACCCCTTTTTAAACCCAAACCCTAATTCAAGAAACCAGATCGAAATGTCGTTGTCTTCAACAAGCCGATTGAGGGAAAAGTCGTCGTCTTCAACAAGCAGATTGAGGGAAAGGTTCAAAGTTGATCTAGATGGGCACATCTACTGCTACCACAATGAGGTCTCCGTTCGTAGGACTGCTGGGAAAAAAGCGAAGCATTGTGGGGAAGAATTTTATGGATGTTCCTACTGGCCGGTAAGTCTAATTAAATCAAAATTGCATCCCGTATAACCCTAATTGATCCTTACTCTCTGTTCTTTGATTCTAGAATGGGGATTGCGAGTTTTTCGTTTGGAAGGCTGAGGTTGACAACATGTGTAGCGTGATGACTGGTCAAGAAAACGCTGCTGCAATGGACAATCTTAAAATCAGAAACTTGGAATTGGAGAAGTACATTTTGGTGGATGAGAACACTAAGTTGAAGAAACAGTTGTCCCGGATCAAAAATTTCAGAAATGTTGTTGTTTTGATCAATTTAGTCAACTAAATACAAACAGTTTATGCTAAAAATCAAAATAAGCCAACCTTGCATATCATTAATTTGGAACAAAAGTCAGGTTACTAGTCTTTGCCAAACATACATTCAAAATAAGATAAACACATTCAAAATAAGATAAACACATCAAACACATCAAACTAAAGGTTCTGGCTAAACAAAATAAGGTAAACACATAATCATTAACTTCATGGTTGGCTTGGTGTTATCACTTGACTGCACACAACTTCACTTGCTTGACTGGATGTAGGTACATTACCCCTGCCCCTACCTGCACCTCTGCCTGCTCCCCTGCCTGCACCCTTGCCCCTACCTGCACCTCCCCTGCCCCTGCCTCTGCCTCTACCTCTAGTAGCTGATGATGGTGCTTGTGGTGCTTGACTTGGTTGACTGTTTGAAGTAGTACCAGTCTCAACTACATTGACCACCTTCCTTGGCCTGCCCCTTGGCCTTTTAGCCACTGGTTCAAAGGAATCAATCTTAGGACACCTACTTTTATTATGCCCCCTCTCTTTGCAACAACTACATGTCATTATAACACCATGCTTTGTCAGTTTTCCAGCTTTTTTGGGATCCTCATGAGGGTCCCTTTTCCTATTTTTCTCTGGCCTTCCTGGTTGTAATTTGATTGGTGGGGGGTCAAGTGGAGATTCAACAACAGGCTAGAACTTTTGACTTGGCAAAGGTGGGATTTTAAACTCATAAGCCTTCTTGTAAATATCCTTAGTGTAACATGCATCAACATAGTCTTCTATTACCCTTGGAATGAATGAAATCACTCCACAAGCATGTTTGCAAGGAATGCCAGTTAGATCCCACTTCCTACATGTGCAGGTTCTCTGTAGCAAATCAACTGCAACCTCATCAATATCTCTCACTTGAAAGACTTCAAAATCAGATGGAAATATCAAAGAATCATGAGTTCTGTTCTTCTCTTTGTCCAATTTCACCTGGATCTTAGGACAAACCACAAACTCTTTGGACAAAATTTCTCTATGTATCTTCACAAGTCTGGACATCACAGCTACCCTTATGTCCTCTAGCATGTCTATTAGATGTTTATTCCTTGATTAGACAATATACCCATTGAAAGTTTCTGCCATGTTGTTCACAATCACATCAGAGTTAGTCCAAGTGTTTAAGAAGCATCTTGAGAAGCACTTTGGATTCTGTTTCATGAAAGCCTCATAAGCATCATTTGAAAGCTTCTTCATTTCTTCAATTGCCAAATTATAGTCAGCCTCATTATATGCCCTAACAGCTTGCCAAAATACTGCCTTCAAGTCAGCACCCTGCCAAAATAATTGCCAAATTAAAGTCAGCACCCTGCCAAAATAATTGCAAAATTAAAGTCAATACCTTAAAAGTCTTATACCAATTAGCATATATGTGTCTTGCACAGTTCCTGTGTTCAGAATTTGGCCAAATAGAGCATACTGCATTCATTAGACCCTGTCATAAAAGAGAACAATATATCATTACAATGCATTCATCAAAAAATTATAATAAACATCTAAAAGTTGAGGTAGTTTGTACCTTTTGCTGATCTGAAATAAGAGTCCAACCATCACCACCATCACACACATCCAAGCAGTTCCTTAGTTGCACCATAAACCACTCCCAGCTATCATTATTCTCCCCTTCTACAACAGCCCATGCTAGTGGGAACATCTGATCATTGGCATCCCTTCCAACTGCTGCCAATAACATTCCTCCCAAGAAAGTCTTCAAGAAACAGCCATCTAAGCATAAAATTTTTCTACAACCACCAAGGAACCCTCTCCTCAACCCATCAAAGCAAATAAACAACCTAAAAAATGTATCTGGATCATTTGGATTTGCTGGAGGGGCAGTTACCAGATTAAAGATTGAGGTTGGGTTTGCCCTTCTTAAAGCTGCTAAGTATGACCCTAACTTACCATAGTGTTCTTTCATTGAACCATGTAACATCCTATGGGCATAAGACTTGGACTTATAAGCTAACCACTTACCAATAATCACCTTATACTTCTCTCTCACAGCAAGAATGATTTCCTTTGCTGGCCAATTTGGCCTAGCTTTAAACATTGGTAGAAATTCAGTTGCTATGAACCTAGCAGTTAACTGTCTATTTTTAGACATACTTCTTTGACAGTTGTGTTTGTTCTTCACAGTTTTCACCATATAACACTCAATACCCTTATGAAATGAACAATACAAGCTAAATGGACACCCATCTACACAACTGACTCTTATCCTGCCACATCTGTTTTTATTGCTATCTGAAATCACCAAACTCCTTCCAGTGGACACTGCCTACCTCCTAATAGCATCTTTAAAGGCTTCTCTAGTTGGAAATCTAATCCCTACTACCCAATTAAAGGACTTCCATTCTGTTTCTTCATCTATAACAGGAACTTGAAGTTTATACTTAGTACCTCTAATGTTGTCATCTTCACTATCTCCAGGAGTGTTGACATCCCCATATGAGTCCTCATAACTGCTATATGCCTCTTCTACTTCAACTTTATCCTGAACATCACCATACTCAACAACTTCATTCTCATCTTGTGGCTTCAGACATGAATCAAGTAGCTTCTTCTTTGACTCAGCAGCCTCTTTATGCACCTGTTGCCTTGCTACTTGTGAATCTTTCCATTCATCATCATGATCTGAATTGGCACTAATCACATCATCAGACCAAACAATTGAAGATTCAGATCCTCCATCTTCACTATCTGAATAGTCTGAATCATCTGAGTTCTCAGATTCAGATACATGTATTTTATCAGCCTCAGATCTAGTAATTACCTCAACTGGTAGTCTCCTTGCTTGAGATTTGGTCCTACCTTTGGTAACCGGTTGTGAAGTACCATCAGCAGGTGAAGTACCAGCAGCAGGTGACTGTGCTTCAACAACCGGGCTACTGGGCTGGGCTTCAACAACCGGGCTACTGGGCTGGACTTCAATAACCGGGTCAGTGGGCTGACCTGTGTTTACTTGGGTACGAGGGGGACGTAAAATTGGTCCATTTTGTATAAATACTTCAATCGTATCTTGCTTCCTAGCCACTTGCATAAGATCAGAGTCACCAAACAACCTTTTCCAAATATTTTTCTCGGATGAAAAGAAGTAAATGTGAAAATCTTTGGTGTTGTAAGAACCGGTTTCAATGACATAATCAACAAGTTCAAAGTATGAAACCTTATCAACTTCAATTTTTACTTCAATTGTTTCACCTCCAACATACCTTAGAATTGGAGAAACTGGATAATGATCGTGGAATGTACCTCCATGATTAATCTTGAAGGTGACGAACTCGTCCATCTATAAAACCTCGACAATCGACAGTGGGGGAGCTTATCGTATCTTCAATCGCCGGGAGGGAAAATCGCCGGGAGGGAAGTTAGGGTTTTTTTTAATTAACCTCGTATATGAGAGAATTGGCTATAAAGGGTCCAGATTTAAAAAAAAATAAAAAAAAAATCCACGTGTACAGTCCACGTCATCAAAAAATTAACCCCGTTAAAGTTCTGTTAGTCGGGTACGGTTATTGGAAAATAATAAGAAAGTTGGAACGAGTGAGGGGAATTTCCTGAGTTGGGATTATTTATGGCCAATTTATGATAGTTGGGATTATTAAATTCCAATAACCCTATACAGAATAGTAAATAGAAGAGGAGATAAGACCACCCACATCAATACATCCTAAATACCACCTAAATACCACCTTTTTGGTCCAGTCAGCATGCCACATCATGTACTTCCCACATACCACAAAACCCACTTTTTTTCCACATCAAGTACTTCCCCACATACCTCCTTTATTTTCCACATCACCATTTTATTTAATCTTTATTTTAAAAACTAGTTAACTAATTAATTCTTTTATTTAAAACGTATATTATTTTAATTTAAAAAAAAACTTATCGACATAATTAAAATAATATTTTTTTTATAAAATAAATAAATAAATATTTATTTATTTAAATTTTTAATCATTATTATTTGAATATTAAATCATTTAAAATAATAATATTTAATAGCCAACGGCTAGTTTTTCAAACTTAGATATTTTAGCCAACGGCTAGTTTTCAAAAGGTTATAAATAGAGCTCAGATTCACACATCTATTCTCATTTCACAACCATCAACCAACCTCTACCACCACCATGTCTAGCACACCTCCTGAAGATGTATCAGAGCACTACCGTTATTAAACTGAAGTACATAAATTTCAAACCACTAAACGAAATACAAAAAAACTAGCCGTTATTAATATTTTATATTAAAAAACTAGCCGTTATAATAAGACAAAAAAAAAACTAACCGTTTTTTAAAAAAAAGTTATTAAATTTAATGTTTTAATTAATTATGAATTTTAGTAATTTTTTCAGATTTTTTTAAAATTTATTTATATTTTATTTGTATTATTAAATGTTTAAATAAAACAAAATAAAACAAATATGTTAAAGGAAAAAAAAAAAAGAGAATAATCCAGTGGGTCCCGCAATGTCTCGTACGTGAGGGTTTGTAACTACGTACGTACGCGCGTACGTACGTAACCCACATCGGTTACGTACGCCGTACGTACGTACGTACGCCCGTAAATCCCACCGATGTGGGTGGTCTAAGGGGCATAATCAGCAACGGCACACGCTTTCTCGCGTCCGATCTCCGTTCTCGTAACCTCCCATTAAAATCACGTCCCATTCAAATCCCAACGACCCTTCCACCGCCATCTCAACCGAAAGGGCTATTTCTTTCTAGATTCGCAGTCTCAGATATTAAAAGCTCCTCTGAAACCCTAAAATAACCCTAAAATACTCTCTCAATCTCAATCTATGGAGATCGCTCCGGCGATGCTCGACGGAATTGAACAGGCCGCCGCTGTTAACGCACCGGCTTCGACTCTGACATCTCAGAGTCTATCGCTCGGTAACATGAATTCTTCCGGCAGCAGGTACGAAGATGACGATGATGACGAGGAGGATGTTTGCCGGATCTGTCGGAACACCGGAGACGCCGATAATCCTCTTCGGTATCCTTGTGCTTGTAGCGGTAGTATTAAATTTGTTCACCAGGACTGCCTTCTCCAGTGGCTCAATCACAGCAACGCTCGCCAGTGCGAGGTTCGATTATCTTCTTTATTTATTCGTTTCATTTCATTTCATTTGATTTGGTTTTACTCCTGTTTTGTAATTTTAGATGGTTATTCCGATTTAGTTTTTAGTTACGAATGAGTCCTTCATCATATTTGGGGAAAATTGTGCTTTAACAGGTTAATATTTCGTACTAGATAGAAAGTATTTACTTTTAGGTATAGCTGAACTTGAGATCAATGAAAGGGCATCTGAATTTTAGACTTCATGACAGAATAATAATCGGCATGGTTGTTGTTACTAGCTATTTTGAACATGTTCTTGACTAGGTTTAAGGGAATACACCGTGTAGCCATCATCTTCTCATCTAGATGAAGTGCTGTTAATTGAGAAGTGTTATTGTTGGATCATTTATTTTTTGGTGGGTGAAGATATTAATAGCCGGTACTGTAGTTTACCAGCCACTGACAAATTGATGGTAGATTGACTTTAGTAGCTATATGCCTAGGGTAAAATTGCGCAAAGTTTTTGTTATGTCTTCTCGCTGTTTTTATTGGTGACAGAGAACTATAGATTAACATATGATTGTATATATATACACACACACACAATCTAAAAAGCTATATGTACAATTGTACATGCACAAAACCTTCCCCGTACGAAAGGTGCGCCACTAGACCGCGCCTCTTGCCACTTTTTGTATAACCTGTTTCTATGGAAGGCTAGTTTCTATGCAAATGACAAGAAACAATCATCAAAATATGAACTTGAACAACATCCTACAAAAAATATACCCAACGTCCCAACATGTTATCTAAAACATATAATAAGAAAAACATAAATTTAAATCACTGGGTTATTTTCAAATTAATGAACTTTAATAAATACATATAGGAAGCATAACCAAATTTAAAATTATACAAAATCTACGCCAAATTGTTGTGAATCTCATGGTTGAGAAACCAAATGGCAGAAAATACAAACATGTAGGTAAGAGTGAGTCAAACTTGAAGGACCCGTTAATTAAGAGAGCTTTTAAGCCCAAGAGAGGTTTTAACACTAGATCCAGAATGTCCAGAGGGATCCCACAGAGAAGAGATTTTCTTGGGCTTAAAACCTCTCTTGATTAATTGGTCCTTTACATGTTTGTATTTTCCGTCATTTGGTTTTTCAACCGCGAGATTCACAACAATACCCATCCATATCATCACCATCATCATGGTCTACAAGCATCTTATCCTCCATTTTGTTCTGCAAATTAGTATGATAACAACCAAAAGAATTTTAAAAAAAAATGTCAAACAAGGAATATCACCGTTGAGCTCTATGAAATTTTGTGTGAAGAGTTGAAGAAGAAGATGTAGTGTCTATATATAATAAAGTATTTCGACGGTTTCCTTTCCTAACGGGCAATGAAGTATGACACAATGGACTTGATTTGGCGGCTTGATAATGTTGATAATAAATATTTGTTACTAAATATTATTTGCATGGTTATCCTCTAGAATTTTAAAAAACAAATATATAGCAATCACCATATTTGAGTTTTGACTTCCTACGTGAATTTAAAATTTTAAATATCTTCAATATTTGGCGTAGATTTTGTATAATTTTAAATTTGGTAATGCTTCATATTTGTGTTTATTAAAGTTTGTTAATTTTAGAATAGAGAAACTTGTATGATTGTTTCTTGTCATTTGCATAGAAACTAGTCTTCCATAGAAAGTGTCCCCTTGCTTTAGCTAGTCAGAAGCGATCACCCTAGCCTCAAGCATAAGCTTGCGTCTAGGTGTGCTTTTAATACCCAGACTTTTAGCATTCATGCCATAGTTGCATACAAGTTCTGTGTAGGATGTAGTTAGGATTTTTAAGAATCTGATTAAGTCTTTTCATTTGACCTGTTTAGACTGTTATATGATTTCGTTTAATCTGTATATCAATCATACAAGATTTTTTTTGTGTTTTTGCTGTTATGATATTGATGTCTATGGTCAAGGATTGGAGGCAAGTTTGACTTTGCAGTTGAACAGGTTCCTTCCAAATAAGAGTTCGTTTGTTATGCACGTTAAACTTGGTTTTTCATTTCACTTTAGTTAACACAATATTCTGTGTGTTGATAGATATGTTATGATGTGGATCCAATGAAATGAACAATGGACATCTCTAGTTTCATGGAAAAAAGGATACTTATAAGTTATAAACAAAGTCTATGACCTTTCTTCTTTTCTATAGACTTTATACAGTATTGTCAGTGGAGTTTGTTCTCTCTTCACTCTTGTATGTGCTTTTAAACTAGTTATCTCAAATTGCTTTTTCAGGTTTGCAAGCACCCGTTTTCATTCTCACCTGTGTATGCTGAAAATGCACCTGCAAGGCTTCCTTTTCAAGAATTTGTAGTTGGGATGGCAATGAAAGCATATCATGTGCTACAGTTCTTTCTACGGCTCAGTTTTGTGCTTTCTGTATGGCTTCTGATCATACCATTTATAACTTTTTGGATATGGCGTTTCTCGTTCGTTAGGAATTATGGTGAAGCCCAGGGACTGTTCTTGAGTCACATTTCCACTACTGTTATTCTTACGGACTGCCTTCATGGTTTCTTACTCTCTGCAAGTATAGTATTCATTTTTCTTGGGGCCACATCCTTAAGGGATTATTTTAGACATTTGAGAGAAATTGGTGGCCAGGAGGGTGACAGAGAAGATGAAGGAGATAGAAATGGTGCGCGTGTCCCTAGAAGACAACCAGTTCAAGCCAACAGAAATGTTAATGGTGAGGGGAATGGTGAAGATGCTGGTGGGGCCCAAGGAATTGCAGGGGCTGGTCAGATGATTAGAAGAAATGCAGAAAATGTTGCAGCCAGATGGGAGATGCAAGCAGCTCGTCTTGAGGCACATGTTGAGCAGATGTTTGATGGTTTGGATGATGGGGATGGTGCAGAGGATGTTCCTTTTGATGAGCTAGTTGGCATGCAGGGCCCTGTTTTCCATTTGGTGGAAAATGCATTCACTGTGAGTACAATTTTTTAACCTGTACTTGTGCAAGAAATGGGAGCTGAAGGACTAATTCTTTCACATTTTATTTTGTTTTAACCCATGGATGCTAATTCTGTACACCTTCTCTTATCTACAGGTTCTTGCAAGTAACATGATATTTCTTGGGGTTGTAATCCTTGTGCCTTTCCACCTAGGACGGTTTATACTCTACCATTTGTCGTGGATGTTATCATCAGCCACCACCCCTGTGTTATCAACCAGTGGTCAGCTTAGTGAACAAGCACTCGCTTTGGCTAACATTACATTTAAGAATGCGCTGACTGGGGTCACAAATATGACATCTGATACCAACTCAGACAACAATGTGATTGGCCACGTTGCAGAAATGTTAAATGTGAATTCTACTGGACTTGCCGAGTCATCAAACAATGTCACGGTTCCGGTTTCATCAGATATTATAAAAGGGGTGGCCATAGGGGCATCACGGTTGTCAGATGTTACAACTCTTGCTGTTGGATATATTTTTGTTTTCTCACTTGTCATTTTCTACTTTGGAGCTATTGTGGTGATTAGATACACCAGAGGAGAGCCTCTGACCATGGGAAGGTTTTATGGTATTGTTTCTATAGCGGGGACAATTCCTTCACTCTTCAGACAGTTTGTGGCAGCAATGAGACATTTAATGACTATGATTAAGGTCGCCTTCCTGTTAGTTATTGAGCTAGGGGTTTTCCCTCTCATGTGTGGATGGTGGTTAGATTTTTGTACTATAAGAATGTTTGGCAAATCTATGTCTCAAAGAGTTGAGTTCTTTTCATTATCTCCATTAGCAAGCTCACTGATTCATTGGGTTGTAGGCATCGTCTACATGTTACAAATATCCATATTTGTCAGCCTTTTGCGTGGGGTATAGTCTGCTAACCTTTCAATAAAACATGTTTAACAAATCAATTTCAAATTAAATTTTGTTGAATTCCGTTCACATGAATTTGCAGGTATTGCGTAATGGAGTTCTTTATTTTCTACGAGATCCAGCTGATCCCAATTACAACCCATTCCGGGATCTAATCGATGACCCTGTGCACAAGCAT
This sequence comes from Deinandra increscens subsp. villosa, assembly GCA_039602395.1. Lineage (NCBI taxonomy): Eukaryota > Viridiplantae > Streptophyta > Magnoliopsida > Asterales > Asteraceae > Deinandra > Deinandra increscens. The sequence goes on from JBCNJP010000007.1 coordinate 122,179,415, forward strand.
GCCCGTAGGGTTCTATTATCAGTCACTGTTTATGGAAGCTTAATTGTAATGCTTGTATTTTTGCCAGTTAAGCTTGCCATGCGAATGGCTCCATCTGTTTTCCCTCTTGATATATCGTAAGTATTTTTTTTCATAAATTTCTACTGCATTTGGTATTTTTACTCACAGTCATGTTTTGCATTCTGTTTTGCAGAGTATCAGATCCATTTACTGAGATCCCTGCTAACATGCTTCTCTTTCAAATTTGCATCCCGTTTGCTATCGAGCACTTTAAGTTAAAGGCAACAATCAAGTCACTTCTTCACTACTGGTTTACTGCAGTTGGATGGGCTCTTGGTTTAACAGAATTCTTATTACCCAGTTCTGAAGATGATAATAGACAAGAAAATGATCAGCCGGATGGCCAAGACAGAGCCATGGTTGGATATTTGGCTCCTGAAGATCTAAACAGAGCCAGGCAGGCAGCAGCTGATGCTAATCTTGCAGAAGAAGCTGATGGCGATGAACAACCCGATTCAGAGTAAGTTATTGCAATTTTTTACAACAATGTGAATACCAAATCATGAATTGCTTGCGCATTAAATATCTTTTCACAACGTACATTTCCAGCTGTCATGGTTTATGTGATTTTTATTTTTTATAATATTATAGGAGGTATGGATTTGTGCTCTGTATTGTGATGCTTTTGCTGGTGGCATGGATGACACTTCTAATCTTTAATTCTGCTATAATTGTGGTACCCGTATTCTTTGGACGAGCGCTGTTTAACTCGGTTCCTCTTCTCCCAATTACGCATGGCATAAAATGCAACGGTAAGAAATCTAAATGGAAGATCTGTTTGTCATTCTTGTGCAATGCTCTAAAAGCTTATATGATACTTTTCGCTTCATTGAAAACTAACCTCCATTTTGTTTTGTTGGTCTAGTATTACATTAGTACTCACAAAAACCACATAAAATACTTTTTAAACCGCTATGTTCTTTGGTTTGGAAAGATTTTTTGATGTTTCTACATTAACGGTAGAGATGATAGTTTTGTCCCATTTGCTTATGAGGGGGTCAATTTGATACATGTTATCCTGAATGGTCACATGTATCACATCAGTAAATTAGCTAGAATGATACAGGTCAAACAGGTTGAAAAGTTGTCAAAAGTGCATTGTAAGGCATGCAATTTTCTGAATCGTTTCTTTCAAACATTTTGTAAATAATTATAAAACATTAACCAGTTACAACAAAGAAAAAGAGTGAAGCTGGTTGAAGCATCCGCAACTGAATAAGTCTGTTATCTCCTTCTGTTTCATGTTTTGAGAAATATATGTTGACTATGCAATTACTATTTCTTGTAGATCTGTATGCGTTCATTATTGGAAGTTATGTTATCTGGACTGCACTGGCTGGTGTAAGATATTCAGTTGATCAGATTAAAACAAGGAGAGCTACAGTTTTGTTAGGTCAAATAATGGACTGGTGTTCCATTGTTGTGAAAAGTTCTGTATTGTTGTCTATTTGGGTAAGGCTACACTTCCTGTTAGCTCTTTCTCTCCTGTCCACTAGGTTTGACTTTTGTTTAACTTTCTTTAATGCTATCTTTTTTACAGGTTTTCATGATCCCAGTGTTGATTGGCCTACTGTTTGAGCTTTTGGTCATCGTACCAATGCGGGTGCCTGTGGATGAAAGCCCAGTTTTTCTGTTGTATCAGGATTGGGCTCTTGGACTTGTCTTTCTGAAGATATGGACTCGACTGGTGAGTTACCACTATCTTTTTAACATAACAGCATGGATTTCATCATTGTCAAGTTATTATCTGTTGTTGGCATATGTATATTCAGTTCCAAAAGTTTATTTGTCTTGTAACTAATTTATGATTAAGGCTGTCTTGGTTTAGGGATGCAAATGAGCCAAACCTGAGCTTAAGGCTGATAAAGCTCGAGCTCAGCTCATTGCGAGCCCTATGTCCAGAGTCTGATCTCAGCTTGTGAGTGATTTTATAAGCTCAAGCCCGGGGTCGTTTGTTATTTAATAATTATATGTGTGTGTGTGTGTATTTTTATTTATATATACATAAGATACACTCTAAGTCACTTTATCGCTATCATATATATAATAATATTACTATATATTATATATTATCATATTTATATAAGTAATAGGCTCGTGAGCCTCTAATCAAGCTTGGTCTATGAAGGTTAAGCTTGGGCTCATACTAAATGAATTCCAATTTAGGCTTGGGCTTGGTCGCAACGTCATGAAAGAAATGTCAGAAATTAAGCTCACAGTTTTGAGTTCAGCCCTGAACTACTACAACTTTTGTTTGTTAAAACGAGGACAGAAAAGAAGTACCTAACCCTTGTATATACTAAAAAACAAAAACCAATCCTAACATGATTCTAACTCATTAAATAATCAACCCTATCCTAGTCATACTAGAAAAGCAAATAAAAGATAAACTAGACAAGCTAAAGTATTCAAATTATAGTTTTCATCTTTTCTTCCTTATTGATCCAAATTAGACTGACAAAAATTATTCGGTTGACTCGTTACCCAAATTTTGCTACATTGACTTGTATGCAATCCTTTCAATTTCGTATTATATATGCTAATATGTGATGTGAAGCATATATATCTGACTTAGTTCTCCATCTCCAAACAGGTAATGATGGATCATGTACTTCCTCTGGTGGACGACAGTTGGCGAGTAAAGTTTGAGCGGGTGAGAGACAATGGTTTCTCAAGGCTGCAAGGCTTTTGGGTATTACGTGAGATTGTGGTCCCCATCGTCATGAAGCTTCTAACTGCTTTGTGCATTCCTTACGTATTAGCTAGAGGGGTATTTCCAGTATTTGGGTACCCATTAGTGGTCAACTCAGCTGTTTACCGATTCGCCTGGCTAGGGTGCCTTGGTTTTAGTTTGTTGTGCTTTTGTGCCAAGAGGTTCCATGTCTGGTTCACCAACCTTCACAACTCAATAAGAGATGACCGCTATTTGATTGGCCGGAGACTTCATAACTTTGGGGAAGACAAACAAGAGCCCCCTCGTGAGGCGGGTCCTGTTGTCGAGACTTCAGGCTTTGTGGGATTTGCACTAGCGAGAGGTAACGGCGGCGAAGCTGATTTAGGGTTGAGGCATAGGCACAATGTTCCACTGGTGGACTGAGAAGGGTGGTGTGGTAAGCAATAAATCCTTAATTTAACTTCTTTTGTGTTCTGTGTTGTGTTTTTCTTAGTTTTGTGAATATGGGTTGGTGGCAAGGTAGGTAAATAGGTATAAAGATACAAAACCTTGATGTATGTTAAGGGTCATGTGAAGAGGGCATTTACTATTTTAACATATTGTGCAATCATGTTTATTTGCATCATTGGGCATCAACAAAGGTGCACTTAACGGCTTAAGCCTGGTAAAAAATTGGCGGGCTAGGCTGGGGTCGTACCGAGTTTTAAGTACTACAAAACCTGATTTTGTTGTGATGTAGCTTGTTCATACTGTGTAATAACTTGATTGTATTTTTTGTCTTCTGTATTAGTTTTTACATCAATTTATTTGATCCGTTGAGGACTTGAGGTGTAAAATATGTTTTGTATGTTGCCTAATTCGAAACATAACTGAGATCTTCTGTTGAAAAGTGTATTTTTCTTAACATCATGAAACATGGATATTGTTGCCATTCACGCGTGACTTGCATGGGAATTGTGGGTCATGATTGACACAAATCAAATTCACCCAATTGGCACACGGGTCATGAGACTTGCAACGGCCGTTAAAAGGGTTACTTACGAGCATATGTTGGTTTGGGTTATGTTTGTATTGAACGGTAAACTAAAAAAAGCTTAAAATTAAGGTATTTGTATATCACCGTTCTAAATTTGAGAAATGTGTATTTTTCCCAAGAAGTATGTAATTTTTTTTAAAATAAGGAGATATATGCAATTCCTCCTAAGATTTAATTACCATGACAAGAGTACCCAATAAGATAAGAAACTGAGATGGATGAAAGTATAACTCCCAGCTGTGAATATCATCACTCCCTTGCATTAGATGACGTACGAACACTTTTGCTACATGGTGGTCCTTTGTTGAAAAAACGTATTGACCCGTTGGAACAATTAGGGCGCGTTTGGTTGTGGAAAACATGGGGTGTTTTCCATTTCTGTTTTCTAAGAAAACATGGAAAACAGAAAACGCGTTCTAGTGATAGTTTTCTGAAAAAAATTTCCTAGAAAACAGAAAATACAGTTTTCCATTCTTTTAACTAAATTTGGAAAATAGTTTTGCATTGTTTTCCAATTTCCGTTTTTTATTTTCCAGAAAATGGAAAACACATCTTTTGGTTAGATCGCGTTTTCAAAATTTTCCAAGTGTTTTCTAGAAATGGAAAACCCATTTCATTTTCTAGAAAACTGAAAATGGAAAACTGGAAAACGTTTTCCACAACCAAACGCAACCTTAATGATGTTGATCAACCCTCAAACCTGCTCGATCAATAGTCAGTCTGCCATTTAAGTTTCTGAATTAGCACTAATATATTTTTTGTATTGCAAGTAGAAGAAAATTGATACCACAGGTGCTTCAATTTTGTTCAACTCAATCCGTTTTTTCCGGGGTTAACTTACGAGCTGTCAAATTGTCAAACACGAGGATCGGAAGAAATTGGGCTCATACACATGTGTTTTCTGAAGAAGGGGGCTTTTGGGAAAGTGGACAAACAAGATCACGGCAATATTTTTATTTGCCACAATCTACACCGGAAGCGTCACATATAGGTAAAGGTTACGCTAGCTACACCCTCTCTCAAGGGCCGACATGTAGCATTTGTGCATGATTTATGCACAATGTAGCATTTGTGCATGATTTATGCACAATGGTGACACATAATGCAACTTTTATGCCTATCGTTCTAGAAAGGGGAGCTAAAGGCGTAAATTTTACACTCTAGGTTGACATCAAGTGTAAGTTATGCCCACAAAGCCATGTATCCGAGTGTTTAGAGTGTCTAATCGACATAACATTAACGTTATATGGCTCTTTCGATATGAACGTGTCAAAAGAAAACATTTGTTGTGATTCACTTCATCCACCTTACCTTATAGAACGTAATTTTACGCATATCTTGTTCATAAATGTTACATGTAATTGTTTTTTTATGGAAGTTGTTTTTTATGGAAGTCCTTTTGTGAATAATTCATTTTGTTTAATGTTTGTTTGATACGAGTAAATTACCCCGACATTCCATGGGATGTACAGTATATTTTGCCTACGCTTAAAGAATAATTTTAATTTTGTTTTAGTCCTAGTTGATTGACACTTTGTAATATTTTGGGTTCCTAGGTCAAACTTCTAATTTTTAAAAGAAAAATCAGACATGTTTGATGTGAACGCACATTACATGAACAATAGGCTTTGTCCTAAGGACCACAAAAATATAGACCAAAAGTATTACAAAGTGTTAAAAATCAAATACATAGAATTTTCAAACTTAAGAACCGAAACAAAATATTTACAAACCACATAAGAGATAATTTATCATTTTTCATTGTTTTTCAGTGACTATAATAAACTACATGTTTACATCTATGGACTACAACAAGGAATTTTATTTTGTAGAGTTGCTCCATAATTAAATACTATTTAATTATTATAAATGTGAACCACTTTGATATTATTTACCCTAAAATGCCCTTTGACTCTTTTCCTTTTAAAATAGCCACTGATACACGATACACGGTCGCCAATGACCATGGAGGTTCTCGGGACGACTGTGAAGATTCTCGAGGCGACCCTATATTTTTTTAAATTCGAGATGACCCTGGAGATTCTCGAGACGACCGTGGAGCGGTGGAGGTTCTTGAGACGGCCATGTAGGTTCACGAGACGACCATGAAGGTTCTCGAAACGACCGTGAAGATTCACGAGACGATGTACGGTGGAATGCTATTTTAAGATTAAACTTTGTCAAATAGTTATTTTAGAGATAAGTATGATTAAAAAAAAGCTAGTTTAGTATTTTTCCCTTATGAATTGGGGACGTGAAGCCGCTCGCTCATTTAACCGTGAACCAAACCGACTTTTCCAGACGGTTTGAATTTTCACCTCTCACTTTCGCGTCTCCGATTCTCCCTTCAACTACATTCATAATTTCAGCACGCAAAAATGTGACTCTCTCTCTCTCTCTCTCACACACACACACACACACACACACACACACACACACACACACGCAACCTCCTTCCGTTTCGCGTTTTCGAATTTCATAATGAGCTCGATCATGTTACCGGCGGCCTGTATTTCCGGTGTTGTTTCCGCCGCACGACATCTCCTGTCACCGTCTACATCCTCACAGACTAGCGGTTTTCTCCGCGGCCACTTTTCTTCTACGTTTTCGTCACTACGGTTCTCCGATCGCGATTCTAGCCGTTTGCCTGCGGTCGTTCAATCCGTCGCTGCTGGCTCCATTAATTCGACAACCGTAAGGATTTCATTTTGAATCATGTATCGCTTGTGACAGATTCTAGATGTTTTTGTATATTTTGTATGCCGAATTGTGTTGCTTTGGATGTCTTGTTCGCTGTTCACCTTTACTTTTCAGAATTCAGATCTGATATAAGAATAAAAGGTGACATGACATGTAGCTTTTGTTTTGTTGTGAGTGATCAAATTAGGGATAGATATTTTGAGAGCAACTGCCTTTATTGAAAATTCATGTGAGTATGTTACTGTGCAATAGATATGGCCTTTCTCATTTGTCATGTGAAATTGTCTTAGCTAGCTATGGTGGTGAAGATTTGGGAATCAGAACCAGATGAATTAGAAGCTGGCAATGGCTAGTCTAAGTTGAACCTAGATTATACAATACCTAATATAGTTCTCCAAGGATGACATTTGACAAATGTTGAACTATAAAGGACTCAAGTGTTTGGCCTTGTGAGTTAACTAGAAGAATTAGATTCCATTTTCGTACTGAAAGTATCTACATTAGAATACTATATCTTATCGAAAGAATAAAATAGTGCATAGAAAGAGGGGATGAGCTAGAGAGGATATAATTGTGCCCGGATTGATGTGATGTGGAAAAGTTAATAGAGGTTGCAGGTGACCAGTTGTAACTTGTAACTGATAGAAGAGCCCAAATTTCATTCATGTTCTTACGGAAAAAATTATCTTACCTTGCGTTCAAGTAAACATTCAGTATTTCAGTGTCTATCTTATGGCACGATACTTAATATCTTAGTCTGAGCTGGGTGACGAACTTTTTTCTGAATTTAACAAATATAGATGAGAGTGAAGCAGGACTAAAATAGAAAGATAGAAATTATTCCTAGCATACATTCAGCTTCTTTCTTCTGTCTTGCTTATTTGGAGCAAATATTTGATATGAATATGGTACAGAACTTCCAGCCTTTGAGTAGGGCAACAAACACCCACTTTCTGAGGTTTCCATATCCATCAGTAATTGGTGCTCACCAGTTTATTGGGGAATCAACTACATTTGAGCATGCTTAGGTGATTGCAAGTGTTAACTTATGTTGCATCCTGTCACTCTCTTTTCTAATTTGGAATGTGAATTTGCAGCCCACAGATGAACCATACACAATTGCTGATTTTATGACAAAAAAAGCAGACTTACTTGTGGTACAAACATCAACAACTTTGGACAAGGGTATGCATGAGATTGAAGTTTTGCTATAGTAAATTTACAAATCAGATATGACATCATGATTTTCTGTTCTTGTATGAACAGCACTAGAGATTCTTGTGGAGAAAAGAATTACGGGCTTCCCAGTAGTTGATGCTGATTGGAACTTGGTATGTTCTTCCCTTGCCCTAGTCATCTTTTTGCAGCTTGAGCTAAAGCGATAGGGCTATTTTTCTCGATCTTTTTTTTGTCATTTCATCATGAAAGAACACATTATTTTTGTAAATGTCTGCAGGTTGGTGTCGTTTCAGACTATGACTTGTTAGCGCTTGATTCAATTTCAGGTACTATTCTTTATTCCTAGAAACTCAACTTGTTAGATTATATTTCTGATAATTATAAATTCTTTTTGCTAGTTGCTGAATTATTCATTTAAGATTTTTGTAACATTCTGTTAAGAAAAATTCCAATAGTATTATATTAGTTCGAGAAATCACAAAAGAGACATTGTTATCACTTATCAACTGGTATTTTGTGCCTGAACGTCAGATGTTTTGGTGTATCAATGTCTAACGCAACTTTAGATAAATGTATCAAACTGTTTAGATGTCCTGGATCTATATATTGTCCTCTAAGTGTTAAATGGAACCAATTTACTGTCCCTCTTTTACAATGTCATTCGTTTGATGTACGTTGACATTTTTTGTCTTAAGCTTTTCCTGGATAATGTTCAAAAAATCATGCTCACATGGGGACTGTAAATCCTTTTTCCCTAGTTCAAATCCGGGTGCCGGTTCATCAACAAACGAATCAAAATATCTTATTCTGTTCTGCACATATAACTCAATCAAGTTTTAAATTTTTTCTAAGAAATTAATATATCCGGAGGAATTGGAATTTGTCAAAGGAATTAGTATTTGTCATGCATTTGGTTGACGATAATCATGTTTGATGTGTCAATTTGTTAAAGAAGTTGGTTAGTAGTGGTGGTGGCCAGGGCGGTATCGGCAGCTGTGGTAGGGGGCGGCTATAGTAGGGATAGTGATGGCAGTCACGGTGGTTAGAGTTGAAGATTTCAAGTCCTTTGGTTTATTTTTTCCACAATTTAGAATGAGAATGTTCCTTCACTCAATTCACTCAATGCTGTAAAATTGCTAGAAGCTAGCAGGGCCTAGGGATTAATCGGGATGCAATAGGGATTAATTGGGAAAAATCAATAGGTGGCAGGTTACAGATAAGCGACTAGGCGCGCCGCCTAGGCCGATTTTTGCAAACATGCCTTCACTCGAAGGAATTTGAGGGAATTCATTCACATTTCATTTGGTTTGCAACCGAATAATATATCATTTGAATTCAGATTCTACTTTTAACGAATTTAGTGAACCAAACAATTTAAGAATGGAATTCAGATTCCAATTCCATTGAATATCAGCAAACAAAATGTGGCTTGTTTGGTTTACTAGAATTATATTCGTTGGAATTGGAATTGAAATTTGCTAAAAGGATTTGAATTTTTAAGGAATTGGAATCTATCAAAAGAATTGGAATTTGTGATGCATTAGGGTGGCAAGACAGTCATAAAGAAATTAAAATCTATAACGGCTGCCACCACCATTCATTCTGAATATGAATTTGTGCACCTTTCTGCTGTTTATGAAGCTTTTGAATTGTAACTCCTAGCTTATCCTTTTTCCCCATACATTTATGCCGGATACCTTGTACTTATCGGTTTTCAGGTGGCAATCATGCAGACACAGTTTTGTTTCCCAATGTTGATAGTTCTTGGAAAGTACGCCAAATAATCTTCTTTTACTTATAAAAGTTCATGTGACTATTGATATTTCTTATCTTCTGTTATAGCGAATGCAAAGATCACGAATACTTCTTTATACCGCAGACTTTCAATGAGATACAAAAACTACTTGGTAAAACTGACGGGAAAGTTGTCGGGGACTTGATGACACCTTCTCCACTTGTTGTTCATGAAACCTCAAATCTTGAGGAAGCAGTAAGGTATTGTAGATCCACACTTTTTTCTTCTTTATATTTATATTTTTCATTTTTATTTATATATATTGTTTCCAAACTAGGTTGTTGCTTGAAACAAAATACCGTCGTCTTCCTGTCGTTGATGATGATGGCAAGTTGGTTGGACTTATTACAAGAGGTGATGTTGTTAGGGCTGCCCTTAAGATTAAACATGCCATTAAGAAGATGCAATTATCACAAGATGGATAGTTTATAGATCATGATTTAGAGGTCATTCATTGTAAGCATATGCTTCATATTCTCTACCAATCCACCATTCTTGTTTCTGAAACTTACCAAAGGGGAATTTGTGTCCATTAGAACGCATTCAGATTCTTGCCACTGCTGTGGAACCTGGCAGCCTTTTGACACGTACAAGTTGGATGAGTGATTCAGCAACATGAGGTATTCTGACAGATATATTGTATTGATATAGTACTGCAGTCAATACCACAATGTTTATAACTTGTTGAATTAGAGTTGCATAAATATTTGAGTAAAAAAATTGATAGGACTACAAATGATCTCAACACATATAGCTTCTTGCTAGAAACGAGTTTAAATTAAAATTTTAAGACATAGCAAACCGTAGGAGTTTATGCAAACCTGCACTCCACTAGGCTTGAGCTTTTTTAATGTTTTCAGTTGAATCCAAATTTGATGGATAACCTGAAGAGTCTATGCTTGCTTGAGTAAGGAAGATACAATCTTCTATTCTTTATTTTTTATTTATTTACAAAACAGAACCCTTTATTACACTAAAGGGGCCGAGTTAACTCTTTCACTCTTGACCGGTTTTAGTCCATAAGTACTTAGTAGTTTTAATCTTCTTCACATATTAAGCGGGATGTGTGTTTTTTATGTTGAAAACCTTGTCATTTCTAGTCTTTTATGCATCCATCGTAATGTCCCCATTGGTATAGTACGCCCTAGCTTCTTTAATGAGATGTATGATGAGGGCAATAATTAAAGTTTAATGGGTTTCAAAGTGATGTAGTACAAAAGCACAGACCTCATCTTAGGAAAGGATTGTTGTTATTCAAACTGAATCTTGAGTAATGGGTTTCAAAGAATTGTTGTTATTCAACTCATCTTGACTAAGGAAGATTCGAGTTTTTTTTTTTCTCATTAGAAATATTTTCCATAACTTATATAAAATAGAAATTTATACAATAAGATTAAGCATGGGAATATGAAATAAAAAAAAAAAACAATCCTTGAGTAAATATTTTTAAAGCTATCCATTTTGAAATAAGTTTTCAAATAACACTTATTTGAAGAAAAAAAAAACTCCTAAACCAAGCATAATGTTATCTTTTATTAATGAAGTACAAATGTTTTATAAACTAGATTTCATGATTGCCTTTTTAGATACACCCATCTACATCAAATGATACTTGTCTTGATGGTATTTCAGAGTGTCATATTTGTTTTAGTTGAAAGTTCAAATCCTATAAATATAAATGGCATGTTAAATGGTTATAGGAGTAAAGCAGAAACGTTAAAAGGATGCATCCATTGATACGGAGATGTAGGAGGGTTTTGAACTATTTATCAAAAAATATATTTTATATCACCAAACTTAAACATATATTTTTAAAACCAAAGGGGATTTCTCTTTCTTCCACTCAGTCGCTCTAAAGCTAAAACCAAGTAACACACTTTTGTTATTTTTCTAAAGATCAATTATTTAGGAATCTTCTTTATTCGTGCCAAAAAGTAGACTGTATCGAGTTAAATATCAATTCTATTTCTCAAAAACTTACAATATATTTCTAACTAGATATTTTGACGCGGATGTTGATACAAGTGTCCATTTTGGATAATGTGTAATGTATTATTATGTTTGTGTAAAAAGATAAGTTAGCCGTGTAAAATTAAAATTAAAATTATAAAAAACAATTAAAAAAATGATGATTATAATTAGAAAGCAATTTAAAAAAAATTAATAATAAGAATTAATTATGATGTGTCACGTGCCAAGAGATGAATAGAGCATATTGTTAAAAAACAATTTAAATAAATTAAAAAATGATTTAGAAAAAAATACAAATAAAAAAGTAACATATATGCCACATGAGCCATGACTGGAAATTACTATTCTTAATCACATGAACTTTGTTAACATGGTAATGATATCAACTGTATTTTATAACCGTCGCAAGTCATAATATGTATGTAAACTAATTTAAGTTAGTATGAACAATATTAGGTTACAATTGGTCAACATGGCTTCTCTTGGCGGTTGACGTGTGGCGTTTCATTTTGTTTTTTATTATATTTTTTAGTTAAACGCAACATATTTAGCAGATGAGTTTGTGATGTAATGAGTACATTCGTGTAACATAATCAATAGGTCCTACGTATACGCTCTATACTTTGAACACTCGGATTCTAATTTTAACCTCGTTATACAATCTTTTTGTATTTTCGCTTTGTTAAGTTAAAGGTTATAGAAAATCCAATTGTTTTGTGTACCCGTATTATTCTGCAACAACAGTAAATCTTTTATTAATAAAACAAACTAAAATAAGATTAGTACTTTTTAAGTATTTCAAGAATTTAAACCATTTTTTATAGAAAAATCATAGGAACATTTTTATTTATTTTGATTCTTTAAAACAGCTAATGTTTAAAACTAAGTAGATTTGTCGTTCAAATATAAACATGAAACCACACGAGAAATACGGCAACCTCCCTCCTCATATATAACCAGTTCCCTTAGCCGATCAAGTGAACATGATACCACACGAGAAATGTGCAGTGGCAACCTCTTCGATCAGTTCCGTTGAATCTTCATCCCTCACTCTCTCACCTCATCCAAGATCACTCTACGTCACCCACCCTATCTTCCCGCTAGCTCTTCTATAAAATCACAACCTCCTCGCTTAGGAAACCGCAAAAAATGGTGAAGAGGGGAACTAGACAACTAGTCCTCTTCCTTCATTATATACTATATCAAAAGCCAACTTAATTGGTGTCAAAGTGGTGGTTTTTCCTGATATAAAAACAAATTGATGTTGTCAATTAACTAAAGTAACATGTGGTATATGTTGGTTTACTGGTTTAGAGCGTTGCTTTATTAATCATGCAACCTAGGTTCGAACCTTGGTATGCAGTGGCAGACTTAGTATATTGATAAGATATTGATAAGGTAGTGTCACCGGAGTAAAACATAACATAAGAACTTAATATGTAATGTAGGTTTTCATATATAAACTAACAGTGTTTTAGTTCCCACACCAATATGGGACAAACTAAATGAAAGAAAAAAAATAAACTTTTTGTTCTCAAACCAATATGGGACAATGTAATGAATGAAACTTTTGGTGTTTTGTTCCTACACCAATATGGGATAAGGTAATGAAAGAAAAAAATAATTTTTTTTGTTCTCACACTGATTTGTTAGCGTTTTTTTTACCATACAGACAAGTCATTTAGATGTCCAAACAAACAGCACATAATGATTCAACACCTTATTGATTCAACACTTATTTACTATACAAACATCTTATTCATTTAGCACCAATTGTTATTCTTTCTGTATCTTTCATATACAGCCATGGGCACTTTTTTCTTTGGGTTATGTTCATGCTGTAGGAAAACCGTTCGCAAATTTAAATAAAAATAAATACTTTATTTAGTACGATTACAACAAATGAAATAACCTATTCTATTACAATACAAATGGAAGAAATTAGATCTACTCCTATTACAATTACAAAGAAATTAATTACGTTACAAGGAGAAATAAAGATATACAATACAATGAAATGAATAAAAATTACACTGAAATGAAATTACATACAAATGAAATGAAATATACGGATTTGAATGTAAGAAAATAAAGACAGAAAGTTCAAGGAAAATTTTTGAATGATAAATACAATTGAAAGTCAAAGAAAAATGATTTGGGAAAAATCCTTTTGTATTAGTTTAAGAAAACGAGAAAGGTTCCAAGGAACCTTGGCGAAGGCTTCGGGTCAAAACCCGGGTCCCTTAAAACAAATTCCGGGTCTACCGAAGATCCGTTTTGTTTCCCAGGGTACAATCGCCTAAACCGTATTGTACGGCCGGGATAACTCTAAGCTTGAAGTTTACCTTCGAGTTCTTGAAGATCCTGACGAACAGGAAGAAGATTGGAAGAAAGTTTTGAGAAGAGGAGAGAGTTTAGAGAGAAGAAGAATTCTTGTGAATTCTAGTGTGTTTTGCCTCAACTAATGAGGCTGTATTTATAGTGGTGGGAATTCTTGTTGAGCACTCAAAAGTTAATTCGTAGTCAAACTTTGCATTAAACGTCTTTAATGCAAATTGATTTCTAATTAACGCGGAATTACCTTAATTAGCTCAAAACGCGTTTACAGCTGTCAATCCGGAGGAATCTCCGCGTAACAGCTGGTTCCGGAAGAACTGATCTTCCGGTTCAACTCAATTCCGCTTGAACCTCTCTGCCCAGACCACACAGGTCCGCTTGGACTTCAACCGGAACACCTTCCGGTTGAACCCAAAAACAATAAGGCGGCTCTCGGCGATGCGAAGTGCAAAGTGCGCCATCAAAGCGCCACATTGCGCCTCATACGCCCACACCGCGCGCGCGCGCGTGTGTGAGTGCAAGTTAGGGCACCCCTCAGGGTCCAAGGGATGTGTCCTACTAAAGGAAACAATAGTTGGTAAGGTTCCCACCTTATAAACCACTTTTGGTTTCAATCCCCAACCAATGTGGGATGAGTTAACATGCTATACTTAGCATTTTTCTCTCTATTTTTCGCAGCTTCACAAGTTGCGAGACCTCAACTTTGAGCTTCGATATCTCATTCATACGAGCTCGGATTTGGACGTGGTTTGATGCGTTGGAAAGCCCTCACAACGTACTACACAAACCCATTAAATACAGAGGCAACAACCTATGTTATCTGTATTTTATTTTAGTCCAAAGTTGGTGAAAAACTCATTTTCACACTTAATGAAAAAACTCATTTTCCACTAGTTTTTCTCCCAAAATTCCAACACATGCAAATTAATCCCGCCCGCAGAGAACGGATTATCATTCACTGTTAATTAAATCAACAAAATATCTTTTTATAAAAACGAAGGGCAAAAAGGTAATAACAAAATTTGTTATGTGGCTGAATTCAAAAATCGCATCTAGAGAATATCATTCACAACAAAAGCCTTCACGGGATGGATTTCGGGGTTTAACCCTTGTATTTTAGACACTATAACCATAACATAACTTTCCATCAACCATGATCCCTCACGCAAGCGACTTCCCTCGAAATATAAACATATAAACCCTTTAGCAAAACGTTAGCTAAACGGCTGTGTTCGTGTCAACTTGATGGGTTGTTTAACCCATTTATTTTTAACTTTATGATTTAAAATGCAATATATGTCTTAAGTTAAATTGGTATGTAACTTTTATCGAAGTTTAAAATGTTAAAGAAAAATCAACGTAAGTTTCTGTAGTTAAAATATAATTGTTCTATATTAATTTGTAAATTTTTTTGTTAAGCATTAATATGTTAAAATATAAAATATTAAGGTTAAACAAGTGGCATTTAGGTCAATCCATGTATATCCGTGTCATGTTCGAGTTCATATGTATGACATGATTTAGTCTAGCTACTTAATCAAGAGAGCGACTATACACACTCCATTAAAAATCTAACCTTGTATCTTTTTCAAACAACTATTTGACTTCAGGATTGTTATAAAAATACGTGCTCTCTCCCACCAAAACTTTTTAAACTGTTATTTGATAATTTATCATAACCCTTGATGAAAATAATCCCTACCTTAAACCCCGTTTGAGTGTTAACAACCATTTGAATCGGAGATGAGATAAGTGGTGTGGGACTCAGGGACTGTGGGGTATAAATATCATAACCCTTGATGAATGATTGATCAATTTTTCATCTTACTTAAAATACGATATATTATCAACTTTTATATGTTGGTTGAAATTAAAAAAGTGATTGCACATAAACTTTATGCAAGTGATGTTGATTACAAGTTTACAACTAACTCTTGTTGAAGTGATAAGGGAATAATTTATTTTATTTTTGGCATTACCCTTAAAAGAAGTACTTTTTTAAAGCATAATAATCCCTATTGCCCTTAATCAATGGCGTAGCTTTTTTTTAATGATTGTCACTAACGACTAATTAAATTGTAATAACTTTTAGTGATTGTCACTAAAATGCTATAACTTACTAAATTTTGATAGAAGGAAGAAAGATGTGTTGCATAATGATTAGGAGAAAGATGCATGCAAATTGATTTTAGAAAAAATGAACTCAAGTCATAGAGGTCTATGAAGATCAAACTTGAAATAAAGATATTTAAATCAACTTTTAATTTGTTTCTTTGATTATTAAACAAATGATATAGTTTTAATCGTTTTGTATACGAGTTAGATATCTAACAATACCATATTCATACATATATGTGTATGTGTGTTGGTGAGGGTGGTTTTAAAGTTATTTATAAAAATGGGTAAGAACCTAAGAAGCGCGAGAAGCAACCTAGAGTTTCCCCAAAGGCGAAGGATGAATATGCAAAAACACATGATTATTAAACGAATAAAACAATTATACCTATTAGAAAAATATAGAAAATTAATGCTACATGATTATGTTTATCACACTACCAACTCAACACCAATTATTAAATGAATAAAACAATTATACCTATTAGACCATCAAATCCCATGTCAATTTTTTACGGTTAAATACAAACAAAGGATAAGAAACTAAAAATAAATAAATATATTTTCGATGACATGTGGGGTCACCAAAACCGCCATGTGACATAGTGTCGATGGACACTTCATAAGCATTTTAAATTTGTTATAGTGTATATATAAATATCGGTGAAAGTAAATAAAATGTCAACATTGATCACTATTACCCTTTACCTATAGTTTTAATTTGTCACCTCTTTATTGAATCCAAATCATTGTCTAGACTTAATCTATAGTTCATATTACTTGTTAAATTTCTTCAAATATGTATTTGTATACATCTTTAAACAATTAAATTTTGTTTCATTCAATTTGAATGTGCGGTAATCATGTCTTGTAGCATTAGATAAATCAAAATAATGTCAAAGGTAAGAGAATTTTACCCTTTTAGTTGCATGTGGAAATGTTTCAAGACAAGAGTAAAAGGTATAAATCATTTTATTCTGTTTTTATATGATTTCCCCGTTTAGTATTGTTGTCGGTCGATTAAGAAAACATGGTCCACTTCTTAGGGACCGGGAGACCCGACCGCGACCCATCATTTTCCCGTTTTTAACTTCTATTATATTCAACTCAAATCATTTCCCTCCACTCCAACAATTGCATCTTCATCTTATTTTACTTTTCAATATTTTCACTTCTTTTTGTAGAATTATGATATTAATCATTGCCCTCATCAACCTAAAGAAACCAAAGATATCTATTATTAAGGTTTAATCATAGTTTACTTCTTCAATTCTCTATTTCAAACTACTATTTTCAATTATCTAATTTGTCAGTTTAACTATTTAATTATTCCAAGAGTTTAAATTTTATCATTTAAGTTTCCGGACTTTTATTTTCGTATCAATTACACTCAACAGACTATGTAAGTTTTTTAAATAACGTCGTGTGTAAAAGTTATCGACGTTTAAACAACGCGGGGTGGGGTTGAAAAAAATCATTACTTGTACGTAGGCTATATCATTTTATCCTCCGGCCCTTGAATTCCTTTGAGTAATTATGCATGCCCACTCTTTGATCTCAACCATTTATCATCTGGATCATGGTTGAGAAGGATTCTTACAATTTGTAGGATAAAGAGGCTCTTTACAAGAAATAGTTATTGGATTTAAATAATCTCAACTATTAATAATTGGCCAATAATTATCCCAACTCAGGAAATGTTTTCTAACGAGCCAAACTTTCATCCTATTTTCTTTTGGCAGTCCCAACCTAACAGATTGTTAACGCCGTTAATTATAGATGATGTGGCATGTCTAGGTGGCGTCCATGTGGCATTCTTTTGATGACATGGCCAGGTAATACATATTATATTATTATAATTATAATTATAATTACTAAATTATTATATATATATATATATATATGATATACACATATAGATACATACATAAATACAGAAACCCCATCACCTTGAAACCCTTCTCTTCTTCGACCATATCATCACCAGCACATCACCACCACCACCGCTCCGACACCACCATCGCTCCGGCACCACCACCACAACCCTGACATCACCACTAACAAAACCCAAACACCCCCTTCCCTAAGAGATAGAGAGCATATGAGAGAAAGGAGGTCGGGACCTGTATCTCCGGCGGAAGGGTTCCGACACGGGTGAGTTGGAGGAAGGGGCGTCGGTCATCATTGCAGGTCTTCTCCCCCTCACCCCATCTTCTCTGACCATATTACCATCGGAATTCTTGTCGGTTTCAGATCTAGGGTTATGACGAAGAACTGTGAACCAATCCAAGCTTTATAAAAACTCATTAAATCATAAAATTGAACACGCCACTGCGCTCGAAACCGAAAGGCGATTCAAACAAGATCCAAATTCATATGCTTTCGGTGAAATTTTGAAGGTTCAATGGTGGTGGCAGAGGTGGGGATAACGAAGGGGGCGGGTTTTGAGTGGTGGTGGTGGAGCGGTGGGGGAAAACGACGATGGTGATGGTGGTGGCGGAGGACGAAAGTGATGGTGGTGGTAGCGCCGGAGAGGAAGGGTGATGGTGGTGGTGGAGGTTGAAGATGAGATCTGGTGAGGAAGGGTGGTGGAGGTTGAAGATGACACTGGTGGTGCTTGAATTTTCAGATTAAATGGGGAAGTCAACATAGTCAACCAAATAAAATGCCACATCCTCAAAAAAGTTAAAGGAAAAAAGAAATAAAATTACACATAGGTATGCCACGTCATCTATAATTAACGGCGTTAACAATCTGTTAGGTTGGGACTGCCAGAAGAAAATAGGATGAAAGTTTGGCTTGTTAGAAAACATTTCCTGAGTTGGGATTATTATTAGCCAATTACTGATAGTTGGGATTATTTAAATCCAATAACCCTACAAGAAACCAATTCTATCTCTCTCTCTCTCTCTCTCTCTCTCATATATATATATATATATATATATATATATATATATATATATATGTGTGTGTGTAAAATGATTATAAATCACACACATATACATATGTAGAGGTGAGATCCCCATAAATAAAGTGTAATGTCAAAAAAATACCAATTCATTAATTTTTGTATTTGTTTTATATTTTTATACTGAATTTGAAATACAATACAAAGAAATACAAATACAATACAAAAATATACAAGTATAGTACAACAAAAATATAAATTTAGTATGTAAAATCAGTGTTTTTAGCCTTTAATTTCTAGGAAAAACACTATTTTTATTTGACCTCGTCCCTATATTGGTAACATATATGCAATAAATCATTGAAGCTACATTGATAGTAAAAATAATGAAACAATCCATGTATGTGAATGTCTATGAAAATTATGTTACACATATGTAGCCACATGTAACCATGTTGGTTACAACGAAATTGAGTTGAAGATGAAGTCATGCATGGTTACATAGATGTTAGATTACATAGGTGTACTCATATATAGAAAACGCGACAATGGTTACTTCTTTGTCAGGATAATCGATTATGGACATGAAGAAATTTAAGAAGTTTAGTTAAGAGTTAAATATAAAAATAATATTTTTTTGACCTGATTTAATTACAAATAATATTTTTTTTCTACAAATACTAAATTCCCTTCAATTATCTTCCACTGTTGCAACATATGTGTATCTTAATCCAGATATTGATGAATCATCTTCTCTCCTTAATGAGTGCGCTATTAAATATCTTAACAGTATCTTTACATTACACAGTTTTCCTTGATTTCTTATTCAACTGCAATATTTTATTTCAGTATACGAGGAAACTCAGTTGCTTTAATTTCCAATAGACCTATAATGATCCTATCATCAACATAGTAAAGGAAAAAAAATAGGCGAGCTTCTTCAGCTCGATCGACAAACTGCTGTTGTAAGTAACTACACATACTATTTATTCCTAATATTACCTAACAGACATCCTCTGCCTACTTTTATTATTCTTTAATACAAAGATTTTTAACTGATAGTTTTAACAGCCTTTTATATTAACTACACCCGGATTCAGTCATCATAATAGTGATTTGTTTCTATTATAGTAATAGTTTCTTATTACTTAATAACAGATCCTTCACTCTAAACTGCACTTTTCATTTTGAAACACAAGAGACAAGAACTCTTTGTGAACCAACCTAGCACAAACAATTTTGTTCGTACTACAGATAGAACGTTTAAAGCAAAACCTATTTCGAATCCTCATCCAACCCACTTCACCAGCTCATCTTCCCACGTCTACTAATAAAAGAGGTACCATATAAGTAGTTGGGAGTAATACCTGTTTGATGTTAAACATAAATGGTATGAACGACCTTTTTTGTGCCTCTGTGAAATTATCTCTCTTGCCTTCCAACGACTCCCATTGCATATCCCAGACCAGCCTAGGATTACAGGAAATATGCCAATGCCACCACAAAATCTTATAAAAGGTTCAATTAGGTTTCTTCTTTACCTCAACTTTAACTCAGGTACCGCCCCTCAAATAAGAACTTCTAAAACAGATTTAGTTTAGGGAAAATCACCAAAATGACCAAGTTTGACCAAGAAAAATCCGAAATGACCAACCAAAAGTATACTAACTCAAATGACCCACCCAATAGAATCCAGCCATTTGTCATCTTTCCACCAATCACAATCTGACATGTGTCCTCAATCTGACAAGTAGGCTAAAGGTGGAGCCCACTCTCAGCCAATAAATGTTCGACACGTGGATTAAAACCCAGACTACTAGGCTTGGCACCAGCTTTGTAACCGGGCCTCTACAAAGCTGCCACGTGTCCTAGAAAAAAACTCCCCCCTTACCTCCCCCTGTCATTTCTCTCTGGTTTCAATGGAAACCGTCTCTCTAATTATTAGATCATTGTCATGCATAACCTCGGTACTGTCCACTACAAATATACTGAGGTCCGAACCATCCATATTTCTTGAAATAAAGAAAGAGTTCTTGAAATAAAGAAAGAGTGTTAAAGTAATAAAAGCCTCAATACATGTCTGACATATCCACGATGTTTGACATAACATCATGTACAAATGGTGTTGCATAGGATACAACAGGTATGGTACGTATCTTCGCCAAACGCCAATATTGCCGGACGGCTTCCCCAATTTTACTACCGGATTGTATATCATTTCTGGACACTCTTTCCAAGCGACGACATCACCGAGCGACACTAAACCGCCGGAAGACTTGCATCTTCCCCGGATGTACCCTCCCACAGAACGGAGCCATCATGTCCAAATGGCCATCGGTTAGCGGGCCGTATCATCTTGCCGTTGCAAGGTTACCATCGATCTTCAGCCGAACACCGCCTACTACTGGCGACACTTCCTACATACGCAGTCTATTGCCGAGCGGTTCTGTCAACCAGTTGTAACTCTGTTATTTTACTAAATTAATTTCAGCAGCTTTACCGGAGAGCTACCAGCTCCGAACGGCCCTTGAGTAATTTCTCCGTGTCGAACGATTTCCGAGGGAAATCAAAACAGGTTACATGTTCTACATCTCATAAGATGTTTAGTATGATCTGCTTTAAAGCATTTATATACGTAACTGATCCACACATCAACGCATATAAAAAATATATTCACATGATAGGGGGAGGTAAGGGGGAGTTGGGGAGGTAAGGGGGGAGTTTTTTTCTAGGACACGTGGCAGCTTTGTAGAGGCCCGGTTACAAAGCTGGTGCCAAGCCTAGTAGTCTGGGTTTTAATCCACGTGTCGAACATGTATTGGCTGAGAGTGGGCTCCACCTTTAGCCTACTTGTCAGATTGAGGACACATGTCAGATTGTGATTGGTGGAAAGATGACAAATGGCTGGATTCTATTGGGTGGGTCATTTGAGTTAGTATACTTTTGGTTGGTCATTTTGGAATTTTCTTGGTCAAACTTGGTTATTTTGGTGATTTTCCCTTTAGTTTATTTACTTACCTTTTTCAATATCATATACATTTGTTGTCTAGATTTGTAATATCATTTATAGTTGTTGTAAGATTATTTCCATCTAACATATGGTTGCATGTTTCTTAACTTTTTCAGGGGTGTACCTTCGTCTATGATGTTGTGGTTTCTAAGTTTACAACAGGAAAACCATAGTTTAAAACTTTATGTATCTTTGCAAGCTGTAAATAACCCATTTACAAACGTGATAACTGTTGGACCTACCCAACTCACTGGAAATCATCAACATGCAAGCACATGTATGCAATTTTACATCTACACCATTTTACAATTTCTAGTACACATTTTAACAACTTTTAATTACAGGTATCATCTGTCTACCACTGTCACCGAATCAACTGGGAGCGCTAACGCTATCATTTATGACAAGGTTATAGTTTCTAAAATCATTTATCAACAACAACAGAAATACACTATTGTACTCCAACCTCTAGAGTGAAGATATCATCACCCACAATTACAGGTTTTCTCTCTCATCAAAGAGAGTTACAACTTCCTTTTCCAGCCTCACCTGCACATATATATTTTTTTTCCATACCTACACTTAGATTCCGTTACAATAAAATTTTATAATGAATTTTAAACAGTCACTACTCCCGTTTCTGAAGGATACAACAAATATTTAATACTTTTACTATTTAATACTTTTACTAATACGAATGTCAACAACTATTTTCTAACCTTCCATGTTTGCATACCTAACATAGCAAACATATTAATAACCTTAATCTCACTATATCCAATTCATATTTCATGCTATACTATGATTATTTTAAATACCTTCACAAACAATGAAATAAAGTTCGTGTGCCTCATTTACAAATTGCTATTTGACTTCTTCATATTACATAAAACTTTTGTATCTTCATAACTCTTAATTCGTCTTCCTATAATAGTCCGGAATAACATTGAAATTTAGTTCGACCGCTATAGTTTCTAAAATCATTTACATTTTTTTGTGAGCAAAAAATTAGTCTTGAGGTTTAATATGTTTTAGTACTGTACTATGTACTTCTCTTTATTACTCTTGGCATAATTATTTCTAAATCTTACATTGCTGGTCTTGCCTAAGATTAGGATTTAAACTGTTTATGCCTCCCTAATTGTTTCCATGTAACTGAAGTTTAAATTGGTTCTCTCTGTTCTTTTCTTTTTCCTTTAACTGTTACTACCACCACTTGAATCAGCGCTTAATTTGATCTTCTATATTTCAGGTACATCATTATCTGAAGATCGTAACGACCCGCCCCAACTCTGACTCCTCTTCTAACTGCTTCAGTTTCATTGTATAATATATACATAGTTCGTTCTCTCTTTGTGTTCTAAATACCTGTTAGCCTTAACCCATATAGTTTAGCCGATATCTCATCCAACCTATGTCAAATAGATAACAAGTCTCTCCTAATATGTAAATATTTTTTTGCTATGTCTCATTTACATTACTACATTTTTTATAGAGCCCGTGAACCGTTACAACACGCGGTTAACACCTAATTATATCACACTAAACAATTAAGGTTTTAATGAAGTTCACACAAAACTATAGAGGTTCGTTATGTAGATTCATATAATAAAGAAATGAATACATGAACGTCAGAAAAACATAAACCTCTCCACCGTTTTGGTGTAGACTTAAAAGATGATTTAAATTTGAATTCAATGTTCATGAATAGGTAACTGTTTCATACAACTAGTTCAATTGGAAGATATAAAACCAAAGAGTTAGTACATACAGCCATAAAGAAATGCTCTTCTCATTTTTTATTTTTTAAATTAACGCCTAAGTTACATAAATTGTAATTTATTTTCAAATCTATATCTTTTGTCCATTGTGAAGTTGAAGCAAAAACTATTTGAAGAGAGGCATAGTTTTCTTACATATTTTGGTATCGCTTTTGGTATCGCTAGTTCAAACATTTTGATTTTCAATTCATTTAGATGTGTTTTTTTTTTAATTTATTTAAGGGCTTTTATCCAATGGTATTTGATTGTGTATATTAATGTAGATTTCGACACACATTGTATGGGTTTGTGTGTTTGTATTTAAAATACTCTCATTCTACTAGCACCCTATTATTTTTTAGTCATATATCGTCCTATATTTTAAGGATAGACTCATTCGTAACATATAAGGATAAATCAGTCATTAAAAAACTCTAAAAAAATTCCCCTATATATCACCAATAGACCTAATAATACAGATAGGCCTATGTATGACATATAAGACAGTGTCAATACAAGGACCAAAATTAGAGCTAACTGGTAAAAGGCTGACTGAGTAACAAACTTTAGCTGAAACTTGATTTTTTGATAGTTGCTAACCGAGCAAGAGCTGACAAAGAAATATATATAACTATTTGTTTTATTCATCGAAAAGTATATCAATATGGGTCTAGTTTGAATCTTTTTTCAACTTCGAACATAATGGTGTGCTTATCGTTACATTTTTTTTCTCTTTCAATCACAATCAAAATTAAATAATTCTTTTTATAGCCTTATCGTTACATTTTTTTACTCTTTCAATCACAATCAAACCTTAAATTTAAAGAAATAATCAGTTTTTTCCTCAAATATAGGGATGAACAATTATGTTTTCTCATCTCCTCGACTCACAACTACAGTTCAAATTTTAAGGACTATACTCACAGATTAATAGGGACTCTACCGTGAATACTCTTAATTTGAAAAATTTGAGAAGTGAATTTGCGAAGTGATTCGGTCAGCGGAAAAAATATGGAGGATTCGGTCTGAAGTAGCTTATTCGGTAAGAGTTAATATGGTATCTAATCAACAAGCTTACTGTTGACCCGGTCCTCAATAAGGTTAGAAGTAATACACACCCACACCACCAAACATTTACTTAATATTAAATGATACAAAAGTTAGAGAGAGAGAGGTTGGAAGAGAAAGATAGAGGGGGGTTGTCTCGGTGAAATGAGGTGTTGTCTCGGTGAAAATCCACCGAAGGAGCTCACCGAGCTCTGTGAAATGGGGTGGATTTTGGTGTTCCCAAGCTCATCAAACTCACCACCGAGGGAGCTCGGTGAGAGTATTACTTTTACTCTAAAGTTCTTACTGCACTACGTAAAACATTATCAAACATCCCATAAAAAGATTTATTCACCATAACTGATAATAAAATAAACGAACATAATAGTGACATAAAATAATAAATATTGAGACTAGAAGTCTTTGCCGGGACGGTCTCGATGGCTTCTTGACAAGTCTTTGTTAGTGTTGGGTCCTCATGACCCATATTTTTTTATTTAAAAAAGTTTTAAAACGATTTAATTTTTTTAAAACAATTTTCTAATTTTTGTTTGAATATCGTTTTAATATAAAAAACATGGGCCGTGAGGACCCAACACCCGACAAAGACTTGTCGAAAAGTTATCGAGACCGTCTCGACAAAAACTCCGAGTCTCAATAATTATGTCACTATTGTGTTTGTTTAAGTATTTTACAAAATCTAAAAAAAAAAAGAAAATGCCATTTAGGCCGTTTGAAAAGGAAATCAAGCTGCGGGGGATCATTTACACTACGTTTTGGATGCTTTGGGGTGAACGAAATAATCGCATTTTTAATTGTAAGCAGCGGAGCCCGCAGGTGTTGGTGGAGTTAATCAAGTCTACGACTTACTTCTGGATTAGAAACAGGTCTAGATGGAAGTCTATCGATTGGAACAATTGGTATAATTATCCTTTGTATTGATGTTGTTTTTGGTTTTGGCTCGTAGGTCCTTGCTTTGAGGACCTTTCGAGTCTTGGTTTATGAAGTTCTCTTTTCAAAAAAAAAAAAGGCCGTTTGAAGGCTAACGGTCTGTGGTGTATGTGTGTATTTATCAAATTGAATTGTGTAAATATCTAGACCCTTTTTTAAACCGATTTCGACTTTGTTGACCGATAACCGGGTCAGGCAATATCATAAATAATGGAGACAATGTATTTATTTTTGAAAAATGTCTAGGGTATAATAACCTCGTGATATGAACCCTCTCTCTCTGTCACCTTAAATTCTGTCTCACCACTTTCTCTCTCTCCACCTCCACTCCGATGAAGCCCACCACCAAATTCATCCTCCTCCACCCCTCCATCCACAAACAACCCTCTCTCGCCGCCGTCGCCGGTGGCGCCCTCCACCCCCACCACCGCCTCTGGCTTTTCACCCTCCTCTCCCTCCTCTCCTTCGCCATCACATTCTCCCTCTTCACCACCCTCCCCTACTCCCGCACCACCGCCTCCGCCGCCGCCGCCGCCGCCAACCCGCTCCCCAAACCCGTGTTCGACGCCCTCCTCCACTACGCCGCCGGAAACCCAAACTCAACAAACCCGTCTCGCATGTCCCCCGCCGAACTCAACTCCATCGCCGCCGTCCTCCGCCGCTGCTCCGCCGCATGCAACCTTTTAGTTTTCGGCCTCACCCACGAAACCCTACTCTGGCACGCGATTAACATCAACGGCCGTACGACTTTCGTCGACGAAAACGCGTACTTCGTGTCAAAATTAGAAGAAAACCACCCCGGAATCGAAGCTTATGACGTCCAATTCACCACCAAAGTAAGCGATCTAAACGAACTGATCCATTACTCCAAATCGGAGCTCCGGAACGAGTGTAGACCCGTGCAGAATCTCCTCTTCTCCGAATGCAAACTAGCGATTAATGATTTGCCAAACCACGTGTACGACGTGGCGTGGGACGTCATTCTGGTCGACGGTCCACGTGGGTATTTTCCGAAAGCGCCGGGGAGATTGTCGGCGATTTTTACCGCCGGGGTGTTGGCGAGGAGCAAGAGGGGCGGGGCCGGGGAGACTCATGTGTTTGTTCATGAGATTGAGAGGGAGGTGGAGAGAGTGGGTAGCGGTGAGTTTTTGTGCGGGGAGAATTTGGTGGAGACGGTGGGTGTTTTGGGGCATTTTGTGGTGGGGAGAAGGGATTACGGCGGTGGTGGTGGTGGTGGTGGTGGTGATTTTCAGTTTTGTCGGGATCCGCCGTTGTCGGTGGTGGGATTACCGAAATGATTGAGCAGTTTTTTATGGCAGTGAAGAAGGTAACAAAGTGAGTAGTTTATGTAAATATATGAAAATATTATATTTGGTGTTTTTTAAAGTTTTGCATTATTATTTCTATGTAATTGTAACGTCAATGGGCTAAAAAGTTATTAGAGTTATGTTGCTCCCGTTAAGCCTCGTCAAAGACGAGTTTGTGTAAATTTAACCGTTTAAAAAAGTTTGTATCTTCAATGGTTATTGCTCAAGTCAAATTTTATTTATTAACGACTGAGAAGTGAGAACATTCATATTAGCTTATTCATTTCCATACTTATAAAGAGCATTCAGAGTATAATACGTTTATATGTTTAAATTTTATAGTTTTTTTTGGACAAATATAAAGAATACATTCATTTTGATACTCCATGAGTTTCTTTAAAATAAATATCAATTTTGAAAAATATAAGGGAAAATGCATAAATAGGATACCTAAAAGTAAATATATAACAGTATACATACGGTGATAGAGATTTTTTTTAAACGGTGTTTAGAGCTACCCTAAGGTGATGCTTGTTTTTTTTTTAAAAAAAGCTCTTATTTCCTCTTATGTTTCTGTCGCGCAGACCATGCGCAAACTTTTATGTTTGCAGACTTTTTGTTTTTTCGAAAACATTTCATTAAAAAATGTCTATGCGGCCTCTTTTTGGTGTAGATGTGGTCTAGACACTTCGGACATCTTCTAACATCTATTAACATTCTCTTTAAACTGTTTTTTCATAAAAAAAAATTTTTAACAAAGTTTTTTTTAAATATCAATTCTAAACTGTTTTTTATATAAAAAAAACGTTTTTTTAAAGTATTTTTACTTTTTTTAAATTTTTTTAAGTATTTTAAACAGCTTTTAAAAAACTTCTTTAACCAGTTCTTTTTTTTAAAAGCCTTTTAAAAAGGTTTTTAAAAAAACGTGTTAAAGAGTTTTTTTTTTAAAAACGTTTTTCAATTGTTTTTTTAAACCTTTTAAACAGTTTTTTTATAAAAACGTTTTTTAAAAAGATTTTATTAAAAAAACGTTAATTTTTTAAGAACGCTTTTTTATACAGTTTTATTTTTAAAAAAAACGTGTTTTATAAATTTTTATTTTTAGAAAACGTTTTTTGTAAAGTTTTATTTTTTAAAAAAACGTTTTTTACAGTTACTTTCAAAAAAGAATATTTTAAATAGTTTTTAAAAAACTTTTGTATACAATTTCTAAAAAACGCCTTTTAAACAATTTTCTCAAACATTTTTAAACCGCTATTTATAAAAACGTTATTAACAGATATTTTAAGAAAATCAAAAGGTTTGAATAGTAATTATCTATAAGTTCTAAAAGCAGTTTATTTAAAAATCAGTTTATTTTAGCAGTATGCAGAAGTTAAAAAACAAACAGTATTCTTTTTACAGACTGCAGAGGTTTGCTCCACCTCTTCTTCTACAGATGTCTCCAGATGTGTTCCGCATACTGCAGACGTTTTACCTCTTAAAAAATAAATAGCACCTAAGTCTCCAACATCCAAGTGGCTTTTCTGAGACGTGATTGTAATCGTCCATACTGAATTTAACACTTCAGACCTAATTCATTCAAAAACACCATAAGTGATTCACAATTGCATTTTTATTTTTATAATCTATCAAGAAAACATATTTATTTATAGAATTTGATTTTTTTAAACACTTCATTTTCATTTATTTATTAATAAAAAACTATAGATTAACTAATTTATCCTTATTTATCAAAACATTATAAACCATATTATTTTAAATCTTATAAATTAAATATAACCTCTAAAATCTAACTTTGACCCTTGAACCCTAGATCGTAAGCTCTAAATTTAAACTTCTAATCATTAAAATCTTGCCCGTAACCCCTAAAATCTCTACCGTGTTATGTTTTCTATGAATGAAATGAAATTTCATTATTGTTGTTCAAATTTTTTTTTAGTTTTTAATGTTTAAATCCAGTTGCTTTAATCAACCCAAAATAATCACAATTCTCACTTTCCTAGATTCAAACATCCCCAAATGTGACTTTTGTGTTCAGATTAATCAACCTAATCATTTCGTGAAACAAAGTTATTCATTTACAATCTAATTCACTTTTCTAAAGCTGGAATCAATCAAATGCAAAACCTTAATTCAAACATACACACAAAAGTCGACTAGCAAATACAAATTAAATCAAATCCATCAAAAATCTAGATTCAAACCGTACAATTAACAGGATTACGAGTAAAAACGCAAGGGATGCTCACATGTCGGTCCATCTCTAAGGGATGCAATTGTAGGATTCAATTGTAAACAAGAATCGATTGTGATTCGTTTGTAAACATGAATCGATTGTAATTCGATTGAAAACCAGAACACAAGGAGATGAATGTGAGCGGCGTCTAGTTTCCTTTTTAACCTAATAATTACTTTGTAATTTTTTTTAATAAGGGTATAGTTGTCATCAATTTGTAATAAGAGAGGGGGAATATGCAGTTGTTATTTGCTTTGGGTATATATACAATTAAGGGTGAAAATAAGGGAATATATGCAATTATCCATTTCTTTAAAATTGAAAGATATGGTATAATGTCAATGTGGACTAATCCACTTGGTAAAGGTTTTGTTATCGTAGTTGGAGGTACTGGGTTCAAACCTAGGCAATGGTTAATTTAGTTTCTGGAGTAATTTATAATAGGGTAAATTTGTCTTTCATGAAGAAAAAAATATATGTTATAATATAAAGATTCTATTGTGAAAGGATTTTAGAAAACTTTAAATTGAAGTCATAAACTTTTTTTTAGCTAGATGATGAGGATGATGAGGAAGAAGCTGCTATGAATGCTCTAGTTTAGCTAAAAAACAAGTTTATCTTTAAACTTTAAAGTTTTTATAAAAATTCTTTAAATCCCATTCTTTATTTTTATCCCTATCCGCATATATATGCATTTTTTCTTTCGCTTTTTTATTGAATAATATTTATGGGTAAATTTTTCAAAATTTATCTCTATTTTAGAGATGCTTGTGGAGCACCAAATTAAAAACATTTTTTTTTCAAATTATAAGGATGGAGCATGTATGTATACTCTCGTGTGAGTGTTCTGACACAAATATTAATTTATAATTTCAAAGCATTAAGCAATCACATCTCATTCCCGGCCCCAACCTCAAATTTTATGAAAAATCACTTAGAGCATTCACATCCCATTCATCATCTCTAGCTTCATCTTTAAATTTATAAAAATGACTTAAAAACTTACTCCATCACATTCCTCATCCCCATAGTTTTAATGGGAGATCATATTCATCTTCCAAATTTGATTTTTACTATTTAACTCCGAATTTATTATTTTATATTTTTCAAAATAGATGTGAGTGGTAGAAATAAAAAATAATAAGAAAAACAATAAATAATTATTAATATTTTCAATTGAATAGAGAATGATATGTAGAATGAGATGTGAGAGATTTTAGAAAATGATATCTAAATTTAGAAAATAGCATTTGTAGTTAAACTATAAGGGAAATGATGATGAACGAGTTGTGAATGCTAACACAAATTGGCTTCACCCATAATAAAATAGGTGATCTTGTAGTTTTTGGTATGAGAATATGCGTTGTTAGGTGCTCAATTTTTTGTTTTTGTTTTTGAAGGTCATACCTAACCTATACCTAATAGATGTTTTTAAGGCCTATACATGATAGATAGTTGTTTATACATTGATAAAGGATGTATAGATTCTCAAGAATAGAGGGTCCCTCCCAAACGGTCTGGATTCCGCGTGTAAGATTATAAGGTTGAACCTACATTGAATCTCACGTGAATTGCTCTATCCATCCTTCTAAGGTGAAGTTTGATTTCAAAACCATATCCAAACAGGACTACCCGATGCTAATGTGCCTTGTATGAGATGCCAATGGTGTAGCACCCAAAGTTTTGGCGGTTGAGTTTATATAGTGTGTAAAGTGAACGATGTCAAGTGCATAGATGGGTTTTGTATTTTCCCTCGACTTGCAAAAGAAGTCGGGGAAAATGAAAACCCAACTCAGCATCTGATTTGTCATTTACTAACTTTTGAGAACAGATTGAGTTGTAGAGAAGAAATCGAGAGAGTTCAAGAAATGAACGAAAGGGTAACAGTCTCGTATTTGCTTTCGTTTCAACAATTTGTTGTGCGTTTTGATTATTTACAAATTGCATGACCTTCATCATTTAAGATCATATTATGTAAGATAATCCACGTGTACACAACACGTTGAATTCTAAATGCACGTCCCGGATTTTTCACTATATGCCAACGTTGTCTAAGGACACCATATGCCCGTTTCAGATTCTTTTTTTAGAGCTATACAAATATCGTTACTTGTATCTCCGCGTGAACTCCTGCCGTCCAAAATGTATTACTAGATTTAACTATGTTTATTAATTACTATATAAAAAAATTTGTTAAAAAGTGTGAAAGCTACTTGGTCTTGGAATTTAGATTGAGGTTTAACACGTGCCTAACGTGAAGCGAGATCTGTCGGTGTGAGCGTGTGAGTAAGGAGATGGGACCCGGGTGAAGGAGTGGGTTCGACGTGGCTCACACAAAATGCAAAATGGAACCCATTTGGTGTTTAACAAATACAAATGGGTTTGGTCCAGTGTCATTCACGTTATGCAATCACACCATATATACTCGATTATTGTTCCATCATACATAGATAGGGACACCGTACATTTATTTTGTCACGGAATTGGTGGTTCTACTTCTATGTGATCTTGTCACATTTAATTTTTTGAATTTTAATATTTTGTTTTCGTTAACATTTAATTTTAATTCTTTTTTTATGCTCTTTTTATATTTTAGTTTCATTTTATGGTTTCATCAACCACAAGACCGAAATGATTAATTTTGGGGGTGTCATATATAACTAGCTATATAACCAACTGAACGTTCGGTGAACAGTTTGTTAACCGTTTTACGAAAAGTTCGTTTATATTCGTTTATTTAATAAATGAACGAACACAAACATAATTTTGTATCCATTTAATTAATATGAACACATTTCTCGGTTCTTCATTTATGTTCATGAGCATTCGTTTATTTATGTTTGTTCGTTTATGTATGTCTAATTTTATTAATAAATAAATTATTTGTAAATTATAATTAGCCTTGCACATTTTCTTTCTTTTAAGATTTCATATTTTTACCGAGTCATTTTGTGGAGTCACTTTATTCTTTGTACTCACCATGACACTAACATTTTTAGGAGTTTTTAGGATTTGAAGTCATTTTATGTACTCAATTTACTTTTTGTACTCACCATGTGTTAAAGTTGATCTTTTGTTTTTATGTATGGTTGTTCACTTGTGTTCGTTTGGATTTATGTTTGTTTATGTTCATAAATTGTTGGTTTAGTCTTTAACGAACGAACATAAACATAAACAAACATGAATATGAGCATGTTCATTTTCTTATATATAACACTAGATTTTTATCCCCGTGTGTTACACGACTGAGTTTAAAAAAAATATATAAATACAATCATAATCTACGACAATTATGTATTTTTTTAACTATCTAAAAATTTCTCAGTAATTATAGGTGGGTCATAGATTTTAGAGTAAATTACATAGAAGGTCCTTTATGTTTTATCTTAATTTCGAATTAAGTCCTTTAAGTAAAGTTGTTACGCTCGACATCCTTTATGTTTTCAACATGTTTCATAGAATGTCCTTTATCCTTAACGGTGTTAGAAATCATTGTTAAGTTAAGGGCACTTTAGTCATTTTATAAAATCTTTAAAATAAAAGATTAAAATAAAAAATTCCAATTTTTTTTTTTGAACGGCAAAAAATTCCAATTAAAAAAACCTTAAAAGACGATGTTCAATTCCTCCTTCTACCGTCTCTAATTACTGAAATCATTGATCTGATTTCCGATCATGAACGCATCCACCATCACCCTCGGATTCGCCGTCAGCACCACTTTCCTCTCGCACCTATCAAACTCCTCAAAACTGTCACTCCTCACATCCGCCGCGTAGAACCGTGACAGGACGGCGCATGACACGAGCTCGATGTCTCAGATCTTGAGTTCGGAGAAGAAGATGTACGTGATTGCGATGATCGGAAACGAGAGGAGCGGAATAAGGCAGCTGAGGAGGTTGTCGGCCTCGATGGCAACGAGCATGTAGTACGGGAAGGCGGATGTTTAGTTAAGCAGGGTTCCGTCAAGGTCTGCGGCGATTGAGCGGTGGCTGATGGTGGAGAATTGGCATTTGGAGATCGACGGGAAGACGTTATCGGAAAATTCCGGCTATTGCAACGACATTTTCTCTCTCCGGTAGATGTAAAACTAACAAGGATATAATCAAACTGTTAATGTGTAAATCAGGAGGAACATCGACCTTATCTCATCTTTTAAGGTTTTTTTAATTGGAATTTTTGATTTTAATCTTTTATTTTAAAGATTTTGTAAAATGACTAAAGTGCCCTTGACTTAACGATGATTTTTAACACCGTTAAGGATAAAGAACCTTCTATGAATCAGGTTGAAAACATAAAGGATGTCGGGCGTAACAACTTTACTTAAAGGACTTAATTCGAAATCAAGGTAAAACATAAAGGACCCTCTGTGTAATTTACTCTAGATTTTACTACAGTGGACATTTAGGTGGTGGGTTTTCTCTGTGATGGATGTGCAACATAGAGGGTCTTGATTACTCGCACGGACTGCGATCGTAACGTGTAGTGGGTGACATCGTTTGTCATGATGAGACCATCGGGTAACCGGATGCTTGCAGTTAAAAAAATCTAGTCACGAAAAATAAGGATTTTGCTTATTATATTGAAATGAAATACTTGGTAAATAAATTTAAATTTAATTAAAGTAAAAAATTATAAAATTAAATAGAATAAAATATTTTATATTACCTATATAATATTTAATTAAAATATTATTATAATTAAAGTATTATAAATATTATATATACTAAATATTAAAGTATATGTAATAAAATATATTATTTAAATAAAATATATTATTTTAATAAAATATAATATATATACAATAAAATATGAACCTTAATATTAAAATTTAGTACTTAGATAATTACTAATCTTAATATAAAAAAAATTATTTAAATAATTACTTATTAGATAATTACTTATTAAAAGTTTAAATTAAATAAACATTAATATAGAAATTTAGTATTTGAATAATTACTTATTAAAAATTTAACTTAATACAAATTTTTGTGGTGATGACAAGTGTCTTTTTTTCTAATTGAAGTAGAAAAAAAAAATTTGTTTGTTATATAGCATAGAAGATTATAACATAACTCGCCATTCTTTTGTTGGACAATACCGCTTGCTTAATCAAATATTTGTTTAAACAACGATGACACAGAAGGGGGGGGGGTAATCGGGCAACAAGCTGCGCTGCAACCCCCTTTTGAATAGCGAACTCAATCCTACTGAAAACAAAGTTTTAAGCCTCAGGGGACGACAAGTTACTATGCACGACCCGTTGAACCCTACACAGAAACTCAACCACCTTCGGGGCAAGGACCCCAAACGTGTCAAAAGCAAAGGGAATAAACACGTGTTGATTCTTGAGACATGCCCTCTCGTGCTTAGCAACCTTACCAGATTCCGCCTTCAACGTCGCATGCCCCGCGGCAAACCCATTGTCTCTGAGCCCAACAAGAGGGGACACACCAGTAAGGTCAACACAAGTGTGTTTCCCCTGCCTAACCAAACACAAGAACATCAGCCGGGCATAAAGTAGAACTCCCTTCGAGCGGATCTGTTAAGAAGTTCACAGGAACCTCCTTTTTAGCAGAGATCCCCACACGTTTAAGAACATCAAACAGAACGTCCCTAACCCAATCATGTCTATATTTAAGCCCCGACAATTCCTTACAATGAACCGCATGCTTGCCAAAGGTATCCAGACTTGCCTTGCGACAGATAGGGCAAGGCTCATCATTAGGAAAGATAGGGATCATAAGCATGTACTTTAGGATGGCCCGGTACTCCACAGCGTACATATGTTGGCCCAACCCTTCGATGGGGATGACTATTAAGAAATCTTGGGCCCGAAGAGCACGAAGACACGCAAACACCGTTTTTCAGCGAGGGGATAGAGCAAATTCCACTTCCAAACTCTGTGCAATTTTACTAAAAAGGACACTCGCTAGAGTATCTTGAGATTTATAGGGGTATAACATGTATTAATAAAAAAACATTGTTCAGACAGATTTGACCGATCAAGCCATTTAATTAAACGTTCCATCCCTTCAACATGTTAAAGACAGTCCAACCCATTAATTTCATCCGTATAGCCCATTTATTTAATCTAACATTCCATCACTTCAACATGTTAAAGACAGTCTAACCCATTTATTACATCCGTATAGCCCATTTAACATGTTTACAGTTTGATTACCAACTCAAAACATGAGTTGCGTTTGGGTTACGATTTAAATTACATCCAGGCTAGGGATGATGATTTTAACATGGTAAGATATATGGCTTGCGGTGAGAGGGGACTCCGGTCAGCAGTCGACCAGGTTCCCATTGGTGGATGTCACTTCCGGCTGCCACTACTAGCGGGAATGTTGCTGCCTGCTATTGCAGCACCATCTGCTGCAACGGCCTGATCGGGGGTTAACGCTTGAACATTCTCGAAGTTTTGTTGGAGAAGGATAAGTGTGTTTATGGGACAAGTCTACAGATGTATACATCTCGTCATGCATAAAAGCATATAGATCAGCAAATCGGATCTACCACTTTGACACAAGAATCCTGAATACAACACAAAGTTTTATAAGATTGAAAAAAAAAACCCAAATCAAACAAAAACGACATTTTTAATGAAAAAAGGTAGCAGATGCTCATGTTTGTGTTCATGTTCACGTTCATACGACTGAAGGCATGAACTTGGAAAATCATTTGGCAGTTTTCACTTTGCGACTGTTCTTTTCCTCAATGCCTGATTGAGTAAACCTGCATCTAAGAACCTCTAGAACATCTTCAAATTTTAAACCTCTCCGAGTTAATAAGACCATTTCGTGATACAAAACGTCAGACATTTCTGACAGGGTTCGTGATCCATCCTCGTTTTCTTCCAGTGTCCTACATAGCTCATCAGCTTCTTCACTGCAAAAAAGGAAGAAAAATTAAATAAAGAGCTTTGATTATATGAAACTTTTATGTAAGAAATCAATATACCGGATCTTTGAGCATAATAACTTGTCATCAAGCAATAGGCGTTTTGTCCATGAAGGTTTGCCTTGTTGAGGTGCTAAAAGCTCTTCCTTTCGTTGGGCGAGTGTAGATTCCAGTGAGTACAATGTGGTCAATGCCAGCTTACTTTTTTCAACCTTAACAAAAAGTAAATAAATACCTAAATAACAGGGGTCCAAGGTCAAAGGAAAATATCCAGAAAATTTAAGAAAAATGAATGGTGATCGAGGGAATGTAATGGGCACCTGTGGTTCATTTAAAGAATCAAAAACGGATGTGTAATAGCATGTTTCGGCCCCGGTATGGCAGGTAGGACCATCAGGCTTTCCAAGGTATATGATCTAGCAAAATGTCAAACGAGTGAAGTTTAAAAAACTAGAGATAAATGGGGTTAAATGAGTCGCATGTGTCAAAATTTGCTTATAGTGTATCTTTTATGCATAAAACCTCACTATTCATTTAATCTTATAAGTGTAATATATACTAAATTTACTTATCTTGAATACTTGTAAAAAAATTTAAAAATTTGTTGCTGGTCAACACAACTTGAGTAGACCTTTTTTGATCCGTAGCACAAAACTACATGTTTTGACAGGTTACCCAACCCGTCCAAGTTTCAACCCACATATTTTTCCACCTATAAGAAAAACAAACCCATAAAAGCTGCCCAAAACATTTAAGCAAAGACAAATATAATAAATTTGTTTTACGACATCCATTTATTTATTTGCAACGACTATAATGAGCAAATAGGTTTAACGTGGAATCCTTCCCCAAAAGAAATTAAATATTGCATTTGCACGTCATCATGGGACATCTCAGAAAAGGGGATGTTGAAACTCACTGAGTCGCGATCACAATCAAGGAAAATATCATGAACATTGATGAAATTAAGGGAAGTCTCTCCTTTTGTCCACAATGTTGATCTTGATCTGCTATAAAAAGTTGCCTTTTTGGAAGCTATTGTGGTTGCAAGTGCCTCCCTGTTTGCAAAACCTTGCATCAAGATTGCTCCAGAGTCCACATTTTGAGCTATAGCCACAGCCAAACCTTTTTCGTCCCATTTCACACTGTCCAATACCGAATTTAACTGGAAATTCATTTTATTTAAATTAAATTATTAGCATATGTCTGAAGTTTAGATAAACACAATGTAAATACAGCTGTTAAGATCATATATAGTTATCTGCTAGTCATTTGAAACTCATTTTAATAAAGGAAACAAAAGCTAAAAGTGTAAAACATGCAGCATCATTAGGTAATCTTTTTGACAAAATGGTCTGCAACTAGAAGAGAATCTGAAGGAAGTACAAAGTTTAGTATAAATTACCTTAGATTCAAGATGAATACTATCATCAGGTTTGTTAATGCAAGCCTTGATAGCATAACACCTATTGTTGGATGTACCGTTTCGTGTGTGGAAGCTTCTAGTGTTGAAAATGCACTCTCGTGAAGTAATTTGCAAAGATTGAAGTCCATGAAAATGTGCAAATGCCATAGGGAACTAAGGCAAACTTCACACCAAGGTGTATCAAGCTACTACTATAATAAAAGAGTAAAAGACTAAAGTCAAACACGTCAAAAGAAGAATAATAAAGAGAAAATGCAAAGAATGTAGTTGACAGGGAACTTGAATTTCAGAAGCTAGATAAGCCCAACTCTACCTAATTTCTTTCAGTATTACACAAACAACAATTTGGTTTTCTTTTTTCAGATGCAAATTGATTACCATGTGGTCTCTCCATTAGTTTTAAATTTATAACCCTCGTAATGAAATAGGCATCTTAATTATTTTTCGTCAGACAGTACAAATTCATGTTAAAATTTGAGCACCATAGTCAAAGAGTAGCTCCTTTATGGAATGGAGAAGAGAAGTCAAAAAATAAAGATTGAAAATCCATGGCAGCAACTTGGTTTTCTGCTAATTTCCACCCTGTTGTACTTTAACATATCTAATACACAAGGGTTCATGGCCCATTGTTGACGAAATTCTGGGCTTAACTACTGACTATGGTTTCGGCTAATGACAAACCAAATATGAATAATTATAATAATAAAGGTCAAACAACCGGTTTGGATCTACTGACTATCGTTTGCCTATTTAACCAGGCAATTTGCTTTCAAAATCACGAGTTTGAAACAAAATTTTAAAAATAGTAAAGATGGTTCATGAATATTATACATATAAATAACTACATATTCCGAATGTGAATAATATAATAATAATAAAGGTCAAACAGCCGGTTTGGTTAGCAAGGCCAATCTCAAGATCCAAGGGGTCGCCAAACCACCAACTATGATTTCCGAAAGTGGCAAAACCAAAAAAGGATCTTTTACCTTTTCTAACCAAGTTATTCCCTTTCAAGATCGTTAGTTTGTACTGATCTTTTTGAAATGATAAAGATGGTTCATGAATACCGCATATAAATAGCCTCAAATTCCAGATATAAAGAACAACAATAACAGTTAAACGACTGGTTCCAAGATCCAAATCCGTCAGCCAAACCATTTAAACCCGGGTTTTCAAACCATATACAACCTTAAGCCTGGCCGATTTTTTCTGGTTTGGTCACTTAATAAACATTACTGGCAACAATGAAAAGTAATCAAAGCCATAAGCTTCAAAGAATCAAATAAAGAAAAGAAAAGAAAAAAGGGCAATTGCATATATCCCCTTCTAAACCTGCATATTTACCCAACCCAAAGTTAAAATTGCATATATCCCCTTCCTTATTTAAAATAATTGCAAATTTACCCATTTTGAATTATTTTATTAAAAATAAAATATAAGATCAAGTACTTTACCCTTAATCACCCAAGATAAAATTAAAAATGCATATGGTCAAATGAGTGTAAACTGATGTTATATCTTCACAATCACATATTAGTAAATCGCACAACATAGCCTCAATAAATTGGAAAATTTGAGCTGCATTAAACAAAAATACATGCTTCGCACCTCATCAGTTATTCTTTTGAACACATTTGATCTATTTATACTGCTGATTGGAAACCTTCTAATCCACTCACAAAAACTTAAATAACAAGTCAACGATAACATCTAATATTTTGGTCCTTTTATTTCATATGAATCCACCTGTATGATAAATGCTCTTAAACTAAAAGCAACCATTACAAAGCTACTGTTACAATCCCATAATTTATAAAGGAGGATTAAAATATACATTATGATGATACTATCTATAGCCAAGGACGGATCCATGATTTTTTTTCATGTGGGTTCACTTTTTTTCGTTGGTCGGAACTCTAACAACCTATTGTTAAAATTTTCGGATTAGTCGGGTCGCGTTGGTCGGATCGTTCTATGATCCCAAAATTACACAGCTAAAATCACCTAAATATCAACTACTAACATCAATAGCTAAATCAATAAAGTTTCAACTAAAACTGTTAAACTCTTTCCCTATTAATTTCGAACAAATTTTACTGAACTAACCAAGATATATTCAAATATCATGTTCATAAATAAACATAACTATGAAGTACCAAATCATTTTATGTAATCACCAAATCAGTTTGTATAATCACTAATTCTAATTCCAGTTTGTATTTGTAAAACCAAAATACCAATTCTAGTTAGTAACAAAATCAGTGGACGTCCACCTAATTGACTTATGCAACAAATGCACCAAATTAGTTACCAAAATACCAATTCCTAATTTTTAATTAGTGTTGAAATCAGCCAATATAAAAAACACCGATTATCAAATTACTAGTTCATCAATCATCAAATTAGTTTGTTTCACTAAAATGCCAATTACCAGATCTAAATTAGAACAAAGAATCAAAGATTGAAGTAAATAAAAATATAAAATCAAGATTCATTTAACTAAAATAACAATTAACTTACCGAGAAAGATAACAACAAGATTAAAAGAATCGAATTCTCAAACAAGTCGAAGAATGTGTTTTCATGTCATGAGGGAGGCCGGCGGCGCGGCGTAGAGGAGGTCAGAAGGGTGAGGCGCTGAGTTTCTGTTTTGCGTTTTGGGAGGTATCTGGAAACCCTAGTATTTGCTTAAACAAATTAAAGAAAAACAAAAAAAAAAAACAAAAACAAAGTTAAAAGAATTAAGAAGAGGAGAGATTCGAACCTTGCACCTCTCGGAATTGAAAATGATAACTTTGTTAACGGTGAATTGTATTGGAGAGGCCTGAAAAAGATAAAACTTATAATAAACATAACTTGTTAATTATTGGAAATAACAAACCTCTCTCAAAAAAAAGTTAACAAACCTCCGTCAAAACATAAGTTAACAAATTCATGGCTTTCTAGCCTTGTGGTGGTAATGGAGTTTGGGCACAACGCCACAACATAAGTGGTGAGAGTTCAAATCCTTACAAATGCAAGGTTTGTGTAATTTGTGAAGAAAAATATGTTAGTTAAAAAAAAGTTAAGTTTTATACGATAGCTCGGGTTTGGGTTCCTCAAGTTTTTCATGTTACAACGTAATTGGGTTCAGTGTAATTCAGGTCGGGGTTGGAGTAAAGCCAACACGTATCACATAAAAAATGATTAGACATATATACCAATCACACACTCACACACAAACACACACACACATATATATATATATATAGTCTCATATATCACACATTCATCATAATTTCCAACCCAAATCCCACCCCACTAATATTATAGGCCTGGTTGGGGTTCTATCTAAATTCGGATGGGGTTCGATAAGCAGGTTTCCTGTAAAAGCAACATCCCTACCCGGAAAAACAAAACGACTTCTAGGAAAAATCAAAAGAACACCACAAAATTACCCAGTTTTTAGTTCAAATAAAGCCAATTGCCTTGGTATCTTTAGTGAGTTATCGGTTATAGTTTGACGCTTACTAAAAGGAGCTTCGTTTCTGTTCCATCATATACACCAACACGTAGTAAAATAATTGTATGGAATTCACATATGAAAGAAATGATTAAACCTAGGTAGCTACTATATTCTATATTTTAAAGACGTATATTATTTTTTACAAATATATATAAAAAAAAAAGTCATGAAAGTAGTTTTCTATGCGTGTATGGTGTGAGGTTGGGAGAAGGGGGAGGGGATACGGAACTAATAATCATAATAGCTATTTATACTTTTTAGATTAAAGCTAGTATATGTAACATTTTTTTATGTTATATATACTAGCTTATCCACCTTATGTATGTGTCTTCATATGTTGAGAAAGTGTACTTCTCACTCGTTTACTATCAACTGAAAAAAATAGATAGAGACGTAACCTACAGAAGGTTAACAATCAAGGATAGTTATACATACATAAAAGTCATAAACACAATATTTGAGATTTTTCAAGTCACGAGATCAATTATTGTTGATGACTACTTTAGAGATCAACTTATCACAATTCTAATTTGGAGAGCATGTTTATGAACTCATCATCATTCAAATTCAAAATCAGTAATATGTAAATAATTAGATTTTACTACTCGCGTATTACGACAAAAATGATACAAAACATAATAAAAACACAAATACAAAAAGCCACGTAATAACATTTAATTAAAACAAAAGAGAAAAGTAGGAAAAAAAACTGATACGTAAAAGTGACAGGTGTTGTGTATATGAAACGAAAGAGAAGGACTTTTCAGTAAATACGTAAAACTTAATCGAGGGGCGTATTGTTTCAATCTCATAGCGCAGATAAAACGCTAATTAAATTAAGAAGACGACGACGACTGCTACTGCCGAAAACCTCACCGGAAAACGCCGTTTGCCACCGATAACAACTCAGGCGTTGGCTATCCGAAATCACTGATCGATCCTCGTAAGATTTGAGCTACCGTTGCTACTTAAACTATTCGTCGATATATTATTATAACCGACTGTTTTACAAGTTAATCATCATCTTATCTTCTGAAGCTCTGTCGGTATATTCCATCACAAGTATGTGTAGAAAACTATGTGTTTTTATTTCGATCTTAATTAGTGAGGGCTGCAGATCAGAAGATACTTCAATGTAGAATTTGCAAATTTAATAATATTTATTTGGATCCGTGGATTGCGTCGCCCTCTTTCGAGAATCCAAAATTAACTTGCTCATTGCTCAAATTCAAATTCTGTCCTGATATTTTTAGATTCTGTAATTAATCGTACCAACAACTTAGCAATTCGGAAGTTTTAGGGTTTTGTTTGTGCTTAATCTGCAGATAGATTCATATGTTCTTTCAATTTCATTTGAAGTAATGTTCAGTATCCAACTATCCATTGTTACACATAATCAGTTGTTTAGATTAGATAAATGTGGTTACTCAGATTCATTTCTTTTGGCTCGATGTGAATTGTTATCCTTTTATGGGTTTAACAACAATCATACTCATTAAACTCATGTTTAATAGGACAATTGATATCATCTTAAACAGCTTCCTCTTACATGTTGCTTACATAGATTTGTGTTAAACAGATCTGATACACAAAATGGATCTAGAATCTGGTAAGGCGACATCACCTCCTGTAACAGACTCGGGCCCACAAACTGTTTCTGCGGAGGATAGTGGGCACGATTCTGCACAAGATTCAACATCAAAGCCGTCTGCATTTGGCATAACCACATGGGCCAAGAGTCTGAAACTTCCCCAACCTATGGGAGGCACACAAGATGAATCTTCGTCTGATAATACAAATACTGCCAGGTCACCTTTTGCTCGTTTGACTAGTGGACTTGGGTTGCGGTTGTCTCCGAAGGCTCACCAGCAAGATGATAATAGTAGTCCTGATGGAGCTCCGACAACGCCATCAGCTGGCATTTTTGGAACAATTACTAAAGGTTTTGTAGACACGTCTAAAAATGCGGTCAAGGCTGTCCAGGTCAAGGCTCGCCATGTTGTATCACAAAACAAACGAAGATATCAGGTATGTTTATTTATCTTTTGACTATGTTGTGGTTTAGAAATCTTAAATCTATGTGTACATTCTTTTTATTTCTGGAAAATTATCAGTTTTCCACATCTTTTCTAGTTCCGAATTGGGTTGAAACTAAGGAGATAGATAGAATGTACATAGATTGGGGCCAGTACTGCTTGTACTAAAGGGTACCATGTGTCTAATTCCTAATATTATGTACATTTATGAATTTTTCTTATAATGCTACTTTATTAATTTATGTTTTTATGAAACGGTTAATACACACACATCCACACCCT
Source organism: Deinandra increscens subsp. villosa (assembly GCA_039602395.1). Taxonomy (NCBI): domain Eukaryota; kingdom Viridiplantae; phylum Streptophyta; class Magnoliopsida; order Asterales; family Asteraceae; genus Deinandra; species Deinandra increscens. The sequence goes on from JBCNJP010000007.1 coordinate 122,222,659, forward strand.
TTTATCCTACTCCTAAATTTACACTTTTTTCCGCAATGGGACTTGAATCCTCAACTACTTGGGGAGGAACACCACTCCTTTACACATTGGTGCTGCTAGACTACAAGCCCTTTGGTTTATAATACTACTTAGCTGAGTTTTATGATAGTTTTGTATTTTATTTGGATTTATGATATTGTCTCCCAAAAAGAAGTACTTTGTTACATACATCTCTTATTGTTACTTTATGATGGTTCCAGGATGGGGGATTTGATTTAGATATGACATACATCACTGAGAATATAATTGCAATGGGATTCCCTGCTGGTGATATGAGCTCTGGTTTCTTTGGATATGTTGAGGTCAAGATAGTGCTTATATCATTGACTTAATATAATTTTACTACCATCTTTAGTGAAAACAGTTTAGTTGAAATTTCTAAATTTTCTATAGGGATTTTATCGTAACCACATGGAGGAAGTCATCAGGTTCTTTGAAACCTATCACAAGGTAAGAGCAATTTCTTGTAGATCTTGTTTACATTTAACCCGCAATCATATTGTGTCTCATACTTTTTTCATGTAACCATAATTAATACGTTAATCACTAATACAAATCTAAAAATAAACAAAAAAGTATTTACGGGCCAATCAGCCTGGGCTGTTTTCACCCGTAACAAAAATGTCATGCTTCAACTTGGACCCGTTTGATCAATTATGTGATCTGCTCAATATCCGCTCGTTATTCGAATCAGACTCGAAAATACTGAACCAAATTTAAGTTACTATATTAAATATATTTTCGAATGGAGTTAGCATCCGAATCGAAATCTGAATTCGGTTTTTTAATCTAATTCCGACAATGGTTTCCAAATCGAAAGCCAGTTTGTGATTTTCGAACATATTTGACCTATTTTTTATCTTTCTAAAGAATACATATATTTTATTTTATACTATTATATATATTAGATTTGTTTTGTTTTTTAGTTAATTTTTATTTCTAATAATTCGGATCAACACTTATTCAAACCAAATTTGATTTTTCAAAATCTTATCAGCTTTTCGAGTTCTAATTCAGCCTCAAAAGTTTCAATTTTGAATAACCCGAAAACCGAACACACTATTTCCATCTTTATTTATTTTATGGTTCTTTATCTTTCTCCTAGTGTTGCTCATTGAATTTATTTTGATTTAGTAATAGTGTTTGCTGCTCAAATTCTCCATTCAGGACTTGTCTTTATGTTATTTGTAATTATCAGGATAAGTACAAGGTGTACAATCTTTGCTCTGAGAGGCTCTATGATGCATCACTATTTGAAGGGAAGGTCTGTCAACACTACTTTTAGTATTCATGTTCCGGCTAATGAAATTATGCTATTATTGTCAATAGAATTTTGTCAAGCAAGATAAAAGTATAAAACGTTATCTCTGCTGCTTAGAATTATAGATGGTTAACTAACCATTGACATTATTTGTTCCCATCTGAAACATGTTATGTATCAGACGTTCATATATATTTGTTTCACAATAGTTTCTTTTTCATTTCAAATGGTTATATGTATAGAAACACAATTGTCAGTTTACTGTAGTTAACATAATTATCCCCATGGATTAATTGAACAAGCATCAATAAAGTTTGGAGATGGAGCATGTAACTTATTTCTATTTATTAATTAGCTAGACTGATCTTTCATGTAGTTAATTATTTTATTTAACTATGCAGGTTGCTAGTTTCCCATTTGATGATCATAATTGTCCGCCCATTCAACTCATAATATCCTTTTGCCAGAGTGCATACTCATGGCTGAAAGAGGACATTGAGAATGTTGTGGTTGTGCATTGTAAGGCTGGAATGGCTAGAACAGGCTTAATGATTTCAAGTCTTCTTTTATATCTGAAGGTGACATTATCAATTGTTGATTTTACTAAAATAGAAGCCAAATGTATATTGATGTTCTATTTCTGCTTTGGCTTTTTTACTTCTTCCATGCAGTTTTTCCCTACAGCTGAGGAGTCTATATCATACTATAACCAAAAAAGATGTGTTGATGGAAAAGGCCTTGTTCTCCCAAGTCAAATAGTAAGTCGAGCTTGTTTGCAGGTTTTGTTCATTTCATGGGTAGTTGATGTGACGATTTCGACCCATTTATTTATGAATGGGTGGATTTCTACTATGTTTTTATCTCAATTGGGACAACGGGTTTAATTAAACAAGGAAATAATTCAAATTGGTCAGTATGTCAAAATGCATACAATCATTTAATTCTATTTTGTTTTAAAGTTTAAATTACTATCGTAATTATAATTTGTTTTAAAGTTCAAGTTGGTTTTCGTAATCATATTTACCACACAATTGTTTATATATTTTTTAATGGGCAAAAAGCATTTGAAGGGAATTATCTTAGCATGGATCATGTTGCCTCGTATACCCAACCTGCCCATCTTTCCATCTCTAACGGGTAGTGTCCAATTTTTAAGTTGACATATATCTGATATATGCTCATCTGGTGTTTTTCATTATAATAGAGGTATGTCAAATATTTTGAGCGTGTTATGACGTATTTCAATGGAGAAGATCAGCCTGGGCGCAGGTACATGTTATACTTCATTTATAAATCTTTTTTTCAATACCAGATGCTTGCTTTTAAAGCTTCTAATTAGCGTGCTAGACATATATATATCATCTATTTGAGGTGTGTAGTACTACCCATTTAGGTCATGTTTGGTAAGGAGCTTTTGAAAGCAAGACGCTCCAAAAGAAAAGGCTCCTTCAAACTTCAATGAGCCATACACTTTTATACAAATAATTAAATAATAGCTAAAAGATTGTCTATCAAACACTTCAATACAACTAAAATCTCTAGCAACCGCTTATTTGCCAAACACGCCCTTAATGAATGGGTTGCTTTGCCTTGTATTTTATCTCAAACAGTTCAAGAAAAAAAACTTTGGCTAAAAGGGGAATAGATCAGACGGTTGAAAGTCGCCCAAATTCTATCACAATGAATAAAATATCCAAAATCGTTTTATTCATGGATTTAGATTATTATTGTAACAGGTTTACCCATATTTCACTTTTTAAGTACTCATAAAACTGGTCAAATACATTTTTGTTGTCTGGGCCAGCCTGTTAAGATCCGCACAAAAACCAGACAGTTTCAACCGATTATCCATCAATTATTTGGTTTATAAGTTTGAGTTTTATATTGTAGGTGTATGCTTAGAGGATTTCGCCTTCATAGGTGCCCATACTGGATCAGGCCCTCTATTACCATCTCAGATCATAACGGTAAACACTTAACATGTGTATGTTTTTTGCTTTCCTGTTTTCTGTACTTCTTCGTTGATCATATATTCTGATTTCTCTTGATGCACGTGCCTTGTATATGTTGCACAATCTCATCTCTTTACTACAACATTTAACCAGATATATGATCTCTATTATTCTACAGGTGTTCTCTTTTCAACCAAGAAGCATCCTAGAACCAAGGATCTATCGGTACATCTCTCTTACCAAATCATGACACATCAGAAACTATCCAATTAGTAATGGCTAATTAGTTCTGGATACAAGTCATGTTTCTGTACAGTCAAGAAAATGTTTTAGAAGTAATACATACACAAAAGTTAGAAATTGTATCGACTAAAATACCCTGAATCCAAGTATCTGAACAATGAGAAAATGTTCAATAATGATCTGAGTTTATCAACATTATGTCCTACTGTGCAGCCTGAAGACTACTGGTTTTCTGCACCAAGAAAGGGTATAATGGTCTTTGCTCTGCCTGGTGAGCCCGGTTTGACTGAATTATCTGGTGATTTCAAAATTCATTTTCATGACCGCCAAGGCGACTTTTACTGGTACACATCAAATCATCAATTAGTTAAAAAAAATTATCTCTTTTCATGGCATGCTCATTACTTGTAAATGTTTACAGTTGGCTGAACATAGGCCCGGCAATCTTGACCCATACTCTTAAAATCGGGTCATTTTGGACTTTAATTTAAAGACTTTGGGCTGGTTTGGGTTAAGGATTAGTTTACAATGGATGTAAATGGGCAGAGTTGAACGTAAAAAGAATAGAAGATGGGTCATGATGGGTACTAAAAAAAAGAATGATGGGCCATAATGGGCGTTAGAAATTTTGGCCTACCCATCGGAAACCTGGTTTCCCTTCTTCTGATCTTCTCCCCCTCCTTTCTCCGGGATCCAGAAACTTGATTTCCGTTTCATCTCATCAGCCGCTTCTTTCCAACAGTCATATCCTCAAATTGAATTCATCATAAACTTGATTCAAAATTTTAAGCAAAGTGACCGATCCTACATCGGCGCGTAAATCACGACCGTTGGATCTGTGGACTCTTTGAGGAGGCTGTGAAGGACGAGATGGAGAGATCTTGATCGGCATATGAGATTTGCAAGAAGTTTCAGTCGTAGATGAACTAGCTGCCGAGAAATGCGATCGAGGATCTCATCTCCGCCGTGAAACAGCTTCTGTTCAGGAGCTTGAATTCTCCGACGTAATTGAGATCGAGCTCGGTTAATCGTAATATAACGGCCAAAGGTTATCGTCTTCATCATCAATTATGGGGTCAAAAGCCGCCGGCCGATGACTGATCAATTATCCAGCGTGAGATTTCTATAGATTTGAACTTTTGTTTACTACACATGGATTCAATCGAGCAAAATACTTTTTTATTCAGTTATAATCTTGTTTTATTATTGAGTTCCAATTTAGTTAAATATATTTATTTATAGAAAAAAATATGAAGTGATGGATTTAGCATGTTATATATGATTCAATCTCTCAGAAAATACATAAAAATAATAAAAATAAAAAATACAGGATAAAATTATAATATCTCGATCCAATCAAGGTGATTATTTGCTTCAAGTATGTGATGATCCATCTCTGTTATTGATTTGTCTAGTTTAAAAAGTTGATTTTTTTAATAAAGCCCGTTTTGGCCCGAATCCAATCTAATCCATGCCCGTTTCGACCCGTGCCCATTCTCACCCGTGTCCGTTTTAACCCATGCCCATTCTGACCCAAACCAAAATGATCCTTTTTAGAATTTGCCCGTTTAAACCCGAGCCCATTCTGATCCAAACCCGTTTTGACCCACTAGCCCGCCCGACCCAACCCGCCCGTTTTGCCAGGTCTAGCTGAACACAACAATGATAGAGAACCGGAAGATACTAACTACAAATGATCTTGATGGCTTTGACAAGGTAACTTTCAAGTTTTGCATAAAGTAACAGATCTGCAATTTGAGTTATATCTGACCCCATGAAACGTTCATGAAAATTACAAATTAATTATCTGCAGAGGAAACTGCCATCCCCCGGGTTTCAAGTGGAGGTTGTGGTCGTGGACTATGACAATGCTACTGCCCAACCCAAACCGGAAACAGAAAACACCACCAAATCCACCGAGGGTACAAGTGCAGATCCCCCACCAGCTGCCCCATCTGAACCCACCGGCACAAGCTTACCTAAAGACTCCAAAAAGGGTGAAAAAGAAGACGAGGTGTTCTCCGACACCGAGTCTGAAGCAAAAACCGACACTGCATCCGAGACCAGTTTGGCCTCTGCGAAAATTGCAAATGTAACAAACGACACCAAGAATCTCTCTTTGGGAAATTCAGGCCCGACCCAGACCCAGACCCAGACAAGTCCTGCAAGTGGGCCCAAAAACGATTCGGTAAGCGATTTCAAGGCGATGGCAGCTGACGCATCTGTATTCTCGTTCGGAGATGACGACGAAGACTATGAAAGTGATTGAGAATGATCTGGTGGCGTGTCGTGTGGTTGGTTGTATATAAAACAGACCTTGAAGAACTTAAAGTTGTTGTTTAACAAACACTTATTTGATTCATTCAGCAGTATGGATTCCTGAAGGATGGGTTTGATTGTATTTTCTTGTAAGATGTATGGAAGTTTTCTTTTTTATGTTATTATATTTGCAATAGGGTGATAAGTATGCTTGTTTTGCCCATAAAAGCTATCCGTTAAAAAAAAAAGAGATTTTATGACATCAAAATACTTTTATAAATATTTTACTCGGTTGACAATTCCAACGGCTATTTCACTCGGTGAGACGCGGTGAAGCAACCTAGAAATTATCTTTAAAACGCGTTGGATTATTTGGATGCTATAAAAGACGATTCTGTTCTCAGCTATTTTCAATTTCAATTCCATGTATCATCAACCTTCCATTAATCCGGCAACAGCAAGTTATCATCATCCGATGGGCGTTCTTGAAGTCACTGGTACGTGGTGCATTACACTACCTTTCATTTTTTTCAACTCATCGACGACATCGAAAATCTTTAAAAATCATAATCTGTTGTTACTTTTCGCTACTCAATTTTGATATATCTTTTTTAAATTTATATTTAGTGGTTGGCTGCATTAAACTGAAAGACACAGAATGGATTTCAAGGCAAGATCCTTATGTTTGTCTTGAATACGGCAATACCAGAAATCGCACTCGGGTTTGTACAGGTCACCTCTCTCTTTCTCTCTCCCCGTCTTCGTATATAGGGTATGTTACAGAAAACTAATATTTTACGGAAACAAAAATAACAATCGTTAACTGTTTAGTTTTCTGATCAACGATTTATATTTTTAAAATTTTATATTTCTTACTATAATGTTTAGTTTATAAACTTTATGAGTAAATCCCATCAAACAAAGTTTTGTCTGTTTATATTTTTAGCTGTTTATCTACACAACCTACAGATGTGTAGGCTATATATAAAGGGAATTTGCTTATATTTTTCTTTTATATTTCATAAGGAACCAATAAACATTGTATTTTTTATCATCTTTTATTTTTAAAAACCTTAAAGCTGAAAAAATAAATGATGTATTTTGTTTGCCTGTTCTGTATAGAACCCTCCCTTGTATAAATGTATAAAATATACAAACTAATTCTACTTTTAATTTGAATATCTGGAATGCGTATAACAGATGGAGGCAAGAACCCAACATTCCAAGAAAAGTTCACATACAACATGATCCAAGGATTAAGAGAGTTAACCATTATTGTTTGGAACAGCAATACCATCAAACATGATGATTTTATCGGCAGTGGAAAGTACGTTTCTTCTTCGATCTTTGCATGTTAATCCTTCCTTTTCACGTCGCTGATCATCAGTCCAATAACTAACAATTTCTTGTGGTTTTCAGGGTGCATTTAGCCAAGGTTCTTTCTCAAGGATACGATGACAGCTCTTGGCCACTGCAGACTAAAAACGGCAGGCATGCTGGCGAGGTCCGATTGATAATCCACTATTCTGATGCCAATGCAAACAGTTATGTGCCCTCAGCTCCATCATATGTTACAGCAGGCGCACCACCCCATATGTCTATGTACACTGCACCGCCACCAGCTGCCGCTGGAGGTTATCCGATGCCATCCATATACCCACCTCCGCCGGCTCCTTATCCCCCTCAGCCATACCCTCCTTATTCAGTCTACCCACCTCAGCATTATGGGTCACAGTTTTTTCATGGTAACTCTTCTTCTTGATCCATCATCTAATTTATGTTGCATTTTCGACCCATATATGTACAAATGGGTTATTTTTGTTTTTTACTCTAACGGGTCAAATGGGTTAAAATCATGTCAAATGGAGTCATCCAAAATTTATTCAGATCAGATGCATAAGTATTCAGATAATATGTTTTTATTGTCATATTTCACATAATATCTAGTTTATACAGTATTAAAACCGCCAAAACGGTGTATATTAATTTTGACCTGTCAATTTTACCATCCTTTGTTTCTAAATTTCTAATCTAGATGTTGTTATCATCAGGTTCTTCATATCCAGGAAGGGATCCTTTATATTGAGGTGCAGCTGCTACTAAAGGTGATTAGAAGGCTAATTTGGTGTATAGGATTCATACTGTGGGAAACTAATCTATGTATAGAAGACATTTTTTGATTTGTTGGTCAAGCTTCTTTGGTTGATATTATTGTAAATTCCAAATTTTCCATTTTTCATTTATTTAAAGAGAATAAAGAAATTTCTATTATATTGTGTTGGGAAAAAATCATAAAGTTATTATGTGTTGACCAAAAAAGTCAAATGGTATGGTTGCAATATAGTAGGAAAAACACCAATTATTGTGTTAATTGAATGTTAAATATGAAACTTAAGGTGGTACATGTCAAATGGACTATATATATAAACAGTGGTGGATTGGGATTTGTTGTTAGTGAGACAAAAAAACGTGTTCTTTAAACTACAATTGGACTATGTATATAAAAATAATTAGGCTTATTTTTTTTTTGTTAAAGTAGGATTGGACGTTTTCAGAACCTATAAAAGTATGAACTGAACCATGTATTATGTATATAACTTTTTTTTTTAAATTCAGGGCCCTAATAATTTGGAGGCCCTAGGTGAAAGCCTAAAATTTTGTATAGAACACCCGCCCACGATAACCAAGATAATTTCTTGAATATTTGAAGATAAAATCTGTTTCCAAGCTCATTTCCGGTAGTAGCAAGTGTTTGGAGTGTGTAAACCTCGGACTTTGATCAAGTGAGGTTTGTCCAAAAAAACCTGTCATATGCCAATGAGACTAGTTGTAAGTTAAAACTCAACATCTCCATTTGTTGTATCCTAGCTAGGGAATTGACTAGTTGTAAGTTAAAACTCAACATCTCCATTAGTTTCATGGATTAATATGTTATTGTTAAATTTCGTTACCACTTTTTATAAACTCTTTGACTGTTTATTAAAATCAAGATAGCAATCACCTTTAACCAGTAAAAAAATAATAATCACCTTTACACTCTTTTAACTAATAAGATAGTAACTGCCTCTTCACGTCTCACTAATCTAACAGTGTGATCACTTATTCTTTTTTTACTAATCTGGATACAGATCAATTTTAGTAATTATCTCCGAATTTGATAGAGAACACCAACGAGCCTCATGAATAATTTTTTCTTATTAATCTGAATTGACTTGTTGCCAGAAAAACAGGTTGAAATTGAATCTATATGAAATCTAGATTTTGATTTCATTTTCAGTTCATCCGGTAGATTATACTTAGAAGTGAACTACAGTGGACATCAAATCGGTCTCTTATTAGTCTGATTGGACTAGTACAACCAAGTCATAAATATTATACAAAACTATGCATCTTATGTTTTGGAATATAGTTATAATTTTAAATTTTAAATATGATGTCCGAAGTACTAAATAAATCATAATCAAACAAGATTTTGATAGAAAATATTTTCAAAAAAATCGGTTTTACCAATCCAGTTTATCCATCTTGCCAGCCACTTTACCACCGACCCGATTCAGTTTTAAAAACATTAATTTAAACATGTGTAGTCTAGGTTTTGGGGTCATTCTATATGAGCAAAAACCCGAAAACCAAAACCAAAAAAATCAAACCAAGAAAACTGAACGAAACTAATAACCGACATGTTGGTTATGTGTTTACTAAAAACCAAAACTAATAACCAACATCTGCAAATCAAGTCTAACAGCAATTTCAGTTGCATGATCATTCTAGGCTACAAGCAATTTGCGTCTAGAACACAAGATGCTCACATGACTAGCCCTGGAGTTGTTGGAACACCAATAGAGTGATCGGTATCTAAGGACCATTCTTAGTTTACGAATATTGCGAAAGTGAAAGAAATATGACAACCCTACAATTTGATAAACATTAAGAAAAATCCAGTTTTCCATACCAAAGAAACTGACAGGTGACAGACATTCAGACATGAAAAAGGCAAAGTTAAGGTTAACCTCCTCGCATATGAGCACCTAATTCCCCAAACTGGTCATCAGCTTCTACGGTATCCTCTAACAGGCGAACTGCATCCAGCTTCTGTTTCAGGACATCAATGGCATTAATCACCAACTGAGAAGCTTTGACTGCACCCGTCGACTCAACTGTGAAGATAAAACTATCTTCCTTTGCATACACTTCAACAAGCCCTGGTTTCCCCATGGATTCCACTTTCTTCAGCACCTCATCATCATATGTGTATGCCTCCGGATCCACCACCTCCACCTGATAACATCACAACCACCACAAACAGACACCATTATCATCAATTCAGGCTATTCAAATTGGGATTTTCTTGAATTGACTTCACAGAATAGGCTCCCTGTTTACGTAATTCAATGTTTACTTTGTTTAAAAAAGCACATGGCGCATGAGGCGATCAGAAAAGCACCTCGAGGCCTGGAGATATCCATCTAGGTTAAAATAGGGGTCAATAGGAGGTCGGTATGTAAAAACAATAGCCAGGATGACTAGATTATGAATGGTTTACTTAATAAAAAGGCTAATATGTAAATGAAACATTTGGTTATAGAGCAACACTTAGCAAAAGTGAAGCTTTCGCCTCGCGCCTCGGCTTTTGGGATCAAAACACCTTGGAGCGCCTCGCACATTTTTATACCAAGGATATCTATGTAATAAAGATTAAAAGGGTTGATAAAAATGAAGAAACCTGGTGTGTGTGGGGATTTAAGGCAAAAACTTTAGTAGGGCTGCTCTCAATTACGCTTGTTTTCTCTTCAAGTGATAAAGTCTCCATCATTTCTTCATTAATGTGAATCTCAGGCTCATACATGAAAGTCACAGTTGCAGCAGGTGACCATTTCGCATGATCTTTTCCAATTCCCTTTCTAGCTATTGCTCTTAGCCTCAGTTCTTGCCCTTTGCGAAGTTTCACAATTGTGATTCCCCTAAACACAGCAAAAAACATCAACCTCCAGCATGTTTACTCAAAGCAGAACCCACACATTTTTCAAGTTAAGAAAATATCAATAATAGTGGAAAGAGTTAGAAGTATGCGTAGAATCATACATCCATATAAGACTGAACGCATACACTTTTACTTCAAATAAGGAGAATCAAGAATGATTTGATGGGAAGAACAAAATTCAAGCAGACCTATGGTGCTGTGCAATAAAAATTTATTCTGTAGGTAAAAATAACCATTAAGAAAATGTTTTGGCATACTCCTCATGTTTTGACAAAGATGTTACTGTATCATAAAATAGCTGTATTCCCCAAGCAACAGCTGAGTTCCCAAATCAGAATCTAAGGCAACTTCAGATAATGTAGCTTTTATTTTACATGATGATGGAAAATTTTGACTCAATTGCATCACATTTTTGCTCATATTTCTTTTCTAATGCTTCATGATTAAAATAAAACACCAAAAGTTATTTCTGGGCATTGTTTCCTAATTGTTGGCACCGAACTCATCTTAACCAGGATAATAGAAGAGATTCAAATACAGAAGTGAATCCAAATTAGATAAAGGCATAAAGCTAGAACAGAGATTGATTGCAGGGTGACTTGATTCCATCACCTTCTTTTGCTCGGATTTCTTTTCCAATGCTTCATGATTAAAATAAAGCACCAAAAGTTATTTCTGGGCATTGTTTCCTAATTGTTGCCTAATTCAACTCATCTTAACCAGGATAACAGAAGAGATTCAAATACAAAAGTGGATCAAAAATAAGATAAAGCTAGAACAAAGATTAAATGTATGGTGACTCACTGACCATCACACAACATCACTCACTTCGTGAGGATCGTTAAGCAATTACAAATACTCCTAAATGAATCAAATAACTTTCAAGCTAGCAGTTTTTGTGATATACCAACAAATGCAAAGCATAGAAAGGTCAAACATGGGTGCACATTGCCAAGTCTAGGAAGGTCTAATGCATGCAGCATTACTTGTATAGCCATGAGACTCTTTCCATGGTCAGAATCAATAAACTCAGAAAGTCAGAATAACAATGGATATCTGGCAACTCTTTTACATCTTACTTTCATGTAACTATGTAAGCAGGTTATTTGGACCTCAATCTCGTTAAAGGACTCTCAATGACTACAATTAAACCATCATGAACTTTTTAAATGACAACACACAAACCCTAACCATTCCCGACTGCCCTAAATCAGAAAACAATTTCAGATAAACAGCTTTCAAAAACAGAAATTCTATACAAACGTGATAGAAACAGACCTCTGATCTTCAGGATTTTCATAGCCAGTGCCAGCATCAGAGAACTCAACAGGCACAACAGTATGGTCAGAGCTATACAGATCCTTACTGGTAACATCAAGCGTTTGATCATTTATACATTTAGCTCTCAGATGAAACTCAACGGAACAGAACTCGCACTGGCCGTCACCGTCACAGGCGTCGCAGTCACGTGAGAAGCGCATGCTCATGGCACGCTCGCTCGTGAGAGGTATAAGGCCAAGGCGATGTGCGATGAACTCGTCGTTGAGGACGGAAGAGTTTACCTCGATTTCAACAAGGTCGATGGCGATGGTCGGAACCTCGGCGATCATGACGCGGCGGAGGGCGTTCGCCATGCTGACGTCGGATTCTCGGAGCTCGAATTTGACGTAGTCATCCTTGAGCTCGCGAATTTTCACCTTGGGGAATCTCTGGTACGTTGCTCCCTCCATTTTCGTTCCCTCTTTCTTTGTTTCTCACTCTAGGGTTTTGAAAACCCTCCCCTCCAGAGTGTGATGAATTTCAGGCTCTATATTTCAAAGATGTTATCTTTTCGTTCCCTCTTTTCCCCTTGTAGTTTGCTTACATAGAGAATTGGAATATGTCATCTTTTCCCCTTGTAGTTTTTAAGATATTTCATTCATATATGAAGTTTGCAGTATGTTTTGTTATGTTGTTAAGAAATGGGAATAACTTAGCTAAGTTGTGGTTTATTGCAATTTTTATCATGGGATTTTCAATTTTGTCTTGATAGTTTTTAAACTTGTGGGTTTCTACTTTCTATTATATATCCATGTGTCCATGACAAGAAACTTGGGTAGCGTATTAGCTTAAGTGCGTTACATATCAGGTAGTGATAGTATTGTTCCTATGTTATAAGAGGTATCTTATCATCTTGAGGGCGTAGCTCACCTGGTAGTGGTCGTGTTCATGAATTTGAACATTTTTTTTGCCTTTTATCACTGATGATATGATGAATTTTAGTGCTGATATGTTTGTTGTTGATATTGGGATTGGTGAGGGCTAAAATGGTGTCGGAATTCAAGATTTAATGTCGACATCGGTATATGGGCATGGGGAGAATGTTTAGTTGTCGCCTCACGTCAGTCGTTAGAAGATTTTAATAGAATACGATGGCTAGTACAAAACTTAATACTATACTATATAGTTTGTTTATCTTTTGTAGAACTCAATTTTGTCTTATTATTACAGTTTTGATATATATCTAAGACGAGTCATATGTATGTAACATTACGGGAATGTTTTAGGTCTCTTGGTGTTAGTGGAGTGAGATACTAACTAAAACTGTCATATACTCATATTGTGTTTGAGCGGTTTCACTAAGTACCTGCAAACATTTGAAACTTATGTTTATAACATTCACTAATTAACATGTTAATATAAAGAGTTAAATACGATTTGCGTCCCTCAGGTTTGGTGGTTTTAACTATTTGAGTCCAATTCTCAAATTATTAACAAATATTGTCTGAGGTTTGTATTTTGTTGCCATTTGAGTCCCTGTGACTAACGAGGTTAATTTTTTCTGTTAACTCTAAGGACATAGTAATCATTTTACACATAAGGGGTTATTTATGTAAATTAGTAAGTTACTAAAGGGGAGGGACTATTTATGTAAATAGTAAATTTATTTAAAATACCCCCTCTCCTTGTCAGATGCCACCGCCGTAATGCACCCCAAACTCATCGTCTTTCCACCGCATCTTCGCCGAAGCTCTGCCGTAATGCACCTCATCATTGAACCAATTATCATAATGCCAAGGATACGTCATATCGAAATGATCCACCACAATCCAAATCGCCAAAATTTGTCCACAGAAACATCGTTAAAAACCTTAATTTTTTTCGGATTAAACAACAATCTCCGAGCATATCCTCCGATAGCCACCGGTCGTTCTGTAAACAACCACCGGGACCACCACATTCCTCCGCCTCACCCCGCCCAAAACGATGCAGCATCCTGTGCCCCTTTCATGCATCGCTTGATATTAGGCCAATAAATGTCGTCGTGTAAACTTGAATTCTAATCATCGTATTCGGAACAGTCTCGCCGGAGAAATACTTAGTTCAAATACTCCCTCCTTTGGTCATTTAACCGCTCGTTACGCTATTTGGTTATTTTACCAGCATTTGGTTCAACTGGGCATTTCAAGATTTTATTTACTTATTGGATTATTAATTTAAAATCACGTTTTATAATTATTCCATTTTATCAACCGACGCTTTAACCCGTTTACCCAAACCAACCCGCCCGAGAGGACCTGAATCGACCCAGGCCAAGCCGTGACCGAACTAACCAGCCATCCTCTTCCTCTCTTTTCAGTTTACTAGTGTTTCAAACCCCATTTGAAAATTTGCCAACTTCCTGGTAATACAAGACTACTCCCACACTCCACCATTTTAGCCACGTACCCTACACCCTACTATCATCTTCACCTCCTTCACCATCATTACTCCACCTCCTTCACCCTCCAATGGGTGTCACACTCTTTCCCACACCAGCCACCTCCATTCATGTATTGAATTCATCTCATTTCTCATTTCAACACTTGCACAAATTCTCTTAAGAATCTGCCAGATTCGTATAGCCCCCTTTGGCAGGCCATGTTCCCCTCATCCTTCATCCAAATGACTTCCTTCTTGTCTTGAAATCCCCTTCTACGTGTCCTCTAACAAAACCAAACAATTTTGCTTAGTTTGCTTGAGATTAGACCTCCAAAATAGCTTCACACTATGACTGGTCCTGAATCTCGCTGCAATGCGACCTCATCTTCAGCATCACATTTGAGGGATCCCGATCAAAACGAAGCTCGATTTAAAGAATAAAAAAAATTACAAAACCAGTCCCTAGAGTGGCTGGCGTGTCACGAAGGATTATGATATCCATGTAACGTTTAGTTGTTAAAAATATGTAAAAATTAAATTTTAAATGAAATTACAAATAAATTGTTTATTTTAATAAGTTCGCACACTACTTGATGCAAGCGGGGTTACGAAAACTACGGGTTATGATATGGCGGCATAATATTTATTGATTTAAAAAAAAAAGTTGGATGAGTTGAATTTAACTTTCTTAGCAATATTGTATATAATTAAAGTTATTCTTTTGAAGTTAGTTGTGATATAGTCTAAACTTTTTAGAAAGTCTGTAACTAATTTTTTTTTTGGATTATTGGATTTTAATAATCCAAGTTATGTGTAATTGGCCGATAATAATCCCAATTACGAAATTTCTCTGCAATAATCCGAATTATCAAGGTATTGGAATATAATGGACCTGCGTTAAAAATACTCTAACCCCGTTACTATTTGCTGACGTGGCATCTTATGTATTTTTTTTAACCAAGATATCAAAATAGAGGGACCATTTTTGTAACTTAAACAAACCTACCCCAAACCCATTCTTTCCTATCAAGCTTTCTGATCAGATAAGTGAAGAGTCCGGCATCATCTCCGGCGACTCTCCGGCGACCCAAAATCAACCACCCGCCATCAACCACAAAATCTGTCCTGCGGTTCCCACCGGCGTAGCCCAAGACCGTCGCCAATCACTACAACAACCATTCAAAGACCCCAAATCATCATCTCCATCATCTATCTACAACCATTCAACAACAGCCGAAGGTCGCTTCTTGACCAGAATCCACTTCTTGACCGGAAATTGCGACCTGCTTCTTGATCAGAATTGCGACCGGAAATTGTAACCCCCAAGGCCGCTTCGAATCTTGAATACAAACGCGACGACCCTCGCGGACTTCGGTTTCGAACAAAATACGAACAGGGAAAGGGTCGTTTGGTCACCGGAGGTCGGTTGCTTACTCGCCGGAGGTCTGTTGCCGGTTGGTTACTCACTGGAGGTCTGCTGCTCACCGAAGATGCTGAGGGTCGCTTGAGTTCGCCGGCTGAGAGGGTCACCTGAGTTCGCCGGCCAAGAGGGTAGCCTGAGTTCGCCGGCCAAGATGTTCGTCTGAGTTTGTCGGCGGCTTCTGAGTTCTCCCGTTGAAGAATTACTTAGGTTAAAAATGGTCCCTCTTTGATATACTTTTAGGAAATTACCAAATGAGTCCCTTTATTTTAATAGTTTTGTTAAAAACAACATATAGAATGCCACGTCAGCAACCAATTAACGGTGTTAGGGTATATTTAACGGAGGTCCAATGGAATCCAATACCTTGATAATTCGGATTATTGTAGGGAAATTTCGTAATTGGGATATTTATCGGCCAATCATGCATAACTTGAATTATTAAAATCCAATAAACCTTTTATTTTTAAATCTTGAATTTGAAAGTTGGGAAAATGAAATGACTCAACTTGACCACCAGGGTCATTGAGTCAAGTTGGCTGTCTTGATGGGTGCTTTGGGTGCCGACGCTTGGGGTACGGAAAAACGTGCGCCACAAAACGGAAGGGACCATATTGTCGCCAGCAAGATTTCTTCTGGTAATAAATACTTTTAACATTTAATTTTTGGCATAGACAGATACATGTCGGATTTACGTAAACGCACTACCAAAAATATTGGGTCCTTTTAACATTTAATTTTCTCAATGGTAGTTCAACTTCGGTCTTCAATCCAAAAGGAGGTTTGTTTTAAGTGTGTACGAATCCGTTCATAAAAAATGAAATTTAAAACACTTTTATTAATAAGCAAACAAATACAGTAAATTAATAATACTGTATGTTATAATACTTTTACAACAAAAATGAACCACAAACCACAAGTACAAGCACGCTGTGTTTTATTTGGTTTTCTTAAAATAAATTCTAGATCTTTCAAAAGAACTAAGAGCTATTTGTTTTTCATCAAAAACTCTTAATAGACTCTAGTTTATTATTCGATCAGATGTTTTAAGAGGAAGAAACCTTTATTTTTTATTTGCGATTTAGAAGATCTAACTATAAATATCCTCTAAAACACTCAGACATAAAACTACATCTAAAAATGTTAACAAAAAAAAAGTCTCTCTACCCCTCTGCAAATATCCTGTTCAATTTTCTAGGCAAAGACCATCCCCACGACCATCCTCATAATGATTCAGATTTCAGACATTTTAACCACATCTTAACATTTAGAAGTGATATTCAAATTGAGACATAAATCTCTTACAAAACACAACCGCAGTTACATAGAGTCATTTATGTCCAAAATTGATGAAAAACTCATTTTCACAACTTATTGAAAAACACACGTTCACTATTTTTCTCCAAAAACTTCCAACATAATTATCATGATATATTTAGTGTCTAGCGATTTCAATTTGTTCATGTGGGCACATGTAAGAAAACCAATTAAGAGCTTTAATTTTCATGAAAATTATGTGAACTATTTCATCACACCATTGTTGCTCACAATCATATCATACATATCAAGTGATTATTAGGAAACCTCAACACCACACTTGTTGGGGATTAATAAGTGTAGATGTAGCGAGTTGGTTTGGATGTCTCGGTGTCGATCTCCTTAAATGCTCCTTTGCTTGTTCTTTTCCTCTACCTCCTTGGTAGAGGTTTTTTTATGCTAATTAATAGCCGTTAAAAACAAAGGTAATACTCGTGTTTACATATGATTTTCCTATACATAAAATACATGTTTGGATAAACAAACCGATCTTAACTAATCAATCACGAGAGTAAACGTAAATTCGAATCCAAGATTGACCCACTAGCACAACTATTGCAACCGTTGATGCCGGTCATTACCTTTTTTGAGCCAACCAAGATTTTACTTTTGTGTTGCCAATTCTTTAATTTATATATCTCAAATCCCCAGCACCTTTTTATAATATACGTACAAATAACACCACCACCAAACTTCCAACTGGATACTAGAAGGCCGCTATAGAGACATTTTACCTACTTAAAAACCACACATAATAATATTATTCCTTCATATCC
Source organism: Deinandra increscens subsp. villosa (assembly GCA_039602395.1). Lineage (NCBI taxonomy): Eukaryota > Viridiplantae > Streptophyta > Magnoliopsida > Asterales > Asteraceae > Deinandra > Deinandra increscens. The sequence continues at coordinate 122,240,588 of JBCNJP010000007.1, forward strand.
TACATTTTTCTAATGCTTTAATTTCCTGCTGTCACTAAAACCATCTTCAATAAAACCCCCCCTCCTTCCCTACATACAAATACAATCATCATCATCTCTTTCACCAATCACCACCATGCCCACCGCCGCCGTCTTTTATCTCCTCCTCCTCCTCTCCGTCACCGCCGCCGGAACCACCACCGTGTTATCGGATATCGCCGCCCTCAAGGCCTTAAAATCCTCAATTAATCCCACCTCTATCCCTTCATACACTTGCTTATATTCTTGGGATTTCACCTCTGATCCTTGCTCACCACCCCATGTCACTCACTTCCTTTGCGGCTTATCTTGCTCCGGCAACCGAGTCACCCAACTCACCCTTGATCCCGCCGGCTACTCCGGCACCCTCTCCCCACTCGTTTCCCAACTCACCCAACTCATCACCCTCGATTTGTCCGACAACAAATTCTCCGGCCAGATTCCCGGCTCTATCTTCACTCTCCCCAATCTACAAACCCTCATCCTCGGGTCCAATTCCTTTTCCGGCGTAATTCCGGCGACCATCTCAAATCTCAAAAAGTTACAAACTTTGGACATTTCTCATAATTTCTTGTCCGGGTCATTGCCTGACTCGTTAGCCTCACTCACTGAGTTGACTCGTCTTGACTCAAGCTTCAACAAACTCACCGGACCCATCCCAAAACTCCCAAAAAACATCATAGAACTCGCACTGAAAGGGAACTCGCTATCTGGGTACCTCCAAAAGGAGTCCTTTACCGGGTTGACTCAGTTGGAAGTGGTCGAACTCAGCGAAAACTCACTCGCCGGAACGATTCCCGGCTGGTTCTTCCTCATGCCCTCTCTGCAACAAGTCAATTTAGCAAACAACAACTTCACCGGCGTCGAGGTATTCAAGCCGATTAACAGCAACCTCATCGCCGTTGACCTCGGGTTCAACGAAATCGCCGGCTACCCTCCGGCGAACTTCTCGGCGTACCCTTTGCTGGCCTCTTTGACACTGAGTTACAACAATCTACGTGGCAGAATCCCAGGGGAATACAGCAAGTTGAACAGACTGTTTCTTGACGGAAATTTCTTAATTGGATTGCCGTCGGAGTTTTTCTCCGGGGAGAAAACAATTTCCGGCAGCTTAGGGGACAATTGTTTGAAGAGTTGTCCGGCATCTTCGGAGCTTTGCTTTAAAAAACAGAAACCATGGTCGGTTTGTAAGCAGGCATATCATGGGAAACTCGAACTGAGTTAGTTAACTGTTCCTGTTTTCATGTTTCAATTTTCATATCCGTAGTATTTTTGTATATTATTTTTTATTAATCTAGTTAAATAAATAATGATTTATATTTTTTATTACACATTACGTTGTACCTATCGTTTTAGTGAAATCATATTTTTTTTTATTTGTGTTATATACTCGGATTTCACAAGCTTACTTTATAAAGGAATACGATTCTATTTATTTATTATTTTGCGGTTGAAATCAAACACGCCTGCTATAGCTCATCATTTCTAAACTGTTCAATTGTTAAAAGTTTAATTGAGTACTTTTTATACTTTAAAATCGAATTTTCAATTGTTAATAGTTTAATTGAGTACTTTTGAATTTAAATACTTTAAAATCGATTTTTGAGGTGACTACAAAACCATGTTTTGGGTAAGCTTTTTTAACGGTTAACAATAACATACATCTATATCACGTTTAAATTGCACATCTAAATTATATTATTATTAAGATTTAAAGTTTAATCATGATTAGTTTGAAAGTATTTAGAAGTATCTCAATGTTAGTTTGAAAGGTTAGCTTCAAACTTTGTATGTGGTTATTTACACTACTCCTTTCAACTGTCTTCTGTTTTTTTCTATTACTTCTCATTTTTATTTAGAATAGAAACAACTTATTTTTATAAAAACAAATATATGTATATATATATATATAAATTAATAAATATTTTGACATTTAAAAAAATAATTATGGATTTTTTTGGAAAAATAACAAACTTACACACTCTATATCTACTTATAAATTTAGACAAACCCATTCTTAACCCTTACAAATAGAAAACCATTAGGTGTGGATAGGCTAGAAAAATGGAGCATTTCGAAAGTTACGTGTTCGCCTTTGTCTTTTTCGTTTGTTCCTTTGTTTAAGGCTTTATCCAAAACTATTTTTGAAAAGGACAATAAAGCCTTTATTAAGTGATTAATATAATACTCTACATTTTCAAGAAAAATAACAGAATTTGACGGAACTATGATGAAACTTATGGGGTTTTTGTTAACATTTTAAAGCTTTGTTAAAAACAGATTGAGCAAAAAAAACGGATAAAAGTTAAGTTGGATTTTCGTCCTTAAGGTTTCTTCGAAATTGCAAGTTTAGTCTAAAAGTTTAGAATTTAAAAAAAATTTAAACTATTTTTTTCAAGCTACTCAGTGGACAATTATGCACATCAAGTCTTGACAGATGAACCCATTTCAACCCTTGCCAATAATTAGATTTGTGACACCCATTGGATAACATCAGTCGATTTCAACCTTTGAAAAATGGTTTCAGATCGGGTTGGCTGATAACTCGATCTTAAACATCTGTGTGTTAGTGAAGTCGAGCGGACAATATGTTGGTGGGTCTCGGGTGGGGACTAGACGACGGGGACATATGGTGGCAATGGAGGCTATGAATGGTGATGTCGGTGGTTTTCAGACTTGGGTGAACGAATGTGACCGATTACATCTTTTTTTTTTTAAGTTTTATTTGAAAATTTTATTATTTACTTCTTTAGTTGTACTTTTAAATTTTTTTTTTCTAAAGCCAAATCAGACGTAAAAACATTTTTTAATACTCTTCTCATGAACCGAAATTGAACTTAACTCAAAGGAGTCCCTTCACATATTAGTCATGCGAAGCGACTGAACAAATGAGTGTAATTGTCACTACAAGCAGGAACATAATATATGTGGTAGCAATTTAAACATTTATAACAACTGACGTCAAATAAAAATACAAGGATGTAACCTGATTTTTAGTTAAATGTAGGCATGTAAACGAACCAAACCAAATGTTCAGTGAACAAATCATCAACTGTTTGGCGGAAAATTCGTTTATGTTCGTTTATTTTATTAAATAAATGAATGAGCACGAACATAAATTTTTGTTCATTTAATTAAATAAACGAATAAGAACAAATGTCTCGTTCGTTCAACGTTCGTTTTGTTTGTTAACGTTCGTGTATATTGTTCATTTATGTTCATAATTTACGTACGTTTAATTTTATTAATATAATACTATAAATAACTTTATTAATAAAATACTTAAACTGATGGATTTTGAAATTAAGTATGAACATTTGAACCATTTATTTAGATGTTTTTTCTTTATTATTGACATTTATTATTGTTGGAAACAAAATATGTTTATTTATGATCGCTTAAATTTGTGTTCGTTTAAAATTATGTTCATATATATTCATGAACCGTTCGTTTAGTCCTTAACGAACGGACATAAACGAACACGAAAATGCCCATTTCCTTAATGAACGAACACGAATAAGAAAATTTATATTCAACTAATGTTCGTGTTCGTGTTCACTTAAAGTTAAGAGTAAATTACAATTTACGTCCTTTAAGAAGTATGTAAATTTCAATTTTCATCCTTAAACTAAAGAAATAGCAGAAAACGTCCTTTATATTTATGGTTTGTTTCAAATCACGTCCTTTCGTCTAACAGACGTTAATTTTTTCCGTTAGACCAGGTCATGTGCAAGGCACATGAGGGCAACATGGTCATTTTGTTATTTTAATATAGAACAAATTATATTTTACGTCCTTTAAGAATTACCCAAATTTCAATTTCCATCCTTAACTTAAAGAAATAACAAAAAAAGTCCTTTAAGTTTATAGTTTGTTACAGCTTACATCATTTCTTTTAAGAAATGTTAATTTTTTTCTGTTAAGCTATATCAGGTGCATTGCACACGAGGACATAATTGTCTTTTTATATTGTACGGGCCATTTTGTAAATAAATAAAAATATAAAACTTATATGAATATAATTTTATTTATAAAATAAATAAAAATATAAATAAAAAATCTGATCAGACCAAACTTCAATATCTCTAATGTCCACCACATTCTAATTCCTTCATGGCACCGCTGCTTCTCCACCAAACCCTCTGTCACCGCCCCACCTCCACTTTCGATCATCGCCACACCACACATCCAACTCCATCGTAATACCTCCTATCACCATCCATCGTAATTCCTGCATCGTAAATGCTTTGTGGGATCTGTATTTCTGACTTGTTGCTGAGGGAGTTTGATCTTCATGAACGAATAGGTTTTTATTGGTTGGGTGTAGGATGGATGGTGACATGATGTATAACGATGGAGGTAGATGTGTGGTGCAACGATGGTCAGAGGTGGAGCCGGGGCGGCGACAGAGGGTTTGGTAGAGAAACAGCGATGCCATGGAGGAATTAAAATGTGATGGAGACTGGAGATATTTAAGTTTGGTCTGATCAGATTTTTCATTTATTTTATAAAAAGAATTATATTCATATAAGTTTTATACTTCTATTTATTTACAAAATGGCCTGTACAATATAAAAAGACAATTATGTCCTCGTGTGCAATGCACCTGATATAGCTTAACAGAAAAAATTAACGTTTCTTAAAAGAAATGATGTAAGCTGTAACAAACTATAAACTTAAAGGACTTTTTTTGTTATTTCTTTAAGTTAAGGATGAAAATTGAAATTTGGGTAATTCTTAAAGGACGTAAAATGTAATTTATTCTATATTAAAATAATAAAATGACCATGTTGCCCTCATGTGCCTTGCACATGACCTAGTCTAACAGAAAAAATTAACGTCTGTTAGACGAAAGGACGTGATTTGAAACAAACCATAAATATAAAGGACGTTTTCTAGCTATTTCTTTAGTTTAAGGATGAAAATTGAAATTTACATACTTCTTAAAGGACGTAAATTGTAATTGACTCTAAAGTTAAATAAACGAACACCGTTTAGAGTCCTAGTTAACACATTCAACTGCTCTTCTATCAAATCTGTTTTGAATATAAATCTTAGATCTGATCAATTAAGAGTAGTATAATACTATAATTTACTCAAGGTTGGGCAAATAAAGTAAGAAAAAGCAGTATTGAGATCATCAAACTGAAAGAGACGCATTGTTACTCTTGTCATAATTGATATTTTTGTTTTTAGTGTGAACTTTGAACTTTTAAGTAATCGTTATAGTCATCGCTAAACTTAATTTGCAGAATTGTAAACAAAAATTGTTATGGATCGGTAAAATTGCAAGTTATAGGACTTGTCCCATATTGGTTGTATGGGCAACTAATGTGAGATTATAGGCCAAATGAGTTCTATCACTCATCAAACTAGTCTTTTGCATTGAGATCTCCTAGTTTGGTCTGTAACAAAAATATATATATATATGTAGTAGTTAACGTGTGAGATAAAAATTGATGTCACGCAAGAGTTATGTAACTAGTGAATATGATCACGCGTACACTCACACTCGATAAGAGGTATAGGGGTTAGACTATATATAATGGTCACTCACGTTTTCAACAGCTCACTTGTTTAACCACATCAACGTAAATCACCATCTTTCAACAATGTAATGATTACCTATTATTATCTTTCATTATATTTTATAACTATAGATTAATATAATTTCATAGAAAAGAAACGTCTAAGGAAATTTATGATGATTTTTTAACGGCCAACGAATTCTTCAAAAAATCTGGAGAGTATTTACAACAGTTTAGCCCATTTAAAAAAAAATCACCTCCATAAGCGACCGGATGGTAAAACCTGGAAGCTCAGAGATCGAACTTTGACTTCTCAGTCCTAAGTCTACTATCATCGCTAGTAACCATTATGATAAATCCTAGTAGTTAATTTATGATGATAAATAATGTATTCTTTTTCCAATTATAAGAGGTTGTAAGATAAATATTTTTAATGATATAATTATCCTAGAAGATTTCTTGTTTAATAAAAAAGTGATACTCTAAGTACTCACTAGTCGTCGCATTAAACAAAACAATTGATTAGTTTGGTAATGAAAATGGAATATACTTTTGGTAAGATAGATTTTTAAACATAATAATATGTAGCAGAATCTTTGATTTTTTATTTTTTCTTAAGAGATTGATCATTGATATTTTTTTTTTCAAGTATTTACCAATTCAAGAGTGTGGTAAGTTGAGTTGACTAAATTTAACCCAAATACCCAATTATAGATAATTGACTAGCACATCTACACATGGTAAATGTATTAACAAAACTAAAAGGGTTTTTTTTTTTTTTGGGCGATACTTATGATATATTATATTGGAAATTTATAAGGATAACTATGAAAGGCTTAAATAACTCATTTGTCATGTTTTACTCTGGTTTATACACTCGTGCATGGGGGTGCGGATCTTGGCTATTTGGGTCGAAATTATGAACTCGTGCCCCTGCGATGTACAAGACACGTTTTTACTAATTTTCGAGCCACCATTTGAGCAGATTCTAGAAGTGTTTTTGGTTTGTCAAACCGAAAACCTTCTTGCATTACAAACTGATTAGTCGTTATACTGGATTAATGACTGAGTTAAGGTCATTAATCGTATGGTTATTTGCGTGTATAAATACACGGGTTTGGGAGCAAATGAATATACATACGAAAAATACACTAAGATCCACAAACACGCATTCACGAATCTGTCTGCAGCAGATTCATTTTGTTCATCTTAGCAGCTATCTTCCGACTTCATTTCAGGCAAATTATCTAGTCCGGCCTCATCTGTGTTCTTCAGGTTTTATAGGGACTGATCGAGTTGTTGTTCGTGATCGTATTTTGTATCATTCATGCCTCATCTGTTCGGTTAAATTCCCACTACGACGGCGATTCGGTTAGATCTTTATTTTTCCTTTTCTATTATTGAAATGCTTATGTTTGTGTAACGATTGTCATAATCGTTTTACACATAAATTCTAACATGGATATAGCTCACTATTTATTTTCACACTCCTACTCCCCATATATTCTTATACGCAGGGTATAAAAAAAAACAACACATTTTTATTAAAATCAAGGTGTCAGTAAGATGTGTCAGTACGAGGGGGCTATACACCCCGCATGACCTTATACGTGGCGTATAGTAAGATATTTATTCTCTTATAGTTTTTGTTTTTAACTTATACTCATTATATAACGCTATATATGGCATCTAAGATCTCATACCGACAACCTCGTACTGATACTGATACCTCGTAGTGACACATTTTTTTAATAAAAATTTGTTGTTCTTTTTACCTATACGTCGTATATAAGGTTGTACGTGACGTTGAATTAGATTTTTGAAGTGTGGGAATTATTTTTACTCAAACTACATACAATGTTGCATATATATAAAACGAGGAAGGATAAAATTAAAACCTCTACGAGTTTGGAAAACCGTGAAAACCAAGCTAAAAAATTCGATTTTTGTTCTGATGTTTTTTATGGTGATTCTCTAAGTTAAAAAAACACCTTTATGCAAAAAATAAAAAAAACGCCTAGTCAAAAATTTTTAAAAAATATTCTATAACCGAGGTTACATATGTAACAGTACCCTGTTACATATGTAACCTCGGTTATAAAATATTTTTTTAAAAAAATTTGACTAAGCGTTTTTTTAATTTTTTTTGCATAAAGGGGGTCTTTTTAACTTAGAGAATCACCATAAAAAAAATCGGAACAAAAATCGAATTTTTTAGCTTGGTTTTCACGGTTTTCCAAACTCGGAGAGGTTTTCATTATATCCCTCCCCTATATAAAACACATATATATTCAACGTATGCAACACTATGTTGCATATATGCACCATAGTTGGACGGATAAAATGCACAAAAGAATGTTTTTTTTCTTCTTTTTTTGCTTTTTTATAAAGTTATCATGTGGATATAGGTGAAATTAAAAAAAAAGGAAAAAAAAGAATGTCAAATTACACAAATAGCCTTCATTTAATATAAATTCCTTTGGTTTTCCAGTTTTCCAAGGAACCTTATCCTATATGTATGTATATATATATATATAACAACAAACATCAAACTCGGTTACTCCGAGTTACATCTGGCAAACATGTTACACACGACACCCGTGAAACGCTAATAGTGGGATAACCGAGACCATCTGTGTTATACCATCCCGGAGAAAACCCACCACAACTAGTGGTAAAACCGAATGCCTCAAGGATCAAACTCATAACCTCTTGATTAATGAGTCACCTATTACAGACGATATACCACTTAAACAAATCTGAGAGACAAGTCACCTATCACAGACGATATACCACTTAAACAAATCTGAGAGACAAGTATAGTCACATCATTTAAACATAAGACAACCTTAAGAAAGGGGATGTTTATATTTCAACCCAAAGTACCCCTGCAATTTTTTAAATAAAATTTAATTAAAGTATTAAATAAATAAAAACACAATCATATAAAAAAAATTAGATTTTATTAATTCACCTATTACTTATCGGCCGATATTAATCCCAAGTTTATTTTTTCCCTACAATGAATCACTTTTTAAAACCATTGGAAAGTAATAAAATACCGTTAAATGGCCACTAACGCCGTTAAGAAAATTTCATTTTTGATGACTAGGCATTATGGTGATCACGTCTTATGTAACATGTGTAAAAAACAATACATATAAAAAAACATTTTAGAAAAATTAAAAATAAAAGTTTGATAAAAACTATACCGAGAGAAATTAAAATATATTTTTACTTGGAGAATTAAAATATATATTAGATCAAAATGGGTTTCTGAAATTTAAAAATATAAATTTTTTAACAAAACTTTAATATAAATGTATTTTTCCTTTATTTCTAATTTGATAGAATTAGGAGTCACTCATTTTGGTAATTATTATTCAAATCACTCATTTTGCTAAATAAATTTTCCACTAACACCATTTTGAAAAGAAAAAAAAAACTCCCCCAAAAGGTATGACGTAATGGAATAGTCAACGAGATGAAACATGCATTACCTTTTCTTGTCTTGTTTGATTATGCTATGAGAATTGAATGAAATGAATCATTACTTTTTGTTGTTTGCTAATTAGTAAAATCGAACAAATGGAATACAATTCTCGTTCCGAATTGCTATATTCAGCTTAAAATCGAATAAATGGAATTGAATGAAATTCTCGTTCCGAATTGCTATATTCAACTTAATTTTATTTTTATTTAATATATTTTTTAATTTTATTTTATTATTTACTTATATTTTATTTTTTTCATTTTTATTTTTATTTTTACTTTTTTGTGTTTTATTTTTACATTCTTATTAGTTTTTTTTTCTTTTACCTTTTTATTTTCTATTAACGTATATTTTTCATATTAATATTTTTTTAAAACTCAGATTAAATTTAAAAAAATTCATTTCATCTCTTCAAAGAATTAGAAAAAAATACTTCTCACTCAAGGAATGGAGATCTTTATAAATAAATAAATCACATTTCTTGTGTAATGGTCCATTTTATTTGAATGTTATTACAAACATTTCATCTTTTCATTAGGTGTAATAACACATTTCATTTCACCTTCCATTGATGATGCTGGATGCACGTCATAACAAACACTACCAAATATAGTAGTGGTAAGAAAAAGATAATAGAGAGTAAATCTTAGAGAAACTGAGAAACAAATCAATGCCTTTATTGATAGAATTTGGGTCCGACGGTGGTTTGCCACATAATCCGGCTCGTCAAAATCTTTTTGTTCGCTTATTATGAGTTTTGTATCCGCTCATAGCTCAAGTTATCTCTAATTTAAGATTGTGATCATCATATGTGTATAGTTTTACCGACTTAATTAATTTGTAGGGTATGAACAAGTGAGTGGTTGCGCGTTACATTGTCAAAGTGGTGGGGTGGGGCTATATAAAGCCCATGATTTGACATAATGTAATTAAGGACTACTGTACTATATATAATATTGTTATACTTATAGCTAGTGCTTCATCGAGTCATAAAGCTAGCTTTGATCTTATTTCTTTCTGGGCCGTCCATGTGAAATGGGCATGATGATGATGATGATGATGGCAGACATAAGTTTCAACACATCATACATACATACGTACGTAGGTAGACCATATCGAAATGTTTGGTTTGGTCCATATATGAAAGTGATCAATTACCATAAATCATTATCAAACTAGCTTTTATTTGAAAAACAAGATGTCAATCATATTAATGGGACACTACCCCACCCTGCAGATTAATTGGCCAAGTATTCAACATCATGTTTGAAGATCATACGTATCAACAAACAATACTGGGGTTTGATTAATGGTATTTATGATTAAAAAAAATCATAACAAAAAATACATGTTAAAATCATGAAGGTTAAGATGTTGATATTTTTAGAGTTGTTATATAGACATCCAAGGTTTTACTAAATTCACCAATTTCCCATGGTCGTTTTGGTTTAAACGGTCGTTTCAAGGTCGTTTCAGTTGAAACGGCCGCCACGTGTCGCGACGACGAAACCTTAAAATTCATATTTCTTTGGGTACATTTGAAAGAGAAGGTTGTGCTGTAAGTTTAAAATGTGGTAGGGCCAAGATAGTAAAAGGGTCTAGAGTCCTATTGACAGGGACAAGATGTGAGAATAATATCTATCTTCTAGATGGAAGTAGAGAGTTGTGTGCAAATCCTGTGATTGCTAATAAACACCTAAGTGATTCAGAATTGTGGCATAGGAGGCTGGGCCACATAAGTGACCAGGGGTTACTGGAGTTAAAGAAACAAGGGTGTTTGGGTAATTTTAGTGGAAATGGAGCAGGGTTTTGTGATGATTGTGTGAAATTAACAATTAACCATCAAGCCCGCCCTTTATATTGACCGTTTCAAGGTCGTTTTGGTTCAAACTGTCGTTTCAAGGTCGTTTCACTTGAAACGACCGTTTGATTTTGATGTTTTTAGTAAAATCCTCGGGTGGATATAACATGAGCTTATTTTTAATGGACTAGTTTTACACACAATGATAATAAATTTGTGGAAGTCAACAACTTTATTGGATGTGGGACTAAACTTTTAAATAACAACTATTTGTTGCATAACGACAACGCTTCTAAAACTTGATTTAAAAAGATATGATATTTTAGAAGTTTAAAGGGAGATATAAATTTGAGTTACTTCGATATCACTCGTAATTCAAATAATAGTAGCTCATAACTTAGCAAGCACTTAGATTAGTATTTGTAAAAATATGAGCAACTTGATCTTGAGTATCACATTAATTGTTAGCTTGTTTTGTAATTGCAATCAAACATCAGGGACTAGTATTGTAATTGTGTGAAAGTTAGTGTGTATAAATAACCCTGTTGTGTTTAATGAGATTACGATTTCAGTTTTCCCCAATTCATTTCTGTTAAATTTCTGTTACATAATTCTTGGCCTGATTTTCATTTGGTATCAGAGCTCGCGTAAGGAAGAAGAGCTCTCGATCAATCGATCACCATTCATCGTTTTCTCACATCCCCTAGAAGGCCGTCACCGGGAAGGCCGAGACCAGAGATTCCGGTGAAAATGTCAGCCGGAGGAGGAACTTCAACGAACAGAGATCACGCTCCGATCGCTCTTCAATGTCCGATGTTAACAATGTCCAATTACACCATTTGGGCAGTTCGGATGAAGGTAATTTTGAATGTGCACGGTTTATGGGAAGTAATTGATACGAATGAAGCCCAAGTCGACGACAAGAAGAACGCGACTGCAATCGCATTCTTGTATCAATCGCTCCCGGAGGATCTTGTACTTCAGGTAGCGAAATTTGATACGGCGAAAGATGTGTGGAATGCCATCAAGGAGAGATTCGTTGGTGTTGACAAAGTAGTCAAAGCAAGACTGCAGACGCTGAGAGGTGAATTTCAGGCGCTGAGAATGACTGAAGAAGAAACCATTGATGATTTCGCGGCGAAATTGGGTGGTTTGGCCTCACGAGCAAGCAATCTTGGGTCACCATACGAAGAAGCAGTTCTAGTTCGTAAGTTTCTAGATTCTGTTCCTGATAGGTTTGTACATATAGTCGCCTCAATTGAGCAATTCGTTGAGTTAGACACTATGAAATTGCAAGAAGCAATTGGCCGGCTAAAGGCCTTTGAAGAGAGAACCAAGATGAAGCCAAAGGTCAGTCAAAGTAAGAATGAGCAATTGCTTCTTACTTATGCTGAATGGCAAGCAAAGAAGAAAGGGAAAGGGAAACAGTTCTCTTCCCAATCTGAAAGCTCTAAAGATAGTAACAGTAGTGCTGGTAAGTCAAAAATGAACTCAAAAGGAAAAGGGGAAAGAGGCAAGAAGCCAGTGAAAGACAAATCCAGAATTAAGTGTTTCAAATGTGACACTTATGGGCACTATGCATCTGAGTGTCCAACAAGAACTAAGCAGAACCAAGAAGTAAAACTTCATGAAATTGAAGATGAAGATGAGCCTGCATTGTTGATGGCAAGAATTGAAGATACACCCAAGGAAATTGTGTTCTTGAATGAACAAAGGGTGGTGCCATCAAGGTATACATCTGAAGGAGGGGATGGTGATTTGTGGTACCTAGATAATGGTGCCTCGAATCATATGACAGGCAATAAAGTTAACTTCTCAAAACTAGATAAAACCATTGGTGGTAATGTGAGTTTTGGTGATGGTTCCTCTGTAGAAATTGAAGGGAGAGGGTCTGTTATTCTAGAGTGCAAGAATGGTGGGCATAGATTGCTAAGTGATGTGTATTATATTCCAAGTCTTAAGAGTAACATCCTAAGTCTAGGCCAGGTGACTGAAACAGGCTGCACCATAAAGATGAAGGAAGATTTTCTTTGGTTGTATGAAAGAAATGGTAAGTTGCTTCTAAAGGTAAAGAAGTCACCAAATAGACTTTACAAAATAAGGTTCAAGATTGGATCTCCCATGTGTTTTCAAGTTGCTATTGACCAAACATCTTGGTTATGGCATGGGAGACTGGGTCACTTGAACTTTGAGTCTATGAAGGAAATGACCAAGAAAGGAATGGTGGAAGGTGTTCCTCTGATTTCACAACCCACAAAGCTGTGTGAGGCCTGCTTGGCAGGGAAACAGTCAAGGGTTCCTTTTCCAAAGAAGTCATCCTATATCTCAGAACATCCATTGCAACTTCTGTCAATGGATCTGTGTGGCCCAATAACACCCACAACACAAGGAGGTAACAGATATTTCATGCTGTTAGTAGATGATTGTACGAAATTTATGTGGGTTTACATGCTTAAGAATAAAAGTCAAGCATTTGAAGTATTCAAGAAGTTTAAGGTTCTGGTTGAAAGTGAGAGTGGGTACAAGATAAAAACATTGAGATCAGATAGGGGGGAGAGTTCACCTCCATTGAGTTCAATGCATATTGTGATTCACAAGGGATTATAAGGTTGCTTACAGCACCTTATTCCCCACAACAGAATGGTTCTGTTGAAAGAAGAAATAGAACCATACTCAATATGACCAGAAGTAACTTGAAAGCAATGGGTGTACCACAAGACCTTTGGGCAGAAAGTGTGAGACATGCAGTCTATATCTTGAACAGGGTGCCTACAAAGGCATTGAAGGAAGAGACTCCTTATGGAAAATTCAAAGGTAAGAAGCCAAACCTGTCTCATTTGAAGGTGTTTGGATGTACAGGACATGTGAAGATAAATGCACCAGGATTAACAAAGTTAGAAGACAGGAGTGTTCCTATGGCTTATTTGGGAGTTGAATCAGGAACAAAGGGTCATAGGATGTATGATATTGAAAAGGGAAAGGTAGTGGTGAGCAGGGATGTCATATTTGATGAGAAAAAGCCAATGGATTGGACTAACCATTTGGGTTCAGTGAAAGAAGATGGCTCTCAAAGTTGGGTTGATTTTATGGTAGTAACAAATCAACAGGAAGATGCAGTGGTTGTTGAACCAGGAGATGAGGTAACACACTTCCAGGCTAATGAGACAGGATCAAATGATGCTGAAGCTGGTCCTAGCAATAGCCATTCAGAAACAACTACTGCTCCAACTGCTGTTGCAGCACCTGAGGTAAGGAGGTCAGGTAGAATGTCAACTGTGCCTACTAAATATAGTGACTTTGTATTGGATAGTAGGTTGAGACAGGTGCAACAAAGGGAGGATGATGAGGATAGAGTACAACTTCTCCTAGCTCAAGCTGGTGAACCACTTACTTTTGAAGAAGCTGTCACAGAAAAGGAGTGGAAAGCAGCAATGAATGAGGAAATTCTCACAATTCAGAAGAATAAAACATGGCATCTGGTAGATCCACCATTCAAGTGTAATCCAATTGGGTTGAAATGGGTTTTTAAGTTGAAAAGGGATGCAAGTGGGAAGATCACAAAACACAAAGCTAGGCTAGTAGCTAAAGGATATGTGCAACAGCCTGGAATTGATTTTGAAGAAGCTTTTGCTCCTGTAGCCCGAATTGATTCCATTAGGTTGATACTTGCTTATGCTGCAAAGATGAGGTGGACAGTATTTCATTTAGATGTAAAAGCAGCATTCCTCCATGGTGATTTAAAGGAGAATGTTTATGTTAAACAACCTGAGGGGTTTGTAAAGAAAGGTGCAGAAAGTAAGGTATACAAGTTATCAAAAGCCTTGTATGGTCTTAGACAAGCTCCAAGAGCATGGAATCAGAGACTAGATGAAGTGTTGAAGGAAATTGGATTTGTAAGATGCAAAAGGGAGCAAGCAGTGTATGTTAGAGTAAAAGAGAATTCTTTAATCATTTTGGGAGTTTATGTTGATGACCTGTTAGTTACAGGAAATGACTTGCAGGAGTTGGAAAACTTCAAGCAGCAAATGAAAGTCAAGTTTGAAATGACTGACTTGGGAAAATTATGCTACTATTTGGGAATTGAAGTTCAACAAGATGATACTGGTATAAAGATTAAGCAATCTTCATATGCTTTGAAGTTGATCAAGATGGCAGGCTTGGAGGATTGCAATGAGGTAAAAATACCAATGGAGCCTGGACTTAATTTGTATCATACAGAAGGAAGTGTATTAGTTGATCCAACTGAATTCAGAAGACTGGTGGGATCACTAAGGTACTTAACACAAACCAGGCCTGATATAACCTTTGTAGTTAGCTATATTAGCAGGTTTATGCAGTTTCCAACTGAGGTGCACATGAAGGCTATTAAGCATTTAATAAGATACATAAAGGGTACTGTGAATTTAGGAATCAAGTATAATAGAACTGAAGGAGGAGGTTTGATTGGTTTCAGTGATAGCAACCATTTGACTGACACAGATGATGGTAAGAGTACATCTGGCAATGTATTTTACTTCAATGGTTCGGTGGTATCTTGGCAGTCATCTAAGCAAAAGACAGTGGCATTATCTTCTTGTGAAGCTGAGTTCATGGCTGCTACCTCAGCAGCTACTCAAGCAGTTTGGTTACATGGTCTGCTAGAAGAGATCACAGGAAGAAGTCACAAGGTTGTAACACTGTTTGTTGATAACAAGTCAGCAATAATGTTAATGAAAAACCCTGTTTTTCATGGTAGGTCTAAACATATAAAGACAAGATACCATTACATTAGAGAATGTGTTGAAAGAGGAGAAATTGCAGTTGAGTTTGTGAAAGGAGAATTGCAGAGAGCAGATGTTCTGACAAAAGCTTTGCCTAAAGCTAAGTTTGAAGAGATGAGGTTTTTACTTGGATTAGAGGTGTAGAAGTGAAGCTGCTATGTTCCTCAAGGTTTTTGCACATTAGCATAGATAAATCCATTGGATCACTACTATGTGATGATGTAGAAGTCTTGGTTATAGGAAATGGTAGTTTTGTTTCTGTTTCTGAAATCTGTGTAGTATATTGCAATTAGGGGGGAGTTTGTTAGCTTGTTTTGTAATTGCAATCAAACATCAGGGACTAGTATTGTAATTGTGTGAAAGTTAGTGTGTATAAATAACCCTGTTGTGTTTAATGAGATTACGATTTCAGTTTTCCCCAATTCATTTCTGTTAAATTTCTGTTACATAATTCTTGGCCTGATTTTCATTAATTGCTCAAATTTGATTTGTTCGTCTTCTACCAATTTAGTAGTAAACGGATACGTGATACTATTGTGTTTTGTTCTGCTAGCTAGCTATTGATTATTGAATGCTTGCTTTTTAGTAAAGAAAATATTTGACCGGTGATGATACCAAATAGAAGTTACATTCAATTGTTCATGTGACGGTTCCTTCATCATACTCCTCGGCCATATTGCTTGGCTTAAATCAACTCTAAACTCATAAACTAGCTACTACCTCCTAGAGATTTAGTTGGCATTGGACCAACTCTAGTCTACGCCGGGCTCTCCATGCATGTTTGGAAAAAAGATCGGCTAGTCTGTTCGCCAAAAACACACCCCTCACATACCGGTCAAAAGTTAAAGTTGATATGTGATAGCCTATTGACCATCTCTCCATCACTTGATAACTTAATAAGTCCTTGTTCATAAGAATGCCTATATATCTAAGAGCATTCACAATAGCATCTTTATATTACTCCTTAACCTTAAAATTTAAGGAAAATATAAGAAATATTTAATTTTTGTCCCACATTAGCATCTTTATATTTAAACCTTATCCTTATATTTTAAAGATAAATATAAGGGATTGGTAAATATACCAATCCATCACACAAATATAAGGATAAAGAATGTGATGTGTGGTGTTTTTTAAAAGTCTTTATATATTATGAATAAATGTGTTTTATGTGGTAATTATAAAGATAAAGATAAGGAAGCTGCTGTGACTGCTCTAAGATGCCATATTGCCAAATTCAAGACGCTTCACGATTTTGACAATCATGGCATTGGGATTAACCTTGTTTTGACTAAGATCGAGTGGGAAAATGTTGTTACATATCATTCGACATGGTTAGTTTTTTACCCGTGATTATGGATGTTAAAAAAGTTTGAATCTGAAACCGAACACGAAATACCTGAAATTCGGACCCCAAAATATCCAAAAAAAAAATTGGATATCTGAATTTTCGGATTGGAATATTCGAAAATCTAAAATATTTTTTCAAAATTATTAAATTTAAATTATAAATACAGGATTTTGCAACCCGCCTGTTGTTGCGGGGTAACATGAACACACATAACCGTTGTAAGCTGTATAAAGAAAATAGAAATATAATAAGTTGTGTAACAACCAAAACTCTTAAGCTATCCGTAGTGGGGCACCATCTTCACCAAATACCCTAACATGGCGTCCCTATGGCGCCCTCCTCCACCCCCCACATGCGCCATGTTACACATTGAAGTGGCCGGCGTTATGTACATGGCGCTCCCCCCTTTCTTGTTGATTGGTTTATTTTTTTTCTTTTTTTAATTGGAGAGATTTTATTAAATGGCTTTTTAAAATAATAATTAGGTAATACCCAATAACTCCCTTACACTCAAGTAGGGATGTTAATAAAATCCGAACCTGACAAAATTATTTGAAACCTGACACACATGGGATAGGTATGGGACTGGATATGAGATTACTTTTGAATTTTTCATGTGTATGAGATTTGATGATATATCTGTTTACCCAACCCGATTAAAAATACGTACCCATTTACCCAATTATAATTTTGTCATGTTTTTCTTTATTTTATTCATTATTTTAGGTATGCATTATATGAGTTTGTTTATATACTTTTTACTTTTATCTATAATACAAATTTATTTGTTAAAAAAAGTTAATTTGTATATTATTAAATTTATATATGTTTAGTTATTTGAAATATTTTATTGTAATAATAAATTTATAATAAATGTAAATTAATATATAACCGATAGACATTCAACGGGTATACCCGAAACCTGTAGGTATGCCCGATACGTAACGGGTAAATACCCGCTAGATACCTGTGTGGTTTGGACCGGGTATGAGACAAGCTTTTATAAATGAGTATGGAGTTGAGATTATTCAAACTCATCCCAAACTCGATCCATTACCATCCCTACACTCAAGAGGTTGTAGCCAAGCTCGGGTGCAAATTTTCTTCACATTTCAAATTGAATGGAGTTATCATTTCTCATCTTCACTCAAACATGTTTTTATCTATCATGTTCGTTAAGCATATATCTCTTACCCATTAAATGATTAGGACATCCACTATTAAGAAATTAAGTATTATTTTCAAGGCCCTTTTCACATGCAAACAAACAAACATATTTACTAAAATTCCACTCATCAGAGTAGGTTGTAAAGAGGATGAGATAAGGACAAACCTTACCTTTATCATAAAGATAACGAGGTTGCCCCCAGTAAGACCCCTAACTCAACATATATACAAGACCAACATGCAACAAGTATCAATTAAGTTCGTAAGGCACATAAAGAGACACATAGTACATAAAGGATTGTGCTATGCAAAGAAGTTAATGTAACTTGCATAACATATATATATATAGTAAAGTGTAAAGCATCTAGAGACGATGCAATAGATGACATGTAACAAATAACATGTTGTCACAACAACTAGGTCTAAAAAGCAAACCTAGAACAAAGTTAGCAAAGACACATAAGACTAAAGGTAGCTCAAATGTAGACAAATTAACTGAGACCGGGTCAAATGACAACTCCCCACTGAAGACAACTTTTATCCTCCTCCTCCCTAGTTCCGATACCATTTTTTAACAAACCTCACTGACATACCAACTCGTCCCTGCATCTCTGATACCATTTTTTAATAAACCAAGTAAACCATACCTGGATATGGGTTGCCCATCGAGGAACTCACGGATTTTTGACAGGTTGTTTACCCGGACAAAACACACTGATAGAGAAAATATATACCTCGTATAAGGAAAACTCGTTCTCCCTAATTAAATAGCTGCTACAACTACGAGAGAAACTTAAAACAAAAGAAAAGACACAACCTCATAAAACCCGGTAGACAACAACACACTTCCAAAGGACACAATGACTTCAACCCTCTTCACATGTTGCTTTTTGATTTCATGCATCCATGTAAAGTGTATTTCAGGAGCCACTTTATGACAAGTGTAACTTATTTAAATTACTTGAATATTGGATGTACTTATACTTTACTACCATGACTATAAAGCCAAACTAGAAATCACGTCTGAAGAATATAAGAAAAATTCCCACAAGTGAAAGTTATATGAGGCTACACTCAAAGATTCTATGTGTTGGAAGTGCAATATAAGAGCTAGCTTGCACCACTTTTGTAGGGGCATTGTCACTTAGCCAAATTAGACCTTCATACAGTCCATAACCCGTTTTCGCAGATATACTCTGGATGTGCCTGATATAAACAATTATGAGTGAGATATGTAACGATTTGTCACTTTTAAATGCAAGAAAATTCATATAAACAATTTACGAGATAGAGATAATATTATTCAAGAACATTATGTCAAAATGGGTCGAGAAAAGTTGACAAATTTAAATGAATTAAGTTGGATTTAATTTTAGTTAAAAGGGGAACTAAAGAACCCTTTTGACCCATATCTAAGGTGTTCATTTTGACATCTCTAATAACTAGAATTGTTGTTTGAAATGGCGTCTTAAAGTGTTGAAATGATGGTTGATATAGGAAAATATAAACGAGCTTTCAATGAGAACAATGTCATTTACCAATGGCGTCGAGAAATGGTGTGCAATTCGAGCTTATCAGCGACCTCAGAGATATTCATAGCATTGGGCAAGTCTTGCTTATTGGCAAAAACAAGTACTGTTGCATCACTTAGTTCATCCTGCAAGAAAAGGTAAAAAAAAGTTCAATTATTACTTTTTTTTTGTAACCATATGAACCCGTTAGGAAGAACTAACGGGCTCCACTAATACCCTCGGTTGGACTAGGTAGAGTAAAAACTGTACTATATATTAATGCAGACCTCGTTTAAAAGGCGATGCAACTCATTTCGAGCCTGGTAAATTCTTTGTCTGTTATTACTGTCTACTACAAAGATAAGTACTTGCGTGCTTCGATAGTAGTATCTCCAAAGAGCCCGAATCTGTTGAACGAAAATCGACACGAATATATGAATTCAAGATTAATCTTTAAAATTCTGGTATGCATGTTCATACCGACTCTTGTCCTCCTACGTCCCACACGGTGAATCTGATGTTCTTGTACTCCAGAGCTTCCACATTAAACCCTTCATGAACACAAGTCCAACAAATCTTATTCCATGCATAATTTATTGATGATTATAATGTTTTTTTTTATAAATTTTTTTAGAACGGCGGTATTGATGATTTTAATGTTATCAAGTCATTCGGGCTGAGTTACTACTTACAAAGTTATTTGTATATTGAAAGTTGCTTAGATTTGTTTGATGAATTGAAAGTTATTTGAAATAAGTTTTAATGGAAAGTTATTTGCACAGAAAGTTATCTGTAACTGTAATAACCTCAAACTAAACCGTTACAATAGTTCAACCCCTATATTAAAGAATTGTCTATTTTTAAACGGACAAAATCTTTTTAAATATGTGATCATTATACAGTTCAGACAAGCTATCCAGACAATCACAAAATCAACAACCCAATAAGATGCAAATAATTAAAAGATCAGAATTGAAAATAAATAAATAGATACCAATTGTGGGTACAGTTGCAACAAAATCCCCTAGCTTTAGCTTATACAAAATGGCTGTCTTTCCAGAATCATCAAGTCCTAGCATTAAAATCTTAATGTCACGTTTCGCTAGAAGTCGCTTGACTCGAGAACACTTGGAACCCATTTTCGTAACAACTTCGTTACTTCAGTGCGAGAAACAATCGTGAAGTCTCATGCTTATATACAAGAAAAGAAGAAAAAACACAGAAAAAGTAATATAAACATGAAAAATGTGAAAAGATGCTTAGGGTTATGGCACCCATGTGAAACTATTACCCAGTATGGTTGATGAGAACATGTATATCCAACTGGAAAAAAAAGATATTGTGCTTCAAGCTGATAAAGAAGTTGGAACAGAAAGTAATGGAGAATAAAGTCAAGTGGTTTGGGAGCTCCTAATTGAGATTCTGTACATAACTTAGAAGCTTCAAAACTGACATGACTTCTTACCGCTTCAAGGTGTGTATTCTTTTTATATAATGCATGCGCATAATTACACTAATCAGTTTGGGTAGCTCTATATAATTATAAAAAAAACTATAATTTCTTTCTTTTTGTCTGCTAAATTCATACACCAAAATGACCTTTTTTAAATACAAAACTGTAAAAATATATATAACATAATGTACCAAGTTATAAGAATTGGCTTTAGTACATCAAAAGGAAATGCTATTGAAAATACATCAAAGATTGAATGTGGACAACATAGAACGTTTGAGCATAGAGACAACTACAACATGTCGGGCATATTTCTCGTGGCAACGATTAAGATCGATACTTAAATAGTTTGTATATATATTTATACTATATTATAATACATTTGATTTACTTATAAAATTAAAAGTCTAAAAGGATATATTAATCTTTCAAACAATAAATTAAAATTATCTTTGAATGAAAAACATAAATTTAAGGGAAAATCACCAAAATAGTCATCTTTGACCCTGAAAAAACCAAAATGAGCCATCAAATTTATCCTAACTCAATGACCCAAATTTCTCATACAACCAGCCTTCTCCACGTGTTCAATTTATCCCGCCACCTTGCAGCTCTTACCCAATGAAAATCTCACGTGTGTCCTCGATCTGACAATTAGGCAACCAATGGGGCAGATCTTTGACCATCAAACATTCCATGGACCCCACTTCTATCCAATAAAATTGCTCTATGTGAATTTTTAATAGGATACCAAGAACTAAAGTAATCCTTAGGTATTTATTTCCCCACTTTTTAATAGGATACCAAGAACTAAAGTAATCCTTAAATATTCATTTCCCCACCCAAGGAATCGATCTGAACGATTCCAGTTTCAATTCCTCGTCGATCGAAACGATTCCAGATAATTCGATCTCATATATATTGAATCTGCTTAATTTGGTGTGATTGTGAGAACCATGGGTGTCAGCCACCACCGCCACCACCATTCTCCTCCCCAAGTCTGTGACTTTGAAACGCCGTCGATCAGAACGATGAAGGTTACCGACAGAGATGAATGTTACCTGCGCCCCAAATCTAATTTCTACTATGATTTCAAAATACCCACTTGGAATTTGTTTTCAGTAAATCCTCAACACCATCTTGTTTCAGAAAATCAGAAATGTCGAATGCATGGTGGCAGCGGTGGAGTTAGAGAGAGAATAAGAGATATTTAGATACTTTTTAAAGTTATACAAGTAGTCCCTCTACTCTTATTAGTTCTTCTAATTGTCAGATCGAGGACACACGTGAGATTTTCATTGGGTAAGAGCTGCAAGGTGGCGGGATAAATTGGACACGTGGAGAAGGCTGGTTGGATGAGAAACTTGGGTCATTTGAGTTAGGATAAATTTGGTGGGTTATTTTAATTTTTTCAGGGTCAAAGATGGCTATTTTGGTGATTATCCCTAAATTTAAACAATCTATTTTATTAATGATGATCGAATTTTAATGATTTATATAAATGAAGTAAAGAGCAAGTCAAATACAAAAACTTATATTCAAATATAGTTAAAAATATTATGTTGTAAATTGTCCTCATCCTAGAGATAATATAAAAAGCTGACACTATATTATAACGAAAATAAGTTATGTGAAACTGATGTATATGATTCTATGCACATCTCTAACCAAGAAACAGTTTTTTCTTTTCTTTTCATGAAACAATTTTCTTTAACCGCAATATTTTTTTAAACTCCTCTAACACCAGGTCGCCATTTATCACCATGCTATTTGTACATTCTCAATGTTGTTGCCATGAAAGATAAAGAATTACGTTATAAAACAGCACAACGAATAGCATCTTCATGTATCAGTTTCATCAATTCTCAGAGGCAGACTGAAAGATAAAAACCGCTGTAAGAACACCCACGAGCACAGTCACTGCCAACGCCACCGTCGGCAAGGGTGATGTGAGCCCAAAATTCTGCAAAAAGTTGCGAGCTTGAACATCAGTTTCACACATATGGTTAGATCACCACAAAGTAATTATTAGCGTTAGTAAATAACATAATTTAACTGTATAACATAAGAGATTCTATGCCATACCTCGAGAAGGCCCTTCCCTGTTGATATTTCAACACTGATTGCCGCCGCAAAGCCCATCATTGCCGTGCGACCAAGCCACACGTCTAAGCCGTTTCCATCTTTACTACTTTGCTCACACCTCACCGAGAGTGAGGTCGCCTTGCACGCTAGCACCTTCTGATGATGGGTTCCACGCATCACTTGAATATCAAAGTAAGTTATGTGAGTAGTCAACCTTTAAAAGTAGATGTTTTCGAATAATGGCACGACCCATTATTCTCATCCGTGTGTCATCTACGTGGAGAAACAAGCCATAAACAGTTATGGAGAATGAAGCACCAAAATAGACAGGGAGGTTCAATATATTTTGGCGGCCTCAAGCCGAATTTTTGTTCTAAAAAATCTATAAGTTGTAATTTCACATGCCCAACATTTACAGCCACCATTATATCATTACTGATGAGTATAGGTTCAAACTGGGATTTCAAGATACGAGATAGAAGGGTGCAAGATTCAAGAAGGATGATCAGTTATGGCGGATGCCCCATTGTGCGCGGTTTTGTAACTAGTTTTTGACAACCATTCACAATAGGTATAACTTTCTTATAGTTTGTGACCATGATTATTCTCGTAACAATATACTTTCCAAAGAAGAAAGAAGAGATATGGTTTAACGGTACAGGAGCATTTTCGTAGCATTAAAATTTACAACGAATAGTAAGGGTGTTCACGGTTTGGTTTAAAACCATAAAACCGACAATTGGTATTCTTATTGACTTTCAGTCGGTTAACATACAAAACCAGACCAGAGTGTAAGATTTAATATACTTTAATTTTTTTCCTTTAATATTGATTTGATTACTTATATTTCACATCTGGCTTAGTAAAAAATAAAACCATGCCAAGTCTATTAAATTACTGGAAGTATATTAATTTCGATCTCAAAATCTAAATGAGTTTTCACTTGTTTATTTTGTATTTTAGTTATCTATAAAAGGCCCAATAAAAAAGCTAAAACTGCGAAAGTAAACCGTTAGCAACGGTTCAGTTTTTAAATCTCAATTGGTCGGTTTCGGTTTTTGATACTAAAAACCATCAGTAACGGTTTGGTTCAAAGGTTTGACAAAATGCCATTAAACCATGAATACCCCTAACGAACTAACGAATGCTGATTGAAGCATCCGTGTTGATTGACTTACCTAGGGGCGAACCGCAAATGAAAGTTGTCTCAATTGGAAGCAAGCTTGATGATGATGGAAACTGAGAAATACCGGAGATTCTAGCTGAAATTTACACACCATAACATCTGAATTCTCATACGATTGATAAAAATTGAATCGTGATTGGATGCTAACTATGTCAATTTACAACATATCGGACTACAAATCGAGGGAGAGAGTACCAGCTGGGGAGATACAGAGACAAGAAGAAACTTGAGCAACCGCCATTGTTGCAGGTGAGTCAGAGGTGTTTAGTTTCACCTCTCAATGCCTATCTGTTCGTTCGTGTTTAAGGAGACGATTTTCGCAAGTATGTTGTATTTCCGCATAAGACCCTAGACTTTGCTTAAATTACATACAAGTGTCTTTCTTACCTTATATGACATTCTGCATACTCTAACTGCTGTCAAACGTGCAATAGGATACGACACAGAGAATCGGGAAGGGGGGTTGAGGTAAGAAGAAGAATCCAATAGCTATCGAATGGAAAATCTCCAATTGAGACTCGTTTATGTAAACAAGTCAAATGAGTTGTAAACATGTTGGAGGGATTGTAAATTGGTTAGATAGTGGTTTCTAAATTAGTTAAACGAGTCATAAACAGATCGTCTACCAAGCTTGTATTACGATGAAGAAGAGAATCGGAAATGAAGTTGATGCAATAGAAACTACAGAAGAAATAATCATAGAGAGAAAGGGAGATCAAACTAGTTATTTCATTGCATAAAACCTAAACTCAACAGATCAACAACATATAAAGACCTCGCTAACAACTATACAGACAGCCCTCCAACTATTACAAATGGCATGTAACAGAAGTCGAGGTAGAAAGAACAGACGGAGATCCTTTAAACAAGAAAACCATCGGACATGCTTAAGAACATTCAATCAAACACAACCCATCTATCTCATTTATCTAACATGTCAAATGAATTGTAAACAAGTTGATCGGTTTGTAAGTTGGTTACACAAGCTATAAACAGATCCTTGAGTTGCAAACGAGTCGTTTTAAGGGTTAAACGTGTCATGAACAAGTTGAGGGGTTGGCCTGATAAAATATAATTTCTCATTCTAGTTTTAAATGGGGTGACCCGTCAGGCGGTCAGTCAACACACTGGATCAAAACGGGTCAGACATTTACCCGAAAATGATCAACCTAAATTAACAGGTTGAAGTAACCCAAACATGGCCCTTTAAAGCAAAACTGAAACAGTAGTAGAGATTAACAAACATCCTATTGGCATACAGGTACATGTATATTTGTTTATTCTTCATTACCAGAATCATCAGAAGAATTATCTTCCTTCCTATTTTCTTCCGCATTGCCTGGTTCCAACTTCATCTTCTTTTCTTGTTTCTTTTGTTTTTTCTTTTGGCGTTTCAACCGCTTTTTTGCAGTTCGCTCTTCTGTTGCTTTTAGTCGTTCCTCTCTCCGCTTGTTAAACTCGGCCAATACTTTCTTCTTTTGGTAGTCGACATCCATTCTTGCAAGTCGGTCTTGTTCTTTCCGTCTCATTTGTCGGTACTGTTCCAAAATGGCAATCACTAATGAGATATAAATCGATAAAATGACACCAAAATATGATCATAAAAAAAACAGAAACCTATCATGTCCTTCCATTTTTTTTAAGTTGGTTTAGAAAAAAGATGAAAGGAAAGCAACCTTAAAGAGTTGTTGACCACATGAGACAAATACAAGGTTTGCTCTCATCTTCTTTATCCCATAGAATAGATGTAGGGTTTACCCTCATCTCACCCTTCTCATACCCTACTGTCTTGAGTGGAATTTTGTTAGGTAATTTGTTTGTTTCATAAATGTCTACAGGCATAACAGTTAAGCAAGGTATGCTAAACATACTAAAAGGGGGAAGAAAGCTATGCTAGAGACTATTAATTTGATTTATGTGTCACAAGAATGCCATTAAATACAAGATTAACCGGCATAACGACCCATGGTGATAATTTTTCATGTCATGGTGGAAGAAGCAACATACACCAATACTTGGTTTTGAAAGCCCGAGATACTTAGGGTCCTAGAAACCAAGAAGAGAGGTGGAGCAAACAACATGACACCTACGCTTGGTTTTAAAAGGCGCGAGAAGCTTAAAATCAAAGAAACCAAAGCACAAGGTAGAGCAAACAGCATGAAACCTTTGTTTTACAAAGCACGAGGCAGGACCCACGCGTTAAGGTTGCAAAAGACAAAGTGCAAGGCACGAGACCCAAAGGCCCAAGATCAGAGGCGAGAACTTCAGGTACACGAGGCCTGACTCTGTGTAAAGCAAAAGGTTGCATCATTCTAAACTAAACCATTCACGAGTCAAGACTACTTCATCAATTCAGTTGACAATTTTGAACCAAATGTACATAAGGTGTGATCGTCTCGCACCTTAAGCGCACTTTTTAAGACCAAGAGTGAACCTATACTTCAGTGATATCACATTTTTGGCACACTAAAGTATAGGTAATCAGAGCTTTGTTTCTGACATTTTGACATTTGAAATGGCACCCTTGTTGGTGAGGGTGCTACATATTATACAGCTTATGAGGCTCAATAGTTGTCAGTTCTTCCACAATCTAGGCAAATTTCACTACAAATCTTTGGAAATATACACCAATTAACAAAAACAACATGCTAATTCATACATATTAACATGAATCAGTAGGAATTCAAGTCAAAATAAGCAACTGCAGATATGCAATAAGAGGCGTGTTCGATTTCAGTTTCAACTTAAGTACCAGATGAGGTTAGACGAGATACCTGATGGAAATCTCCGGAGCCAGATCCGGCAGAACTACCGGAGGTATTGTTAACACGAACAGGGACGCAATCTAATATGCGACGGAGCTTCACCTCGAGGTCTTCCTCTTCCTGATTAGGTACCGGAGGCGTGTATTCAACAAGAGCTGTGGAAGAATTAGTCGGATGGCGAGGAGGAAGGGCGGAGATCGCTGTTCTATCAGAAGACGCCGACACAATCTGTAAGTCTCCACTTGCAACGGCTGCCGGCGACGCCGAAGGCCTACCTGAACTGGACATTTTTGCCGATGAGAAAGAAAACCCTAACCGTGAAGCTGTATACGCCGGTGCCGGAGAAAACCGAAGAATTCTAATTTCCGAGTTTTTAGTTTTGTGATTTGGGATATATTGTTATTGATGGTGCCCTTGGCCCACTGGGGTTTTTTTTTTTTAAACTGCTTCACCGTTGGGACTTTGAATGTTTTTACAAAATGGGCTACGCCGTAGCATATTATGTGTTTGTCTTTTATTTTGATTCGATATAAAAAATAAAAATTCTTAAAAGTCCATGAAAATTTTACTAATTGTTCTTATTTCGAATCTCTTTTCTTATTTTTCTTTAATCGGAAATTGGGGTATTTCTTCTAGTCGATCATTGTCCAATTGTCCATTAATCTTCTTCGATATGAAACCAAGGGCGGAACTATAATTTTTTTAAGGGTAGCACGAATTTTTGACGGGGTTCGGGTGCAACACCCCAGAGAGCGGAGTCCAAGAGGCAAAGCCCTTGACTGGGGTCGAGCTGTTATTATTTTTTAATGTGAGCCCATCCTAAGGGGTATCTTTGTTAGGTAATAAATGATATTTTAGAGGTAACATAAGTGTATAAAAATAAAAAAATTCAAAACTTTTTCCACTTCGCGTATGGGTTTAAAGAGTAGCACGGGATACCCATGAACCTAAGATAGGTTTGCCCTTGCATGAAACAACTTTAAAACAGTGAACCTACAGCTTCTAAACAAAAGTGAACCACCTTCGATACAAAAGTTCAGTCCTCGAACAATGAACCACTGCAATCCTCAGCTATTTACTATCGCAACTTTCTCTTTACCCCTTCGAACCCGTCATTGTTGAGGAATGGAGCCATGAATCACCAATGCTGCATGAGTGTGGGTTGCTTAAATCGTAGATTGTTCTATAACAAAATTGTGTTTTGGCTATTATTTTTTAGAGTAAATTACATAGAAGGTCCTTTATGTTTTACTCAGATTTCGGGTTAGGTCCTTTAAGTAACATTGTTACACCATTCATTCTTTATGTTTTGATCTTGTTTCATAGAAGGTCCTTTATCACTAACGGTGTTAAAAAACACCGTTAGTTCAGGGGCAGTTTAGTAATTTCATAAAATCATTTAATAAAAATATTATAACATTAAATATTATAAACTTTTATATCCATTTCATATGAAAACAAACGCGCAAACCTGCCGATCGAGATACGGAAAACACGCCGATCTCCGCAGAACTTCGTGCTCGGCATCCCCGGTCGCCGACGAGCAGGTTCCTACTCTCCACCTATTTCATATCATACATATGTATAAACGATTTATAGTCCAGAACCGCAATCACGTTCGGCGACATTGGTGATGATTGTCTAGCTCCTTCACTGCAATCGTTTCATCCTGCTGAAGCGATTAGATCTCGTCTTCACATATTTACGGCTACATACGTTTTCCGGCGACTCTACCTCACAGTTTGTCGTATCGTCAAAATCCGAACTCATTGGACGCACCGATGGTGGCGGGGGTTGTCTCTGGAGGATGAGAAACTCACCGGACGCACTGACAATGGCACGGGGTGTCTTCGGAAGACGAAAAATGGTGAATTTAGCTCCGACGGTGGTGGCGATGAGATTTGGTGGTCTTGAGCAAGTGTGGTGTTATCAAAAGCGATTTCAATTTGACGCTAGCGTTCTTGATTTAGATCGGGTTTAGATCTGGTTCCTCTTTGCAATCCTATCTTCAATCTGTTGATATTTGATTGGAAAAGTAAAGGGGCAAATACCAGTGGAGGAGGCCTAGCGTAACGATGGTCAGTGACGGAGATGGATGGCGTCGGAGAAGGAAAATCTCCGGTGAGAGCCGTCGGAGGAGAAAGATCGGTAACGACAGTCATTGTTGTTTTCACCGGCGGTCGGGAGTAGTACGTAGGAGATTCTGACAATAATTTATATTATTTTTTATTTTGAAAAGCAGATGACAATAATTTGATACCGATTTTTAATATTAAAAGGAGTTTTTTTTTTATTTTAAAGTTTTTTTAAAGATTTTATAAAATGACTAAAGTGTCCTTAAGTTAACGGTGTTTTTTAACACCGTTAGTGATAAAGGACTTTCTGTGAAACAAGTTTAAAACATAAAGGATGTTTAATGTAACAACTTTACTTAAAGGACCTAATACGAAATCTAAGTAAAACATAAAGGACCTTCTATGTAATTTACTCTATTTTTTAAGTGAATTGAGGTGCCCGTTTTTAGTTTTTACTTTTTTTTTTTGTTTTTTTTGTTTTTTTTTTTTAAATTTAAATTTTTTTTATCAACAGAAGTGATTCATAAACTCGCTTGTGCAATATCATATCCTTAAACAACTTATACTTGATAATCTAACTTGGCTTGTTTTCATTTATGCAATAAAAATGAAGATTTTTCTTTATCACGGTTTGTGTGTCTACGTTGTTACAAATAATAAGTCTATGCATCTATAACCGAAAGATGCAAAACTTAAAGTAAAGATGAGGTTGTTGACATGTGACCTAAAGGTCGTTGGTTCAAGTCGTAAAAATAAAATCTTGTAATATCATATCCTTCGTACACTGATTTTGCTCCTTTTTATTTGTTTTTAGAGGTAATTGAAACTCACACTTGAAACATTTTGATTTTGGTGTTTAAAGATTTTAAAAGTGTGACAAAAGTGAATTCTATCACATTTGTTTCTAAACTTTTATATCAATAGTATCGATTGTCCTAGCCCGCTACCCCACCCAACCTGACCAACTTGCTTCGCCTAGTATAAGAGTTGAATCCACAAGAAAAAATTTGCTAGGAAGTAATTGTTTTACTGATAGTTATAACTTAAAACCTTTCTTTCACTGAACCGGTATTGTCCATCAAGTGTTGTGACGATTGCATGTTTTCTTCCGTGTCTCGTACTCGACTCTAGTATGTTGCATAGCATGGCATACCTCTGACTTGGCTACTTACTGGTCATACTCCCTCAAGTGTTGCACTTTCTTCTCCAACCCACTTACTAGTATTACCTAAAATCTTTACATAGTCATCAAATTTCGCGGAAAAAAAAAAAGAAAAAAAGAAAAAAAAAGACTTCAAAGGACTGGAGGGGGTGAATATGCTAATAGTAATTATTGCATAGCGGTTTGAAAATAAATAATAAATTAAAAAATAAAGAGACTAAAGTAAAAGAGGCATGAATACATAAACATGTATAGTTGTCTGAATGGATGTCTTCCAAGTAATCCACCCATTGCTCCTCAACTAATGATCATCTTCGATATCTTCTCTACAAAGATAGAGCTCACCTCTCGGTTTTGAAAAGCGTTTCTAGGCACAAGGCAATCTCAGTTACAGGCCCTCTCGCTTCTGACCAGGTGAGACACAACCTGTACATAGAGCAGCATGAGGAGCAATCTTGAGGCGTGCCTTTTGTATTTTGTGCATCTCAATGTTGTACATATAGCGTTTTAGTTTGTACAAGTATGTTAGTTATAAACTAAAGCATAGCTCACCTTGTGCAAACTTCTCCCTAATCTAGGTAGTGAATCTATAAATGACTACAAGAAAAACCTGGATGTTTCAATGAATTGATACTTAAACTTAGGCCGGATTTACACCAATATTTTTTAAATTTTAGAAAACATGTTGGGGCGGGCTTGAGGGCCATGTTTTTTAAATAACAACCAGTGGGGGCCCTGAGCATGTGCGAGAGGTGCGACGGAACAGGGCCTATCATTTTTAGAGGCCCATATTCTAAAAAAATATTATATATATAATAAATTATGAAGCTTTGATCAATCAACTTGTTATTAGAAATGCTCGGAGTTTTGCATAATTTGCTGATTAACTATTTAGAATGTTATTTTAAAACTATAATTTTTTATGTATATTGCTATAAACTTATTTTTTGCCTTCTTAAACTTTTTCTATTTACAGTTTTATTTTCGTATGGGGCCTATTTTTTTTAACTCGAACAGGGCCCATAAGTCCTCAGGACCAGCCCTGACAACAACCCAATCCTAAACTCTTTGGAAATCCATATTAATAGCAATTCTCCATTTTATAGTCAAATGGGATGCGTATGTTGAACATTGATGATTAAAACTTAAGCAAAAAGTTTTGGAGGACTTACTTGTTCCCCAGAAGCATACTAAGAGCATAAGATGTCCCAACTCCTTTGCATGTGAGGTGGCAATGCAGCATCAAATTTCAGGCTTTTGATGTCTGAAAAATCATAATCTGAAGAAGAAATACGGGCCCGGGCCTTCTCTATAGCAGATGACACATCGGGCAAAACCATTTTCTTACAATGCAAATGAAGGTTAGGCTGCTTATCGGTGATACTCCCGCTCTCTAAATTAAGGCCAAAGGGAAGTGAACTTTTGTTACAGACCTCAACTTTGTGTTCAAGATTAGAGGAAAATATTTGGTTCTGGTTCCATTTCTTGTGAGCTTGCCACCCGTATTTGTAGTCTCCAACTATCGGTGTTCCCAATACCTCAGCACAATGAACTCGGAGCTTTGTTTTCAAAGTTGCATGGATAAAATTCCGTATAAGTTCATATAAGATTGGAAAAAACAAGCAAGTAGTGGTTTAAAACAGCTAGGGTTAACCCACAAAAACTTTTGTAAAATTTCTAAAATTTGTAATAAAAATAAATGAATCCTTAAATATGATTACAGAACTATCTCATTGTAATTTGAATTGTGATTTAAGAGGCCGCATACATTATAAATACACTCAGCAACTTTCAGCATGTTTGACCAATTCAACCCATTTGAAATTGACCTGTCTTTTTTTTTAACTAATTTTATAATTTGAGCCGTATAAGATACAATATAACCCAAATGGGCCCATTCACAAGTACAAACAAAGAGATTGCCACCTAACTTTCAACTTCAAAACATTGTGAGGGAACATTATCAATTTCAGAATCAGGTAAGTTGCAGATTTGACCTCGAAAAGTGGAATTTAAATTTTCTTTAACAAGTTACTGGAGAAATAAAAAGTTCAAATTAAGCGAATAGTGATGAATACCTGGTGTTTTCTACCAGTGAGTGGAGAAAGCTCTAACCATGTGAGACCTGCAATGATTGAACAATATGTATAAAGAGTGGTGAACTGGTGACAGTAAAGAATTTGCATTTTAGGTGAGTTTATGGATAGATGAATCAAAAACAAACCATGAATAGAAGAATCTAGAACTCGGTATTCTGTTATGGCATGTTGGGATGGCGTTGTTGAGACATTCTCAACAACTGTAATCCGTTCTGATCTTCCGTCATCCATTACAACCT
Organism: Deinandra increscens subsp. villosa; assembly: GCA_039602395.1. Lineage (NCBI taxonomy): Eukaryota > Viridiplantae > Streptophyta > Magnoliopsida > Asterales > Asteraceae > Deinandra > Deinandra increscens. Next base: position 122,273,281 of record JBCNJP010000007.1, read on the forward strand.
CCAAAGAAAATAATAAAGATGACACAAGGAATATGGAAAACAGAGAAAAAGGGAATATTGTTGTTAATTACTTATGTTAATGACTTAATTCTAACCTTTCCCAAAGGAACTGTAATTAGACCTTGTGGACGCCTGGGTGACCCGATTACAAGTGCCCAATACTTTCTTTGCAGGAATCTTTTCTCACTCTTCAAATTCTATTTCAAAAACAGATTAAACTGAATGTAAAAAAAAAAAAATGAGAGCATCTATCAATTTATAAAAAGTTGTTTAACCTATTAAGTTGAGCAACTTATGAAAAAACAAAACATTTACTCACAATATTGGAAGCACCGGCAGTTTTCTCACGAAAAACAGAATGCAGAACAGTAGCACTGAGCTGTGTTCTCCCCAAAACCAAAATGCCACTGCTATCTCTATCAAGCCTGTGCACCTAATAAATTATAAGGTTGTGTCATAACAATAAAATGAGATTAAGCCCACATGAACATGTTATTTTATTCGTCGGGCCGGGGGTCTCCTTGGGTGCGGCCTCTTTACCCCCGGGGTAAAGGTAAGGTTTGCCCTCTTCTTACCCTCCCCAGACCCTACCTTTAGGGTGGGATTTTACTGGGTATGTTGTTGTTGTTGAACATGTTAATTTAATCAGATTTAGAACCATTTGAAAGTAAACCATTTTAAAAACATTTTTTCTGTATATACCAAAACTGTTCATAAAATACTAAGGTGGCGTTTGGTTCATTGAATTTAATGGAATTGGAATTAATAATTTTTCCATTCAAAATTGTTCTTGATTGAGTAAAAAAGGAATTCGAAATGCAATGAATTCCTTTAATCAATGGAATTTGAGACCATGTAACTTTCCTTCAGTAAAGTGAAGGATTTCTAAGGAATGTTGAAATAGTACTAAGTTCCATTGATTAAAGGAATTCATTGCATTTAAAATTCTTTTTTACCCAATCAAGAACAATTTTAAAAGGAAAAAAATATCAATTCCTATTCCATTGAATTCCATGAACCAAACGCCACCTAAGAATATTAAGTCATCTCATGGGAAATCACATTTTTGCATTTAGATCAAGTACAACTTGCATTAGAAGGTAGCAAGCTTTGGTATGAGATATGTTTTAGGTAACACAATGTAATTGCACTCACAAAAAGAATGAACTTTCAAAAGTTCATCTGGGTCATCTCTTAGGTGCCAGAAAGAAAGTTGACATGGTCCAATTTATCTACACATATAGATTCCACTAAATATTTTCTTAAAAATTTGAGGTTTTTAAGGTACGAAAGACGGTTACCTTTTTATGAGTGAAAATCAAGATAGGTTACCTCATTAACAGAAATAAAACCAAAGTTTATCACCTCATTATCCCTTCAATTAATCCACCATACCCACATTCAAAACCTAGAAAACACTACTTAAAATAAATATTTTTATTATCATATCAGATGCTACCACAAATATTAAACTGAATAGTTATGAAAGTGCCAAAAGTCTGACAGAAGACGGAGCCATGTAGAGAAAAAGTGATGGTAAAATGGGAACAGAACTCACCAGCCTAGGTGCTTCAGATAATTCATGCCTCAAATAAGTTCCAGCTAATTCATCTAAACTTCTTTTTATTCCAATTCCACCCTGAAATATAATACTGAAGTAAACGTTCTGAATGTACCCTTACGAAGAAGAAATCTACATAGTCAAAGGCACCAACGTGCACTCCACACAGCAAAACCACCTTGACTCCATCAAGGCGCAAAAAATAAGGTAAAACCTGTCTGAACTGGCCTAAACTAGTCTGAAATAGTGGAAAAGGGCCAAAAACAAAACAGTGAAAACTAGCTAAAAGACAGTTTAAAACAGCTAAAACAGCCTGGAATAAACATGTGTGTTGCTTGTCTTGGGCTCATGCTTGTTAAGCACCTAGGCAACAAGCTCAACCTTTGCACCTTGAGCCTTTGACTACCTAGGAAGAAATATTCAAGGTGTGAATAGCTCACCTGAACAGGCATTCCGGTAGGTTTATTGATGACAATAATTGCTGAATCCTGAACAGTGTAGAGAAAAACAATACAATCACCTATCAAGCTAAAAATAAATAAAACGAGAAATAAGAAAATAATTTTAAAAACCTTATACAACTCAAGATCACGAAGAAACTTTAGTTCTTCTTCAGTGCAAAGGCACTCTGCTTTCTCAGTTGGCAATGCTTGTACTGTAATAGGAAGATAAACTGTATCACCAAATCTCATTGAATCTTTGGCTGACACCTGACGAAAATATGAATTTTAAGATGGAACATGCATTTGGTTTTCATGAATAATAATGCTCTGAACGGGGAAAAAAATACAAAGAGTGCTCTACATAAGAACATTCTTACAAATGAACAAGTTGAAATACAATTATATAGAAACTTAATTTTATTACCCTTTTGACTTGGCATTCTGGAGCATCAACGTCTCCAACAGACTTTGAACTTTCAGAAGGTTTCCGTCGAACCTGCAATGCAACAAACCAATGAACCATAGCATTGCATCCAGTGATCATATAACTTCCATGCATGCTTTTATTGTGGATGGAACTGCAAACAAATTTGCTGGCATTTGTGAAAGTACATATCGGTTGGAGTTAATCCTAATATTTCACATGCAAAAGGAGATGAGCAGTAGAAAAGAAAAAAGAGGGTTTGGTTTGAAATATTGGTAATCAAGATATACAGAAAGATGAAGATTGAATAAAGGGTTAGAGATAATCATTGGTATTTATTTATTTCAGCTTCCTATAAAGAGTCTTGGGAGAGTTTCCCATAAAATAGATTAGCGTTTCTTCATCCAATTTTCCAACAATATTCCATGCAGAAATACCAACATACTCACATAGGTCCATAAGCAAAACCGCAAAAGCAAACATGCTTCTATGGGCAGAAACTTTAAAAGGTACATCCCAATTTATACGATTCTATATATGAAACTCACCGCTATTGAAATAATAAATGGTCATGTGTAACTGCATATATAGAAAAAATATAAACACAATAATCAGAGAATTGTCCATTTAAATTATCTTGTTAGTAAAATTAAAGTAGTGTTAACGTATACATGAGCCTAAAAAAACATTGATGTAATATAGTGCCAGCAAATTCATTGAATTTGCTCTCTAAGACCATTCCCTAATATCATTAGACATTCATAAGAAAACTTAAACTCAGTTGTGTTTGATCATCAGTTGCTTAAGTTACTAACAGTGAAACTTAATAGCAAAATTCATAACTTAAAGCATGAAGCTAAAAACATAAACATTTTCCTAAAACACTATAAATTATAAACACAAGAGGCTGACAGATTGTAATAAACACATTAATAACAGAATTTAATCTGCTTTCCAAAACCAACACGAAAATTAAGTACGAACAGAATGTGATACCTGTCGCAACCGGAAGAGCTTTTGCACGAGGGACCTCGGGAGCTGAGGGCAGCACCGCATTACCCATTTGATCGCAGTTGTGGTGTTCGCATCTCCTTCACCGATCGACTGCCGTCTCCCAACGATATTTTTCCCCAACGAAGCACCGTTAACGGCTATATCGAACGGTGGCAGGGTTAACCACTTCCCTTGCTTTTTCTCGCTCTTCTGATCTTCAGGTTTAATGAAGGCCGTTGAGGTGTTTTCAGTGTGAATGTAGTGATATGGTGAGGAGAACGTTCTGGCGCCACCGTATGCCGGAATAAACGACGGTGGTCTGAGAAGTGATCGCCGGAGTTGAGAAAGAACCGCCATATTTGGGGTTTAGGGTTCAACCGGGAAGGATTGGAAGTTGGAACTTCGGGTTTTTGTTTCTGGGGTAGAAAACTCAAAGAAGTGTCATAATGGGCCTCCGAATTCCTTTGCTCAGTAAGTTGTTTAAATAAATGTAATGTAATATTGTCATAATGGGCCTCCGAATTCGTCTGCCCAGTAAGTTGTTTATATAAATGTGTAATGTAATATATGTTTCGCTAACCGCTCATAGAGTTGCAAATCTTAAATCGGTTTCTTCGACCCGAATCGGTTTCAAACCGATATCCAAACCGGCCAAAACCGATTTTGTCCAAATCGATTCTCAAACCGTCCAAACCGAACCGGTTTGGACCGGTTTCCCTTCCTCAATGGCCAAACCGGTTTGAGTGAAACCGTTTTCAAACCGGTTTGACCACTCAACAAAAAAGAGCCGTTTTTTATATAGCCGTTATATATCCGTTGTAAAGCAACCATATGACCGTCTTCTAGTCGTTGGAGGCTATTTTTTACCCATTTTAACCCTCCTCTTTACTATATATACTACCATTATCTCTTACAAACATTACGTCACTTCTCAAACTCTCAAAAACATACTAATTTTTTCACCCAAGATGGCAAGTTCAAGTGCTTTTAGCAATGCCAACCTTAATGTTCAAGGTAGTGAAGACGACCCATTCGTCGTTGTGAAGATTGTACCAACGAAGAGAGAGCCCACGTTGTTCGGTGTACATTACGACTTGGTTGAGTTGAAAAACGGTCTCCAAAAGGCTCGGTGTCGGTATTGCGGATTATTGATGAAGGGAGATTCCAACTCGAACCTACGAAACCACTTGAGCCTATATTGCAAAGCGAAGAAGAAAACCCGACTTCGGATCAAACTCAACTTGGATCCGATGGAGGCATATGTAATTTCAATGCGGAGATGGTTCGGGAACCTACTCACGTCTAGTCAACAAACATTTAACACCATTAGTCACAACTTAATGGCGGGTCAATATAGGTCAACATGTTAATAACTGAGATTATTATGGGGAAAAACAATAACTGAGATTATTATCGACAATATGTGATAACTGGGATTAATATATGCGAATTTTCCTTAATTGTAAAGTTCTACCAATCTAGTGTATGATATATGGAGTGTATTGTAGTTGTTGTTATATATCAATCTTGTCTGATTAAGTTAAATTTGAAAGTTAAATTACAAAGATCATGTGTGTTTTAAGAAATGGGACGTAGATGCAATATTGATGGTTTTTAAGTTTTCTTTAAAATTTAAAGATAAGAGAAGACATATTAAATCGTTCCAGAAAAAATAATGACATACCAAATGAGAAGTTGCCATAATTTAGTGGATTAGTTTAAAGAGTAAATTACAAAGGGGCCTTTAGATGTTTTAGATGTTTTAGATAGATTTTGGATTGGGTCCTTTAAGTAAGGTAATTACACCAGACATTATTTATGTTTTAAACTTGTTTCGATGAGGGTCATTTATCACTAACTCCGTTAGAAACCAGCGTTCAGTTTTAATAATTTTATTAAAAAGGTTTTGTAAAATGTATAAACTACCTCTAGCGCGCTTAATGATGGTTTTTAACCGAGTTAGTGATAAAAGACTTTATATAAAACATGTTTAAAACATAAAGAACGTGTGGTATAATTATTTTACTTAAACAACCCAATCTAAAATTTACGTAAAACAAAAAGGTCTTAGTTTAAACTACCGAGGGTCATGTTAGGATATAACAAGTAACTTGGGTCTTAATGATATCGATACATTTTGGACCTTAATAAGGCTTACCATGTGTTTGTGTGTTTACATAAAGTCACAAAAGTGAAAAGTGTATAAAAAGTCATTTGAACATTAAAAATAAACTACATTCAATTTCTAAAAGTAACAGACAAATTTAATTAAATTATATCACTTACATATAAACAACACAGGATTTAATACGTGAACAAACCGCTTGTTAGACGAATCAAGCGTTCAGCAAACCGTTTGATGGGAAGTCTATTTAATAAAATAATATTACATTTTTTTAACGGTAAACTATACTATTCATAATCAACCACAACTCAATTACATCAATTTGTTTTCGGCGGGCTTGAATCCTTAATTTTAAGGAGAGCAACACCTTAACTTCAATGACTTTACCGAACCCAACCCCGCCCCAAATAATATTACAACATCTTGATGACTGATTACCATTCGACCGAATTATGTATATTCGACCGAATTATAGTATACATGGTCTGATTTATTTTACTAATAATGAAATTTAACTAAGTAATGGTTCTATGTTTGTCTCCATCTTCCACATGTTTATGTCCTACACCAGGACTCGGACCCGAATGTTCAACCACGACAAGGCCTCTACCATGCTCTATGACCGCCGGAACTGAGCTCAAAGTCCTTGAAACTCGAATATTGACATGATCATATGTCTTTCTTGTTCTTCGGCTAAAAAGGCGACGTGCTTCAGACACTGAGAAGGTTGTACTGATTAGGAGGAGGGCGAGAAGGAGAATGGAAAGATATCGTTGTTTTCCTTCCATCATGTCACGGTAAGCGCGCGCTAAAAGAAGCAATGGGAAACTATTGATAAATGATTTTTAGCATGGTTTGGGCATGAATATATAGGTGATGGATAAATAGGTGATAAGAAAAGTGAATTTTTGCATACTGTTTTAACGATTGATGACGTGTTATAGTACCATAATGTTACGCTATTAAATGGTAAATGCACTGAACTTGGCAATTGGCATACTCATGTAGCGACTAATAAGCAATAACGATGGTTTGACCAAATATTGGAGGGTGTAGCGCCACCTATTTTGGTCAAGATGTTTGGTAAACTCCAACATTATGCGTATCTTAATTCTTTATTTCTTTTAATGGAAAGAGACCTCTAAATTTTAAATATTACTCATTTTGTGAGATTTAAACCTATATATTTATGTAAGGATAAACATCATATACCATTAGACTAGACGTCTTAAATAGAAACATAAATTGCATGACATATCTATATTTTGAGTTCATTTTAACTATACATTTTTATTCCAAGTTATAAGGACACAAGGGGTGGCGGTAGAGTAATAAAAAAGTAGTAGAGGCAAGAATTAATAGTAATGTGAGTTCAATGTCGCAGAAGTCGCTAGATAGTATCATGTCGATCAACTAGAAAGTTACAAGTACTCGTCGTAGACGGTGAGTACTCGGACATGGTAAATTATAAAGGAAATAGTTTACAAATTATATACATATGAAATATCATAAATATAATAATGCTTATAACGAAATACTTGAATATCGATCAATATATGCCTATAGAAAATAGATTATTAACAAAATGATTTCTAAAGTTTTGATCTAACAGTAGGTTAACAAAATGAATATATTACAATTGCACCACTTTTGAAAAATTATCATATACACTACAAAATGAGAACATTTCTAATAGTACGATCGATTTAAAATAAATATGTTACATGATCAAGATATTATGTTACATTTTATTGTAATATATCGAGTACACCCATCTAGATACTAGTTTTTTTTAAGTCAAGACTCGTCTAGACCCGATATTGACCGAGTACACCAGAAGTTGGCCGATTTATAATAAATATGTTACATGGTCAAGATATTATGTTACACTTTGTTGTAGTATATCGAGTACACCCACCTAGATACTAGTTTTTTTTTAAGTCAAGACCCGCCTAGACCCTATGTTGACCGAGTACACCAGAAGTTGCCTGATTTTGATTTCTGGTTACTGGGTATAGAAAAATCGTCAAGACAACCATCCGTTTAGCAATTTCAAGTTGAGTACTTGGCCGCCTAGGCCAACTTTTACAACTGACACCTCACATTCTAAAAAAGGAGGAGAAAAATAGTGAAATGAGAAGAAATGAAGGATTCAAGTAGCTTTAGTTTTTTAATTGTTGGAATAAAATTAGAGATAATATATTATATTACCCTATATTAACATAATACAACCTGTGGTACCATTTTCAAAACATAAGTTACAACTCTCTAAAGCACTACCAATAACAGCCACATATTTTTTATGTGGATATGAGGATATCCACAATTCCATGCAATCTCTGCTTTTCTTCTTTGAAGTGTTATCCTCTCCAAAGTCCAAACATATCTCTACATTCTCTCTCCATGCAAATTTTCTCCGAGAGGTTTCTCTGCCTCTACCGCGTCGGATGAGTTGTTCATCATCATCGGTTTTGCTGCCTCTATGCACATATGGTGATGTCGTTGTTATACAGGCCGGTGACGCCGTCGTTTATAACGGCCGGTGACGCCGTCGTTTATAACGGCCACAGACGCCGCCGTTTCTAACGGCCGGGGACGCCACCGTTTCTAACGCCTGGTGACGCCGCTGTGCAACCATCTTGCGCTATGTTGGTGGCCTGTTTCTTAGTTTGTTGATGATATACGACGGTGGTGAGATTAGGGTTTCAGCCGGCAATTACGACTCCGAAAGGGAAATCGGTGGCTTCAGATCATAGCAAATTGTGTGGTTTCGTTAGATGCAACAAATGTTTGGTAATGTACTTTTCTGTTTGATTATTCTGGATTTGTATCAGAGGTTTTGGTCGTTGCCTTCTTAAATATGTCGCAGGTCTTAACTATTCTTTTTGATGTAGGCTATGATGATTTAAGTATCTGAGCCTGGTGTGCTCTTGAGCCCTAGCGGCAGTGATGGTGTTGTGGTTTTTAGTCGTTCGATTGTGTGTCTAAAATAGTTGGCATATCTCAAAGTCTCATATTTCTTTTTTGGTACATTCTCAGGAGCTAATGGTTGAAATGTTGGCTTAATTTTGACCCTTCTATCAAGGGTTATTGGGTGGGGATTTGCAGATCTAGAGCTTTTATGTATTAAATTAAAATTTGTTTTTCTATAATCTGTGGTTTCTTTGTCCAGTGGGCATGGATTTGATGTTTTGGTTTGAAGCTAAAATATGGATTTTCATTATGTTGCTACCTGAACTAATGGTTCTAATGTTGGATAAATTTTTGGTACAGTTTTATGAACTAACTTTATGGCTTTGTTGGTTCACATGTTGGCTTAATTATGATGGTTCTATGAAGGGTTTTTGGGTGTCTGAACCTGATATTGTTTCTGACTTTAATGGTTGGTTGATATGGTCGCTTTATTTTCGAATATGACGGCAATGGCGATGATGATTTACATGAGGGTTTACATGACCCTAATCTGAGCCTATTTTGTTGGTGCAAAATATTAGGAGTATGGTTCAAAATAGTGGTGCCAAATTTGAGAATTTCAAATCTTGATGTTCTTTCTCATTCCTATGGTTTGTTGATCTTGGTTGCCAAGGGTCTGAAATGTTGGCTTAATTTCGATGGTTTTGTAGATGGTGATGATCTTTGATCTAAGCCTTGGTTGATTCTGATGAAGGGTTTTTGAGAGGCTAATGTCGATGTCTGAAATCAATAGAAACTAGGCTACGATCTTCATGGATTTTGTTAAAATTTTATTTGGTATCGTCTGTAATTATACTGGATTGCTATAGGTGCATCAGCTGCTGTTTTGCTCATTTGTCATTGATTTGATCATAAGGTATCAATGAGCATGATTTGATTTTGAGAATATTTTACATCTGAATGTCTGAGTGTTAAAAAGAAATTGGAATTGTAACTTGAATAACATCTTATATATGTAATAAACCAGATGCAATCGTTATTTTGTTTAGTCTTGGGTTCTAAATCTGTACGCTGATGTTTTTTTGCAGGTTTTTGTTTGGTATCTTCCTAATTTGCTCACCGCATATGATTTTCGTTTAGTTGAAATGGAAAAGGTTGAGCTTCTCACAGGTAAGATCATTACACACTAAAATAGTTAAAAGTACTTCAATTCCTAAATGAACCGTGCAAGTTCTTTGAGGTAACCCTTTTTGAGTTAACAGTAATGAATGGATATTTATTTTATGACATATTACTCATGTGTATATTACAAAATTGTCGACAATACTTAATAAAAGCCCCATGGCAAGAAAATGTACAATTTGGGAACAGATTTGTTCTTAAGAACATAAATGTGGTACAAAGAATATGAAGATCTATAGATCAGTGTTTAAGGTTTGATAATGAGATAAATATTGTAGTTAATAATTTATATGCATTCACGACACGAGTTTCGCACACCCCGTATGTCTCATGGTTTGGCTAACCGACTTTTTAAAATGGTCCGGCTCCGCCGCGAAAACTTTCATAAATGTTGAGATATAGAAAGCATGTGTTGTTTATGGGTTACAAGCAAAGGTCATCCAAGTTAAGTAAAGCTCTTAGAATAGGAGTGTGTTTAAAACTTTGTTTTTATAACTTAACAGGGACAACTATACCTTTTTTAATTCTAAAGTGTATTCTGTAGCACGATATATACAAAATCATTGATTTAAAAGCTTTGAAGACCTTTTTCTTACCCTAATTCTTTGTCTTTCAGGTTCAAAACCAGATGAGAAACAAGGAAAGTGAAAAGATGCTTAATTATCTAACCTTGGATGAAGTTCAAAAGTACGTTTTTATACCTTTTTTAGTAATCTCAACTACATTCGAAAGTTGAAGTCGTCTATATATTTCTTTTAAAAGGATGATATTAATGAAATTCAATTTACTTCTAAAAGAAATAAAATAACAGATTGTATTCCATTTCAGTTGCAACTTCCATTCCCTTTATTTTCGATTAAGTTTCACGTTAAATTACATGTCAAAACGTATGATATACGTAATTTAGTTCTAAGACTTTAGTTGCTTTTTAAGACATTAGTTGCTAATTAGCTTTGTGTCCTGGAGCAGATATGGGTCCTGCAGCAACTTAGCTTTGTGTTTGATGCATGAAGGAAGGCTGGTTGGAGATGGTAGACGGGTCGCCGAGATGTGAATAAATTTAGTGAAGGATGCGAGATGAAGTTGGTGAGAAGAACTTAACTACAACCATCATGTGATTTACACACATATGTGAATATAAAGTTTGTTTTCTGTTATGATTCTATCTAATTAGTGTCACTTGCAGTTGCCGCACCACAAAACATAGGTCTCTTACGTTTGTCATACTCTTCATTGATTTAACACAAAATACAGATCGGCTCCGCGGCGAAGCGCGGGTCGCCCCACTTGTTATTATACAATAAACAAAAACAAATTCATGAGAACAGTAAATTGTTTATGCCAAGTGGCATGCTCCTAGTGCTGCAATGTGGCACTACTTATTTAACTTCTTTTTGTTTGCGTTTTGTTTTTTTAGCTTATAGAGTTTTTTTTAAGTGTCTAATTTTGTATAGTTCGAGTAATAGTCTTAAATATTGTTTTTGTAGTTTGTTAAGTTTATTCTAAATCGTTTTATAAAGCGTTTTGTTACTTTTAGTTTAACATTGTTGTCTTTAGATGTGGTGCTGCTGCACGTGACACCCTACTATTAGTTTCTTTCTTTCTTTCTTGTTTTTTTTCTTTTCGTTTCTTTTGGTTTTAGTTTTGTTTTATAAAATTCCCTGTGTGATAATCTTTATTAAATTTTATTTTTTATATTGTTTCGTAGTTTTTAGTACATTTAAATCGTTTTTTTCTGTGTTTTATTAGTTTTAGTTTCACATCGTTGACTTTAGATATATTTTTTTAGTTTTATATTTAAGTAGGTGAATTGTTTGCCTTTATGTTGTTATAATTTTAGTTTCACATTCTTGCCTTTACCTATCTAATTGTTTGTAGTGTTATATTAACCAAGCTTCTAATATTAAAGTTGTTGCTTTGTATTTTTTTTCATTTTTGTTTTCTTTACATTGCGCTTTAGCAATACACCACCTAAGTATGATCACAATAATATTTAGAAATAGAAAATTTAAATACCGTCACTATGAAAATCTCAATTAAAATAAACAATTAAAACACACCCATTATTTTTGAACTAACTGAAATAAAACAAAATGTAAAACTTCCCTGACTTCTCTATGAAATTTCACAAACCAACAACAGTTGCCTTCCTCCGTACCCTAAGGCACACTCTCCAGCCATCAGAACATCTCATTAATACTTAGTACATTTTTGTCACGTTTTATGTGGTATGGGATGTGGGCCCTAAGTCCAATCTTTCTTTTATATCCAAACTAGACGTGTTGTCGTGGTTAATAGAACGTATAATTGTTAAATTGTCCGATGTTTTTTTTTTATAAAGTAAAAGGCAGGGCAAAAAAAGTTCTTTTAAGTGTTCCTATTAAATTATACAAAGGAATTTTTAAAGTGTATATAGATACTGAAAGTTAAATTTGTACATCAGTTTTAGTAACTCGATCATAGGATAACTCATGTAGGAACAATGTTTCAAAGGCAATGGAAAAAATACTATAAAGGACAATACATACCTTTGAGATGGAAATACGAACTGCAGTTTCTTCACAAACATACACTTTGAGCTAGCTGCTTCAACTAATAGTTTTAAAAAGAAAATATTTAGTAAAGAGCAAAAGATTAAAAAAAAAAAGACACTATAATTAAAAAGAGAATAATCACATGAAAACCTTAAAATTTAAGGTGTAGTTTTGAGTGGTTGTGAGTAGAGGAGAGATAAATATTTAAGAAAAAATATGAGGAATCTCTATATTTGAGGAAAAATCTGGTGAATCTTTAAAATTTAAGGTTTGAAGAGATAGAAAATGTAATGATAAAAATATAAAAAGTATTGAGTAAATTACATATTTTGTCCTTTAACTTTTTACCAATTTTTCAACTTTTGTCCTTTATCTTTTTTTGTTACACTCTCTGTCCTTTAACTTTTTTTTTCTTTCACCTTTTGTCCTTTTTAACGAATTCCGTTAAAATCCACCGTTAAGTCAAGGGTATTTTCGTCTTTTTACTTTCTAGGGTAGAAAATATTACATATTTTGTCCTTTAACTTTGCATGTTTTGCAATTTTTATCCTTTATCTTTTTTTGTTACATTTTCTATCCTTTAACTTTTTTATTCTTTCACCTTTTGTCCTTTTTAAAAGATTCTGTTAAAATTCATTGTTAAGTCAAGAGTATTTTTGTTTTTTTTTTTACTTTTTATGGGCATTTATTGTACTTAAATAAAGAATGAGGGTGTGTTATGTAAATCTGTATTTTTTCCCTCTCATCTCCGAGCCCTCTCTGCCCCGACAAAACCTCCGACGACCCTCCACCGTCTCCTCGCCAAACGTCGGCGGTCACCAGGCCACCTGCTTCACCGACGACCACCCCTGACAAACCCGATGTCAGGTCGATGGGAGGTCGCCGGAGGGTCGTCGACAGTGTTCGATGGGATGTCGTCGGCCGACCGACAGTGGGGGTGAGGTTTTCACCGGAGATGGTTTAAGGTTAGGGTGGGGGTGGGGTGATAAAGAAAGAAAATACAGATTTACATAACACATCCTTCATCTTTATTTAAGTATAATAAATACCCCTAAAAAGTAAAATGATAAAAATACCTTGACTTAACGATGGATTTTAATATAATCTGTTAAAAAGGACAAAAGATGAAGGAATAAAAAAGTTAAAGGATAGAGAATGTAACAAAAAAAAATAAAGGATAAGAATGGCAAAACAAGAAAAGTTAAAGGACAAAATATATAATTTTTTCTACTCTAAAAAGTAAAAAGTTAAAAATACCTTTGACTTAACGGTGGATTGTAACGGATTCCGTTAAAAAGGACAAAAGGTGAAAGAAAAAAAAAGTTAATGGACAAAGAGTGTAGCAAAAAAAGATAAAGGACAAAAGTTGAAAAATTGGTAAAGTTAAAGGACAAAATATGTAATTTACTCAAAAGTATTATTTAATTGTGGTTGTGAGTGGAAGAGAAAGAAAAAGTAATGATAAATATATATATATATTATAGGGAAAAGGATAGGGAATGAGCTGTGAATGCTTTAGAATAGGTAAAAGACTAGAGTCTTTGAACCATCCTTTGTCGCTCAAGTCATTATTGGACTCATTGTCAATTGATCATGTGTTTTATGAGAAAGGAGATGAGAAAAAGGAAGGATGAGTCTTCTTTGTATAGGAGACAAGATGACAATTAGCGCGTTGCAGCAAGCGTAGCAAATATATGCCGGTGTGTAACGGTGGAAAAGAAATAGCCTGCAGAGATGATGAATGAGGCTGTAGAAACATCGCATACTGCATGAAACAAAACACATCCCAAAAGTATGTAAACCAACAAATGCATCCAAGATGTTCAGTAGAAAAGAAACTTCCATCATATTGAGCAGATATATTATACAAAAGATGTTGAATGCATTGGCACCTAATGCTAATAGAACAGTAAACTCCCATCATGTATCTATCATCAATTACGACAAAAAGTTGTTGCACTTCAAACTTCAAAGTGTTTGGATCCCTATCATAACAACACTCCAATCCTGCAAAGTAGAAATAAATCCTTCAGTGTTACTAAAGAAAACATAGCAACACAAAAAAAATCATTTAACAATCAAATAAAACCATAGAGCTTAAAACCGTGCAAAAAGAACAAACCGTAGAGCAAACAACCAACACATAAAAACCTTCTAATTCTTTGATTATTCACAATGATAGAAAAAAGTTTGTAGTTTATGTCCAACACAACAAATATCAACTACAATTCAATAAAATTGTAACTTTTACAAATCTCTAGCAGGTGCATAAAATATGATTACATATAATATATTGTTACATACATGTCCTAAATTCAAAGAATAAACAATTTAGAAGGGCACAATCATTGAATGTTGACCTAAAGTTTCTACACAATCAATATCAAACAACATGAATCAACACATTCATTCATATCAGTTCAAAATTTCCAAGTCTGCCTTTAGCAAAACTTCTCCCTGTTAATTATGCATACTATGGGAATGAATTTACCCGATTTCTTATTGACGAAGATCGAGAATATAAAAACTCCCCCAAAGTCAAATGGTAAATTCTAACCATATTATATCAACTCGATTTACAAAACTTCAGCAGCTTCATAGAAACAATCAGATTTATAGTGTAATCGAAGAGTATGAATGAATACTTGTATATAACCTAGATAAAGGAAATTTCCTAGCGACCAAATGAGTGTAATGTAAAAAAAAAATCCACACATATGTAGACAGAAAAATCAAGAATAAAATGAATAGGGTAGATGACTCACCAACCTCTTTCACCAATCCAAATTAATCCAGATAACCCATAAGAGAAAGCACCCTGTGATTTTAGAGAGAGACCATTCACAATAAATAGGATATATATATAATAATTAACCTAATTACACATGTTAGCATCTGACCATAGAAATGAACTACTCAATTAAGAATATCTACTCTTCTCTCATAAGCTGGAATAGGTGCAATCAATAGTACAAAAGACAACATAAACACCCTTCTGGAGAAAAAATCTCTCACACACGTTTGGAATTTCAAGAAACCAAACTTGTTTTATACCTATTTATACCAGTACCGCTTGATTGGCAGCCTGTATGCATTTCTGTAAGAGTCTATCCAAATATGGTTGTTGTTTTACCTGGTCGACTAAAGCTAAAGAAGATTGCAAAAGAAGCAAACTAAATTATCTTTCACCTACTCAGTTTCATCAAAGTCAAAATCTTAAACCTTCTACTGTACCTAAATCCTTATGAACCTAAAATTTACCCTTAAATCAGCAGCCAATCTGCACTTCAGGATCCAAACTTCACATGATTATATCTTGTACATCTCGGAACGACACTGGTAACATCTTAAAGAAACATTAAACAACAGTATGAAAATCTGCCTCAAAATCCACCGAAAAATCCACACCAACATGACCCTAAAGAAATGGGAAAATTAAAGAAAGACCAAAATCAAAGATCAAGGGTTTGATTCCTCGTCAAAAACCCGTTTTGATGTAATTCTCAAAATGCCAAAACCATAATCTGTTTCAAATTTAGCTTTCAAAGTGCAAGTTTATGTTCACTGTGGCATTTTTACAAACTTTTAAGATAGGGCTCACAATCTGTTTCAAATTTAGCTTCCAAAAACACTTCTTTTATAGTTTTTCTAGACATTAACCTGTAATCTTTATGCATATCATAAAACCTTTAAGCAAAATACAACGCTAAAATGGCAGGCATGATATGAAAACACTACAACAACCCAAATAAATGATATTCAAAAGAAAACTTCCACACAAATATATGCAGAGGCACATAGATAATAAGAAATATAAATGGTTGATCAAGCTAAACATAATACCTTTAGCAATGCTCTACTACAGATGACATGCGTGTTAATACAAAGGCACCATGAAGTTCCTGTTCCAGTGAGACAAATACATAGAGTACATTGATGAACCCCAAATCGAAGCAAATAAGATAGGAGCTTTCGAGTATCATTATAGTCTATTAGATTATACGTCTACTGTTATTCTCTCATAAACTAATGAACACATTAAAAAAGAAGACTAAAAGAGAGGCCAGGCACACAAACAATAATTAAAAGAGCCACCAAACAAAATATCTCATCCAACTTGCTAGAAGCTATCTGCAGATTGTATCACTTTCAGTATCTATTACAGGTGAATTATCTTTTGTGGATTCACTTATACCTTCTAAATGTATTCTTTCACCTTTTACACCGACCAGAATCATATACATAGCTTCTGTTCAATATTAAAACATATATATAATTATAATTATATACAACAAAACAAAACAAAAAAGTAGAGAAAAGCCAAGAAGTTTTGCTTTTAAGTGTAGTTGTAACTGAATGGGGAGTTTTAACAGCTATTTATGACCAAACATGCCATACAGTTGATAAGAAGCATAAAAAAAATATCTTAAGCATGGCCTTTTGATTTCTATGAAAGCCCTTCTCAAATGTTTTAAAAGAGTCTTGTTTAATTTTTGACAATTAGCCTGTATTTTATTATATTCCCAATGTTACACAGTTAAGTGTAAGTATACAATTAAGTGTAAACATTATTTGCACATCATATTTAGTATAAACCTACACATTCCAGTAAAGAAAACGTAACCAAATATAACTTGAGTATGACAAAGCAGCGATATGGAGGCAAATTTACAGGCCAAAATAACGCAAGAACCTATAACACGACAATGTTAGTCAAAACTAATCAGCCCCACCCCATCTCCTATATGTTTAACAAACGAAATAGTCGATCGAATGCGGATTAAAAACATAAACAATGATCCATTCAATGGTGAAATCGAGATCAGTGGTTTGTGTTTTTTTTTCTGAACATAACAAAACACAGACTATATTCATCCCTACAACCTCTCTCCCCACTATACTTGATTACAAACCATGAATAAAATCCAAGCCGATTAAGAATTATTAAAGCCAAACCCTATGGTTATGTTAACAACATACATGTGTCCTTATGACAATCAACCCTAAAAAATAACAATCAAACAACACTCTATAAAAATTAAATCCAACAGCATTTTAAGAAATCGAATATAGAAGAGGCATAATAATAACTGCTTGAAATCATAAACCAAAGAGAAAGAGTTAGCAAAATTAACCTTTTAATGCTGTAACTTTTCCAAACCCTAAATGCAATTAAACTGACCTCTGCAACGTTTCCAAAATAGAATACCTAATGCTGCACGCCAAAGTCTCACCTAGGATAAAACATGAACAATTATAAGAGTAATCACTGAATAACAATTGATGTACAGAGAATCCTATGTTTATGCAATCCAGCAAAATAAACCACAAAACTAACAGGAAGATAACCCAAAACACACAGAGACCAACCATAAACCTCAAACATGAAACATATACGACTTACAGGTACAATCCACCATAGAAACATCCATTCGAGACAGAAATTGAAACAGAAACCGGAAAGAACTAAATTTTATACAAATAAAACACCAATAATCTACAAATGAAACACCAATTCCATACCCAAACAGCCAATCGGCAACAAAAAACCAAATAATTTGAGGGAATTCCTTACTTTCAATGTAACAATTAGCCTTTAATGTTATGTGAAAATTTGGTGCCATAAGGCACAACTATAACAACAGAAAGTACGAAAAATCAAAGGGTCATGTTTTATAAATCACATATGAAATACAAAAATCAACATAACAACAACAGTAGCAGCGAATAAAAGCAAAAAAAAAAAAATACCAGAAAAGAAGATAAAGAGCACGACTGCAAAGTTTAACCTTAAATACAAAAATCAAGCATCACAATTCAGAGACAACTTCTAAAACGAACGAGTATATATGAATAACTAACCAAACATCACAATTCAAAGAAATTCGGCCAAAATGATAACGAACGGCAACTACAAACGAAACGAACGGCAATTCAAAGAACCATATACAACATTCGCAATCAG
This sequence comes from Deinandra increscens subsp. villosa, assembly GCA_039602395.1. Lineage (NCBI taxonomy): Eukaryota > Viridiplantae > Streptophyta > Magnoliopsida > Asterales > Asteraceae > Deinandra > Deinandra increscens. The sequence goes on from JBCNJP010000007.1 coordinate 122,291,421, forward strand.
GCATAATAAACCCTAATTGTTCCTCAATATCAACAAAAAACGAAAGAAATTGAGGCCAAATGATAACGAAAGGAAGGAAAACAACCTCAAGATGATCGGAGGTAGAAGAACCCAGCCAAAGTAAAACAAACCCACTAACAAAATCAGTCTCGCTCTTTCATCGAAAAAGAGTTAGGGTTCTGTCGATTTAAAAGCCTAAACTTAAAATGGATTTACCTTTGCACCAAGCCACAACGGAGACGTAAGAAGGTGGAGCGGTGACAGATCCTTTCCTGCAAGAGAGCGAAACAAATATAAAGCCTTAAGAGAGAGAACATGGCAAATAAAATGTGGAGAACCTCTAATTCGTTACCGGCGATGGTGGTAGCACCGGCGTGGAGAACCTCTGATTCGTTACCGGTGATGGTGGTAGCACCGGCGCCGATTGTGCGTGGATGGAGAAAGGAGGGAGAAATCTCAAATCTGTGTGTAAGGCTATTGATAAAGTGAGAGAGACTACATCATGGATTTGAGAAACGCAGAGATTTTGTGAAGATGGAATTGATAGCGGTAGTGAATAGATTTGAGAACACAGAGATTTGTGAATGTGGAATCGATGGTGGTGGCGTATAGATTTGAGAAAGCACAGAGATTTGATTTTGTGTGAATGAGATCTGATTTTGTGTGAAGGATACGTTTCCTGGAGTACACTTTCTTCCCTTTTAGCCTGGCCACACAAAAGATAGTGTAATAGGTTGTACATAACCAACATGATGCATAAAAACTTGTAAATTGAGCTTTAAGACTTATACAATCCAATAACATGCTTTAAGTGTTGTAACTTGTGCTGCAAGGGTTGTACAATAGTTTATAAATGTTATATAGGGTAATGTGCATTAGGGTTTTGAGTGGGTCTTTGAGTTAACCCCAAGACCCTTAGGTAAAGTTCAGTTTTTAGGATTATCCTCTAGGTAGAAGTCTTCCCTAATCGGTATAATGCAACTCTAAGTTATGCTAGATTTATAATTTGTTGATGTTGGATTCTTTTCTTAGTCATATGAGGTGGTCCATGTTAGACCTATCTATATATCTCAGGGCTTGATCATATTCAATTCGTTGGATAAGAACACATGGTCCATATTATATCAAGTATTTTATTAGTGGACGTAGCATATAACTGAATGCATGTATGGCATTTGAAAGAAGTTTGTTTGTAAACAAAATCCCTATGGACTTACCCGCACACTTGTTGTGTGCGTCTTGATTTGATCGGTGTGAGGCTGATATGAAGAGCCCACTCAGCGTAACTGCATAGGGACCCTTACGTGATTCGTACGGGACCCAAATAAAACCCATTAAAGATGGATTTGGATCTATCATTTATAGTAATTTTTAAACTTTAAATAAGAACGGGTGAAATTGGCGTAAATGTCACAGACTATTACCGTAACTTACTCGGCAATATGTAATTTTAAAATAGAAAGGGAGAGTATGTGGGAATTAATTAGTTAATATTTTGATTGGATTAAAAGATCGTTCTTTTGATGTGGTTCCATTTGTTTGTGTTTCTGATCGTTATTTTGATGTTAGGTGTTGGTTATTTTATTAGTTGTTGAAGGGATGATAAGCGAAACGTATACGTATTTGACTCTTTCCATGCATACGGAGTCAATATCATTATATTCTATGTTGGACCGATGGTTTGTTCGAATTAACTTTTAAAAGATAATCTACGACCAAATCTGTGATTATTAATTAGTCAAAGAACAAATCCAAGCGTATTAATTTATGGATGGAATTTGATTAGTAACGGTCCCGATAGGCATATCTAGTCTTTTATAGCATTTAAATTCATAACCATTTGATTGAGAATTTGAGAGTTACATCAAACTACCCGTTAAAGACCTTGTTAAAGACCGATAAGACAGCCATTGGTCATTTGACCAAATGGTATGGCGATGAGGGGAGTATGCGGGATTGAAAAGTCAAGACCCTGAGACCAAAAGGTTTTATCACCTGACCGTTTACAAATATAAGTTTTTCCTAAAATGGACTAAACTGTTGCTGGATTGAGCTCCCGTAGTAAGCTCTGTTTGCCCAGTAAACCTCCTGCGCGAGTTATGCATTTGTTTGTTAGTCATAAAAAAATAAAAGACCAATAAGCTAATGTATAGTTTAGTTTTCATATTTTCCATTAAAAAAAATTTATTAAGTTTAACATTTATGAATATACAATCATTGAATTTGACACACACACACATATATATATATATATATATATATATATATATATATAGAGAGAGAGAGAGAGAGAGAGAGAGAGAGAGAGAGAGAAAGGGTAAAATGGAAAACCCTCTTAAGTGAAGGAAACCATAGAACCATTTTTTAATCGATGCCAAATTGGGGTTAAAAAAACCGTTGTTTTTTCCAATTTTTTTATGGTGTTTTCCTAGGTTATAGGTTACCCTTAGGTGCAAAAAATAAAAAAACGCCGAGTAGTTTTAATTAATATAAAAAAATGTCTTGTAACATATGTAACATTTCGCTGTTTATAAATACAGTAAATGTTACATATGTAACATTTACTTTTTTGATATATTTTTTTAAAAAAACTACTAAGCGTTTTTTTTTTCATTTTAAATTAGTCTATAACCTAAAGAATCACTATAAAAAAATTGAGAAAAAAAAAACCAATTTTTTACCCTGTTTTTGAAGAAGTTCCACGGTTTCCTCCACTAAAGAGGGTTTCCATTTTAACCGTCCCCTATATATATGTAGATGATCATTTGAGAACAAAATAGTTCTGATAACTTTTGAGAACCATTCTGAACCACTAGTTATATATAAGAAAATTCCTCATGAATTTTCATATTAGGGTTTATTTAGTTTAAACTTATAATTAGTAGTTACTTAATAAGTAATTTTTTAAATACAATTTTTTATATTAAAGTTAGTAATTATCCAAATACTAAATTTTAATATTAAGATTAATATTCTATTCAAGATAATTTTTTTTATTCCATATATATTATATATTTTATTAAAATAATATATTTTATTGCATATACTTTAATATACTGCTTATAATACTTTATTTTTCATAATAATATTTCAGTTCAATATTAAGCATATAATATAAAAGATTTTATTCTATTTTATTTTATAATTTTATTTTATTTTATTTGAGTTTAAGTTCAAATTTATCAAGTATTTAATTTCAATATAATAAACAAAAACATTATTTTTCATGATTAGATTTCTTTTTTTTAACAACAAACACCGGTTACCCGGGGGTCTCATCATTGCGAACGATGTTATCCACGACACGTTACGACCGCAATTCGTACGAGTAACCAACGCCCTCTGTGTTGCACATCCATCCCAGAGGAAACCCACCGTCTAAATGTCATAGTTCTAAAATCTCTGACACACCTATAATTACTGAGAAATTTTTATATAGATATAAAATACATAATTGTTGTAGATTATGATTGTACTTATAATTTTTTCTTAAAAAAAAAGTTAGCCGCGTAACACACGGGGATAAAAAAGCTAGTATATATATATATATATATATATATATATATATATATATATACAATTGGATTTTAACATCAATATATGTATCGAATTCTACGGAGTCGGGGTCTTACAGAAAGCAGACTTTCTATTCCTACTGGGTAGATGTAAGACCGTCTACATTTTACCCTCATCAGATCCCACCTTAACTTTGATATTTATGAAATTTACTGAGTATGATGATGATATGTATCAAATTCTATTATAAGCAAATCTACACTTTAAGCTTTATGATTATTTTTGTTGGTCGAGATTTATTTAAAACAAAAGAGAAACAAGAACAAACATTGAATGATCTAGAAAGTGTGAAGCGTACGCTTACTAATAATACTAGTGTTCCGTCGATGGGAGTTGATTACTTGACTGATTGAAAGTTGCGTAAATTTGATGATCCAAAAGACATATTAAAGGAGTAGTAAGGCTATGTGTAATGGATAAAGCCCCATAAAGCCCCACAAGGGGCATTATGCGCCATGTGGACGCTGACTGGGCAAGGGGCTTTATGGGGCTTTATGGTGTAGTGGATAAAGCCCCATAAAGCCCCACCATCATCATTACCTTATTATTATTATTTTTAATTTTTTTTTTTTAAAATCTACTTTCATTAAAAATAAATATTACAAGTTAAAAAAAAAAGACAACTTAATTAAAATAAAAATTACAACTACTTAAAAAAAATACATCTTAATTAAAATAAAACATACAACTACTTAAAAAGAAATACTAATCGGTGATTTTGTATTTTGTCTTGATTCGTTCCATCTTTTTCTTATGGAGGGCGAGGTAAACCGGATTAGCGTTTTCAGGCGGGTCTTGGGCGAGGAACTCGAGATCCTTGTCGAGTTGATAATCGTCGATTTGCTCGACTTGCTTGTTCAGGCGGGTCTTGGGCGGGTATTGAGGGGGAGGCATGTTCATAAACATTTGCCAAAGGTTTTGATCGGGTTCGTTCTCCCCGGTATTAGGTCGAGAGTTGGGTTGGTTGTTGGGTTGGTTGGGAAACATTTTTAAAAGAAAATAGATGAAGTAGAAGAGAATTGAGTTGGTGTGGTGTGTGAAAGTTTATAAAATATGTGGGGTATTTATAGTGAAAAAGGTGTTTAAATTAAATTTTTAAAAAAAAAAAAAAAGTTAACGGATATATAGCCGTTCAACGGCTAAATTTTTTGACTTTTTCCTTTTCTCCGGCGTTATCACGCTGACGCCCCGGGCGAATTTGGGCTCCATAACGCCCCATAACGCCCGCTTTTTCCTTTCTCCGGCGTTATCACGCTGACGCCCCGGGCGAATTTGGGCTCCATAGCGCCCCATAACGCCCGGGCGTAGTGGGCCGGGGCGTTATATGGGGCGTTATGGGGCGTTATGGAGCCCAAAAACGCCCCACTACGTTTAGCCTAAGTTGTTTGGTAGAAAATATGATCGGTCGTAACTTGGACTTTGACGAGAGCTTAGCCTTTGGTAAAAATTTGGCCTTAGATTTTGAGTTTTACTTGCTTTTAAACTAAGACTTATCATATAAACTACACAAGGCATTGTGACTTATTCAATATGGTTTAATATATTATTTAACCATCGTATACATGTATAATGCTTATGATGAAAATACAAACCTTAAAGGCCCATTATTTTAACTAGGAACAACATATAAATAAAACTTCAAACACATCATCTCCAAACTGAAGATCAATATATATCCTTAAGCTTTGTATTCAGCCCACAGTTGATCAACCGTCTTTCCTAACAACTCGACGAAAAAAGCATCGTTATAACCACCCCTCATCTTCCTATTAAGTTCGGCCACAAACCCGCCTCTAAGACCATTGCAATAGTCAAGGAATCGGGCCGTCACATCATACCCTTGGTCCCATCTATCCCCTTGCCCGGGCTGAACCCAGTGGCTAGGTGCGTACCCAGCCTTCAACCTCACATAATCGGCAATCCCCTCAATCAACCCTCCGGGAGCTTGATTATAATTACCATTCCATTGCCAAACATGAGTCATCTCATGATAAAGTACTCCGGTGATCTCTCTCTTCACATCACCAGAGTACCCTTGAATGTAATTTGCGCTAACATGAATTTGGTCGTTGGAAGTATATGCAACGCCATCCATGTCATCAATGAACATGCTTACGCTTGCCACATTCTTTTTGTCACTATCCGTGGTTTGTTGGAATGTGTCCCATATAAAGCTTGTGGCGGAGACTGCAGTTTGTTTGGTGTATTCGTCCCCAATGTCGTTGGTGAACCTCACACCACCAGGGGTAGATGTAGCCGTGTTGGTGACCGTGTAGTCTACGGCTGAAGTGAGTTGTGGGGTTGCTAGGATGGCAAGGAATGAGAGGAAGTAGAACATATTAGGAGCCATATTTGTGTTGTGTGGTGTTGAAGTTGTATATGTTGTTGGGTTTATATAGAAGTTGGCTAAGTGGTGCACAATATATTAGGCTCATGGAGGGGACGAACGAGGTCCATAAGTCTACATCAATATGGATATTATAATTGTGACCGTCATGCACCATTTTGTCGAGTCAACTTCTTTTTATTTGTGTATTATTTTTTTTTTCATTTTTAGAATGTTGATTTCGTTTTCAATTCAATACTGAAAAACTACCGTATATGAATTTTTTTTCTTGGATTATAGTAACTAGGTTTAATCTCTCCACGTGGTACGACGGAGATATAGTGTATATAACAATTACATAGCTAAAACACAACGTCACGAAACGCTAACATATAAATGCAGCACAATAGCTATCACTCCGAGTTCTTATGTAAACCACTAAAGCGTATCATGACGTAAAATCAATAGTTTTAACCGAATGTAAAAAAAGGAAAAACAAAAACCAAAGAAACTCAAATAAAGAAGAAAAATAAGGAAAGATATATAAGAAAAAGGTTGGCACGTTTTTAATTAAAAATGTTTTAAACAAATTGGTTATTAAATTAAAAAAAAACAACCAATAAAAAAGAGCATAAAAATATATTTCATATATAACATAAATATATTATTTTTTAAGTGACTATGAGTGTAGTTTTTCAATAAAAAAAAAGTATACACATAACTTCTATTAAGAACTTCTACAATCCTACTTCAACCAATCGAAAAGTACTCTTCCCCATATTGATTTTTTATATAGATAAAAGTAAGAAATAAAGCAAGAACTAAAAATAAACCGGGAAGAAGTATAGATCTGCCAAATGCTTAAGGAGGATGTGTACTAGACCAGAAAAGACACGTCAAAAATAGATTAGATCATTCGCTAATAAAACTATAAACTTAATAAATTGTAGTTTATATAGATATAATTTATTCTTTGAATATATGACTTTTACTTTGAATAGACCAAAGGTTTTTGACTCATTCCGATCATACTTTTCAAATGCATAATATTTAAAGTTGCGGCCGTTCGTATTAAATTTGGAAGGCTGACTCTCACATCCCATTTTCTAAATTCACATCTTATTAGTTATTACGCCGTGTAAAGCTGTAATGGTATATACGCGGGGTATTGGAGTTTGACTTCTTTTGACGCGTAAATTATTTGATAATCATGGTGTAATTGTTGTCTCGTAATTAACGAATTCCTGACATTCTTTGTCGAAGCGCGGCGTATAGACAAGAACCGCGTGATTGATCAAGCTGCAAAGAATTAAGGATACGAGAAACTAAAATAAACCAACGAAAAATAAGTGTAGAAACATTAAACTCATCATTTGGGGCAATTTTCTCTTCTCCTTCGTTTTATTCACTTCTAAATCACTTAAATACTTGAACAACTAGTAAGTTACTGAAAATGAGAAAAGTGGGAAACATGGAGCAATAAAGAAAACATGGGATCATGCACAACGTGGGATAACTCCGAAACTTGGTCAGCACGTCGGTTGACCGTATCACGGCGCGTATTGGTTTCAAAATATTTATAGAAGGAGTTGGATTCTTCTATGTATTACGCCTTACATTACGCAGCACATGCTATGTCACGTATAAGTAAAAACATAGCGTAATGGGAAAAGTTATTTGACGTGACTGGTGACAAAGGTTGTCTAGTTAGTGGAACTATATGCCACGTATAGGGCAATACGTCGTGTATTCATGCTCAATTGTGACAATATAAATTGAACAATAATGATTGATAACAGACTTAATCCCTCAGCCATCGACTTTCTTTTGACAAATTCTTGTAGAAGTGATCCCATACACTCACAACTTCCATCAATAACAATGAGTTCCTCGAATTCGCGTACTATACGTTCAATAAACGAGTTAATCAAAGGCTTGATGGTAGATGATGCGTACAATGTTAATCCGAGTTATTTCACCCTAAAAAGATTTTATACGGTCATTTCAAAGATTCACCGGGAAGGAGGTACGTAAAAGGGCTCTGTACTCTCGCCGACTACTACGATGTTGATGAGTTCATATTTTCTGATGTGGCATTAATCATGCCACACTTGGCATATGAAAATAATAACACACGTGGTTTTACTATAAGAAACCTGGTTTTGATCTTGACAGTGGGCTGGAACCCTTAAGGAACGATGAAGACGTGGATCGACTAATTGGTTACATCGATGAAGACACAAGGAGTCTCGACCTCTACGTTATTAATAGTGAGTTAGGTGCAAGCAGCAACAGAGACTTCCCCGAAGACCCGGGTAAACTTTCCAGGTGAAAGCTTTGTGGCCAAACGAAACTTGTTTCCAAAGTTTCATAAAATTTAAAGATGAACCATCTTACATTTTATTATATAATGTTTTGTTTTGTGATATTTAAAGATAAGTTTAAGAGTACTTTTGTTATCTTCAGTAAATTGCCTTATTGTGTTTTGAATGGTTCTCTTTTCAATTAATTGAAATCATTATTGTTAAAACACTATACGAAATAAGCAACCAATTAAAATTTACACATGTTGAGAACATTTATTCACCATAGCCGATAATAACGTATTAACTTAAATTTATTTCGATTCTTGTCCTTTATATTATTTATGACGACACAGTAATGCTCTCTGCATTTAGAGTTTGAAACTTGGGAAAATTTATTGTCAATACCCATAATAAAGTAGACATTATAACAAGATTAAAATAAATTTTGAGAATTTATTGAAAATTACAAACATAATTTAAGACAGTACAAACGTACAAATGTTAACTCATCCAAACCGTTCTTGAAACTCTACAAGGCTCCTTCATATAGTCGCAGAGTCTTCACATGGACGAGCTCCACGTCTCCTTGGCAAGTCTCTGCCAGTGCCGCCAGTTAACTCGATGGGCACAACGTACAGACATATACTCCTATTATCGTTTGTACCATTGTAAGAGGCTAGTAAACAGACATCTTCATCATTTCTTAACGGATGAAACCCTTTGTCAAGATCAAAACCGGGGGTCTTAAAGTAAAACCACATGTTGAGATTTTCAGACCCCAGATCTTGCATGATGAACGCCATAGTCTGAAAATACAAACGTATTTACGTGTACGTAGTCGACTAGATTAAATACACCACTCTCGTATCTCCTCCCTGGTAAGCTGTGAAATGACCTGAATGAAAGGTTGTTAGGGTGAAATAATCCGGATTCCATGTTATCAACAAATCAACCCTTCCTCATATTCATTTATCGAATGAATCGACCATGAACGTCTGTTGGTAGAAGTCATTGTTTTTTTTAAAGTGATGAAATAAAACTGTTGAACATGTGATTTTAATAGTATAAAGATATAGCCGTTGAAAAGATAGTCGTTGGAAAGATAGCCCTCTGGAATATAGTTGATGGAAATATGACCGTTGGAAATATAGTCGTTGGTAATACAACCATTGGAAATATATGCTATATATACCAGTATTGGTCCACATAATTTTAACATATTTGCAATGTCAAATAAAGGAAACAAGGGATTGAAATTCTTTGAATGGTTTCTGGAAAGCATAAAGAAAATTACACAAGTTAATCCTCCACCTGAAATTGAAAACAATGATAACCATGAGTATGCATATGGATCAGTTTGTACGTATTATGGCTAAAGCACAAAACTGTTTGCTTTGTCATATCTCAAGCATTACACAAAACTCTTTTGGAAAATACGGGTCCTGTACTACTTAAAATTTTAAAAAACTTATGATTTTAAGAACCCGTGAAAATAACAAGATGTATCTTCATTTACAAAACACTTAAATTCCATTGCAAACTTTTTTAAAAAATTTGTTGAAATATATAACTTTTACGGCAAATGGAACCCTAGTTTAAATTTTATGCAAACTCACATTTCTTTTTTCCACAACCTAGTGAGAACTTGAGCCTTTTAAAAACACAATCATAAACATAGTCCTTTTTCTTGTTGATTTTTATGAGGAATCAGGTAAAGTCAGCAAATGTAGAACTTCACATGGCAATACATCTTAAGACGGATAAAATCGGGAACAGTTGTTTAAATTACTAAGGCACCTAGCTAGGATCATTACCCCCTTTTCTTTCTTACCCTTACATTATTCCCCTAGTTAGCCCCTTTGAGCTTTATCCCTTCCGTTTCTTGTAAACCCGCAAATTTATTTGCAATAACCCTAATAGCCAAACAACCTTTTTCTTTTTAAACCCTTTTATTTTCATAAGATACGTTCCTTTTGCTAAAAATTCAAAGATGTGACTGTTGTTTATCCCTATAAGGAAGTGTTTAGTCCTAGGGCCTAGGATTTACATTTGTATTTATGAATATATATATATATATATATATATATATATATATTGCAAATTACGGATTTTGAAAAGGAAAAGATCGTTATTTTACACTTTCGCCTATTTTTCAGTCAAATATCCAAACCTTATCCCCTTACCTACCCATTTACCCTTTTTAAGCCTTCACGATAAATAAATGGATTTCGGTGAGATCGATGGAGGTACGATTGAGTGTCAAGCCTATGATCTTAATTGATTGTCTTTTACCCTGATATGAGTTTTCACTGCAGATAAACATATACACATACAGATATGAGTGATGAACAATAAATCCCGAGGACTGCGAGTTGAGATGAAAATTAAACTATTAGTAGATTTTCCCTCGAAGTGATATATTCACAAATTATAAAGAGGCAATGGAAAACAAGTTCAAAATAAAAATGGAGGTATAATCTTCAAAAGCTAGGGAACTTAACATTTCGGGCAATTGAAAAGCAAGGTGTGTCGAACCTCAGTTGTGGAGTTTTGCTTGAGGATAAGCAAATATTTAAGTGTGGGGATGTATGATATACGTTAAAATATACATATTTTTCTATCAAATATCCCTCATATTTTGGATTAAAACTGACTAACTATTAAGAAAATAGTCCATTATTGTTTCCCTTTTAGTTTTTCAGCTTAATTCAGGGAAAAATCACAAAAAAAGGTCAATTATGATTAAAAAAGAAGGAAAAAATGAAGACTGGGTGAGTTTTTGCCCTAACACGACCGATCTTCCATCGAACACAACTCGTGTTCCTCTCCAGCTAGCCTTCTAGAAGACAGTTATTCGATCCTGACAAGCACAAGTGCATGACCCGTTCACTGTCTAACACACCTCGTGTTCTCTGACACCCAAAGATTTGACTGCAGATATGACAGGCACGACCTTGTTCTGATCAACACGGCTCGTGTTTATCTTCGGACTTTGCCTATAAATTTCAGCTTTAAGCCCCATTTACAATTGCTCAATTCTTTTCTTCTCTTGTAGTTTAGTACTTAGTTTTTGAGCCATTATCGTTTTTATGTTTTCCTAATTAAGTTTATAAGAATATTAACTTAAGTAGATTTTGCAAAACATTTGTCTATGAATCTTTCTTCTTCTTCTTCTCCTTAAACAAATCATTAAGGTCATGTTTGGCTAAACTCTTATACTCACTTGGGAATCAACAAACCTTTGGCGGGCTGGTAAGTGACTTTATAAACTCACTTTAAGGTGTATACGAATGACTTTATAAAAACTATTTTTATTGAAAGTGTATTATCACCTTTTTGAACAAATGTATCTTGTTTATTGCGGACCATTTAAGGAGTCGAAAGCTCATCAGTCGGACCTGTGACACCCAACTAGGAGACGATGCATGATCCTTGCGGTGACTCGCACCCCATGCAAAGCAATACATTCGAGTGTTTTATGTCTATGTAAACAAACTCGGTTTCCACGCATGCATGTGCACTTTCAAGAAAATGGTTGGGATAAAGGGTTTGTAACAGTTTGTCACCGCGTAGAAGCCGGTGAGGCATGCTGGTTCATGACAACGTATCTGAGTGTAACTATACTTTGACCATAAGACCCTACAACTAAATGGCATTCACGTGACTATATTTGTTCCTAACAACACGAGTACTTCTAGGATTCATACCAATTGGGTGATTAACGGGAGGAAAGTAAGATTAGATTTAAGGCTGAGAGGCGGTCCCTTCGTCTGTTAGTGAGAATATTAAGGAAAGGTTATAAACAATCATGTTACCATCTTAACCACTGGTAGGTCCTCCCAAGTGATATTAACTTTGATTGATAAAACTAAAAGCCCATCTTATCTTTATCTTTATTATTTATTTATGTTTTATTAGTTTAACTTTAACTCTCTTTAAAATAACAGCTGGTTAGCTGTTGACTAAGGCAAGTATCAAGAGCCCTCATTTCCATATCTTGTGTCCTTGGACAACCTCAGTATATTACCTTCGTTATACTACGCCACGATGGGTGCACTTGCCCGTGTAGGTGGGGTATAATGACGAGTTTTTTACACAATGACGAGTATTTGACAAAATGACGCACTAGAAAATCGAAAGAGTAATTGCTTTTGATTTTATATATAGCAACAAGTCTTTTCGAACCTTGCGATGCACGGTTGTATTTTTAAAATCAACAAATAATAAAATACATCAAACATCTTTAATTTTGTTATAAGTAATTTGTTAGAAATGGATATATGGTTGTTTTTTAATGTATCTAATAGATAGGCTACCCACGCTTCGCGTCCGGTTGGGCGACATGATGGTGAGGATGATGAAGTTATGATTACTACAATGATACCTTACTAAACCATAAAAAACAGTTTTATTTACAACTGCATATGTAATATGCCGTAGTTCATTCTTCTGAGCTTCCCAAATCAGTAACTTGGGTAAGCTATTTACAAAAAGGTTAGATAGATTTGTACATGGGTGATAATTAAAAACACCAACATAATTGTTCATATGGTAGGACAAAAGGGTTGGCTGCATTCTACTACTGCATACTACTGCACAAAAGGAGATATACACTAAGGCAGTAGTATCGCTCTTATTTAACCGCATGAGATGTAACCAAAAGTTGTTGATAACAAAGGCCTTCACTTCAAACTCTCTTTCCCTTTCCTTGTTGTGCTGCTACCTACATGGAGATGTTTTAAAATTTAATGTTAGTTTTAGAAGCATGGGTATTTATCTAACTCGTGTGTACTTGTGAATATTGTCACATGTCTCTTATTTTTTATTCTTTTAACATCCACTTCAGTGCCATTTGTCAGTAGTGGTTGTTAGTTTCTAAAAATCAAAACCTTCATTCATGTTGAGTTGCCTTTTGACATAGTCTTAGTGTGACGGAGAGGCTTGCAGTTTGCTTGATTCCACATCAGTTGATATGGTTAGAGTAGGTGGCGGTGTGGTAACAGTTATTGGAAATACTCTGTTTGATGTGAACTATGGGTGGCAATCTCAACCTGCCAATACAAATTTGGGTTACAATGGGTCACTTAATAATGTTTGAGGGTCAGATTGGGTCACATAATAATGCTCAAGGGTGAGAATGGATAACCTCGTAATTAAGAAGAAAAGATCGAGGGTCAGAATGGGTTAAATAGAAAGCATGCGGGTCAGGCGGGTCACAAACTCACAACTTCACAATTCAGCGTTTCGGATTTCCTGACAACTTCTCCCAATCGCCCAGTTCCCATATTGACCTCAACAAATTTGTTCCTTCTTAGCAATCGATCGCAACGGAGTTGTTCCTTCTTAGCAATCTATCTCCACGACTAATCAACGGATGAAAAATTAACAGATTTCAATTGTTGACAACCCTAATTGCTGCGATGGAAGCTTACGGAGTTACGATGATTGTCTGATTGCGATCACGGAGTTTGATTCCAAATAAGAGGGTTTATTCCTTAAAAAACTTATTCGGTCACTAAATCGAATTTGGTAAGTCTCCAATTTGTAATGCTCAAGAATAGTAAGTGTTTTTTAGAAAAATAAGAGGGGTTTTGATCACTAAATTGGTGTTCGATCTTGTTATAACAGAAATATAGAGGGTTGAATGTCCAAAGGTCAACCTGTAATTAACATTTGATGAGATGAATATGAGCATAGGGAGCTGGGATGTGTTTAGATTACTAAGAAGTTCGGTGAAACGGTGTATCGTCATATTTAGGTCTGGTTTTGAATCACAGTTGTAGCAATGAAATTTTGTCCATAAAAGGAGAATTTAGGCAAAATTTTAAATCGACCCGTTCTGACCAGCACCCATCTTGACCCGCACCCGTTTTGACCCGTTCTAACCCGCATCCATTTTGACCCGCACCCGTTCTGACCCGCGACCCAACCCGACCCGCACCCGCACATTTTGGCAGGTCTAATGTGAACTTAATGAAGTTGTTTGCATACCGCTCTCTATGTTTCAGCTCCAATCTAACCAGGTAAAATCCGACGATCACTGCAGCCTTTTGTGGTAATCATATTGAAACAACGAATACCAATTAGAGCAAACACATCTTTTTCAAAATCAGATACGTTGGCAGAACCTGTGTGGTCTCCAATTGTACAGTTGATGTTGTAGCTGTTTGGAAGAAACAGATAGGGACATTTTTGTAAGGAGAACGATAGTAAATTGGCAAGAGGAAAACTGATTTTTTGGCATGAAGAACTGATTGAGTTTGATTCTTATGTAACATTGAGAGCTAAAACACAGATGACACAATTAATACTCCTAATGTGACAAAAGACAGTTAGTTAACTACATCGAATAGTAAGCATAGAAGAATATATATATATATATATATATATATATATATATATATATATATATATATATATATATATAAATAACAAATCATTAAGTACTTTATATTAAGTTATCAATGTAGACAATTGCTATTAACTGGGTTGTTTTAGGTGACAAACATTATACAAAAACATCCAAGCAGCTTAAATGAAGAGTACAACACACAAATAATCAGGTTTGCTCCTCAACCAATTTTGAACATGCTTATCCCATTTATAAACCACTGCCAATTATGACCCGAGTACAATTGATTTACAACTCGGTTGACGTGTTTAGATAAAAATGTTACACATAAACAACTTTAAGTAGATCCAAGTTAGAGTTAACTACTTTGACTAACTATCAGAATGTGATTAACCCGACCTGGAGGGATAGAGTAGTATCTCTTTATCTGCAAGTCTGTGAAAATCTTTTTAGTTCTGTTTTGCTTCTCTATATATTGCTTTACTATTATTATTGTGCTCAAACTTGAAGTTAAAAAAGTGGTTTCTACAAATGAGGTTAAAAAAATGTGGTTTCTACAAATGACCTTCAACCAGTTCTTGAACTCATTCAGTGACATCACTTTCAATATGTAACTCAAATAGCCTTTGAACAACGATAAGAAATCAATACAATATTAGTCAAAGGCTATTTCTTTATAAATCACACTTTTCTTTAATGACAGAACAATCACATTTAAAGTGCACAGAAAAATGGAAAATAATCAAGTTGGGAATCCCATAATCGTTGTTTAACTTCTAATTAGAAATTAAGTAGATAACAATTAACAACTACTTTCCGTAAACCTGAACATCAAACAACAATTATATGCTCAAAAACATAATGTCAAGTATGTTCACTTAGAAACATACCCTTAATGAGCAATTGATGAACTCCTTTCAAATAAGTTATTAGACAAACATACCATTCAAAACAGTTATTAGATCACATCAATGAATGTTGTAATATAAAATTGAAAGGAAATTATCATCTCCAAGGAGGATAGGGGTTAGGGTTTACAGAGCGTAGAACAGTCGATTAGGGTTTTTCCGAAGTAATCAATGAATCAGTTGCGGCGATTAGATCAGATATTATTTTGGAGACAATCATGGGTTAAGGTTGAAGCGCGGCGAAGAAGATGCAAAAAAAAAACCTAATCGACTCCAAGATGATAGATGTTTGATAACGGCGAAGAAGATACCTGGTTGAAGAAACGTTGTCTGATCTCTTCGACGCCGAATGGAAGAAGGATGGAGCAGAGCACGCGACAGAATTGATGAGGCGTTCGTGAAAGATGATGGAGAACCAGATTTAGGGTTCAAAAATTACCTTTTAGAACGTCAGGGCTTCTCTCGGGCCAAAAAGAACCGCGTGGTTTTTTAGTGGTTTTTATTTAGGCGGGAAAGTGATTCCAAGGAGGGCTGTGGTGATGCCACCTCAGCTTGAAGAAATTCTTTTATTAAAATAGATGATGATACTGTACGTATTTTAAATATAAAAAATGTTTGTTTTTATGGTGTATTTTAAAAAAAATAATAATAATAATGTTGTATGTAAGAGTTATGAAGATTTAAAAAAACTGGGGGAAGTTAATAAAAATAGCTAAGACCAAAATACCACTCCTTTAAAAATAATCAAAAGACACATGTCATCGTAGGGCCAGGTAAATACACTAAATTCTTAGTTGAACCTTTCTCCTCTTCTAAATGCCTTGCTAGTTTCTTTTTAATAATTAGTTGGCTGTTAAAAGACATTAACATTCTAAACTATCTCACCGATGAACATTTTTCTGATTTCTTTGGTCAAGTTTATATTTTTGACAATTCTCCCAAAGTTTTGTAGTGTAGCCAACTACATTTGCATTTCTTTTCTTTGCGTCGTTGAATTGCATTTTTTGTTTTATGAAAAGGAAGTCCTGTAGGAGAATCGTTCGTAAATTTTAATAAAGTAAATAATTTTTATTTTATGGTACGATTACAACAAACAAAATAAATCTAATCTATTACAATTCAATGAAAGAAATTCTACTTCTATCAACAATTACAAGGAAATGATAAAATGTTACAACTAAATAAACTATAGTACAAGAAACGAATAAAGGATTACACTGAAATGAAATGAAATAAAAGTTACAATACACATGAAATAGATACGGAACTTGATATAACTTCTAATGCAAATAACAAGGATTTGAATAAAAGAAAGTCACCGGAAAGTTTTAGAAAAAGGTTTTGAGAAAATCTTTTAGTTAGAGAAAAAGAGTAAGATTCCAAGGAATCTTGGCGAAGGCTTCGGGTCAAAACCCGGGTTCCTTAAAACAAATTCCGGGTCTACCAAAGATCCTGTTTTGTTTCCCAGGGTATCATCGCCAAAACCAATTATACGGCCGGGATAACTCTAAGCTTGAAAGTACCTTCAAAGCTTGAAGAACCAAGAATGATGAAGAAGATGAGAGAAAGAGAGAGGAGAGACAGAGATAATTCTTGTGTGGAATTCGGTGTATTTTGCCTCAACTAATGAGACTCGATTTATAGTAGTGGGAGTGATTTGTTGAGCACACAAAAATAATTCGTAGTCAAACTTTGCATTAAATGTTTTTAATGCAAATTGATTTCTAATTAACTCGGAATTACCTTAATTAGCTCAAAAAGCGTCTACAACTGTCATTCCGGAGGAACTCCGCATATCAGCTGTTTTTTGGCTGAACTGGCGCTTCTGGACCAACCTTCCGATTGAACTTCAACCGGAACTACTGTTCAGGTTGAACTTGGTTCCGCCCGGACCACACAGGTCCGCTTGACCCACTTTCCGGTTGAACTGGTTCTGCCCAAACCTGTTCTTCCTGTTCAACTCACCACTCCGCTTGAACGTCAACCGGACCAGCTTCCGTTTAAACTCAAAAACAATAAGGCGACTCTCGGAGATGCGAAGTGCAAAGTGCGCCATCAAAGCGCCACATTACGCCCATACCCCACGTCACGTGCGTGTGAGTGCGAGTTAGGGGTCCGCACCCCTCAGGGTCCAAGAGATGTGTCCTACTAGAGGAAAGAATAGTTGGTAAGGTTCCCACCTTATAAACCACTTTTGGTTTCATCCCCCAACCAATGTGGAATGAGTTCCATGCCATACTTGACATTTTTCTTTCTTATTTTCGCAGCTTTCACTGTTGCGAGACCTCAACTTTGAGCTTCGATATCTCATTTATACGAGCTCGGATTTGAACGTGGTTTGATGCGTTGGAAAGCTCTCACAACGTACTACACAAACCTATAAAATACAGAGACAACAACCTATGTTATCAGTATTTTATTTTAGTCTAAAGTTGGTGAAAAACTCATTTTCACATTTAGTGAAAAAAACACAAATTTTCCACTAGTTTTTCTTCCAAAATTCCAACATTCCCACGGTAAAAAAACGTCTAAAAGCTGTTTAACATCTCTCTGTGAGGTTTTGCGATGATTTTCATTTTGATTATTGTAACCAACTTGAGCTTAATTTTTCTATATATGGACCTGTTAATTTAGACAAATAAACATCATTATATGCATGATCATAACCATTGAAACATAAACAATAGTATTAAAACAATAGTAAACAAATTGATTTGTTTTTATAATTATTGTACATCATATCATAACGGCCAAAACAATTTCTTATCATAATTTCACCCAGGCATAATTTATTGCCCTCTTTAGGAAAACATATCAACACATTTAGCCAGTCCTTAGAAAGAATGCAACAGAATTTACATAAATAACTTAAACCATCTTTATTTTTGTGTATATATGCATATGCATATGGCTCATACACTTCATGCACCTTGAGCTAGCCACTATAACCAATATGGCTCCCCATTCCCATTCCCATTCCATTCTCCTGTATACCCTCCTAACTTTCTCACTATCCTTCCACGGAATCTCCGCGGTCCAAAAGTACGTAATCGTTAACGAAGCCCCTAAACATGGCGGCGGCATTAAATTCGAAAAGGTAATCGGGGGAGTCCCGTTCACAAAAAAACTAATGGGTACGATCAACATGTACATATGGAACACCATCTTCAAACAAACCACAGCTGCAGACCGAAAACCCGTAGATACCGTAGAGGTATTCATCAAGGACTTTGATGGAGCCGAAGCCATCACTTGGGGCAACAACAAGATTAATGTTAGCGCGATTTACCTCAGGGATTATCCCGGCCCGCTGACCTTGAAAAACGAGTTCACGTCCCTTATGTACCACGAAACGACCCACGTTTTCCAATGGACCGGGGAGGGTAAGTGCCCTGTGGGTTTGATCGAAGGGGTCGCAGATTACACGATTATGAGAGTAAACTTATACCCACCCTTGTTTGCAAAGCCTGGGACTGGGAAGAAATGGGACCAGGGGTATGATTTCACGGCCCGGTTTCTCGAGTATTGCGACGGGCTGGTTCCGGATTTTACCGCAAAGCTTAACAAGATGATGAGGTTTACGTGGGATATATCGTTCTTCAAGAATTTAACAGGAAAGCCAGTAGAACAACTGTGGAAGGAATACAAGGCTAAGTATGGTAACATTGAGTAAGTATGGTAACATTGAGGATGTGGAAGATATACAAGCCTAATTAATGTAATGTGATTGCATAGTGAAATTAATAAAAAAAATTGAAGTTGCTAGCTAGCTAATATTATTGGAATGTAAAACACAAATATGTATTGTATGTCCAAGAGTAGTGTTGTGGAAAATGAATTGGTGAAAGTGTTTTTTTTAGAATTACAGTCGAGAAATGAGAAACCGTTGCGTGTTTGTGACGCAAATGGGATACACGCTTATTATTATCATACCTTTAACCGAAAGTTCACCAAATTAATTACGTTAAATCTGACGAATTAAATATTACGAGAATTTTTGTGACATTTTTAAAATATTCCAGAGGTACATGAATTTTCGTGGCTGTTTACGAGACGTTGGAAAGTTTAACGTTTTAAATATCGCGATATATATGTGCATGTTTAGATGTGGACCACATAAACAAGCATAAAGGGAGAGGGAGAGGGAGAGCGAGAGGGGGAGAGAGAGAGACACGACATAAGCATGGTGACCGTTTCTGGCAGAAGACTCTGACCAATCTCCGACCATGGCTGGAGGCGATGTGAGTAGGTGGTTTGACCACCGTGTTCATCCCCCCATCTCTCTCTTCCTTAGCGGCTGAAGTGTTCTTGATTGGTCTAGCCCTTAGCTCAGCAAGAGTAGTCGCGCTCCTGTGAGCGGCGATGATTGCGTTTCGGTGGTTTCAGCCACAAATGCAACGGCGGGTTCGATTGCAGCACTACTAGAAATAGGGTCTTCCTTGACACCCAAACAATGACACTAGGTCCTTTCTTGACGCGCAAAAACGAGTGTCATAAAAAACTGTCAAGAATTAAAAAATATACTAAGCCTAGATGAGGCGCATTTTTGCTGTCATAAAATGTATTTCGTTACTTTTATTTGAATGAATTTGGATTTTTATTTAGTTTTTTTTTTTTGTTTTGGTCATCTATGGTTTTGTCATTTGTGATTTTTCCAATAATCCTGGAATATATATATAGAGTTAAGTTTAAATGAGAACTTTTTCACAGAGTCGTATCCTTATAGTGGCCATGGATGAAATATTGCAAATCTATTTCAATATGTTTCGTGCGTTGATGAACACAAGGTTGAAAGCCATATAGTACTACCATGATTTATCACACACGAGAGTTGGGAGGGAACGTGGTAGTGGAGAAATTAACTCAGATAGGAGTGACATGACCCATTGAAATTACTAGTTGTGTGCGTAAGAGCAAGATATTCGACCTCTGAACTAGATTAAGCTACATGTTGTTTCTTAAAGCTCTAGCTAATGAGGTTAGGGCTAAGCTAGAAAGACACAGCAACCGATAATAACCAATCAAGGAGCAACAACACTCGGTTGGTTCGTGTGACGAGAACAAGTGGGGAAGTATTGAGCTTTCGTGGGTGAAAGTGAATGTCGAGTGATCGGGTACATAGGGTTAACTAGCTAGTCGAATTGGATATCCGATGAGAACGACTTTGTAAGCTAAAGCTTCATGTGAATGTTATAAATAATAATATTTACTTTTATGGTGAAAAATAAATTGAACTCTTCAAAATTAATGTTTTGAAAGCAAATATTGGCTCGGGTTACAATTCGAGTTATGTAATGAGGACGGGGTCGCGTGATCCAGATCTCAAAACGAGCGATAACATATTTGAAATGTTATACAGAAAGTTGTATTTTGAACGCGACTTGGTTAATAGATTTGAGTTCTATGATTGGTACACACTGATTTTTTTTATTTTTTATTGCTTTAGTGAATAGACGTAATTATTATAACATAGCGTCTTTGAAGTTAAAAAAGAATGTGTTATTAATAAGATCGCGCATTGCTCTTTAGCCTAATAAATATATAAGTAACAAATTAAACGTCCAATAATATGAAAAGGAAATTTCATAACTTGATCAGTTATTATAACATTAAACCAGGTGATTTAGTTCTACAATTTTGGTACATCATAACATTATTGCCGGGCAAAACAATTTCTTTTCATAATTTCACCTACACATGATTTATTGCCGTATTTAGAAAATATATTTACACATTTAGCCAGTCCTTAGAAACAATAAATCAGAATCCATTTACATCATTTACATAACATATATATATGCATGTCAGCATGTATTCATTCATAAACCTCATACTTCATGCAACTTGAGCCCATGGCACCCCATTCCTTTCTCCTCTACACCATCTTAACTTTCTCATTATCTTTCCACGAAATCTTCGCCACTCCAAAGTACATAGTGATTAACGAAGCCCCGACTCATGGTGGCGGCATCAAGTTCGAAAAAGTTCTCGGCGGAGTCCCGGCAACACAAAAACTAATGGGTGACATCAACATTTTCTTATGGTCCAATATCTTCAAACAGAACAACCCCGCTGACAGAAAACCCATAGATACCGTAGAAGTTTTCATCAAGGACTTCGATGGAGGTGAAGCCGTCACACAAGGCAATAGGATTAATGTTAGCGCGATTTATCTAAGGGATTACGCGGGCCCGTTAACCTTGCAAAAGGAATTCAGTTCCCTTATGCACCATGAAATGACCCACGTCTTCCAATGGGATGGGGGCTTTAAGAACATACCTTTGCTAGAAGGGATCGCGGATTACACGATAATGAAAGCAAATTTATACCCACCCGCGTTTGCAAAGCCCGGGTCCGGGGAGAAATGGGACCAGGGGTATGATATCACGGCCCGTTTTCTCGAGTACTGTGACGGGCTGGTTCCAGATTTTACGGCGAAACTTAACAAGATGATGAAGAACCCGTTTGATGTATCGTTCTTTCAGAATTTAACAGGAAAGCCGGTGGATCAACTGTGGAAGGAATACAAGGCTAAATATGGAGGGAATTGAAGCAATGTGTGCAAGGCTAAATAATGTAATGTGATAATTAGATAGTGAACTTAATAAATGAAGTTGCTCGCTAGCTAATTGGAATGTGAACTTGTTTTATATCTTTATATCAAGGGAATTTAATATGTCTCGTGGGCTTACAAAAGATGACCCACTTTCCCCTTGCTTTTTGCTATTTTCATGGCGGGCCTAAATGTGATTATGCTTCGTGCTTGTCCGCGTTTTCTGGGGGATTGGGCTTCCTAACGGTCGGCCTACTATTTTATATTTTTTTATGCGGACGATGCGGTTTTTTTTGGGTGAAGCATATTCCGAAAACTTTGACAACCTTGCTAGAATCCTTAGGGTCTTTTATGCTCTTTCGGGGCTATAGGTAAACTACCACAAAAGCTTTCTTTTTGGGGTGAACGTCAATCGAATTTCATTGAAAAGTTTTGTTGGTAACCTCCGATGTAAAGTTGGAAAATTCCCTAGCTACCACCTATTTGGGGATCCCTCTAGGTGCACATGAATAGGATCCGTGCATGGGATCTGGTTATGGACAAAATTACCAAACGTGTGTCCACATGAAGAAAAAAAAACACCTTATCGTTCAGGGTCAAATTACTCTACTTAAATCGGCTCTTGGGGTTATACCAAATTACAACTTCTCTCTTTTTCATGCACCAAAGGCGGTTATAAAGGCGATAGAGACAATTAGACGTATTTTTGGTTGGGGAGGTGGCGCCGGGAAAAAGAAAATCCCATGGGTGGCTTGGTCTAAGATGATGGAGTTTCCAACCATTTATGACAGCCAAGGAAAGGACTATGTGAAATGTTGTGGCTTTTACAATCGGGCTTAAGGTGTGTGAGTAGTCCAAGCAGCCAGGAACTTACGTGAACCCTTGTGCAACAAGGCGAGCTTTGTATCTTTCAATGGACATCTCAGAATAATATTTTGTTTTGAAGAGCCATGATCCCACAATGTTGTTTGGAGTGAGACTGTACTATAAATCTTCCCAATTTGCTACCCTTTTTTACCAACCCGTTGTAAACCATTTTAATTGTTTTAGTCGAGGATTTATAAACAATTGCTTTTTTTCCCCATTGACAAAATATCCTTGATCCGTCACTATATATAACAAGATGGTGATTCACCCGCGCTTCGCGGCGGGCCACCCATTTTTCAAAACGCTGTGGCCAAAGTCGAAAACTCTAAAAGTGATTTAAAAGTTGACCACTTGCGCTTAAGTCTGAAAAAAATACCACATATACGTGACACGCGACCTAACACCCATTTTTTAATACGCTGTGAGTAAGTCAAAAACTCTAAAAGTGGTCTGAAAGTTGACCACCGCGCGTTGCGACGGGTCACCTTTTAACGACTATAAAGGATGACGTAAGTCGAAAACTCTAAAAGTATACTAAAAACGAAAGTAAAAAAGTTAAGTGCTATAAAACGTAAAATAAAATAAAAAACATGACACGTGTCATTTAATTATTGGGTGGAAAACATGTGTTGGTTAGACATGACACGTGTCATGTTATTAGTGGTTGTTACATGACACGTGTCATGTTATTAGTGGTTAGGCATGACATGTGTCATGCCCTCATTGGTAACCGAAAGGAATAGTGGATTTTGTGTCTTGGACCACCATTCCTTTTTGTAAATATATATAATTACATAATGTGTTTTGTTTATGAACATGTCTATTACTTGTTTGTCTTCTATGTATACATGTATCAATTTGAAGGACCAGTCTTTGAAATTTCATAACTTGAAGCTGTTACCGATCGATTATAATTAATTAATGTATTGAAATGAAATTGTAGACGATTATTATAACATTAAATCACGTGATTTAGTTTTATAATTTTGGTACATCATAATATAATTGGCCAAAACGATTTCTTACCATAATTTCATCTAGACATGATTTATTGCCGTATTTGGGAAACTATATTTACACATTTAGGCAGTCCTTAGAAAGAATGAAGCAGAATTTACATAATGGTGTGTGTGTATATATATATATATATATATATATATATATAGGGTGAGGTTCATTGTAGACACTTTCGCATGTGAAATAGTTCTTTTTCACATGTGAAAGTTTCTAATTAATGAGAAAAATTTAAAAAAAGAAAAAAGAAAATTAATCACAACCATTAGATCAAGAGATCTAATGGTGAAAAAGGGTGTCTACCTGTCTACACTTATGGGGGTGTCTACAATGAACTTTTCACTATATATATATATATATATATATATATATATATATATATATAGGGTTAGGTTCAAATGAGAACTTTTTCTTTTGAGAACTTTTAAGAACCAATTTGGGCCACTAATTTTCAAGGGGGGAGCATTCAAATTCATGGGGGGGTTTTCCATATATATAAACTAGTGGCTAAGATTAGTTCTTTTTAGTTCTCAAACTCAATTAGTTCTCAAATGATCCTCTCCCTATATATATATATATATATATATATATATATATATATATGCATGCATTATTCATAAACCTAGCTCATATATACTTCATGCAATTAACTTGAGCCCATGGCAACCCATTCCTCCTTTCTCCTCCTCTGCACCATCTTAACTTTCTCATTATCTTTCCATGGAATCTTCGCCGCCGGTGGCACCCCAAAGTACGTAGTGAATAACAATGTCCCGACTCATGGTGGCGGCATCAAATTCGAGAAAGAACTCGGCGGAGCCCCGGCCACAACAAAACTATTGGCTAAGATCAACACTTATATATGGACCAAAATCCTCAAACAGAACAACCCTGCGGACAGAAGACCCATAACTACCAATACCGTAGTAGTTAACATCTCGGACTGTAAAACATGTGGTGAAGCCGTCACACTAGACAATACGATTGTTGTTGCCGCGATTTATCTAAGAGATTACGCTGGCCCGTTGACCTTGCAAAAGGAATTCAATTCCCTTATGCACCACGAAATGACCCACGTCTTCCAATGGATGGGGCAGTCTAAGAGTATGCCTTTGGTAGAAGGGATCGCGGATTACACGATTATGAAGGCAAATTTATACCCACCCGCGTTTGCCAAGCCTGGGACTGGGAAGAAATGGGACCAGGGGTATGATTTCACGGCCCGTTTTCTCGAGTATTGCGACGGGCTGGTTCCGGATTTTACAAGCAAACTTAACAAGATGATGAAGAACACGTTTGATGTATCGTTCTTTCAGAATTTAACAGGAAAGCCGGTTGAACAACTGTGGAAGGAATACAAGGCTAAGTATGGTAATATTGAGTAAGTATATATGGTGATATACAATGAAGCTAGCTAATTTAATAATGTAATGTGATAATTGGATGGTGAAAAATGAAGTTGTGAGCTAATTAATTGGAATGTAAACTTGTTTTATATCTTTATCCGTTAACATAAAATTATCAAGATATATATACTATTATTGGCGCACCTATATTGGCGTGAAGACCACTCACTACAAGAAATTGAGTTTTTGGTGGCGAGAGCTAAGGTGGCGACAAATGTCGCCACCAAAGATAGGTTTTAGTGGCGACAAGTCGTCACCAAAAGTTTCGAGCGAAAAGTATTAAAATTTCACCTATAGTGGCGATTTATAGCCACGATACGTTGAGCGGGAAATATTGGCGCCTCGTGAAAAAAGATGGTGGCGACATATCGTCACCATTGGCTTAATTTATTTATTTTATAGTTTTTTATATTGATCTGTTTACTAAAATAATTAAAAAAAAATTTCCGAAATACCCTATGGTGGCGACTTGTCGCCACCACCGAAATCTTTCAGGTTTTTTTAATAATTATTTATTTATTTGTTTCTCAAGAAAATAAGAGACGACGTCGTTTTTGTGTAGCCTATGGTGGCGATAAATGGCCACCAGACCGTAATAAAGCAAACGACGTCGTTGTTGTTATCGTTGGTGGCGACAAGTCGCCACCGTAGGGTTTCTTTTCTACAAAATACGCAGATTCAGTTCTGCTTCTCCATAACTCAGAAAACCCCAAATACTTTCCTCCTCCACAGCGCCGCACCACCGCCGCACCACCCCCGCGCGAGCTCGCCGTCGTCGGCCGCCTACCCCTGCGCTTGTCGTCGTCCCGCCACTGTGCATCGAAGGTTTGTTTTTTTTACTATACATTCTTCAATCCACCGACCCGATTCCCGATTTGCGGGTCAGGATGGGTCGAGGCCTTCATCTTTGCATCAGTAAAGTTCGAATCGGCATCTTCTAAACTTTCATTTTGCATCGATTTTGGACATCTTATGTGAATTCAAATGAGTTTGAGTCATTTTGACCCGTTAAGTATTTTAGTTGGATATATTCGGTGTTTGGAAGTTGTATCTAGTCATTTTGACCCGTTTAGTCATTTAGTTGGATATCTTATGTGAATTCAAATGTGTTCGAGTCATTTTGACCCGTTAAGTATTTTAGTTGGATATATTCGGTGTTTGGAAGTTGTATCTAGTCATTTTGACCCGTTTAGTCATTTAGTTGGATATCTTATGTGAATTCAAATGTGTTCAAGTCATTTTGACCCGTTAAGTATTTTAGTTGGATATATAAAGTGTTCTAACACTTGATATTGCTACTATTCTTTATTAACACTTGATATATTAATTATTTTTATGATGTAGGAAAAAATATTGGCAACAAAGAATGAAATGCAACTAGAGTTTGGATCAGAAGAGATTGATGAGATGGAGTGCCTCAACCGAGCTTTAAAACCAAGAAGTGGGCATGAAAAAGGTATTGGTCGTGTGGTTGCCCAACCATCTCTAGGGTTCGATGTTGGCGATTCCTCGTCACAACAATATAAGGAACTCGAACAACAACTACAAGCAACACAACAACAAGTTGCTCAAATTATGGCATTGTTGAACCCCCAAATGCAACAACAACTTCAACAAAACCTACAACAACAATCACATAACGATGAAGATGATGACGATGATGAAGATGATGAAGATGAATATTAGTTTAAGCCTTTTCTAGGTTCAAAACATTAACTAATTAGTTTAAGTCATGTTTGTTTTATGAATTATGGATCTATGCTTTATGACAATGTTTTATTTAGTTATATATCAGTTTGGTTATGAATGGATCTTTAATGTTAATTCTGAATTGGGTTTATAAAACCTGGAAAATTATAAAAAAAATTATATATAATTTTTACAAACAGTAGCCTATGGTGGCGATTTATGGCCACCATAGGGTTTTGAAAAACTATGTATTAAATCTATGGTGGCGACTTATCGTCACCAAAACCTCATGATTAAAATTAAAAAAAATTATTTAAACCTAAGGTGGCGACTTATCGACACGAAAAGAATCTGATTTAAAAGTTAATTAAATAATTTACATATACAGTGGCCACATATCGCCACCAAAACCCCAGAAAAAAAAACTATTTAATTTACGGTGGCGATAAGTCGCCACCAAAAACCTAAATTAAATTTTTTAAAACTTTTTTTTTATCTCAGAAATTTATGGCGACGGACTTTTCTGTGACAATTTGTCGCCCCTACAGATATGCCTAAGGTGGCGAAACTTTCGGTGGCGACATTTTTAAGTTATAGCGACGGACTTTCACTGGCTAGGGCTATGGTGGCGATATGTCGCCACCTATTGGCGAGGTGGCCATGTATCGCCACCATAGATAAACAAAATTTTGCCACCAAAAGTCATATTTCTTGTAGTGACTAGCGCCCTGATGGCATCGCGGTTAACCACCCCCCATTCGCGCGATGGGGTGGTGTTGTGAAGCCACGCGAAAACTTTGGCGTGGTAAAGGGGAGGGGGGTTGGGTACGTATATTTCAATCAATTGATGCCACCTATTTTTTTTATTTGTTTAAAATAATAAAATATAACACAACTACACCATCATACCCCTCCTACTAAACCACACAAGTATGATCCAGTCACCCCTCCTACTAAACCACACAAGTATGATCCAGTCAATGTCTACGTGGCAAGAACACCACACTATGTATACCTCATGCCCTTATGAATCTTTGGTGGTTGAAATTATTTGTTGGTAGTTTTAGACTTTTAGTACAAATTGAATGCTTGTTTAAAAATATATTAAAAAAATTTCTGAACAGTGGAACTATTTTTTTACGGTATGTTTAGACTTAGCAACATTGCCTCCTTATGTACTCATCTTTAATTTCAGAGGAACCCGTTTATTTATGAAAAAACCTTTTCTCCAGCCAGATGAGCATTTTGCTCACACTTGGTTTTGAACCAGAAATCTCAAGGTCTCAAGTCCCCCAAATACCATTAACCTATAAGCCACTGGTAATAGTGGAACCATCTAATATTGGAGGAATTGATGATCCATAAAGGAACTAACAGAACAAACGTCTCTTTTGACACTTCTACGTAAATACAAATTAAACCTAAATTACATGTGATAGAAATCCATCATTCTTGGTAATTAAGCTATAACTAACATTAGGCAAATCAACAAGACTAGGTTACTAGCGTTGAAGAACAAAATTAGCTACCAATCGATTTAAAAGTAAATACATGCCTAGTTGTTGAGTTTACGAATTATCATATCATCAAAATACTTCAACTTGAAAGCCGTTACATGATTCACAAACATCATCCACGAACTTAACTACTATATATAACCTACATTATCATTTATAACCTCTTACACGTTGCGTGTTATGTATATATGAGTCTGAATTTTCATGGTTACTGAGCAAATTAGTTTAAACCATGGTATATCTATTAAGCTTGTTTGTCATTTGGTTCTAGCCCATTTGTAAGAGACGAAAGCATCTTTGAACTAGATTAGGTTCAAAACCAAAGATTATATATATTATGGTGAAACAAATTTGGTGTTAACACTACAAGAAATAAGGTTAATAGTAGTGACATTTATCGCCGCTATTGCTTAGGCTTGTCGCCACTATTCCCTTTAGCGGCGACATGTCGCCGCTATTGTGTCGCCGCTACTGACCCGCCGCTATTGCTTTCAAATATCGCCGCTATTAGTCCACTGATCGCCGCTATTGAATATGTCGTCACTATTGCCCTTTGTCGCCACTATTGTTGTCGCCACTATTGCTAGCTATTCTACAAAACGTATTTTCGTTTGTATTTTATACGTTTCCTGTTTTATATCCAAACACGCTAACAAAACTGCAGATTGACAAGATAAATTCATACAATACGCCATCATTAATAAACATTCAAGTCGTACAAAAACCATTAAGG
Organism: Deinandra increscens subsp. villosa; assembly: GCA_039602395.1. NCBI lineage: Eukaryota > Viridiplantae > Streptophyta > Magnoliopsida > Asterales > Asteraceae > Deinandra > Deinandra increscens. The sequence continues at coordinate 122,320,668 of JBCNJP010000007.1, forward strand.
TCCAAAACAAGTTTAAGAAGTTACACACCAACACAAACTAATATCTTGAACATATATATAACATAGAAACTAGTTACTTAAAGATGATGTCCCATCGATCAATCACCATCGTTGTTTCCTTCGTCGTCGTCGTTTCCCTCGTCATTGTTATTTTCTTGTCGTTGTGTTCCAACATTCAAACCCGTTATCTGTGAGAGTTGCTCTAGAAAATACGGGTCTTGAATCAATTCCTTAATTTGATCCTACAAAAATATACAAACATTTGCATCAAACGAGTCATTTTGCAAAAAGTCAAACATGTAGTAGTAAGAGCTTTTGTTGCATACTATTGTTTAATTAGTAAACAAGAATCATGGGTGGTTGGTGTTTCTGCCTAACAAATAGACCCCATGGCATACAACACTCTTGGTGTTGTTTAACATATATATATTCCATACAACTTGGACATGACTAATAAATACATCAAACGGATTGTTTTACATACATGATACATACATCTAGATGCATACAATATTTCGGTCAAACGGGTCAAACGGGTCAAACGGGTCGAACTACCAACATTTAACAAATATAAACATCAAATTACTTATACAAACATAAAATAAACAAAGCTATAATGTTACCCGTGTGAATGAGGGTTGTGGCGGCGGTTGCGACTGCATATCGGGAACGGGTGCTTCAGAACATGCTTTAAAACCAATTCCTCGGATCCATCCACGTCGAGGTTTCAACACCTTTTGAGACACTTCGAATTCATTCGCTACTTGCGAAGAAGTCCCCTCACCGTCAGGTTGAGTTTGGGAATCAAACTCCTCTTGAAGTTCACGCTATATTTTACAAAGATGATTTAATACATCATGTATATATATTCAAAAATTATATATAAAATAAATACATACAATTGTATCGACTACTAATGGGTCAAGCGTCCCGTCTGGAAGGGTATGAGCATCGATGAACGTTTGTAGGTGGGTTTGAGCCTGTTCAACATCAAATATTACTTTAGTAATTCAATAACTACTATAATCCTCACATCTCACACCTAAGCAACTACATGAAATCAAAATCTAACTGTTTGATATTGAAGCAGATGCTGAAGCCTTCCATATACCTTAATTTTCTCAGTCCCCAAACAACTAAATTAGACAAGTAAAAACTTAACAGCACAAGTGCAGATTTATCATTCTATTACTTTGGTCCAAAAACAAAATGAGAACTCATTTAATTCAAGCCCTAATCAAAACATGATTCGTGGATCCATACAGAAGAAATTGAAATTGAATATATAATAATAATAACAATAGATCATATCATCATAAACATAATCTCCATTGGAGCTAGCTAGTATACCTTCCTGAACTTCGGAGCGGTCTTGAGCTTGAAATCGGAGGATACGTTAGTAACAACGGCAGACGGCAACGGCAGACGGCAACGGCAGACGGAGGTTGAAATCGGAAGGAGGTGCTATCGTTGTTACAAGCGCAGCTTCAAATCGGAAACGGGAGTGAGAAATCCGACGAGCTAGAGGCTGATAAAACTCACATTGTGGCGGAAATCGACGGTTGACTGTGAGAACGACGGCAGCCGGCGATGACGAACGAAAGACGCCGGCGATTACGAACGTACGAAGCTGGCGAAATTAGGGCTCGGCGGTGGGAGTGATAATTTGGCGGTGAATGAAGAACAAAACGAGGGAAACCTAAGCAATATCCCCGCTTCTTTTTTAGCCCATTAGCGGCAATAATCACAGCCCTTAGATTAACCACATCATCCAACGGTGAGATATGAAGCAAGAGAAGAGTTGCGGATCCATGACAATTAGCGGCGACATGTCGCCGCTAAAAGGTCGCCGCTAAAAGTTGTCGCCACTATTGATTGCTGTCGCCGCAAATAACGTCGCCACTATTGCTTAGATTTCTTGTAGTGTAAAAAAAAAAACTTATTACACTTCGTTCATAGACTTGATGTTAACCATGGTTAAGTTTGTGCATACGATTCCTAAGCAATAATATCAAACATGCCTAAATATTGCATATAAGTTGCCTAATGGTGTCACATGGGTTGATAGTATATCCTAGACGTGTTGGTATATGACAAGGTAATTGGAAAAGTGAGAATTCTATTATCACGTACATAATTATAAGTACAAGGAGGATCTCTAATTATAAGAGGTAAATAAGGTAAATTACAACGATCATTGACTAGACAATATTTGGAACATATTTTGATTTGATGATAATATATAGACAGCTATTTACGTGTAATATTATTAGTGCTAATACACCTCGCAAGATGGAGGTTTTATCAGAAACGTCAATCTTCGACCGTAAGTGTAAGAATGGGACACGAGAGAGTGGTTTAGTGAGTGCATCCGCTAGTTGATCTTTGCTATTGATGTGACTGTTTGTATCAAAGTAATCCTTACCGTATTCTTGCAACAAAAAAAAATAAATAAACCTTTGGCAACGTTACGTCCCTTGTACTCAGGGGCGCAGCTTTTAAGGGGCGGGAGGGGGCGCCCGACCCCCCGAAATTTTTTTTCCGATGTAGGGGGTATATAATTTTCGTGTAGAAAATTTTGATATACTCCGGTTTTGACCCCCCATTTACCAAAAAATTGACATTAGGAAGAAAAAAAAATTAGATCCCGACCCCTCACTTGATATTTTCAAGCTTCACCACTGCTTGTACTTGTCGATACTCCCGTCGGGATGGCGTTTGATCCGAAGAATCCATTTACACCCAATTGGTTGACGTGAGGTAGGAGCCACTAGTTCCCAAGTTTGGTTACGGAGCAGGGGCGCAGCTTTTAAGGGGCGGAGGGCGCCCGACCCCTCGAATTTTTTTTTGCGATGTAGGGGGTATATAATTTTCGTGTAGAAAATTTCGATATACTCCGGTTTCGACCCCCATTTACCCAATAATTGACGTTAGGAAAAAAAACATTAGATCTCGACCCCCCACATGATATTTTCAAGCTTCGCCACTGTTACGAAGTGGGATGAAAGGTGGTGGTATTGACAAACTGAGGGTTATAGTATTTAGGATTTGGCTTCCTGTTTCTAGGAGGTAGGGTGGGAGGAGACGAGGAGGTGTGGAGGATGACGTGGCAGGGATCCTTGGACGAGGGAATGGTGGGATCGGGTGAATTGGGCACGTGTTAGATCGAGAGGGGAATCGGAGGTGGCGGAAGTAGACGGGTGAGAAAGAGGGGACGGGGGTTGGAAGAATTATTGGAGATGTTATAATTGGTAGATGAAAAGGGGAACGGTTCATGGGGGTTGGGTTGATTTTGTGGATTTAATGTTTGATCAGAAGGTAGCTGACCTCGGGATTGGGCAGCTCTTCTACGGTGGCTGATTATAAAGACTGCAGCAAAGTTGTGCTTGATGCCCAGAATGATGCAGAAGGCATGCGCCTAATGTTACTTCTTAGTCTAATTTGTAAATGCTTATTTTTATATAAAAGTTTCATGCATGACATTCTTTGTTATACTGTTTTTTTATTAAGGAGTATTGCCGTTTAAAACTTTAAAATGTTAAATTTTGATAGCCGGGATGTACATTTCGTCAATTTTAAATTGTTGAGATGAGTTAGACAAGCTGATGAAGGCCTGTAACACAGCCACAACCACCTACAATGGTTTTGGTTACAAGCGTTACTATTATACATTGATCAAGGCTAATGCTTGATTCAACAAGCACCTCGAGCGCAACGCACGCTCATCTTCAAGTTGTTGTATTTATATATAAGTTACCGGCAATAGACAACTTCTCGAGAAAGTTGTCTATTGTATATACATGTAAGATGTTTTACTGTTATTGAGTTATCCGGATTGGATCGAATATAAAACTAGTTGTAGACGGTTATTATAACATTAAACCAAGTGATTTAGTTTTACAATTTTGATACATCATAATATAATTGCCGGCCAAAACAATTTCTTACCATAATTTGGTCTATACATGATTTATTGCCGTATATAGTAAACTATAATTACACATTTAGGCAGTCCTTAGAAAGAATGAAGCAGAATTTACATAATGGTGTGTGTATATATATATATGCATGCATGATTCATAAACCTCCTACATACTTCATGCAACTTGAGCCCATGGCACCCCATTCCTCCTTTCTCCTCCTCTACACCCTCTTAACTTTCTCATTATCTTTCCATGGAATCTTCGCCGCCGCTGGCACCGGCCCGAAGTACGTAGTGACTAACGATGTCCCGACTCTTGGCGGCGGCATCAGATTCGAGAAAGAACTCGGGGGAGTCCCGGCCACATTAAAACTATTGCCTAAGATCAGCGCTTATGTATTGTCCAAAATCCTGAAACAGAACAACCCCGCGGACCGAAGACCCATACATACCAATACCATAGTAGTTAACATCAAGGACTGTAACACATGTGGTGAAGCTGTCACCGTAACCAATGTGATTACTGTTGCCGAGATTTATCTAAGAAATTACAAGGGTCCGATGACCCTACAAAAGACATTCAGTTCCCTTATGCACCATGAAATCACCCACGTCTGGCAATGGATGGGGGAATTTAAGAGTATAGGTTTGATAGAAGGGATCGCGGATTACACGATTATGAAGGCAAAATTATACCCGCCCGAGTTTTACGCGAAGCCTGGGCAAGGGAAGAAATGGGACCAGGGGTATGATTTCACGGCCCGTTTTCTCGAGTATTGCGACGGGCTGGTTCCGGATTTTACGGCCAAACTTAACAACATGATGAAGAACCCGTTTGATGTATCGTTCTTTCAGAATTTAACAGGAAAGCCCGTAGAACAACTGTGGAAGGAATACAAGGCCAAGTATGGTAATATTGAGTAAGTATATTGAGGATAGCTACTTAAATAATAATGTAATGTGATAACTGGATGGTGAAATTAATTAATAATAAATGAAGTTGCTAGCTAATAAATTGGAATGTAAACTTGTTATATATCTTTAGAGCGTGGGGTATACACCGCGTGATGGGCGAAATAGCGGCGCCAAAACCGGCGCGGGCATCGCCCTCTGCCAAACATTCAAACGGGCGTGATGAGGAAGCAACAAGGTAACGGCTATCTTTATAATCACCAACATGTTTAATTCGTATTATTGTGATGCAAATGTGAAACTCATATTATTATACGCCAATCACTTAAAACTTGTATTATTAAATTTCAATTTTCCTTAGTATTTTAATATTTTGACCGTTGAAGGTCAATTGATATAAAAAAAAAATCAACCATTTTTCTTCTATAGATACCTTCTTTTACACCATTTTTTAAACTTCTTCTCCTACACTTCTACAATTTCTATATGTTTAAAAAAAATCATCATTCATCCCAACCAAAATTCAACTGAAATGGATAGTCTCATGGGTTTGGCCTCCACGGGGCGCGTGTTGCGGTATTAACCTTAATAATGATGCGGTTAATTTGGAGGACGACGACGGACCACAAATGAACATTTTGCGGATCGTCGGTGGGAAAGAAGAAGGCCCTTCGGCGACAAAAAGAGCAAGCTCACGAGGAAGAGTTCTTGCGAGAACTTCACGAGTTCAACCTCGAACAAAAAAAGAGGACGAAGTTGCGAAAAGAAAACTCCCGTCTAGATGAGCTTTGGATGTAGAACGACGGACTTTGGTCGAAAAAGAGAAAGACGAAATCATGGAGAAATTAAGAAATAAACATAATCAGTTTGTTGGTTTTTTTTAGTTGTTTTAATTATTATTTTTAATTTTAACGCAATCTTTATTTTATGTAAATGTAGTTTTTTTTTTAAGATTTATGCACTTTTTATTTAAACTTCATGAGTTATTTATTTGTTTAATAAAACTATATAGTTGTATTTCTATTTCAATGTTTAAAAAAAATCAAGAAAATAAAGAAAAAATAATAAAATAAAAAAACCACATGATCATATGGGTATACTATCATGTGTGTGATAATAGTATGTGGTCCAGTCAGTATTGATGTGACCATCACAACACACGGATTTACCACATGATCTTATCTATTAAATTATCAAGTTATATATAGTATTATTATATATCTTTGGTTGTTGAAATTGTTTGTTGGTAATTTTAGTATAGATTGAAAATATAATAAAAATTATTCTGAATGCTCATTCAAAAATATAATAAAAAATTATTCTGAACAATGGAATCATTTTTTTAATATTATGTTTGGATTCAGTAGTATTGTCTCTTCATATATTCTTCTTTAATTTTAGAAGAAATTAAGTTATTTATAAAAATACTCACACCTAGTTTTGAACTCAAGATTTCAAAGCCTCAAACCCTCCAAATATCATTGAGCTATAAGCAAATGGTAATAATGGAACCACCTAATATCGGAGGAATTGATGATCCGTAAAGGAACTAAGCGAACAAACATCTCTTTTGACACTTTTACGTAAATATAAATTAAACCTAGATTACATGTGATAGAAATCCATCATTAGTGGTAATCAAGTTACAACTAACATTAGGTAAATCAACAAGAGAAAGTAGGTTACTTGTGTTACTGTGTTAGAAGAACAAAATTAGCTACCAATCGATTTAAAAGAAAACACATACCTAGTTTTTGATTTTATGAATTGGCCGGTCATATCGAGATTAATGTGACTTCAAATTACTTCAATTTGAAATCGGTTACACAATTCACAAACATCATCCACGAACTTAACTACCGTATATAACCTACATTTTCATTAATTTATGTAACCTCTTGCGCGTTATGTGTAATTGTGAATTCCCGTAGTTACTGAACAAATTAGTTTAAAAAATGGTGTACTTATTAGACTTCTTTGTCACTTGGGTTGTAACACGTTTGTAAGAAAAGAAAGCCTCTTGGAACTAGAGTAGGGTTCAAAACCAAAGATTATATATTATGGTGAAACAAATTTGGTGTTAGAAAAACTTATTATGCTTCGTTCATAGGCTTGATGTTAACCATGGTTAAGTTTATGCATACGAGAGTTGTATGCAATAATATCAAATATGCTAAATATTGCATATAAGTCGCCTAAGGGTGTCACATGCATGGGTTTGATAATATATCCTAGATGTGTTGGTATATGCGAAAACATAACAAATCTAGGTAATTTATTGCCTTATTTAGGGAAATCTATACACAATAGTTATTTTGATAGTTACTTAACAATGAGAATTAACCCCTCGATAGTGACCAAGTTACTTCTAAAGTATAAACTCCTTTCAAAGAAACAAAATCGCTTCTAAGGAGCAAATTGCTTTCAAAGATTAAGCTAAGCTTACTTTTCAATATATAGTAAGTTTACTTCAAAATTTCAAAGTTGCTTCTAAAACCAAATTACTTATGATGAAAAAAGTTACTTCCAAAATTCTAAGTTTCTTTTAAAACTTAATTCAAGCAACTACCTATCTAACAAGGAGATTTTCCGAAGCTTTATTCAAGTAACTTCCTTTCAAGCCCCTTGGACCCCCACTAGGGTCGGTTGCCCCTAGGAACCTGCTACAAGTGGCTACACTCCCAAAAAACCCTGACTCAAGATTCTAAGTAACAAAAGTAGGCACGGTCTTGTAGGAGCATGTATTTGATCAGCACCTCTTAACTTATAGAATGTATATACTTCCACTTTGCTCGTATGCAAATCCAATTACACTAAAATCCTAGCATGTATTCGATCAGCACCTCCTAACTTATAAAATGGTTTGGTTTTACTAAAATTGCCGACATCTAAATAAATGGGCTTGGTTGAACGACATTTCAGATGTATTCTCGGTACAAGCCTCAAGAACAATTCAAAATGGAGCAACTAATTATCAAGAACACATTACATTCACAATTGGGTTCTACTAAAGATTAATTGTTTCACATGGGGAATGACTTAAAAAAAATCCTAACAAATGAAGAATGCAGGGAATGAAGTGATAGTAGGTAGCCGAGTGTTATACACTTATACGACCTAATGTTTAAAACAATGTTCTCTCTTAGATTCAAATTGATATGAAATAAAATATTTTCAATCTATGTGTAGAAACATTACAAATGTAACTTCTTGCCGTATTTAGTAAAATCTATTGATATATTTGGCAGATCCTAGAAAGAATGAAACAGAACTTACATAATTAAAATAAAGGGTTATCCTTCCAAGGTAAATTAAAAGCATACAGAAAACCATATAAATGAACTCCGATCCAATCATACTTATTTTAGAGGCGTCAAAACCGTCTCGTTAAATCATTATTGGGTTCAAATTTTCGGGTTTATAGCTTTTAGGGTTTTAATGTTTTAGATTTTATGATTTCAATTTTAACTTTTAAGGTTTAGCTTTAAATTTAGGGTTGAATCTTGAGGTTTAGGCTATAGGGATTAGCTTTAATTTGTCTTTAAATGTTTAATGTTAGTTTTAATGTTTAGCTTTATATGTTAGTTCAATTTAGGGTTTAGTTTTAGAGTTCAGATTTAGGGTTCAGCTTTAAAGTTCAGGATTTAGCTTTAACTTTTATAAACACAACAATCATTTAACGAGAAGATTCTAACACCACCATAATGAATTCAAACGGAATTAGTTTAAACCGACTTTTCAAGTTTCAACCATCCAACACTTAAGATCACATAGTGTGTGTATAAATATGTAGACGTGATTGATCACATAGTTCTTTAGGTACTTTGAGCCAGATCCATCGCTCTCCATTCCTTTTTCTTGTATACCCTACTAACTTCCTCTCTATCATTCTCCGCAGCCGCCTTGAACTACATAGTGGCTAACGAATCTCCGGAATCTCCACCAAAGATGCACAGAAGATTCACCAAAGATATCGGAATTCCGTACACAAAATAAGTAATGGGCAAGTGCAACAACATTATATGGTCCACCATCTTCAAACAGAACACACACGTTGACAGATAACATGTAGATACCGTAGAAGTTTTTATCAAATACATTAACTGGACCGATGGAGTCACTTGGGGAAACAATAAGATTAATGTTAGTTGCCTTTTTTTAGAAGCGTACAGTGGGGACGTAAATATCTAATCTCGTCCATCCTGTGCCGTGAAATGACACGCGTGTTCCAATGGAATGGCGAGGGTAAATGTCCTCGACCTTTGCTCGAAGGCATCCCCGAATATACAACTATGATAGCAAATGGGGTTAGTGCACGATCTTATCTTGTGTTTCCATGAGTTCCCTAAGTCTTGAATGTGGATCTAACATTGAGCTCTCACTGGCTTGAGTTGTGGCACTTTGAATTTACCTTGGACGATCCACATAACCTAGTCGTGACATACCCTGAGCTACAGCCCCCTTGGCGTTCTTTAGCCGTGACGCATCCGAGATGCAAAGTCCTTTCCATGCCCAAGTCCCTAGCTCCTTTTGGCCGTTTTATCTCTTGAGTTATCATTCTCTTTGGGCTTCAAAGATGCTCCATGAGGGTAGCTTGACCCAAACGTGACACACCCGAAGCTACGGCACTCTTTATGATCTAAGCAAGACCTTTGTGATTTTATTTTCAACCTAGCTAGGTTGTGAGTCGCCTCAAGTCTATGTTGTGACTCCTCATAAGTCCCAACCAAAGAGGAGTCACGACCTAATTAGTTGTTTGAGTCTTGTTTCAAAAACTATATTTTGTACAAGAAAGATTATTGTAAGAAGTATAATTAGGATAAAAAAGCCTAAAAAGTTATCTCAACCAAGATGTTCAATTAAATTAACATTAATAGCTCAAAGTTTTTCTGTGTAGAATTTAATAGAAAAACAAAAGATAAAAGGGCATTTTTTATTTTTTATCAAATTCCTCCGATTTTTTAAACTTTAATATGATATTATTTTTTTACACCATGAAATATGATAAATTTTGATTTTTTTTGATTTTTTTATAACTCTTAGATATGATATTATTTTTTTTAAATAATACACCATGAAATATGATAAATTTTCATTTTTATTTTTATTTTTTCATAACTCTTAGATATGATACCCGATGCTAGCCTAAACTAAGCAACCAAAGAGGTGTCTGGGCACTTCAGATTGAATCCTTTTCGCCAATAATATTAATCCATTGAGCCAAAGACATAGTGGGTGAGATCAACATTTCACTTGATCACTAGACCAGAATTCCGCATCTATTTCACTGGAGCGACAACAATATAGTCCCTGTGATCGTCTCCACTTGGGGCATTTCACTTACTGCTTTCTTGAGTATTATGATAAGATAACTCGAGGGTTTGTGGCGAAGCTTAACAAGAAAACGAGATGGACTTACCATGTCTCCTTTTGTTATTCAATTTCAAGGCATAAGTGGTTTTGGTTTACTAGTGATATGAATCCAAAAGCCATGGTTCAAACAAATATTTCCTAGTCTAAACTTTTAGGACACCAAATTAATAAATTTTTATAACAGCAACACCTAATATTTTTAGGATAAAATTACCATAAACTGAACCTTGATGATTAAATCTACCATTTTTTTACTGAAACAGTTTACCATCAGAAATATTCATTTCAAGACGACTACCAAATTATTTATTAAAAAAAATCATCCAAATGCAATTGTATTTGACACGTAGCCGATTCAAACGATATAACAAAACTTAAACAGGAACATGTAACAAGTGTTCAGAAGTAAGTCGTATTCTCTCTGCGGCATTTCATCAAACAGTTGGCCGACATGAAAAAACAGTTGAAAGTTCAAACCCCACCACATATCTCCCTCAGCTTGCTCGCCGCCTCTTGATCGACCGAATACTGAAACAGTTTCTCGTTTGTAAACAGTGACCTAAATAACAAGATGAAAAGGGAAACGAATGAAAACAGACAGACCTTTTTAAGAACCCAAAGAGAGTGATTGTAAGCGCGGAGGAAGAGCTCGTCGAGAGCAGCGGGATCGTTGTCATCGAGCTCTCTGTAGTTGACGAAGTTTTCTCGGGCGTATTTTGCGTAGTAAGGCCTGGAGTCAGCGGGAAGACGCCTGACCAACCGGAGGACTTCCCCGTAAATTCTCAACGCTCTCAGCATCTCAGATCCGGTTGCAAGAGGTGATCCAAGTTTCGGGTTTTCTATTCGGGTACGTACATAAGCCACAAATGTGAATTGGGCTTTTTCGTTGAGAGTGGGCCTCTGTGTATTCTATTTCTCTTTTTTAGTTACAAACCAGATGGTCTAGATATATAAATTTATGAGTGGCCCATGTCTAAGGATTAGAAAACTGTTGTTCACGGGATTTTCCTCTCGGCTATTTAGTGTATCTGAAAAGCGAGAAATATTCGTGTTTTCAACCTAAGGAGATCTAGGGTTGACAAGGTGTTAGGATATATCCATACTTTATCGTTCCTTTAGTTGATCAATCGTGGTAACCTCAATCATATAGGTTGGGATGATTGGTTTAACTACTTACATTCCATTGATCTATTTCACGTTATGTGACTATTGGTTGGAAGGAGCTGAAGGGGAGTTTTAGGGATTGTAGGGTGAAGTAGTAGATGTTCAACTATTATGTATGTTGTTATGATTGAGGTGTTAGTAGTAGGCATTTGTACATTGGGGGTCATTTTAATGCATTTTCAAGCAGAAATAATAAGATCAACTTTCAAGCATTGAAATGATCAATTGTAACCTTCATATTTTCAACAAAATGATGGCATTCTGTTTAACGTGTTGATAGGTTAAACCAATACCCGAATGCAACCACTCATCAGGTAAATGACTATCAAACAATAAAACTTGGCGTAAACGCGCAACATCATCTACTAGATCAAGCCTTGGCGTTGAAGATCATCGTATGTCTTTTTATTATAAACGTTACCATCTTGGTCTTCAAATTCTTCCTCCAAATCCGGACGCCACTTCTTCGACTCTTGCTTCGCTTTTATCATCTCCCATAGTCGCTGAGCTTCCTACGAGAAGTTAACAGGATTTTATCAGTCATAACTAATATATGTATATGAAAATCAGAATGAAAATTATTAGAAGGTTAATTATAGAATAAGGCATTAATACCTCAATTGATGCAATTTCATAGAAGCTTTTGGTATTTGGAATCCCAAGGCGACGCATACCAAACTGATGTCGAGATTCCTTGAAATGATGCTCATAAGCTCTTCGTCCCCGATAACTGAAGTCTCCACATATCTCACACATGAACTCCTAAAAGATCATTACTCCCATGAGGATTAGTTATAGTACAAATATTTTTTTTACCATAAATGAATATACATTACTTCATACATTACCTTATTAAGGCCATGAAGATTATAGAGCCAGAATGGTATAGGTTTTCCATCCCAACTCATTGGCAACTTCAAGGGATTATATATTTGTTGGTCTTCATCATCACTCTCAATGTCAGGTAGTTCCTCCTGAAAATTAAAAATATAATAAGTACTTTGTATTGTATTCTATTTTATATCATTATCACATGAAAACCAAACTTACATCCTCCCCTTCAACTTCCATTTCCTCGTGTAACTGACCCTGTTTCCTCACAACATTTTCTTTTGTTCGTATTATTTTCTGCACAAAAAAGATGTCACTTTAATCATTCATAAAGGATTCAAGGAAATAAAGAAATATAATTTCTTTTTGACAAATTTACCTCCGACAATATCTCACAAAGCTTGTCTATCTTGACCTTCATGAGAGCAATCTGTTTTGAATCATCATTTTGATGTTGAGCAACAACAGGACCAAGTTCAACCAGTTCATTAGTTGTAATATAGTAATCTAAATCAATTGACGTATTTTGTTCATATGCATATCTGTCTTCTCGAGCCTCGCCCTTCCATCCATCTACTTTGCCATCAGCCCATTGCTCTTCAAACTCTGCTGTCACCTGTTTCCAAAACAACGAACCAAATGCAGCTCGTTAAATACATTCTTTTAAAGGTTTCAGCATGTTTAAGGTAATTTACTTTTTAGGATATAGACATGACTACTGATTTAGAACCTACAGAAATCATTAGATTTACTTAGACAAAAGAAGATTTGTTTCTAACACTAAGTTTTTTTATTTGGTTGCCAACAAAAACATTGGTTGCCAACAAAAACATCATATGTGCTTGCTATACAAGCTTAAAAACACGGATACAGACAAATAATTAGAAAGGTGATTACTCATATAAAAGAGATGAAAAGTAAGTACCTTTGAGAATAATCTATCAAGATCTTGCAGGGGCTCTGTACGCTCAAGAAAAGAGACTAAATATGTTACCATTTTGCTCAAATACTCCCTGTACAGCCTGGAAAAACAAAATAAAGTCAGGCCCAAACATCTAAAGAACACTGATAAGTTTATAACTGAAGCTTCCAATCTTTAAAAAGTCATCATAAAAAACACAGGTAAAAGGATATATAGCAAGAACATATAAAGATAATAGATACAAATGCAAATGGGAAAAGAATCAGAATTAACTATTACCTTCTCAGTTTCTGGGGTATGTGTTGTGATTGTGAAAACACTTCTAGGTAATCACTGTAATCAATTTGCTTGCCAAACTCAGACTTTATGTAATCATGGTACAATTCATGCATATCTAGATAGCGCCCATATGCTTCCTGTGAGAAACGAATAATTGTTTAGAGATGAAAAAATGATCACTCAAACTTAACTAAAAATAAACATAGTAAGATACATTGTCCAATGATATATATTGAACTATTAATCATGAATGCTTCAATATATTATCAGGAACATGTATCAAGCAATTTTGATCATAATGTAGAAACTAATATAGCAAAATTCAACTAAAGGACAAACAATTAAACAATAATATGCAAGCAAGTAAAGAGAGATGAAGTGATTAACATATAGATTGACTAACCTCTTGACTGAACTCAATGTATGGATCTTCATCCAGCAATTGCATGTATTTATGATCTGTAGTAGTGTCAACAACTAGTGCTGATGGATGCCGTTTATAATACTCCCGAATCTGTATAAAATTATTTGCCTTAAGGTTATGCGGTGATAAACATTTAAAAGGACCAAACTATTCCATAAGGGAAAAACTTACCTCTTTCAATTGGTCGTAAAATGCACTCAAAACAGTAGCCCCTACTGCAGTTTCTCCATCAAGTGCTGCGATTTCATCCTTCCTGGCATTATCTCTGTCTTCATATATCTCAACCTGAATCAAAACAATAACATATCAAATCCATAACTGATTAAACCAAACCAGAAAATAGTAAATCTGTTTAATCTCACGCATTACCTTTGTCTTCATATATTTCAACCTAAATCAAAACAATAAAAAATCAAATCACAATTGATCAACCTAAAAAACAGTAAATCTGTTTAATCTCAGAAAACAAAAACGTCTCCAGTTACGATACCAAAACTCGTAAAAGGAAAAGGAAGAAGAAATCTTACAAGTTTGTGAGTAGTGGAGGTGATTTGGTGGATGAGTTGGCGCACACGATGAGTCTGATAGAGGCGGTCCTTGTAGGAAGGCGGTTGATTGTGCAGATCCTTCACAATTGATCTCTCGAAACGCTCAATTTCTTCGTGAGCCGCCCGAGTCTGCTCTAACAGCGTCAATGGCATCTTTCCCTGTATGTGTGCGTCGATGGAGGGTTAAACCAGAAAGAAAACTCAAACCTCTCTTTTTCTCTTTAAACTTGCAGAAGAGGGCTCTCTCTATATAAGTAACCGCTATTTAATAGGACTCGTATACTTTAGCCGACTAAAAAAACAGAATCTAATCTTTTAAAAATCGTTATTTGGATGGCCGGGTACTTCTAGAACATTCTCGTTTTGTAATTTCTATATGTATTTTTTAAATATATATACACACTACACATGCCCGAGCCCGACACTAGACGGGCGGTCGAATACTACGTAGGAATTAATCGTTTTGTAATTTTTATATGTATTTTTTTAAATTTATAGATATATATATATATATATATATATATATATATATATATAATAACACACATTTATATGACAATAATATTTTGAAATTCACATTAATACTTTAAATATATATATATATATATATAAATTAAAAAAAATTAAAAAAAACCTCTAATATAACAAACAATTACTTAAACATCCAAAAAAGTAGACCAAATACTTCAAAGAACCGACTTTGACTGACTTTTGTTCGTCTAGACCCGACTTTGAACGCCTAGACCTGATTAATCCCGATTTTGTCCACCCGGACCCATCACCTAACCCACCGCGTAGACCAACTTTGACCGTCTAGACCTAACTTTGACTGCTTACCCATTAATGAACCGCCTAGTCGAAAATTAGACAATGAACTTCCGATTAGCGTCTAGGTGTCGCCTGGACTAATTTCTGCAACACTTAATAAACCTAATTGGACTCGTATGACCATATTTATCAAATGACCTATGGCCTAATGTTAATATGGTATTAGATAAGGTTTAGGGGCTGTTTGGTTCGTCTTTTTCGTCCAGCAACAAATGAATAAGAGGTTGTATGGTAAAGACGATATTGTCTTTTTCATACAAAATAAATCTGGAGCATGATGAAACATACAAAAATGTCTTTTTCGGTCAGACAATTTTCATTCAGACATTCGAACCAAACAACACCATATGACAAAAATGTCTTATTCGGTCGGATTAAGCCAAAAATAAGCTGAACCAAACAGGACCTTAGTCTTTTTATATGGTGTGAGTTAAAATCTCTATTGATGAAAAAAAATGCGTAATATAAGTCGTTAAAAATAGACTCTTATCTTAAGGAAAATAATTTATCAGGGGGGAACCACAAGCGGGTTCGATGACCTTCCGGCTGATCAAGTTGGTAGGTTGATCAAGTTGGTATATACTACAATGTCAAAGTTTCTTTTTAAAGTGCTATTTTAATGAAAGTAATTTGCCAATGCGGGAACCACAAGGGGGTCCGATAACCCTCCGGCCGGTCAAAATTTTTACTTTTTCTTTAATAAAACGGTATATGATTACTTTTTAAAGACATTTCTAATTAAAATAATAATTACAGAAAGTTTTTCTTTTATTATATAAAACTTTATTTACTTAAAAAAACATCATAATTTTTAAAAAATGGCAAACGTGTTTTTTTTAAACATATTTTTTTTAAAAGATTTCTAGTTTTCACATAAATTGTTTTTTTTAACATTTTTATAAAAAGTGCTTTTTACTCTTTTTTTTAAACATTATTAAATATTTTTGTATTGTGGAAATATGAAAAAAAATAAATTAGTTTAATGCATATGTTCGGCTTTGATTGAAAATAACTGTACCAAAATAACTTAATATTGGTGGCTTGATCATATTTTGTATTTTGGATTTGATCAAGATTCAAGACTTGAAGTTATCATACATTGCTATACATTGAATGTTCTATTGAACCGGTCCGAGCATGGGTTCGAACATTTTTTTGATTTTTCCCAAAGGAATTCTGATTTGGTTTAAATAGAAGTCAAATATTTTTATTTTTGTGGAATCGCTTTGTGTTAGAGCCCATTTTTACTGTGAGGTGATTGTTTTATATTCTACTTTTTTTTTTACTTTTATTTACCGCGGTTTGATTCGGTACAATTAAACTGATTTCAAATCGATTCAAACAAAAATCAGGTTTTTTCAAGCTAGTCTCGGTCACTTTTGATTTCGATTTGGTTATCGATCAGTTTCTTTTAGACTTTAGAGAACCAGATACAAGCCTCTACCTTCCCATTAAGGTTTAGTGTTCTCATAATATTGTTCAATTCAATATAAGTAAAATATCAAATTATTATATACTTATATATATAATAACATTTTCAATTCTTTCATTGTAAGGGAAGACACTGTACTATCTTTTGTCCAATGACATTTTGACATCCTATAATTATAGCCAATAAGAATCCGGCACATTTTTACTCCCATTTTACTCTATTTTTGTCTATTTTTACTCTCATTTTGATAGTATTGGTTTATTTCATCGGCTCCTCTCTCTTTCACTTTACTTATTCCGCCTCCTTCGCCCCACCCCCCCCCCCCCCCGAAATCTAAACCCTAACTCACAGCCCATTTCCAATTCTTTCATTGTGAGGGAAGACACTATACTACCTTTTGTCCAATGACATTTTGACATCCTATAATTATAGCCAATAAGAATCTGGCACATCTTTACTCTCATTTTTGTCTCATTTTTACTCTCATTTTTGTAGTATTTGGTTTATTTTATCCGGCCCCTCTCTCTCGTTTTACTTACTCCGCCTCCGCCGCCCCCCACAAAATCTAAACCCTAACTCAAGGCGGCCAGAGGCTTCGCGTCATCGCCGCCGCCGCTCATCGTTGTCGGTCTCTCTCTTCTCCGCCTCTCCTGCTGTTTGACAAAATCAAAACCCTAATTAAGTGACGACGGCTGCTCGAGATGACGCCAGGCTTGGCGTCATCGCTGTCACCGCTCATCACCGTCGGTCTCTCTCTTCTTCACCTCTCCTGCACTCACGGCGGTTTTTGATGGGTCAGGCTGTTGGAGGCTATTTACGTTGTTGTCACTGCCTCGATGTTTGTGTCGAAGGTGAATCCCTTGCGTCGTTGATGAACTGTCGGTAAGTTTTCAAGATTCGGCGATGATATGAAACCCATTAGGGTTTGAGCCAAGTGATGTACTTTACACGATATCTTATGGATCTAGGGTTTCTACCAGATTCGACGATGATATGAAACCCGTTAGGGTTTGAGCCGAAAGATAGTATATTCGACAATGATATGAAAGCCATTAAGGTTTGAGCCGTTATTTTTCTTGTTTTCCTGAATTCTATGTGGTGTTCACATAGATACAGAATGTTTGTAGTTCTGATAACTATTAACATATTCAATTGCTCATTGTGAGGGGCGACACTATACTACCTTTTGTCCAATGACATTTTGACATCCTACAATTACAATCAATAAGAATATGGCACTATCAGAATTTGACAACAATTTATTAGGCTATGATGATTTTTTACTTTACGATTTTAAACTCGATCAAGTGGTTTTGGCAACGACCATTTATTCCGGTTGTCGATTTAAAAAAAGTTACTATACTTCCTTTCGTACAATGAGAAATTGACGGCCTCTTTGTTAAGCGAATTTAGTTGTTGCCCTACTTGAGTAGCGTATATAGTCTGAGCAGTTACCGCTATGATGATTGTCATATTCTGAGCCTACTTTTACTTTATATCTTCTTTAAGGTTCATCACTACTAATGACATACTATATTAATAAACTTTTTAATTGTGAAATTCTTCTTCATTTTTATGTTGTTGGGATTCTATAACAGTTAATTTAACGTAACACTTGAAATATTGTGTTTGGGTCTGACCATAGTGTTACGAGTCGGTCGAACCTTAAATCTACGATAAGATCCGAACATAAAACATGAACATTATGGTGAAACAATAATTCAAATGAACAAAATTAAACTTTCTGTACATCTCTTCATGAATTAGAATATGTCAACATTTCTTCTATATGAAATTGTATGAATGAAAGAGGCTACTTCAAAACTTTTTACAATAAAAAAAATACTTTTAAAAAAAAAAGCTACCCTCGCAACGCGTAGGGATATGCATCTTGTTTAGTATTAAATTAAATTGTAACAGAATAAATCACCTGTTACACTAAAACTAAACTAATGAACCCATATCTTATTGTTCTTTTTCTAATTTCTTGCTCGACCCATATATCATGCATGTTAATTTTTAAATATATATGGATAGAGTTAATTACATGAACCACTCGTTCAATTCTACAACTGTATCTAACGCTCTGTCAGTTTGTCTACCTTCAAACTGTATTCATGCCTCACGATTCCACGTCCCTACATGCATATACTTCACTTTCCATCTATTTAATACCTTCGTGACTTCCAAACCACAACTTAACCTATATTTTCGCAAAGTTTTCAATTATTTTTTTAATTTTTCATAGCACTTTCAAAAGCTCTCGTCAGTATCCAACAATAAATATCAATATCTCATCCATATTAGTTCCACGATATGGTTTGATTCAATACGAAACTAGCTATCACATGATAGAACACAAAACAGTAAATAAAAATTATTCTAATTATAGTTATATATAATAATGTGCGTCAAAATTAAGCTGATAAAAATCATTTTCACAACTCTATGAAAAACTGATTTTTCTTATTTTTCTTATTTTTCACTGTTTTTCTAACATCTTAAGGTTGATTTTATTCTATAATTTGTTTAGAATAAATTTAAAATTTTAAAACTTCATAAGGAAAAAAGAAGACGAACGGACAAAAAGTTACGCCGCTAAAACTTTTTGATTAGCAAAATCAAGCCGCTTAGAGATTACATTCATGATATTTATTAGTCTGTCCTTTCATCATATCGATGTTATATTACTTTTTCTAACTTTTTCCTTTCCATTCCATAACTTCTTTTAACTTAATTTTTATAAAATTTTATCAATTTTTTGGAGGGGTAGGCAACAAAGGCAGTTTGGTAGCATTGGACGAAGAAGGTATTCTACTAAAAGGGGTAGGGAATTTAGACATTTGGTAAGTGGGTTTTGAAGTGATGGGTTGGAATTTGAAAGTAGATTCTTGGATTCTTGCAAGGGAATAAGCATTCTTAAGAGATTGTAGTTTAAATAGCCTAAAGATTCCACCAATCTCATCTCATGCTTCAATCCATGAATAAAGATACACACTGCTTGTGATACTGACTTTATTAAGGAGGGCATCAAACTTATCACAATAATCTTGTAAACCATCGGTTTGTTTCAAAGAAATCAGTTCCTCAAGGGTATTTTTAACAAAAGAGTCTGCAATCAGTCCATGTTATATCTTTAATTTATTGATTTTAAATGAATTATAGCAAATCGAAGTTTAGGTGTTTCAGAAGTTTCATCGACTAAAAAAAATATTCAGCTCTATATATCCATCCATCTACATCTAACATCTTCTCCATCGAACTTTGGGAAATAAATTAATCGAACTAGACTCCTTAAAGCATATGGATTCTTTCATAAAATCTAATCAAACTTATTTTTTAGCATGTAAACTTGGATTCTCAATATTTGACTCCCGTCAAAGTATAAAACACGCAGCTCAAGCCTGAAATCCAAAACAAAGTAAAAAATCAAGACCTCTTTTCAAATAATGCCAGGCCCAGTTCGACTCGGCTTAACTTAACTCGGCTCAAAATACTCCATCGAACCGGAAAATTAAAGCTTAAATATTGCAACTCGACTTCAACGTTTTTTTATATATTAAAACTAGTCTTTGATACATATGCATCGCACTACTGGGGTTTAATAAAAATTGTTGAATAAATATAATATTATAATAACAATCACAATCCATTGCGTTATATTTATGGAAGATGTTTGAGAAATTACAAATTGGAAAATACAGATTTGTATAGAACATTTAGTGTTTTTTTTGTAACTTTTCCATCTTCATCTAAACTCAGAACTTTCGATCGATACCTACTCTTCACTCTTGATAAGACAATATTACCTTATATATCAATTCTTAAGGCTGAGTTGTACACACGTCTCCCACTATTCCCTCCACGTGGACCCTTTCATGAGTTGCCACGTGGTAGTTTCTTTTGTTTTATTTATTTTTTACTGCCCAGTTGTTTCTTCATCTTTTCTATTAAGTTTTTCAAAATTGTTTCAATGTTGAGGTTTGCCCTGGTGGTACCACCAGGTAGCCTTTCATGATGCAGGTCTCATGTTCTAATCCTGCCCCCTACCGTGTTTTTTTTCTTTTTTTAACTTTTCAAGAGCTTACACCTGTACTGTATACGTTACACCTGTATTGCATGTGTTACAGCTGTACTGCATGCGTGGTGTGACTGGTCGGTGTTGTACGCGTGTTTTTCACCTAATTTTCTTCATTACGCGTGTACCATTTCTTAACCTTTTCATCTCTCTCACTTATGTACCCCTTCTTTGATGTTCTCTCACTCTTCCTAACCCCTTTCTCTAACCGTCCGTTTTCTTTAATCGACAAGAGGATGTGGTATGTGATTAACGTTTGGCCGCCGTTTTATGAGTTTTCCGTTTGCATCTACGAAGATTCTCTTCCATTCCGAAATGTTGGCAGTCTCCGATCTGAACGTCGACCGTACCAATCTGGACGGCGTTGTCTGAGAGATGTTCCCATCTCCGTCTCGGATGTCCTTTACCGATATGAATGACGGTCGTCGCTCTCTGGATCTGAGCCAAGAACTTTTTACGCTCTCCAGATCTGAGCATACGGTGTCGTTGCTCTCTGGAGCGAAGAACTTTCTACGCTCTCCAGATCTGAGCAGATTTATTTGGCATCGGGATGTGAGTGATGATAACATATAACATTTTCAGTTTACGGAGGCTACCAGAGTCCGGTTTGTCGCCGGCGCCTATGTGTACAACCTCGGTGGTTTGGCCACCGTTAGCTGTGGATATTGTCGGCGACTTAAAAAAAGGCGATGATGATTTCGATTAACATTTTTGAGCCTAGACGGTGTTTTCTTTTCAACTGATTTGGGCTGTGATGATTATTTGGTTTAACGATCTGAGTCCTCAAGATTTAATTGATTTTTTCTTTGTTATAATTTAGTTAATTAGCTCATGTTTCGAAATTGACTTAATTTTTTACTGAAATGCAGCTTCATTTATGGTTTCGTATGTCACAAACGCAAATTTATTTTGGTGACTGTTGTGCTACTGTTCGGTTTTTTTCCTTCTCAGATCCGTATCACATTTGACGGAATGGCATGCAATTGCGTGTTTGTGGTGATGTCTGATATGTTTAAATTATAAGATCAGATCTCATCTGTCTATAAGATTCTTTCAATTGGTTTGCTTGCCATCATGGTACTAGGGCTCATAGCTTTCTAGAAATGGGTTTTGTGTTCTAACCCTAAATTTTGGGGAAAATGGTTAATTTTCCATGATCACTGCACGTTTTTGAGTTTCTTTGAAGTTGTTTGTGAATAAAATTTGTAATTTGGTGGAAGTGAACGGCTGCACCTGAGGATATCTATCAAGTGTTCGACGAAATTCCGCTAAGGATCAAGTTGAGGGGTTTTTTATTTGCTGTGTAGAAGGTATGTAGCTCTTAGATTTTGAATTTTTTGTAAGTTAGGAATTGTGTTTTTTCAGATTCGAACGTCGTGTTTGACCCTGTATAGAGTTAGTGTATGTTGTTCGTTTTCCTAACTCATGTGTCATTTGAATATGAATATGTATTGATCCTGTATTCTGTTATTCAGATTATTCATGCTTTTGTGATGTTTTTTCTTCCTTTTCTTTTGCTACAGGTTCTAGGTTTGCAGAGTTGTTGGCTTCTTTGGAACAAATATGTTTATAGGTAATTTTTGTTGGGTTCATTTACCTATGTTCATGCTTCTTATCTGTTTTTTCTTAAAAATGCCTAACTCTAAGAAATGTGCTTTATGTGTAAAAAATTTGGGCTTTTAGTTCAACCAAACTATTGTATGCCTATTTGACTTTGAAAATCTGTTCTGCAAATCAACAAAGAAGAAGATCCAAAGAAGGAGATATGCTCTATCAATTAGCTATAGGATATCATTCCAACCCCATCCGTTGCTACATTTTTTCGTCATGGATCAGGTAAGTTTCTGGATTTCATCATTTGTTTTTACATTTTCACATCAGCAATTAGATTTAGGGTGCGTTTCCTAAAGAAAGAGCTCTTGAAGTCACATGAGCAAATGGAAGGCATATAACTGATGTTTTTCTAAGTTTTCTCATTGTATTATCAATTTACAATCTGTTTTCTATATGTATGCTTTAGACTACATAAATCATGATTTTTTTTATAAAACTTCAAATTTGTGTAATGCAGTTTCAATATATTAATTTAAATCGAAGAGACATAGAGGTAGAACAAGAACAATCGATCACGAATTGGGTGACCACCAATGTCTTCGGTGTGGGAAGCCGATACACATTTACAAATCCCTGCCTTTTCTTCACAAACATGGGAATGACCACTTTCTACTTATCTCCATGATTAGACCACTGATTTTTGTTCGTATATGCAAAGATCATTTCTCCTTCAAATCACTTCGCTATGGTTTTATCAATTCTTTCACTCATTCTCATGGTAAGTTAAATATCAATCATCGAATTGCTTTCTTTAGTTTGTTGTTTGATCGATTTAATTTGAATTAGTTTTTGTTGTTCTATTTGTTGTTTTTGTAGGCAATATATTTGTTTATGTTATATTTACATTGCTTTTTTGCCTTTTCATGATGGGCCAGTTTGAGTGAAGTGGGGTATGCAATTGTAGATTTGAAGGGAGATGTTGTCTTCGCGACTCAATTTATCAGAAGGAAGCCAATTTCTTCTTAACTCTTTATCAGTTTGCACATGAATGTCAAACAAAGTTGCTATTCGAGGTATCATGTTGCTATTTATGTTTATCAGTGATAATCAATTAATACTAATGATCAGATTTCAAGCAAATTCCATCAATTATGCGGTGACTATAAATCTTCTTATGTAATTTATTAGGGTGCTATACAGTCTGAGTGGAATTTGTTCTCAAAGGGTTCATTTTTATTTTTGAAAACTTGGTATGCACTCTAATTTTTCTATGAATGCTATAAATTGTTAAGCTCATATTAATTTTTCACTTATAGTTGGTACTTCGACTTTTAAAAACTGATGTTAATATTATATGTATGCGGCTACTGTTTTGTAAAGGTCCTTAATTCCATCTTCATGTTCTCTGAAGTTATAAAAGAATACATACATATATACATACCTCTAATATTCAACTTTACCTTTTAAAATTACAGGTTCAGCGTTTATGACTGGAAGTCCTTTGCTGATCGTCATGGTATTCACATTGGTCAGAAAATACGCATGAGGTACTAATGTCATGTGATGGATTTCAACGGTTGCTTTTGTGATTTGCAAGGGTTGCTTTTGTGGTGTGTTTGCTTTTGTGATGCAAGGGTTGCTTTTGTTGTGTAATTGTCAGTTAACTTTCGTTAATGTTTTCAAAACGACTTGACGATGTTTCATGTTTTATGTAATGACTCTATCGTAATGTGCGTTGACAAAAACAATCGACCCGCAGCAACGCGCGGGGGCTTTTACTCGTATATATATATATATATATATATATATATATATATATATATAGGGTGAGGTTCATTGTAGACACGCCCATAAGTGTAGACAGGTAGACACCCTATTTCACATGTGAAATTACTTTATTTCACATGTGTTTTCACATGTGAAATTTTCTGAACAATGAAAAAAGGGAAAAAAAAAGAAAAAAGAAATTAATCATAACCATTAGATCAAGAGATCTAATGGTGAAAAAGGTGTCTACCTGTCTACACTTATGGGGGTGTCTACAATGAACTTTTCACTATATATATATATATATATATATATATATATATATATATATATATATATATATTCATATAAGGAGAGGATCATTTGAGAACCAATTTGATTTGAGAACTAAAAAGAACTAATTTGAGCCACAAATTTATTTACATGTATCCCCCTCCCATGAATTGTAGTGGTCCCTCCTGAAATTTGTGGTTGAGATTTAGTTCTCAAAAGTTCTCAAAAGAAAAAGTTCTCATTTGAACCTAACCCTATTCATATATATATATATAGAGAGAGAGAGGATCATTTGAGAACTAATTGGGTTTGAGAACTAAAAAGAACTAATTTTAGCAACTAGTTTATATATATGGAAACCCCCCCCCCCCCCCCCCCCATGAATTTGAATGCTCCCCCCTTGAAAATTAGTGGCCCAAATTGGTTCTCAAAAGTTCTCAAAATCAAAAGTTCTCATTTGAACCTAACCCTATATATATATTAGGGTCTCGTTTGTAACTTTCAGAACGTTTTTTATATATTTAAATATATTTGGCATCCCCCCAACATTTATTACTCTCTGAGCTAAACGTATCTTTATTTCTAGCCACCAAATACATATATTAATTTACGTGACCAACCTTTTTTTGGTTATGTATGAGGTTGTTGTTATGCTAGGTTTTCATGTTTTATATATAAGGAATGAGATGACGATCATATTTGAAAAAATAATCAGCATCCCAGCCATTAAATGCACATGAAACCAAAACCAAAACAAGTGACTGAAATTCACCAATTTCATCTGCGGCCACAACCACACCACCTCCAAGTTATCCAATCTTCATTCACTCGATCACCCTATAAATGAATCTCACCACCCTTCATTCATATTAATTACCTACAATAGAAGTTTTAGTTGTTCAAATAACAATTAAGGTGAAATTAAGGTGAAGCAGGGTGAAATCAAAATGGACCTCTGGTCATGGATATCTGACCTACCATACTCCGACGACTGGTCGTCAACCGATTCCGCTTCCGAACTCACCTTCCCGTTAGCGAGTCATGATTCAACCGAGTCACCGCTTCAACTCAATGCAAGAAGAAAGTTCTCCTCCAACTCCGATCTTTTAGCCATCACCCTCTACGTTTCCTATCAAGAAAAGGCCCTCTGGGTCTCTGACACGTGTCAGGTCAACTCCGACAAGCCGTTCTTGCCTCTTGTACTCCAACTCCTCCAAGAAATCATCTCCCGCTCACCCACCGCGCACGATAGCATCACCGGCGCATGCCCTCGTTCCCACCTCCAGAAGCTCAAACCCGACTCCGTTTCATGGACCCTCGACTCCCACTCGCCGGAATCCTTTTCGGCGTTTTTCAATCTTGTGTTTCTAGCCAGGCTGTTCTGGCTGTGTGCATGCGACGCGCCGTCGGAGGTGGGGTCGCTTTATTTCAACTCCATGCTGGCTCCGAACCTCGAAGCGTTCTCGTCGACTCACGCGCCGGTGTTGCGGGCGTTCTTTGTCTCCGCGGGTGTTGACGTGGAGCTTGCTATCATGCGCACGTTTGGGTACATGTTAACAAAATGTTTGCTGTTACAAGAAGTGGGTGTAGGTTTACAGCTGCTGACGCCGTCTTATAAAAATCTCGGATTTTCCTACGCGGCGGAGACGCATGGGTTGTGGGTTTTGAAAGGGTACGCGCCGCTGATGGCAATGACGCGCTCACGCGCCGACGTCACAAACGGACGTCGTCCTGTGTTTGAACCCAAGGAGTCTGTGCTAAAATACGCGCTGGCCCACCAACAGATTGAGGTTGTGATACAATTGGAATATTCAATTGAGGTTAAAGATAACTTCATTTTGGTGAAGGCACGTGTCGACAATATACGGGTCCACGTTGCAAAATTAGGGTTCAATAAAAATGAAGAAAACAACATTTACATGTATGAGAGGCATTTTCCAAGTCGGGTCCGGGTTTGGGTCGGGCCGGAATCCGGGGCAAGTTATGTGACTAGCTTGACCCTGGGCCGATCCACGGATAATATCGAGAAAGAAACCGAAACAGAGAAGACGTTGAAGAGCAGTTTTGGGGAAACAAAAGTTCCAAACATGAAGGCGATGACGAGGACGACTTCAAGGACAAAGGCGAGGACGTGGAGATGGGACCACGACTCGGATGGACATGTGGCGATCTTTGACGCGACATTATGTGACAACATGACGGGTGTAGAACCATACGTTGGTGATGATGGTGGGGCCAATGGTCGTGATCAAGTAGGCCAGAGTTTTCAGAAGCGATATATGGGGGCAAATAGGTCATTTACTAAATCCGGAAATTGGGTGTTTGGGGAAGGGTTAGAAGGGGTGAAGTGGAGATTAAACAAGGAAATGGAAGGGAGTGTCTTAAAATGGAGGATTGGAGGTGAAGTGTGGGTGAGTTATTTCCCAAATGAGGTGAAAAGTTCATATTTTGAAACGAGGCGTGTGGAGTGGTGCGATGAGGTTGATTTGCCGTTGATTCTTGGTGCATAGTTTCGTATAGTACTTGTACATTATATTATATATGTGAATGCTACACTAATTAGACGTTGTAAGTTGAAATCATGGGTGTTTGATAAATGAAACTACAATATTTGTCATATAGGAGGCTATATTTTCTAGTATTCTTTGACAATTGGGTTCTAATATCAATCCTTGATTTCAGTTCAAATGAATAGGTTATCTAAGTGTAAAACAAATCAATAATTACCTATATAAGCCTTCATATTCGTTCATCTCATCGAATTCATGATATTTATTACTTTGGTCTTTTAGTCTTTCCTATCAGTGTCATATTATTTTTTCTAAATTTTTTTCCTTTTTGTTCTATAACTTCTTATAATTAAATATTAAATATATTTAAGTAAAGTTTATTTTATTGAGTAGAAAGATATAACAAATAAATAAACGAAAAATTACGTCAAATAATCCCAACTTTTCACTTTTTGCAAAATAATAATCTCACCTTTAGATTTAGCAACTGACACTCCAATTTGTCAACATTTTGCAAATAACAGTCTCGCCGTTAAAAAAATCTAACTCCGTTAACAGATGCTGATGTGGACGTTGACGTGTAATTTTTTTAGTTTTTCTTTTTTTTTAATATCCAGTCATCATCTCCGCTCTCACCCCACCACCACCTCATCACCACCACCACCACTCCACCACCACCATTACCACCTCCCCACCACCACCAAAATCCGTAAAACCATTAGACGTGTGACACGTGTGATGCCAGCTCTGATTATATGCACTTTTGGGTCGAATTTGAGCTTAATTTTGGAAAAAATCGTTATGTTTGACTTTTTGGAGTCAAACTTCATGTTTTTTGTCTCAAAAATTAGACCTGAATTCGAGTTTGTTTGTGTTTGTGATTGATTCCAGTAGTTAGAGTTCATGAAAACGAATCTACCGTAGGTTATGAAAACGAATTTTATTGAGTTTTGTTCAAAATCGCGAAATGGGGGTGGTGAATATGTTCTTGAGCTCATCAATGGTGAAATCATCAATCCTTAACGATTTTCTGCAAGTAAGGTTCCATTAGATTTGGTTTGAACTCGTGAATTCAATGATACAATCGGTTTTGAATTTCGTTAATGTTTGAGTGATTCGTAAAATCAAAGAATGGTGTTCTTCGAGAGCTCATCAATGGTGAATTCTTCAATCCTTAACGGTTTTCTACAAATCTGGTTCCTTTAGATTTGCTCTGAACTCATGAATCCAATGGTACAATCGGTTTTGAATTTCGTTAAATTTTGTGTGACGTCGTCGGATGGTGCTAGGGGTGGTGACGGTGGTAGTGAGGTGGTGCTGGTACGTCGGAGTGCTTTTGGGGTTGTTGTGGTTATGGGCAGGTGGTGATGGTGGTGGTGGGGAGGTGGTGATGGTGGGGAGGTGGTGATGGTGGTGGTGGAGTGGTTACGGTGGTGGTGGAGTGATAGGGATGATGACTGGATATTAAAAAAAATATTAAAAAAAATTACACTTCAGTGTCAACATCAACATCTGTTAACGGAGTTAGATTTTTTTAACGGCGAGACTGTTATTTGCAAAATGTTGACAATTTGGGAGTGACAGTTGCTAAATCTAAAGGTAGGATTATTATTTACAAAAAGTGAAAAGTTAGGATAATTTAACGCAAATTTTCCAAGAATAAAAGTACAATATGCATTAAATCTCCATAGTTATGTGACACATGAGTCAAAGTCATGAATTTTCGGGAATGTTTGAGAGTAGTGATTGATTGTACATATTAAGGTTAAGGTTAAGGAAATTATATGATGAAATGACGGGTTAATACATAAGAAGTGATCCTCAATACCTTATAATAATTTTTGAAACCTTAGACTTTCATTATTTATGGATTTTGTATACATTCTTTGGTGTTATGGATTTCAACAATTACATTAACATTTTCGGTCAATCGTCATTAAACAATAATATGCTCAATGGAATTGTTCATGATTGTCATTTATTGTCCAAATACTTTGTTTGTTTATTTTTTTTATTTCGTTTTGTTATTTTTCATTTAGTGTTAATAAATTTAGTATAAAAGTTGGTGGTATAACAGTTAAAATCATGTATCATAAACTTTTTCTTCCAAGACTTGATTCTTTTAGTGTTCCGTCTCTAATTTTAACGTCGTTATGCAGTCTTTCATACTTCGATTTTTTTAGCGTTATATATAACTTATCTATGTGACCACGTCATGTATGTTTTTTTCTCCGCAGTTATAACTAGGGGTGTTCAAAACCGGATACCCGGAATTTCGGGTATCCGAAAATTTCGGATATCAATTTTCGTTGTCCAAGTCCAAGTCCGAAATTTCGGATATCCGAAATTTCGGATATCCAAAATTTTGGACTGGACTCGGATAGTTAAAACGGATATCCGAAAATCCAGTTTTTTTTTAAAAAAACCACATTTTAACCAAAAAAAACGACAAAACGACAAAACAAATAAACATATTCCAAGTCTTCAAATACAAATAAACATAAGTTCGACCTAAAAAACGACAAAACAAATAAACATAGTTCAAGTATTCAATAATTCCTTATTTTTTAATATAAAATTTATTTTAATTTATTTTAATTTATTTAAATTTTCGGATACCTGGTATCCGAAACTTCCGAAAATTTTGTAAAATTCTTGTCCAAGTCCAAGTCCGAATTTTTGGATATCCGAGTTTCGGATATCCGAAATTCCGGATATCCGAAATTTCCGGATAATTCGGATACGGAATTTCGGATAATTCGGATACGGATTCGGACTCGGAAATATTTGAACACCCCTAGTTATAACGTGACGTCATAGCAATTCAACTGTTATGTGTGTTCCCGTTATCCATCTGGTAACACATGGGTTGCAAAATCTTTTCTATTTTGAAACATTAAGCTGCTAATTAAACATCTATATACGCTGCGTATATGCCAATACGCAGCGTATATAGAACTAATTAATAGCACAGACATTCCATACGCTGCGTTTTAGGACATACGCTGCGTATGGAATGTTTTAATCAAAACATAATCATTTGTCAATCAGGATTAGGGTTTCGTAGGTATTATACGCTGCGTATTTGATAATACGCAGCGTATTCATAACCACTATAAATCCATTTTCTCTCTTCAATCACTTATCACACCAATTCATCTTATAAAATCCTCCATCTCAAAAAATTAAACTTAATTTTGTTTTTCAAATCCGTTAAAGATGTCGAAACGTCACGAGGTAAACGAGGATGAGTATCATTCACAACCTACCGCAAAGTCCTGCAAAGTGGGTTCTAAAAAAATGGAGGCCAGCAAAAAAATCCGGTGAAGGATCATCTGTTAGACAAGAAGCGGTGGAAGAAGAAGCTGCGGAAGAAAAAACAAATCCACCGAGGTGGATTTTCCCAAACAAGAACTCCTATAAGTGGTCGGAGAACGTTCATAGATTCTACAACAACGGCGATGCTTTGTTTTGTTATTCTAAGTTTCTCGTTGACACCAGGCTCGACGGTCGATTCTGGAGCTCGCGTCTGCATGCTAGGATAACAGTGAAATAGTTGGTAGAAGGTATTTAATTTGTTGACGTTTCTTTTGTATTTTTTGCATGGGCTGGACGTAATTTGAATGATTCATTTGAGTGCATAACGGCGACGTATGAA
Source organism: Deinandra increscens subsp. villosa (assembly GCA_039602395.1). Lineage (NCBI taxonomy): Eukaryota > Viridiplantae > Streptophyta > Magnoliopsida > Asterales > Asteraceae > Deinandra > Deinandra increscens. Next base: position 122,351,143 of record JBCNJP010000007.1, read on the forward strand.
GCCTGAGTTAATAGTATCGATGCCGTCTTGAACAGGCGAGAATTTAGATAGATGGTCCGTCAAGGTTTACGTTGGTCGATCTTACCATCGAAATCCAGAGATGTCATTGTAGCCATTAAGGTGAATAGATCGCTGCAAGTTATGCCAGACGGTTCTGATGAACTATTTCCGCCCCTTTGGAGAACTGTCATTGTAACCGCCTTATATGCAGGGTTTGACATGGCAGTTGCAGCCAATACTCCAACTGGTTCACCAGCATCGAACAGATTATTTGTCATTGCCCCATACTCAAATTGGATTACTGAGTTGCTACAATCATTTCTCACAATTTCATCATAGCAGATGACCACATCTCTTAAAATCGCCATTGAGTTTTTGGAAAAGATTCCTGGCTCGGTCAACCCTCTTGAAGACCTGATTAGCCCGAACTCTTCATACGGGTAATTTTTTGGAAAGGGGTAATTTCCAACAAAATGTGAAGACAAGTCTTCATTTGTTGAGCTATTCGTGTTAGGGCAGACTCACTCTTGGGGTCTATCAATTTACCCATGGATGAAATCTTAGAATAATTTCAGAGATGGGATTCTTACATGCCCGAAGATTTTTCTCGAGTTGCATGTCAATTACCTCATTGTAATTAGACCTCAAGTGATAGGTGCAACTTCTAGTAGTTAGTCAATTAAACTTTTTATAGCATCCTTTGAAATCACAAAATCATCCAAAATTAGACTAAATCCTTCACCGCATAAAAATTAAATAAAACATTGGATGCAGGGAGTTAAAAAGCTTCAGATCTTCTCTCGGGCCTTTGCTAAAAAAGAGTATGCTAATCATTTCACTAAAGATGGACTGCAATGCATCCCTACTATAATCCAACTTTAAGATCTTGCTATCCCTAATCACAAACTTATCACCCAAACAGTCAAACGAGGTAGAGCAGTCTCCAAAAGCTCCAAAAATGTATTGAAGGTTTGGGCAATGGATTGGAGGTAAAAAGTGCGAACTGTGGACTTGGACTTTGGTAAAGAAATAATTACTGAACTATGAAAATTACAATACGCTCTTCAACCAATTCTTTAACAATACGCAACGTATAGGTTGACTATGAAAATTACACTTTGAGCTTCTAGTACGGTGACCTCCTAAAAATTACTATTTGTTTTTAATTTAAAAAAATAAATAAACATAACCAAACAAAGACAAAACAAATGAATTTATTCATTTTACCTATACGCAGCGTATTGTCTTATACGCAGCGTATATGTAAATTCCATATCAGAGAATGTCAGTTCTGTAAGTTTGTCGGTTAAAAGTCTTATACGCTGCGTATTGTATCATACGCAGCGTATAAGGATGTCCAAATAGACGCTTCGTTCGTTAAACAATCATGTGTTCAATGGAACTGTTCATAATCATCCATCACAGGTAAATGGATCACAATACAAACATAGATATTATCTTATCGAATAACTTTGTTCACTCAACAATAGTTTTTTGTCATTTATTGTCCAAATAACTTTGTTTGTTTGCTTTTTTATTTCGTTTTGTCATTTTTTTTAGTGTTAACGAATTTAGCATAAAAGTTGGTGGTGTAACAGTTAAAGTCATGTATCATAAACTTTTGCTTTCAAGACTCGATGCTTTTAGCGTTTCGTCTCAAATTTTAACGTCGTTACGCAGTCTTCCATACTTCAAATTTTTTTATATAACGTTATAGCAATGCAACTTATTTGTGTGACCACGTCATGTATTTTTTTTCTCTGCACCCGTAATATGAAGTCATAGCAATCCACAAGGCAACACACGAGTTGCAAACATCTTTTTCGATTTTAAAACATATAAAAAATCGAATATGTTTGTTACTTAAAAATGCTTACGGAAAGAAACCCTATAATTCGCAAAGCTAAAACCCTTGTGGCCGTTAGCAAGATCCCTGCTCGTGAATTCCGATAGCAATGGCGTGGCGTGGTTCGATCTCCAGGGCATTGATGTCAACCGCCAGAACTCCATCATTCCGCTCCACCGCTCCGCTCCCTCGCCTCCGTCCTCCGCCGGTTTCCGCTCCCCGTTTCTCCTCCCGCCGCCTCGGTAACCCTAGGTTTGTTCCAACAGCAATTCCTCCCTTTTAGCCTCCAATTTCTTATCATTTCACAAGTCTCTGTTTTGAATATTGTTGTTCTAATTTCACATTCCTCCACTGGATCCATTTATTTGCGCTATCAGGACCTTGGGGGAGCTAGGGTGCGCTCAATCGCTGTTGCCGCTCGCCGGAGCACGGCTGACTTCGCACCTTTCCGTCAATGTGCGCGCGTTTTGCGAGCTGTCTAATGGTACCTTCTGCCGCTCTTGTCAGGATCGCTAGTAGTGAGTTCTTTTTTTACTGTAACTAGGTCTAGGAATTTTCTGGATAAAATCAAAATTAAGTTTTAAATTGATCATCTAATTGTGAGATGCTTGCTGTTAAATTGATTGATCTGTGAGCTGTTTTGGTAATTGGTCTGTTTAGTTTTATTGATAAGAAGAAATGGGATTGGGATTTGTTTATTTATTGGTAGGGTTGAATGGAAAAGATGGGTGATGTCCAGCAATTTCAAGCATCAAAAAGGCACTCAAGGCATACAACATTGTAGGTTTCTCAATTTTTTCTCTTTTTTAATCTTTTCTGTAACCTATACCATGCTGCATATCACCACTTTCCAACACAGAGAGAATACTTATATAAGATTTTGCTTAAATTTATGAAGAGATATTAGCTCAATTAGGGAAGAAAGTAAGAAACCGTTGTTTTAGGCTTGGTTTTAATTTTTAAAAAACATGAGGCACTTACATCCTGAAATCCTAGGAGAGAGGTTTGTGCTTCATGTTCATAAGGTGTTGCTCTACCTAGCTCTCCTTTCTTCATCATGTAATCATTTGTAAAATCTTGATCTTGCTGTCTATTTATATATCACCCTCCTCCAAACCCTAATTTTGACCAATTTCCACATGTGCATGAAGTGTTACTTCAAGACCCTGAAGCTCTTTTCTGATCCCCCCGTGCGCCTTGCGCCTGACCTGAGGCACTTTTTCTAAAACCAAGGTTTTAAGTAGCATTTAATACATAAAAAATAATGATGATTGTGGTCTTTGGCATTTGTGGTTTAGATACTGAAAGTGGAATTCGCAGTCTTGTTCTGATAGCCTCTAAGATGAGTTAAAGCCTTCTTTGTTATTCTTTAAATGTGTTTTGGTGTCAAATTGTCATGACCCAACATGGAATTAAGATTTAGATGTTTCTTGATTGAGGTACTTGTATAGATTTGTGTCACTTGGATTCTGATTTTGGAGAAGATGTAGTCAGGTCATGCCAATTGTGAAAATGATCTAATGTTGTGCTCTATATGTTTTTAACTAATATTCATGTTGGCTACCGTTAGCCAACTTGAAATTGACAATTCGTTGGGTAGGATTATGCATCCCGACAACTAGATTTAACCATTATAAGTTCCATATAATGCTCATAACTTATCATTCCTCTTTTCTTTTTCCTTTTTTTAATTGTTAACATTTGTGTTTATATACACCAGAAGTCCATATACTTAAGTTATGAAATGATGTGATGCAGGTACTTAATAAGTAATCGGTTTATGAAAGATTTGCAAAGAGTGTTTGGAGACAAGTGGGTTCATCTATTGGAGAATTTTGTTTTTTGGAATTAAGATTTAAGTGTTTTTCCCCAGCTTTGGCAACTTCACGACTGTTTGGTTTGAGACATTAATGTAGATCATGTTAGTGCTTAGTTGTATTTTCCAGCTTCATTGATTACATTCTGATTTATAGACTGTAATATATATTTATCATTTTAAATTTTTACAACAATTTTTTTCTTACCAGAATCTTTAAAAATTTGTGTATCATGCCTGTTTGAAGAGTTATTTAGCCTTACTGAGGCTATTTCATTCGGCTCATTTTACTCAAAAGAGCTTGACTTGCTTCACCCTTTATGTTCAAGACTTAAGCTCGGCTTGTGAATAACTTTACATGCTGGAGCTTGGTGTGGTTCTCTTGTTTATAACATTGTTTATAACTTACGACATTCTCTTATTTCAACTTACTTATTTAATCACTTTTCCATAACTCTTACCGTGAGGATTTGGCTGCCAAAAGATATAATCCTCCCTATAGAAAAAGTATGCGGAAGCCAAATGCTCTTGGATGGGTAGTTGAATAGAGGGAGAAGATCTTCAATGTAGTCTATCACTTTGAGATCATGAGGTTGTATTAACAAAATTTTATATATTACTTGATTTTCTCATAAATTCATAATCATATGCAATTATAAGGATATGATTAAATAAAAATAGTGTCTTGTCTAAAATTTACAAAAACACCACTCCAATAAAAAAATCCAGCATAAAAAATACAAATCTAGTAAAAGAAAATGAATGCAATACAAACAAATGCAAATCCAGTACAAAAAAAAAATGTGAATACAATTAAAAAAAAAATCCAGTAAAAAAAATCCAATACAAAAAAAATGAATCTAGCATATTGTTTTTATACAGGATTGGTGTTTTTACAGTCTTTAAGGGATCTCACATTTACGATTTCATTTGTTGATTATATTTGTTTAGGCTTATACTTCTAACCATGTTTGATAGCTTCATGCTCGTTTATTAGATAAGCCCTATCTTAAGTTCGAGTGAGACATCATTTAATCTCAAGTGAATTTATGCTTCTAACAATCAATCTCAAGTAGCTCACATCTACTCAATTTTAATCTTATCAACCGATCTTTTCTATGGTTGAAAATAAGTTGCATACATCTATTTGCACAAATTTAATCACACCTAAATCCATGACACAATATCTCTAGAAACTACAACCATTACTCTTGCTCTCAGAAGAACATTACAAGAATAAAAAAGAACACAGTTTGTGATTCACAAAACTAACCACAGTTTGGTCATGGCAGACCTTAGAGCAATGATACAGTTGTCACCAGCGAAAACAATTTGTAAAATCGAATGGCATAAGTGTGTACATCAAGACATCAAGCTCAAGTCACCGACATTCCCCGGACTCTGTACATGTGAGTCACCAACCCCCTCCCCCGACCCTGTGCAGGTGTGCATGTCAGAGCCTTGTGTACCATGTTTGCCCGATCAGTATTCGATTCACAAAACTAACCACAAGCAAGCATCAACCCACATACAATCTTACAACTCGGTAAAATTATTAAAAAATCTGGAGTACATTAAATAAACTCAATAGTCTGCATACATTTCTCAGAAAAATGTTGTTTTGTGATTTTCTTTTTTCTCAAGAAAAACTAAGGCTGTGACAACTGACAAGCAGCTACAACAACAACAAGAAAAAAAAAATAGGCTCAAAATCTACTCTTTTAGATGACATGAGTGCTTGATTCTTGGAAAGATGATACACTAGAAATTAAAAAAAAAAGGATCCGTTATCCAACTCGCCTTTCAAGATCCATCCATGTTGTCCGTTAGGCGAGTCTGCTTGTCATCAAATCCTTGATGAAAAATCAAAACTTGAGATGAGTGCAGTTTATACTTACCTTTTGGCTTGAACACGGCCACTACTACGAGTAGCTTGGTTTGATGAACCTGTTTGCTGATCGGCATTTGTTTTTCTCTTTCTAGATTTAGGGGTTGTAGGGCTTTCCTTGTTTTCTTGTTTTGTTGAATTTTCTGCAGGTTTAGCTGGAGATTTAACTGTTTTCTTACGCCCTTCAGGATGATTAAAGCTCCAACGGGCATTTCCAAACCATTTACTGATCTGTTGAATAATAATAATATGCGTTAAAACACAATAACAGTGTCTATTGGGTAAAATATTGGTGTGCTGTTGACCTGACTGTGAGTGAGATTCAATTCTTTGACCAAGATCTCTCTTGTGTCCCGGTCAGGATAATGGTTTTCCTTGAATGCTTCAGAGAGCCTCTACATAAGAAATAAAACCAAAGAAAAATGAACATTTTCACCTAAAATATAATAAATAACGAATGTTACTAGTATCCACTATTACTAAATGACAACTATGAACATACATACCTGAGCAGCAGCTTCCCCAATTCTTCTACCTGATGATTTACTACCACTTTTATCACTAGTGCCCTCAACATATAACTTCTTATCGGTTCTTTTTAAGGGTGTAGAATCATTCTGTTTCTGTTTCTTCATTGATTTAGTGTCCTTTACCTCAGCAGCAGCTTCCCCAGTTTTTCTAACTGATGATTTACTACCACTTTTATCACTAGTGCCCTCACCATCTAACTTCTTATCGGTTTTTCTTACAGGTGTAGAATCACTCTGTTTCTGTTTTTTCGTTAATTTAGTGTCCTTTGCTCCTTTGGTCTGTTTTGGTCTGCTTGGCGCTTCAGAGTCAAAAAAATCTTCATCGCTTGAATCTGAATCTGAAGAAATATTTCCATACGTCTCCTGTAAAGATAAGGCATCAGATCAAGAACTAGCCAAAAACAAAAGATCAGCTTAAGTAAACCCGTGTATTCAACTGCAACATTTTTTATCTCATATGCTTGATCATGTGGATCTCAATATTAGAGGTGGCAAGATGGGCGCCGCAATTCAGGTAACAGGTGAAACTGGGATCGGAATGAAACCAGTATTTTTTTAATATTGGGTGAACCAGGTCAGGCTGGTTGGGTTGCCATGCCAACACCTTTTTGTCCATTGAAAAGAAGGTTATAATTAATAAAACAAACAAACAAAGTTACAAACATAGCCAGTAAAATCTCACTCGTAGAGTAGGGTCTAGGGAGGGTAAGATGAGGACAAGCCTTACTTTAACACAAGGATAAAGAGGCACAAGCTTCTTTCCACCTAAATTAATACAAAAAGCAATTACAAAGCAGTGGGGGGTAGCCGGGCAACAAGCTCCACCCAATGAGACCCCCAGTTGAGATCACCAACAAAAAAAAAGGTGAACCGCAAGTGAACCCGAGGTAACAAGTATCAAGTACGAACAACACATAACAAAAACAGATAAGACATAAAGTTCATACCATGAGCGGAAAGAGAGGGTAGCATGTAAAACAAATGTCTAAAGTAGCTAGAGCACCCATGTACCTAAGGCTAAAGTGTGAAGCATACATAAGACATGCACCCTAAAACTAAAGGTCCGCCTAAGACAACAAGCAAACCTAGAACAAAGCGAGTGTCTACACCTTCGAAAAACAGCAATCTAAAGGCAGCCTAGAGGCCAAGCTAAAACTCACATCTAAAAATTCCTAACGTATATCCTCCACCTTCAAGAGTCCTATCATTGATTATAAATAATGAACGTCTTAAATGTTATACTTGTGATTACAATAAGTATATTGAAACAATACAGCCTAATCTTCATATAAAATGTTTATAGAAGCTGTATGCATTAAAAAAGACTTCAGTCCACTTTCACCCTGTTTGAGCTGAAAAACTAAATTGGCCTATTTGAGCTAAAAAATAATAAATTGACCTGTTTGAGATCAAATGCAACCCAAATCAACCGGTTCAAAAGGTGACAAACTCACATCATGCAGTTTTTTGTAGTCTAGTCTCTCAACGCTTCTCTTTGCAGTTATGGGGCCAAAATCATCATTTTCCGTATTTGATTCTGGCAATTCTTCTTTATCTCCAGACTTATCAAGCCCTTGAACTTCAGCTGATGTCACTTCATTCTTTATGTCACCAAGATCATCTGAATCAGATGTAAAATCTGAAGCAGAACTTTTCATCTTAGCCTCTTCATCTGAATCTACTTTATCAGGATTAAAATCGTCATCCTCTGAATCCTCAGAAGGGAGTCCTAAAAACTGTTCATTGTTTGCTACAGCCGCCAAATCCTCAGATGCAGAAGAAAATTCAGACTCATCAGAGCTAGAATCCTCTGCATGATCTGCATCTACCTTGTCTTCTAACTGTGGACCATCAGGATTATAATCATCATCTTCGGAATCATCAGATGGAAGTCCTAAATTATCATCCAATATATTCCCAGAGGCTGCAGTTTCAGGGAAAACCTTCTGCAGTCAAAAAAATATTAAATGTGAGATTTCAGAAAAATATTATAATGGGCCCGGATCAAATATATTTAAATTAACCAACTAACCGACCTCCCAGTTATCTTCAATAGAAAGATCAGTCCCCAGATCTTCATTAAGTAAATCTATAGAATCAGCCTTACAATCACAAGCAGGGCAAAGCCACCCTTCATCACCAGGAGGAACTACATACAAAAAAACAATAGCAATAACTCATTTGACCCAATAGACAAAAAGTTGGATCGATCTATGTGTATGTAAACAAGTCAAAACTGAGATGCTACCTTGTTCTTTCAAAAGAGGTGGATCCAAACAAAATTGATGGAATCCACGTTCACAAGCACCATCACAAAGAATAATATCATTGTCAAGACGGACTTCTGTCTGTCCACATTTTGCACAGAATATCTGCCAAAAAAAACTGCCATTAATATCAAAGTAGAATAAGACTATAAATATATGGCGCAAAAATGTCATACATCCTCACTGTCGATTTGCCCTTCAGAATCATATAACGTTTCTGGAATTCTTCCCTCCTCACATGATGCGTCAATCTGTTTAAATAACTCTCTGATTTTCAATTTGTAACGATGAATATCTGATTTGGCACGTTCGAGCTCCTTCTCTGGTCTTAATTTTTCTAGGCTGCATGCCAAGAAGTAACATAGACCAATAAGCAAATTATGGATGGGTCAATCAGTGAATCACATGAAGAGTACAATAATCTTCAAAATTTTAATAGTGGTGTTGATGATGATGATGATAAAAAGAAAGGTTTTGAGTTGAAGAACAAACCTCTGCCCTTTCCACCCCTCACCGGCGTAAGCTTCAATGAAGTTTCGTTCATATTTCATCCGATTCAATAAATATCTTAAATGCCTTTTAATTTTTAAAAATTCATTATTATGATCTTCTTTTATCGGCTTCTTCATCTTCCTTCTTTTCTTCTCTTTGCTAATTGTTTCCTGTGCAGGAGCATCAACCGATACATTGACTTTATCTTTGGGTTTTTCTTGAGACCTTGACCGTAACAACCTGGGACTACTAGTAATCACGCTTTCTTTTCTTCCGGATCGCCCACTCTTACGTTGATCCGGTGTTTGACTTAAATTCTTGGTTCCATTTTCCTGAGTTGCTTTTAATTGATCAAGATGTGAACCTCTTGATGGACAATCAGGTAAACTTTCTGAATTTTCATGGTTATTAACAACCTTTTCATCACATGCACACATGGGATTCAAATCCGACACAGTTTCCCCGGTGGCTAAGTTTTTCTTAGGCATGGTCACAAATCAACGTTTAAAGGCCGAAAGTTGTATTACTTAGTATTTGAATGAAAACTCGAAAGCAACAATAATTCTGCAGGAAACTCTGCAACCTACAATAATAAAAGAAAATTAAAAAAAGTGTGTAAATCCAAAAGAAAGATTTGAAGCTTTTTTTTACCCTTTTAGCATGAGTTAGACCTATAAGTTGTTATTCTGTGTATTTCTTGATGACATTATTATTGCAATTTTGACAACCTAACGAAAAATTGCTGACCACTGAATGTGGAGAGGAATATACCTAATTCAATACAACTGACAATCAACCTCCCACAAATTGAAAAAACTATCACCGTCAGCGAACAAAAATCACCAATAACGTCAAATGAGATTCACTTTTTCAATAAATTGACTTATTTTCTAACCAATTGAAGCTCAAAACGCTTTCATCCACAAAACGGCTAAAAAAGTGCGTGCAAATCCAATTCAAGTTCCCAATAACCAACATTTATCACGAATAATTAGAAACAACTACGTGAAGCAATACAACGAGATCATAAGCATATACATTCATAGATACAGATAATTATGTCAGCGGGGATTAGCTCAACAGCTTACCTCGTTGGAGAACAGAAACAGATCTTAAGATGACGTAATTAGGCGTAGGAAGGAATCTAGGGTTTTGGGAGTGAGATAGGTTGCAAGAGAGAGAAAGTGAGGCGGCGGCGGTGGTGGTGGTTTGGGTGGTTCCGATAAGGACTCCCGGACAATATGGGCAGATGTTGTGATCTACCAGAATTCGATATGGCGATGGAGGATAGAGAAGGAGAGAGAGAGCGATATTTTCGCATAACCTGCGCGCGATATATTTTCACTTTCCCTCCATCTCTTTCCCCCCTCATCTTTTTCTTCTTTTCAAAGGAGGCTTGTTTTCAGGCTCTCCACCCTAATATTTTTATATTTTATTAAATGGGTACGCAGACATATAAAACAATTGTATTGGTATAAGACGAATTTAAGAAAATGAAAATACAAAATGACGGTTTAACAATGTAAAATTTAGAAATCAAACGTTCAAAGTAGCGAGAGTGAGACATGATGATTTGTCGCGGGAAAAACGCGTACACATAAGGCTATGTGTAGTTATAACCATCATCTCTTAGGCATTTTATAAGATGTGACGAATGACATGTCAATTGGGGAAGGTTATGACAGAATATGGTGTAGTCATAAGCCCAAAACCCCCTTACAGTCATTACCCACTTATTTTTTTCTTTCAATTTAAATAAACTAAATTAAATAAAAACTACTTAAAATAAAAATTACACATAAAGAGAATTACACGATTAAAAATAAAAATTACTAATCCTTATCTTGAACGTCATCATAATCCTCATTGTCATCACCGTCGTTATCGTCATAATCATCTTCATTTTCAAAATCTTAGCCTACATTTTCAAATGGACGATCTACTCATGTATGTTCCACTAAATCGGCTTTAAGATCGTTATATATTTCTCTAGAACACATCATCATCGAGTTCTCCAAACGTTCTTCTATGGTTGCATATGGCACTTCCTGCACGTGTTGGGGACGATGATTGAAGCAAATCGCTTTGCCTTTGTCTTCCTTGACCATATCATGTGTGATAATGATACCACTCATACAGTCTTTCATTTTACCATTTGTCCATAATCAACAAGGATCTTTCACAAAATGTTACTTCTTCTTAAGAGAACCGAAGCAACACTCGATGTCCTTTCTTGCGGACTCTTGCACCTTTTTTAAGTATTTGCTCTTTACATCAACGGGGTATTTAAAAGTCTTGATGATGAAGGAAAACTCTAGATATAATTTGTCACCCAAAAGATATTCATGAGGGTAGTAGTTTCCATTTGCATAAAATGAGGTCTTGGCTACCTTCCCTGATACTGTGACATTTTGGCCTTCGGGTGGGACCTGGACCTTAGAAACAGATAAAACATAAAAAAACCGGCAAACCGGGAGATACATATATAGGCGTAGTATGTCAATTAGTGTATTAGAAGAGTCTAGTAGCCTTAAAACACCTCATAAACATCGCACACAAGTTAGAGTCTCGAAACATTGGTGATTAACTGAAAACTGCTATGTATTGTGAATTACATGCAAACTGATATGTAAATTTAATCATGTGTTCGTAAATTAGTATACGGCATGTTAATACTTGATTTTGTTGGAATTGATGTTATAAAATAATGGTAAACTGATGAGAGGTTAAAATGTACACTTTATATTATATTAATCACTCTCCATACACACCAAATTGTGTATAAAGTACATTGTTTTAATTAGTTTTTAATGTTTAGTGTATCGTAGTGTGAATGAGCTTAAATGGTATGATTAAGTTGAATTTGCGTCATAACACGTTCACAAGTTAAGCTTTATAACCAATTGTTTATGAATATTAGATTTCAAGTTTTCTAAATTAAAATAAAAGAAAGAATAAATCAAAATTCATGTTAACTTTCTTTCAATTCTCGTGAACCAGGAAACAAAAATGAAGACTGGGCCAGGCCCAATAGCAATTAAAAAGAACATTAGAAGAGACAAATGGGCTGGGTATGCTAGCAAAAAGAAAAAGACGGATGGAGCAAAGAAAAAGATATATATTCGCAAATTAGGAGAATCAGGGGACACTTGGAGAGAGCCTCTGACGGCTGGGAGAGCAGCCCTTTGGCTGCTGTGCACATGCACCAACATCGAAGACAACAATCTGCAGTTTTGTTTCTAGTTGATTTTGTGTAGTCAAGAAGAAAAGGAGGAGTCCGTAGAACAATTTCAAGAACTCAAGAAGTCACAAGATAGGTTTTTCTTATTTTATTTTTAATTACTTTGTTAGCAAAATTTTAGTTGTTAATTGTGATGAATAATTTGGTGGTGAATGCACTTATATTTTTTATTATGATTATCGGCTAACTTTCTTTAACTGCTTTTGGTGAATGGTTGTGTAAAATCGTTCTTTTCTTAACTGGTTAATTGCTAATTGTTCCGGAATACTTGCTACCGTTGAACACCCGCATGCTAAATTGTTTAATCTAACTAGTAACCTAGGGTTTTAGTGGTCCACTGTTTAATGATCTAGCACTTTCTTGCGGCAGGACTAATCAACCCATTAGAAATTTAGGTTATTAGGTCAAGGAAGCAATTGGGGACTATGTCTATGTAGTATTAGCAATTGATTAGGTTTTGCCCAGATCGGTAGCCAACCAGGATCCAAAAGTAGTTAACTTGTCACATAAGTAATCTTAGCTTTAGTAATTTACTTAGTTGTTAAGTTAGTTAATTAGCAGTTAATTAATCCAACTCATTCAAAACAGCCAAGAGGCAATTTAGTGTAATTCTTTAGATTAAATTAGTTTAGTTTAGTTTAGGTCAATCTAGGTTAGTGACAGTAATCTAGGTTTAGGTAGTTAATTTAGTTAAATAGTTATAATCTAAATCGCTAGTGACCACCAACTCCCCTGGATTGATACCCTACTTACCCTATCTATAGGTTTAAGTTTAGGATTATTTGTAGCGGTCTCGACACCCGTTATCATAAACATAAGAAAAAGTCAAGTCATTGATAACCATGACCAAGACATAAAAAACATGGAAAGTCAACAAAAGTCAAAGGATTGCCGAACGGGAGCTCTAGGCGCATCGCCTAGAGCAACCATGCTCTCCAAACGATACGCTTGGAGAGGGTTTTCCAGCATAAACCCTAATTCCCACTATTAAAACACCTTAAACCTCATTTTCCCATTTGTGCTCCTCCAAAACGTCCCATCATCTACATCTTCGTCTATAAACCCCTTCTCAAACCAAAACCATTCAAGTTTTGTGCTTTACTTCAAGAATCAAGTCCTAATATCATCCTCTAACATTCTCTATTCATCGGTATATGTTTTCCTTTGATTTTCTTATTTAAAAGTTACCAAGAGCCAAACTTTATGTTAGATCTAGGGCTGATTTATAATGATGTGATGTTCTCATGAGTAGATATAGTTTTCGATTGTATAAAGTTTGCATCTTTGAATAAAAAAAATGTGATATTTATGCTAAAGATGATGATCCATGGGTAGATCTAGGGTTTTACATGGATGCATGTGAATAAAAATTGAATCTTGATGTATGATATATGTTCTAAGTGCTTGGTAATGGTAGATCTAGTGTTGTTATACAATAAAGTCATGAACTTTAAGTGAAATCTATGATAAAACCCGTTTTTTTGGTAACTATGCATGCTAGATCTCTAATAAAGGTGCATGATTGGTGATAGATCTTGTATAAAGTTGCATGATTCATGTAAATGGATGCATTAGGGACTATAAAGTCGCAAACTTGATCTCGGATTGCATGTAGAATAATTTATGGGAATTATTTACGTGAATTTATCATATGAATGAGATACTAGGTCAAGTCTATGTACATGCATGTGGATAGGAATTTATGGGATGACTTGAAATATACTAATTGAGGATCTATGTGACTTAACATGAGATGATGATATGGTTTTATCATGAAACTAGCTTACATGTAATAAATATATATTATCGGGAAAATAAATAACTATGCAACGCGTATGTATGATCATGTAATTGCTTGGCTATGTGTTCGCATGCTATTGGTCAAATTAATTATGAGCTATATGATAACGGTTTGTCAGGCCGTTTCAAATCCCCAACTAAATTGATTTGTAGTAGTGGTAAGTTAGGGTTATCGAACCAAGGGAATATGTGGAAATTGACTAATTGATTACTAAATTAACCTAAATTACTGATTACCTAAAGTTAACTAAAATTGCCACTTAGCTGGTTTGATTTGTTGGGGTGATTTAACTAACAAAGTTACTAACTTTAACCTAGAAAATTACTTGAACTATCAAATGAGACAAATCTAACCACTTCTGGATCCTGGTTGGCTACCGATCTAGAAAAACCTAATTACTAACTAGTGACACATAGACATGCCCCCCAATTGCTTCCTTGACCTAACAACCTAAGTTCCTAATGGGCTGATTAGTCCTGCCGCAAGAAAGTGCTAGATCAATAAACAGTGGATCACTAAAACCCTAGGTTACTAGTTAAATTAAACAATTCCGCATGCAGGTGTTCAACGGTAGCAAGTATTCCGGAACAACTAGTTAAGCAATAGATTAATCATAGAACGAATCCACCAACCAATCACCAAAAGCGGTTAGTGGTGATTAGCCGGACATGGCTGATGAAATAAACATGATTGTAATTAAAAATTGCATTAAATAAATGTACCGAATGATTGATTGCTCCACAAAACTCCCAAAACAAGATGAAAATCGCAAAAACCCTCTCTCTGGTCGTCTGGAACAATGATAGATATCAACTAAACTTAAGAAACAAGTTTAAATACTAAACCCTAAAAATTTCTACTGTCGACCAATTCGGGGCGTACCGCCCCAAAATATGTAACTCTGGGCGTACCGCCCGGATTGCAAAACTTGGCTGCTTCTCTAACTTTTAGGGCGTACCGCCCTGGTTTCTTCTCTTCTGGGCGTACCGCCCAGATCTGGATCTCAGGAACTTTCTTCAATTTCTTCTAAGTCTTCACTCGTTCCCGCTCGATTCTCGATCCATATACCAGCAGCTTCCAATTCTTCATAAAACTCCATTTTTAGCTCATTAAGCTCATGGTACTTCAAAACACAAAACCAATGAAAATGCAACGTAATCCAATCATTATTATAAATAAATAAAACAAATTAAGCACAATAATGACGACAAATTGGACTAACATCACTATACATGTGTACAAGTCCTAAGACTCCTACCTCGGTGAGAATGACAAGACTTTGTACGATCACCCCGTCGATCTTACATCATATACGTGGGATAACGTCGTAATAAATTGTCGCGTGTCAATATTTGTCGTGATATAACATGTTATATGCAATATATGTGTTGGGATAAATATAGAAAACCTAAATTTGATCACGAGCTGAGTGTGGAATCGAGTCAACTTGTCTATTGTCAGCGCGTTGTCGGGACAATCGGCCAACACAGTCAACACTCACACTGATACGTGTCATAAATGAAGTCTAAGGAGATTCACTACTCTCTTCGGTTAGTTATATGGAAATAGTAAATTTGCACCCCAAGGTGAGTTCATACCCCACTTTTAACTGTTTATGCTTTTTGGGGGAGAAGACATACGATAACTTGTTTTACGACTTAAACTTGATGATTTATACCAAAACTTTTTAAACTATGGATGAAAAGTTTGCTGAAAGTCCTTCCGCTAAGGTGAACCATGAATAATTTGTAACGGAGAATTATAGGGTAGATCTATTGGGCCCGACAAGGCCTACTCGACCACTGGGAGCGGGGCGGGTATTATATTGTCTCCATCTCGGTCATATTTGCAAACAGTATAGATGGAAGGCAAAGTAGCTGACTAGCTATCAGTAATGGTGTCACAAAACCCTATGGTGCTACAAAAATCTTATGGACTAGTTATCCACGGTATATAAATCAACTTTTTCAGGGTGGAGTCCCTACTTGGGTTAGGCCTCGTTGAGGGTAACCGGTTATTTAATGGTTTTGATAAATGTTTATTTATCTGTTAAACTTGTAAACTTACCAACCTTGCGTTGACACTTTTTAGTATGTTTCTTCTCAGGACCTTAGGAGGTATGATAAGGAGCACGTTTAGGATTAATCCTTGCTTTGATCTGCATGGTTGTAAACATTAATCTATCTTTTGTCGCCTTGGGCGAGAAGACATTATCAATTGTTAGTTTAATTGTCGCTTCCGCTAAAACTTGATTAAAACTTCGATGAAATGCTTCGGCTGAATTTTATGAACTTTAGTTAACTCTGATAAACTATTTTAGAACTTTAACTCTGAAAAAATATTTTCAAATGTTGAGTCGAGCATATAAAGTGTTCGGTGTGTCCAGTGACTCAGATCCCGGTGTGTCGCGCTCCCGTTCGCGGTGATACTCCATGGGTGAGTTTTCTGGGGGTATGACAGATACCTAATCCTCAATGACCTGTGACCCCACCAAAACATTAATGTCATTGTTGGATCCGGCTATACCAAAGTGAGCATGCCAAATCCATTGATCATATGAAAATACGACTTGCAGAATGACTGTCGGACCCTTTTGATCACCCCGTGTGTGTTGACCTCTCCATATGATAGGGCAGTTATCCCATTGCCAATGCATGCAATACATGCTACCAATCATGCCTGGTAGACCATGTACTTGCTCATGCCACTCATATAAATTTTGAAGATCATTCCACATTGGCTTTCGTAAATACCGTCTCACGTATAGTTCATCGATTCCTTTCAAATTAAATAACAAATATAGTAAATAAATGTAGACATTTTTAGTAACATGTAAAAATATATAATAAATTAAATGTAGAGATTATTTAACTTGTAAATAATATATACCTCTAGTGAAATGCTCTAAAGTGTCTCTCGTCGTCTTCTTAACATTTTTCAAATACTCGTCGTTGATGTCGATCATGTTACCGTACGCCAAAATGCGTAACGCTAATGTACACTTTTGAATAGATGTGAATTCGAGCTTCCCTCGTCCATCACATCTTTGTTGAAAGTATGAATAATTTGCTTCCACACGAGCTATACGTACAAACATACATTTACTCATCCAGAAACGAGTAGAGAACGTCTTAGGGTCTGAATAAGTTAGCTTTTTGAAAAAAAAATTGTTCATTAACCGAGTGTCTGTTGCCTCGCGATCGCATTCAATATGCTTCTCTTTTGGACCGATCGCGGAATAAAAGTCGAAGACTCTTGTATCATTTCACCGCTGCCGAAATCTTCTCGTCTTCTTCGTCATCATAAAAGTTATAAACTAATGAAGAGGAAGGGGATGCCATTCTTTTATAGAGTGTAGAGTATAAAATTTAAAAAATGTAGAAAATGAGATGGAAGAGGAGTGCGAGGCACAATCAGGGGCATACAACGCTAGCTACGAATAGCCTAAGGCAATTGCATTGGTATAATGCGACTTAAAGAAAATGAAAATACAAAGATGATTGTGGAATGGCGTTAAAGTTAGAAGACAAACGTTTAAAGTAGTGAAAGCGAGACATAAAGGTTATGTTATACGATTATGCATATCACACCACTAATTCATGCGCCGGCTAGAATGCAAAAAGAAGGATGTCACGTGTCACTTAGCAGTTTGCCATGTAGGCACTTACTATTCATAGTTGGAAACCAACTTTTCAAATAGCAATCCTAAGACCCAAAAGTAATGTTATACAACTATAGATGTCACAACACCAACTTATGTTGTGGGTTGAACAAAAAATTAGATGTCACATGACATCATAACAGGCTACCACGTAGGCAGTTACTATTCATCAACCTTTTAATTAATTTGTTTATAAATTAATATTACCAGAGGGTGTTTGCACGATGCGAGAGGAAACACAAAACGCTAACATGAATATTGTTAAAACATTTGAATAATTTGATGAAATATCATATAGAATTAAAAGTTTAATGACAATCACGTCATCTTCGAATACATTATAATATAATATAGATCTGGACTTGATCACATCAAAGCACAATTTCATTACATATTATACAAAGCTCGTCTTCAAATGAAGAGTAGTACCAACTTTCTATTGGGCCATGTGGTCCATTGGTTTGCAATGTGGCAGGCCATAATAATTTTCCTTATAATTTTTTTTGGGTTACTTCATACTGTTACTTTTCCGTAACATTTTTAAATGTCTCTTTATTGTTTTAGTTTAGTGTTGTTATGTTATTTTTTTTGTATTTGTGTTTTCTTTACATTGTTATTAACGCTACAACTATTTTGTATACCAAAATTATCTTTTGGGGTGGCTTAAATGTCTTGGGACCCCAATCTAACTAATATTTTGAGGCTTTTCGGTATTTTTAAAAGTTATGTTTCAAATATTTTTTTATCCGGCTTTGAGATCGACAATAATAAATGATGTGCACCAAATTATATATGTTTTTATATCAAATATTCATCACCTTTTGGGTTATTTCTGATTAGTTATATAAAAAACAATTTAATATTGTTTCATTTGTAATTTTCCAGAATAATGGCCAGGTCAAAATCACAAAAGAAGTCAATGATGCTAAAAAGTGAAGAAGAAAATAAAGACTTCATGATTTTGGGCCCACGACACCGGTCGTGCCCAACTCAACACGGACCATGCCTGATAGCGGATGTCGTGTTCCACTTAAAAAACCTAATTAACCTGTAGTAAGGGATAGTAGACTTGGAAGGCACGACATTGGATTTTGAAGAGTCCAGACCACGAATTGTGTTGGTTGGTTCTGATATCAACGGTTATCCGAATGAAGCTACGGATTTTGTTGACTGCAACTGTGGGGTGAAACTTGGAATCCAACGATCAAGGAAAGGAGTGTACTATTACCGAGTATTGTTGTGATGATTTAAAACAGGAAGGAACTGGGTTATAATCGTTACCGTTTAACCAACATGTCATAGTTGTGTCGTCAAGGTCGCTTGTGACTTCAGTTTTTTCTCTGAAAATTTTAAGGACTGAAAATTTTAAGGAGTCCTTTAAAAGTCGGTTAGTAATGATAACAAACGTGTCACATTGTTATCTAAGAAATTAACTTATCATGCTGTCAAGATTTAAACAAAAAATATTGGACTCTAACATACCATGTTAAAGTTGTTTAAAACGAAATTGCCTGGAACCTAAATCGAAGACATTAGTAAACGTCATAAACGTTAAAAATCTGATACGGATGTTACATGCTGAGGGGATGATGTCAAAGGGATGGATGAGGTGGGTGCGGATGAAGGTGAGGGTGACTTGTGGCAAGGGTCAAGTCGCTTGATGCGATAATAGTGAGTGTTATACTGGAATATTTCTCATGCTTCGAGTGAATTCCTTTACATTTTGGTATGAGAGTTGAATTCGTTAAATAAAAGAATTTGATAGTACTATTCTAATTTTAATCACAATAAAATTGAAAATTCAAATTTTAATAAATTCTAAATTTTAATTTCGTCGAATTCCAAAACCAAACACAATCTAAGTGGTTTATTTACGAATGAGAGATGATGCATTAGATGGTTAATTATTTGGGGATGTTAAACTGTTAAAGCTCTCCTCTTCCTATTGGTTTGTAATTAGGGTTTGAGAAAAACCTCTATGATTCCAATTTGTAAAATTATGGTCTATCTATATTATATTCTTTAGTAAATAAATCTTAATATTTAATTAATGTGATTATCCGAAGATCATAACTATGATTATATAGAGAAATCCTCGCGAGTAAACAGCCAATGAGAATTCATTCCCAGTCAAAATATATGGTAAATATTTCAATTTAACTTAAAAGATACACATTAAATGAGATATATGTTAAGAAAGTCGAACTAATTACATATTTAATTCAATATTTAAAATATTTAAAATCAAGAATACTTTGCATGCATGAGTTATAATCTCTCTCTACAACATACGAATATTATCTCTCCTCCTTATTTATTGAAATCTTCTTTAATATCTTCCCCTTCAAAACCCTTCTTGATTCTTGCGGATTTCAGTTACAAAACAATTTCAATGGAGAACCATCCGAGATCAATGAGAGAAGAGTTTGACCGGATGTTTATCGGTGGTCAAAACCCTACCTTGTCTTCTTCCACCGCAAACGCCGCCGGATCCGTCCTCCAAGATCACTTCTACAGCCACCAGCAGCCGCCGTTTACCACCACCGTTAACGGTGGCTTTCCCATTGATCATAATGTCGCTTACCCTTTCATGAATAAGGAGCAACGCCGGCTGCCGGCGATGGGGAGCCACTTCGGAGCAAATCCTGTCCGTTCAATTCTTGATTATTCCGATCGGTATCTGGCTTTATCGCCGGAGTTTCGTGAATACAATCCCTACTCTGGCTGCAACTACTCGGGACTCGCAGGCGGTTTTGACCACCAGTCCTCCTTGAATGGTTTTCTTGAAACCCTAAGTGACCGGAATCTTGAAATCAATTTCAACCGGCTTAATATATCTTCTCCGGTCCCATCTCCGGTGCCGGTTAACCGGGGCATCAGATGCTATGATATGTGCTGTAATCCGCAGAGTATCCGGAGAGATTACGGCGGGTTGAGTACGAGGGTTTTCGATAATGTTCTTGATTTCCCAAACCCTAATAACAGTCATCTTCTTCAACCTAGGTCGCAGTTAAAGCGATCCAAGTTTCCGGCTTCCGTGAAGGATATTCGAGGGAGGATTCGAATGGTTGCTAAAGATCAAGAAGGGTGTCAATTCTTGCAGACTAAGTGTGAAGGAGGGAAGCCGGAAGATATTGAGATGATTTTTGATGAGGTTAAGGATCATATTTTCGAACTTATGACGGATGCATCAATGAATTATCTTGCTCAGAAGCTGTTTAAAGTGTGCAATGAGAGACAGATGACACATATTGTTGTATCTGTGATAAGTGATGATAACAATCTCACCAATATTTGCCTCAATTCTCATGGGTATTGATTTGTTTTTAGTGGTTTTCTTGCATAATGTTTATGAATGAATTGATTGAACTTCTGATAACCGATTCTTGTTTCAGGACTCGAGCAATGCAGAAACTGATTGAACTTCTGAAAACACCCGAACATCGGTCTTTGATCGTGTCTGCATTGAGAAAGATCACACTTACATTGACAAAGAACACTAATGGTCAGCATGTCATCCAGAATTGCTTGAAATCCTTTCATGTTGATGAAGTCCAGGTATATTAATCATATCTTAATCTTTCCCCTAGTGTTGTATATTAACTTTTATTATTGAGTTTTACTGTCTATGATGCTTGTAATTCTTTACTTCTTTTACATGTTTTTGAAGTTAAATCTCCTTTGATTTAATCAACATAATATGTGAATTTACGGGTTAAATATACTTACACTAATCAACAATCTAATCCCACATAGTTTTCAGACTGCTTTACTTTTTTTTAAAGTTAAAGCTTGTGTCGTAGCTCATATTTTTAAATTGTGTAATGAGGTTTTCATAACAATTTGCATGTAGGTCTTGTGTTAAAGCCCCCATTTTTAAAGGTGTGTAGTTTGAGTTTGATTTGAAAAATAGAGGTAGAATAAGATTAGAATTGACGATGTGGGGTTAATGTGTTATATGGGATTAATGTTTACTGGTAGTTTTGAATATCTGATACACTCTTAGTCTTGATTTTAAACCAAGTAATGCATTTTTGCAGCCAATTCTAAATGTGGTAGCTGACAACTGTCTAGACATTGCTACCGATAAGAGCGGATGCTGTGTGCTACAACTCTGCGTCCTACACGCTGATGAAGCATCTAAAGAGCGATTAATGACTGAAATCATAGCGAATGCACTCGAATTATCTGAACACCCTTATGGGTTTGCCCTCTTCTTCTAGTGATCATATAGTTTTCAATATATATTAACTATAAATTATAAGTTATAACCATCTTTTACCACTTTGATTTTTCAGGAATTATGTTGTGCAACACATATTAGGAATGCACATACCAGATGTTACCGCTCATATACTGAAAAACCTTGCTGGGAATTTCGTCAACCTCGCGATGAACAAGTATGCGAGTAATGTAGTTGAGAAGTGCATAAAGGATGCTGCAGATGACCAATCAACACAGATCATTCGCGAGATTATAAACAGCCCTAACTTTTTGGGGCTTATTCAGCATCCTTTCGGAAACTATGTTGCCCAATCTGTCCTACAAACTGCAAAGGTTAGTGTGACTATTTTCAAAACAGGTTTGAAAAGTCAAACAACCGTTTGACTTTTTGGATGTTGTGGGAATAAAGGGAGCCTTAGAACTACTATGCTTGTTTTATAACTAACACATATATGTTTTTATATATATATAATGCACAGGGATCTCTTAGAGAGATGATGATCAATAAAGTTCAGAAAGAGTACGCGTATTTACACAGTCATCCCCATGGGAAGAGGGTTCTAGCATTGGCGAGGAACAGCAAGCCGAGAGGGCTGTCGATGCATGAATAAGCAGGCTGCATGTTGTGTTGTGCCACTGATTATTATCACCACTAATTGTTTAATTGTGTTGTGGGTGTAGGAATGAGTTGAAGGTTAAGCTGATGATGAAGTGAATTATATGTGTTTGTTATAAGATATGTGTGTGTCCTAGTACTATATAGTAAGTGTGCTATCTATCTAGGTGGTCGTTTTGTCTTAAGTTGCAATTGTTGTTGCAGTTCGTTTAATGAGTCTATGGATATATAAACTTGATTAACGTACGTACGTGAAATAATTAGTGGTGCATTTTGTGTCTTTTTGTGCATGTGGTTTGATTTGGTTTTGATACTTTTTATTTAGGCGCCTGCTAGCTAGCTGCTTATTGATCAATCCAACCATATATATATTGTTGTTAGCAACTGAAGACTGCATTCTGGCTATGAACCAATTTGAAACCAGCAGAATTTGATGTTTCTAATACTTCCTTTTATGTGACGGTTGCAGAAGGTATATATATTAAAGTTCTTATACTTTTTAAAAACACATGAAAATGCTATGTAATATGTAATTTATTATGATATTAAATAAGCTATAACGTTCAGTTTATACTTTATAGCATTTAATTATTCAGCCCCAAAGCATTAAAAAGGTGTTAAGCTGATGTGAGCCTTGAATAACTTAAAAATGGTTATATTAACCAAGTTGACATCGGGTTAACACCCTTTTTGCTTAACAAAAACTAAGGTGAGTTTATGTGCTTTTCTCCCTTTTTATTAGTGGTTTTGAGAG
Organism: Deinandra increscens subsp. villosa; assembly: GCA_039602395.1. Classification (NCBI taxonomy): domain Eukaryota; kingdom Viridiplantae; phylum Streptophyta; class Magnoliopsida; order Asterales; family Asteraceae; genus Deinandra; species Deinandra increscens. The sequence goes on from JBCNJP010000007.1 coordinate 122,374,279, forward strand.
GAATACATGCTATGAACTATTTTGTAATATGGCGTATTGATTACAGACTCAAGATTGTTTGTGCTTTCTTTATTTCCCCACTAATTGGCCGGTTAGAACACTTCCTTTAACTCATTACGAGTTGTTAGGTTGTATGGGTAGCGTTACTTGAGAAATCGCCCACACGTACACAGTTGGAGACTCCACTGGTACGTACTCATTGAGTGTTGTGGCGTATAGTCTTTTTGCACTTTGATTAATACTTGTGGAGAGTGTGAATCTATCAAAGGAGGAACGTTCAAGCATAAACGAGGGCTATGATTAATTACATCATACTTGTGTCAGATATTATTGATGTGTCTAAACTCATGATCAAATTCTCAAACTCACCAATTATTTAGTTAACCCATTATTTTGAGCATGTATTTCAGGTCAACATGTATTGGTATTTATCGGTTGTAAGGGTAAAGGCAATGGTTTCCCCATTTCCCCAATCCCCCACTCCATTTTTGGTGTCACCTCATCATTCCCCACCCCTTCCCATTTTTCCCCATTTTGTGGGTAATGGTTTCCCCACTCTCCCACTTTCCCAAACACCCCATAAAAACCTTCCCCACTCTCCCACTCTCTCTTGAAAAAATCGGGGTCCCAACCCCATTTGAAGCCTCCCGATCCCGAAAATCTATTTCCCCGATTTTCCCCGAGCAGCCGGATAATGGTGTTCCCGAAGTCCCGAAATCCCCGAATCACCCCGAAATGCCCTCTCCCGAGGGTATTACTTTTACCCTAATACCTGGCCCCCTATCCTCGGATTTAGTTCTGTTTGGATGTCTGATGTACAAATCTTTATGCGTTATTTACACGTTTGTTTGCAGTTGCACATTTCAATTTATACATGCCTTCCTTTTCAGCTAGCCTTCATTCATGTCCTCTTGTTTCTCTTTTGAATTACATTGCTTTAATTGGTAAATATTCCAAATAGCATTTATCTACGTAGCAACACACTTTGTGATATCTAGTTTTAACAACAAATTTAATTAAGACTTATCTAGGGATCGCCGCTTGGGTTTTAGCTCAATATATTATAAGAGACAAAGTCTCTTAATTTAATTTGATAAAATAATGAAAATTACTGTTAAAAAGAAACGAGTAGACGACCCGTCCCGCGCGTTGCGACCGGTCACCATTTTTTATACATGTTAGTTTTCTTTAGTGGATTGTCATGGAAGTGACTCGTCGAGGCTTGTGACGTTACCAAAATATTGTAAATCAACATGGGATTAATTTACGGATGGAGGAAGAAGAAGCGTACGTGTAAAAAGTGTATAAATGACTCGACAAAAAGAAAACTATACGTGGCTTACCTAAACAAAACAACTTAATTAGTCAGAAACACGTGTCATTGAACTAAATTAAAACTAAGAGGAAAAAAAAGAACCGGATAGAGGCACGAATCGAATTCACATCACACCAATAGTAAACCAAGACACTTATCAATACACCAAAGACACAAAGTTAAATACTCTACAAAAATCAAATGTTAAGTAACTTAATAAAAATGAAGATAAAAAAAAAAAGAGAAAAGGGATGAACAGTAGACATTGTGTCTATGACTCCCAATTCAAACTAAAATATATATAATAGGTGCCCAGAGTTAAAGAATCTTCTATGTTACACATTTCGACCAACTCTTTATGGCAAATAATAATTGTTTATTAATAGAAGTACCCCCCCCCCCCCCCTAAGAACCTCCATAACATTAGTTGTTCCACAATTAAACTCATATTCCTTATGGAATTATAATTATAACCTTCTGATTACAAGTAGACAATGATTCTCGTTTATTCCTAGTAACCAAAGAGAAACTAAACCCATCACATAAAATAGACCACACATAATAATTAGGAAGCAATGAAATTGAAATCTAAGGGCATTTGGTTTTGCCTTTGTTGTTCTTCTTGTCTTTATAGCATGGACATTCGTGCTTGTTCTCGTACATGTTCGTAGGCACACACTTACACTCTTCACAACATATCGAGCAATACTTAATGCATTTGTCTGGAAATCGTGATTTCGAGCACCTTCCTTTGCACTTGCTTGCACAATACACTTTTTCGAATCAAAACAAATTAACATAAATTGTCCCGTCAAAAAACAATCGTTAAATACAATACGTGTTATAGCAAGACATAAACAATGATTGTGTAGACTTAACTAATATATAAGAAAAATGCAAGATTTAGTAATATTATACAAAGTTAACTAATAAAAGATACATTTACACAATTACACATATATTTGTTTTAAAATTCACTTAAGATACTTTTATCATTTTCAATAATATTTAAAGATGTTTATACAATTGTCAATAGATTGAGGGTTTATAACGCTAGCTACTTGACCTGAGTACTTGATCATATAACAATTAAAATGCATGTTCAAAACAATTTGTATAAGATTATTGCACATGCTAGAGTTTTATAAAATAAGACTGATAAATTTTCATTGTATATATAGATAATCCAGAAACAAAAAATGTACGCAGAAATATATACCTTGCATATTCGCCGAGGAGGGTTGAAGGAAAGAAATGGCAACAAGTAAAGAAAGGAGAACCCCAAGCAACAAAATTTTCTTCATTTGGTTTTTGGCTTAGAGTTCGAAATTGAAACTCAATTCACATGACTAAAAAGCTAAAAAAAAAAACTCAATGCAAAGTAGGTTTTGCAAGTTTTCAAGATATAAGGGTGTAATATGGAAACATTATTAGTATAGGGGCAGTTATAAGTTGTTGGAGAGTGAAGAAGAGAGTGTGTTTTATAGTGGAATGAAAAGGGTGGCAAAAGAAATGAGTAAGGGGTAGGTGAGTGTTGCGAATAGAGTGAGTTGAGGCTAAGGTTGCACAGCATGATGTTTGGGCACCTTCAACGTTTCTCAATGTATAAAAGAATGAAGTTTTTAATGTTTATTTTATAAGTTAAATGGGTGTTAAATATAAAACCACTTTCAAATAAATAACTTAAAAAAAATCATATAATAAGCTTTTATGTAGTGTTTAAGATAATTAAATACATCGAAAGAGGGAAAGAGAGAAGGAAATGATCGGGTGGGCAAGGACCCGTTAATGATTTAAATTTATCATTAAAAAAAAGAGAATGTTTCATATATTTGATTTATACGCATCACATTTTGTATAGTAAGCGTAAGTATTTATGTGTTTCTTGTAGTTCTCTATGGACTTTATTTTTTATGCCACTTTTGTTTCTTGTAGTTCTCTATGGACTTTATTCTTTATGTCACTTTGTTCGTTATTATTAGGGCATAAGGTATACCGGTGTGGGTTTGGTGTTATGAGTCTGCGGCGTAGACAGTGACTGGACTTACACTTACACAAACTCACATAGGACTAGAGGTATACCCGTGTAAGTTATCTGGTGTGAGTTGTTTTATTTTTTGAACATTTTTATAAATAAAATTTGAACATAATATTTTATTTAATAAAATAATATCATTAAAATATAAATAAAATATTACAAGGCTATAAAAGTTAAGAAATGCTAAAAAAAGTATATAAATAAATGAACTACGCCAACGAGCACTCGTAAATATCCTCAACTAAATCACCCTTAAGTTGGTTATGGATCTCTCGCTTTCATATGTCCTTAGGGTTAGCTCACTAATCCTCGTTAAGCGACTCATAAGTCGTAGTCAAGTTCGTCTCGTTAAATTAACAAATCACAGGTCCCTCCTTCTCAAGAGTCACATTGTGTAAAATTCACAAACTAGCATAACGTTCTTTATTTTATTTTGATGTCATTGATGTGTCGGTTGCTCAATTATATGCCATATATTCTTCAAGCGACCAAACATCTGTATAATATCTTCTCTAGCGGGTGTTCATCGAGTCAAAGTCGGGTTATTCGAATTTGAAAACTTTAAAACTCGATTCGAATTTGACTCGAATTCGAATAAAATTTACCTAAACTAATTCGAATAAGCTTATTCGAATTCGACTAGAATTTGAATCCATTTGAATAAACCAGATAAGAAAAAAAAAATCTAATTTCTAGTAAATTAATACATTTTACTTATCATCTTAACAATCCATTAGGGATGCACCGATGAAGTGCTTGAACAACGAAGACGAACTGATTATATTAAAGAATACGCGAATATTGATTAGCAATGAAGTGCTTCGAAAAAATTTGAATCTTTTCCGGACTAGCGATGAAGTGATTCGAAGACGTGAAAACGTGATGCGACTAGGGATGGACCAATTAGCAATGAATTTATTTGAATGCTTAAACTATTGTGACTAGTGTAAAAACATCGATGCTAGTAAAGTGGATGAAGATGAGTTGATGCAGCTCCCTTAGTGAATAGGATATGAATGATGTTCAAAATAAAAAATTAGGATTTAGGTTATGATCATGGTCCAAATAAAATAGATAGGGTGGAACCATAGTGGATTCAATGGTAAAATTAGGAATTAGGTGGCCCATATAGTTTGGACTTTGACCCATAATAAGAAATTGATCGAACCCGCCAAATTTAGTCTACATTGGCCATTTTAGCATATAACACATAAAAATTAATTCTAGTAGTAATTCTTATGTGAATATACCTAAACTGATTTAGGTTAAGAGTGAGTTGAATTGTACTGGAGCTTGGAGAAATTCAAGCCGGTTGTGTAAATTCTGTGATTACTGCTATTAGAATGTGTGAGTTGCTTGTCTCCCCTTCCGACTTACTATTTTTGGGGTTGTATGTGATGCTTGAGTAAATGCATTATTAAATTGGTGTGTTGTATAAGATTACAAGTTATTATAATTCGGTTCATAGTTTCCGGGTAATGTTACGTGCATTACGTCTGTCCAAGAATCGTTTGGGTCGTGTAGCCTCTAGACATAACATCTAGGCAGATCTGGTTAGTAGTTGTACTCGTATCATCTAGGGATGAGCCCCCCGATGAAATGGTTATATGTTATTATACGAATGGGGAAGTGAGGGAAACGCGTCTGACATATTCTTTTTTTTTTAGATTTGATTTTGCACGAACAGGTATTTTAACTAACACCGAGTTTATTTTTAAAACTAAATTTTGAGAACGAGTCTGACAACGATTCACCAACAACTTTAGTTGTTGACGTGTTTTAGCTTGCATTACAAGTAACTGACATGTACAAGACAGTGGCGAGGCACATGTGGGTTTTGAGAAGAATAACATGCAGATCAATACCATGTTGTCTAGTTTGTGATGTTAGGTATTCAGGGGTTTCTTTTGAAGTTGTATTTGTTTAAATAATGGTTGCTACATTTAAACTTATGAGGTCTTACAGTAACAGGGACCTTGCTATGCTGGGATGTAAACTTGGGGAGTTATGTTTATATTTTTTGAAGTATGTGTGTTGTGTTTACATTTCGTTAAAGCATTTGAGCAGTCCCCGCCTTAACTGGGTGTTGGTTTTTGTTGCTTACGCATGTTCTGGTAACGGGCCGATCGGATTACACCCTCCCAGTCTGGTGGATGAGACCATGGGGCGGGAGGGGTGTGACATCCGGCCCATGGTGTGTAACCAACTTTAACTTGGATGTTGGCTCAAACTTTATAAAAGAGAGGCTATGGCAGCTTTAGATGTGGAAGCAACAAATACACATAAAGATGCTGGTGAGGTGAACGGGTAGAGCTCCCCGGTGCTATTGTAGCGGGAAAGGATAGTGCTACTCTTGAGATCTTTCACGGAAAAACCAGTTAGGTCAAATTCGATGGACATTTGATTATCAGTTATAAATTGTTGGACAGAAAGAAGGATTTTTCCATTCATTGTAATAAAAATACGGTTTCTTCTTTATGTCATGCTTTCTAGATTTTAAACATAAACGATTGCTTTTTTATGATTCTAAATCCATTACGTATGCACCGTTTGATATTGTCCATTGTGATATTTCAACGTCACCCATTGTTAATAAATCTGGATATAGATATTATATGGTATTGGTTGATAACTTCACCATTTTCGTTTGGATATACCCATTAAAATAGAAGTCTGAGACGTTTACCAACTTTGCTAAATCCACCAATTTGTAATCATAAAAATTCATAGGAAAATCAAAGCTTTTCAATGTGATATAGGGGGCAAGTTCGATAATAATGAATTCAAATCACTTGCTCAAACCCATTGCCTTGTGTTTCGGTTCTAAGGCCCCCAAATGTCTCAACAAAGTGGACGTTCAAACATTTGATTCGTTGCCTTAACGCCATCACCCGTTACATTGCTTACTCATGCTCACCTTCCCTCAAGTTTTTGGGTCGAGGCCCTTCACACTGTCACTTATATCCATAATATCATATCTACAAAGCGTTTACACTTTTAGCTTGTTAGTTAAACCAACAACTATACGAAAGGTTCTTAGCTTTGCCGTTTCTCGGTCATGGGGATACATCAATTAGATGTCAAACATGTTTTTCTTCACGTTGATTTACATGAAACAATATTTATGCATCAGCCACCTGGTTTCTTTGACCCTCGGGCTCCTTCTCATGTATGTCATCTTAAGCGATCTTTGTATGACCTCGAGCAGGCTCCACGAGCATGGTAAACTAAATTCTCTACATTCATAACTTTTCATGGCTTTCGCAACAACGTATGTTGATGAGTGGTATGAAAGTGCATTTTATTTGATTTTAGTCGCCCTTTAAAAACACTGAGTTGGATATAAAATATATTGATTTAATTAGTTTTGGTGATTAGTATCTTATAAAAAAATATGCTTAAACTATGTAATTAAATCGAACACGAGACATAACATATTAACGTGTCTAAGCCTCATAACCAATTTTTATAATTATTAGGATTTAGTTATTTAAAAAAAATGCAATTACTAATAAAAATAATAAATTGTTATATAGTGATTTGGGGTTCTCGTGAGTCGTGACATGACATACAGGCAAAAATAATAATAATAATAATAACTGGGCTTTAAGGCCCATTTGGGAAAGCCGAATAATGTAGGAGAATTATTAAAGGCAGCACATTACGTAGGTCAGAATGAGGACACGATTCAGATGTGAGTTCGACAGAAGCTACGGACGGCAACTTGGGGGTGCCTTAGGGCTTGTTTTTCGAGACTAGCAATTCATATTTTTGTTGCTGCATTGATCATTGAGAGGGAGCAGATCGCAGGACTCTAGGGAAGTTTTGTATCTTTTGTTTTTATTTATTTTGTATAAAAATTTAGTATTTTAGTTGGTTAATTTTGATGAACAACTCGACGGTAGTGATGATGGACTAAAATCTTTGTGATTACTATTTACTAAAGGTGAACGGTTTTGTGTTTACTTGATTGAGTGTACCTTCCTTAAATTGGATTTTTATGGAACTTAACTTCTATTTGAATACGAGTGTACGTTCGGTTAAACTAGACAACTAGGTTTGCTATTTTTAAAGCACTTTCGTCATTATTTTTTTGGTTTTCTTGTCGCTAGGAATAATTTGACACTATAGAGGATTAGTATACCAGAGTTGAGCTGAACAATTTAAATATGGCTATATGCCTATATCTATGTAGTCACTAGGTTTATGTTAACTGCAATTAAACTTGTATTCGCTTAACCGGGATCCAGAAGTAATCACCTTTATTTCTAATTGTTTTAAACCCAAAACCAATTTGGTGTGTTAATTTAGTTTTCCAACTCACAATCCAAATCATAATTCAATTTAGTTTAATTTGCTCAATTTAGTTTAGTGACAATTTTAGATTAAATTTCATTAGTTGTTAAGATTACCACTTTCAAAAAATTCCCTTAGTTCGATACCTTACTTACCTAAGCTATAGGTTGAGTTTAGGATTATTTATAACGGATCACGACAACCGTTATCATATGTGACACTTCACTTTTTACTTACAAAGCCAAGGGGATTGCATACTTGTTACTTTATGTGGATAATATAATACTCACAACATTAAACTCGGGGGTTGTTAGAGAACATGATTGCCACCCTATCTCGGGAATTTGCTATGACCGACCTTGGAGTTTTGACTTTTGCTTTTGCGTCACTTTCTAGGTATCGCTGTTACACGGGATAAACATGGTCTCTTTCTTTCTTAGGCAACATATACTCGTGACATCCTAGAATGACTCGGTATGTCTGAATGTAAATCATGCGCAATACCGATAGATACGTCTACCAAACTTAGCGCTTCTATCGACAGACTATTTCTATTTAGGTCACTTTTTTACACTCTTGCAGGTGTTTTACAATACTTCATGTTTAACCGTCCGATATCACTTATGACGCGCAACAAGTTTGCTTGTTCATGCATGCACCACGACTCTCATTCTCAATTCATGATGAAGATTATTAGGTATATCAGTGTCACCCGGACTATGGTTGACGTATCGTTCCATCTACTATCTCTCTTAAGGCGTATTCGGATGTCAATTGGAGTGGATGTCCGAACTCTCGTCGCTTTACTTCCGGTTATTGTGTTTTTTAGGGCAACAACTTGGTCTCATGCATGGGTGAAACTTACTTAAGGCGGCGGGGGGGGGGGGGGAGTGGGGGGGCGTCCCCCTGTTTTTTTGCTTACTAGTCTTAATTTTTACCCAGTTTCTCTGAAAAAGTTTTATATATTGAGTCTGGCCCATATAGTGAGTCCGGTTCCCCCTTAAAATTTTTTTTCAAGCTTCGACAATGGACTCTCATGGTCATCAAAACAATAATATGGGAGATTCAAGGAATGTGTTACAGATTGAAACAATTGTAAGGTATGAGACTTTTCCCATATTAGTTTATAGGTCAAATGATCTTTCACGCCTACCAGACTAGTGTTTTGAGTTAAGTTCTCATGTTTGATCTGCTACAGTGGTATCCGAGACAACTCGGAGTGGTGACCTTAAGAGAGCCAGTCGTGACCAACGAGACGTTGTCCTTTAAGAAGGTCAATTGTTACGAATCAAAAATCATTATAAGGTAGAACTTGTCCCAAATTAGTTGTATGGACAACTAATGTGAGGTTAAGCAAAGTGAGTTCTCTCACTTACCAAACTAGTCTTTTGGGTTAAGCTTTCTAGTTTGGTATGTAACAGGAGTATCAAGACAACTAGGAGTGGTGGCCTGAAGGGAGCCATGACTAACAAGGATGTTGGCCTTAATGAATATTGATTGTTACGGATCAAAATCTTTTATAAGGTATGAGATTTTCCGATTTTAATCGCATGTGCAACTAATGTGACATTTATAGACCCTCTCACCTACTAGATTAGTCTTTAATATTAATTTTTCTTGATTGGTCTATAGCATAATTGAGTTTTTGGCAACCTAATTTTGGCCATGTGAACATTTCATAATCCTTATGGTTATTGCATGAATTCATGCTTATTTTCTTAATAGGGTATAATGTCATTTTTAAAAAGTTTTTGTTTCACTCAATTTTAGCCCTCACTAACAAATATCTAAATCCATAGATGACCCAACTTTCCTCGAAATGCATTGTTACTGCCGGATAAATCTTGTTCTCCATTGTTGAAAGGAGTGTTGTGATGAAGGCTTGTTGAAAAAGAGAAAGGAGAGGTGGAAGAGTATTAGTAGGATTTGTGAGAGGTGATTGTACGTTCGAAGGCTTAGGGTAGCTAAATTAGAGAAAGATGAGAGACGAGATCATACGGTGTGGGTATCTGGTGTGGTGGGCGTGGTCTAGGTGGCACTCAACCATGCAGGACCACGACATGAAGATATCCACAGGCGTGGAGGGGAGGGGGTTGGCGCATTGCTCCAATCAAAACACACCATCTATTTTTTTTATCATTACTCACTACTACAAAAAAGGCCTTTCTTGACGCTTTTTGCGCGTCAAGAAAGGGCCCAGATGACGCGCAAAAAAGCGTCAAGGAAGGCAGGGTCAAGAATCCTCTTGACGCGCAAAATGCGCGTCATCTTCTTCTTGACGCGCGAACAATGACGCGCATTTTATGACGCGCAAAGCGTGTCAAGGAAGCCCCCGTCATAAATTTGTTTATGACACGCATATATGCGCGTCATGAATTAAAAAAAAAAATTTAAAAAAATATTTTTGTACATTCACTAATTTCCACATTAATGACAATTAACCTTCTAATCAAAATACAATACACGTAACCTTAGCAAAATAATACATTTCATATGCAGTATGTTTTATTCCTTTAACTACTTTTTATATGTCTAACCAACATCCTCCATCTGTTCCCAATGCAGCTGAACATATTCCAAAAGCTACAATTGTTGCTGGTCCTGATGAAGATCCACCTGTATACCTCTCCACATCATGCGGGTTTCATGTTGTTCTGTGATTTTGGAAAATACACACACATCAATACAGTACAGTGGCAAGTTTAACCAAAGTTTCAATCTTAAACTAACCAAGAAATAACTGCAGTTACCAAGATAGGAAAGTTACCAAGATAGGAGTCTGCTTTAGTTATTGGAGTGTTTGTCACAGTTGTTTGGGAAGTCACTGAAGCTACTAACTGTTGTTTAACCGTCTCTGACCTCTCTTTTCCTTGAGGATCAAACCTCAGCAGAACATTTAATAAAAAGTACAGTAGTAAAAGAGCATAGAAAACAACAGCATTATCCCTGTGCAAAACATCATCAAGACTAGTGTAAATTTCAGCAATAAAGAACAAACCTTTGGTCTATGACTAACATGGTTATACCAAAGAACACAAACTTATATTTCTGCATTTCTACATAAGACTTTCATTTATTGATCATGATATAAGACATTATTAAGATTACACCTTTCATTTGTCAACAGTAGGTTATCAGAAACAAGGGTGAATTATCTTTAACAATATTTTGAGCAACACTTAATCCAATACAGAAAACACGAATCATTTTTGGGTAACCATGACGACACATTACAGAAAACACACATAGGACTCACAAATACGTATTTTTTAGGTATCTGCCTCTTTTTCAATTCGAATGGCCACCTTTCAGCTTTGCTAAAGATAACCAACAAATAAAAAATTTCAAGGGATGACAAGTGGCAGCAATGGCTAAAAAATATTTACACTTATTGTGGCATAAATATTCATCTGTTTTCAACCATAATCTATGAAGCTTCAAACATCTATCTTTAAAAACAAAAAGTTGCAGAAGTACCTTGTTGTAGTTGATGGTTTTTTAAGGCTGCAAATGGCTGGGGATCTCTTGTGACCTGCTGCTTGGTTAGTGGTTGAAGATCCAAGGTTTGCTGAATTGTTACACTTGAAGAAGAGATGTGCATGTCCATTTTTTAAGAAAATGAAACAACATATACCATATATAACCAGTGTCATACGATTACGTTACCATACTAATTCTGTATCAATTCTGTATATGTAATCGAAGATATTTGTTGTACGAACCTCCATATACATCTTCACCCTTAAAGAATTGGTTCATTGGTTCAATAAGTATCACTGGAATGTCTGAAAGTAATCCACTGTATGCATTAGTTTGATCCAGTTTCCATCATGATATGAATTATATCCAAGTAAAACCCTGGCTAATTTCACAGTGCCTGTACTTGATCATATCATCAATCGAGTCTACAAAGGTGAGATCATAAACACGTCAAAACTGAGTCTACAAAAGTCAGAGAGACAAACCTTACCCGCGATATCATTCTTACGATCTTTGAGAGGTATACTCTTCATGAGACTTGTAGGGTTTCAGTAAAGTTTGCCCTAATTCAGGCCTAATAGCAACAACCATTTTGAAAAACAGCAAAAGGTCACTAAGTTAGTACCAATGATAATATTATACTCGAGTAATAATGCTGCAGAAACGACTGATATCAGACCTGCTGATATTATCAAGGATACGTTCGTCAATGAATAACTTTGTAAATCCCAAAATTTCCTCATTTGCAACAGAAGCACCTGTTCTGACCTGTATATCAGTTTGTAATGAAGCATATTTCGAAAGGGAGCTAAACAAAATACAGCTACACGAAACGCTTAGTGTTTCTTTAATTATAGATTTACTTGTTTGTGTAAAATGAGTTACTTTTCTAACTTCAAAAACTAAAAATTAAATTATAAAGGAATCTAAGATTAATTTTACTTACACTGTTGTAATACTAAAGTTAGAAAACCAAAAATATTCATGTCTAATTTGTCCCTTTGGCAAACATAAGAGCTTCATTATAGGATAAATCTTGCTTAAAGGCAAAATCTGGTTAAAAATATGTACACTAATTCTGTTCTCAAAGAGCTAATACATGAAAGTCAAAACACAGTCAACCATGAATCCCCATACTCTTTCTATACATTATGCAAATTGACCAAACTATAGAACTCCATTAGAAAAACGGAGTAAACAAAACTAACCTCCCTTTCCAAAAGGTAAGAAACATCAGGTTCTCCAACAACAACAAAACCAGCCAACTGCAGGAAAGGTTAAGCACATCAGCATCAAAGAGCTAATACAAATTGAAAATAGTTGAACAAAAACAAACTTATACATGATAGAAGTCACCATTTGAGATGATGGGAAACTATTCCTTTAAAGGTTCCAGTAGCCTGACTACAATGTTAATGCCATTGTTGGCACCATAGCTTAGCTCATCCCTAAATATCAAGACACCAAAAGGACCTCTGGATTTGGTATAAACATCATAAGTTCCCAAAGTGTGCCATCTGTAGTCATCAAGTACTCAAAAAACTCAGGACATGGATCATAAACAACCGCTTTCAAGCACAGCAACTTCAATTACAACACAATGTAAAAAAAGCACACGGTTTAGAAACCAATTAAATGATTATGAATGAACAATCAACTGTTTTCAAGCACAGCAACTTCAATTACAACACAAATGATATATATAACGGATTTATGCATAAAAATATGTTTTGGTGACCTCAACCCCTTTGACACATTTACTTTCTGGAAAAAAAAATGCGGTAAGATTGTACCTCCAAATCCTGTGAATGATTTCTGATAGATGAGACTAAAATCCACAAACATAACCATACCTGAAGCACAAGAACATCACAACCATTTAAACAAAAGAAAAAACAAATAAAATTCCTTTATATGATATAACAAACAAATAATTATTATAGAACAATGAAATGGAACCATGAAGCAGATTATCTTACCAATGACCACAAACTTTCTTATCTAGAACACTATAAATAATCAAGTTTCCTGCATACTTGTGGCCACCAACATGTGAACAAACACTCATAGATACATTGTCCAATCCTCTTAATTCAGCCTCCTCTTTGAATTTCTTAACTAAAAGCGGCCCCAAAACCCACACCTTTTATCTCGACTACTATGTGCACATACAGATATGTGTGAACCTGTCATCGTATCCTGAAGCTATTAATCTGTTTCAATCACAGAAACTTCAGTAAGTCAACTAATAAATCACTTTAGAATCAGAGAAAAATCACATATTACATGCCAATTTCACCCACAAAGCTATTGATGTTTGGTTCTTACAATCCCCTTTAATCACAGAAACTTCAGTAAGTCAACTAATAAATCAATTTAGAATCATAGAACAATAACATATTACATGCCAGTTATTTTTGTGTCCTAGAAACTTCAGTTATTTTTGTGTCCAAAATAAATAACAAACCAAAGGAAGTGCAACCTCGTTAAGGTTAAATGATTCAAAATCAATTAGGAATTTGAAGAAGAAAGGGCCAACGAATGCATAAACCTGGGGCAAGTAATGAAAACGTAGCAAAATCAGTTGCCTCAGTACACGAAAAATAGAAGGATTGTTTGAATAAAAGTACTTACATATGAGAACTGAGTACCGTGGGAGACGATTACCGCCAATTGAGGAAAAGAAACTAGGGTTTTTGTTCAGATCCCTGTCGGCGCCATTAGGGCAAAACCGTGAATCAAGTTCTGTGAATCGAAGGCGGCGGTACTTCTGTGAATCGAATTTTGTGTTTCATGTAGTGGTGGCACTTCCGTGAATCAATTTCTGTGTTTCGTGGAGAATGAAGGGTGGAATTAGGGCACTTCTGTGAATCGAGTTCTCTTAACCATCAGATAACGGCCGGTGGAATTAGGGCATTTCCGTCGAGTGTTGACCGGGAATGGAGCGTCGAAGAGTTTTGTATGCCTGGGAATGGAGGTGAGCATCGAGAGTTTTGTGGGAGATGTCGAATGAAAATTTTGGGGTAATGGAAATTTAGGGCAAAATTAGAACGCTTTTGGCGCTCAATGAAATTTTAGGGCAAATTAGAGGCGGGAAAAAAATATAAGACGACGGATTCAAGATGACGCGTAATTTTAAGTGTACTCCGTGTTTTTTAACGACGACATAAATTTAATGACGCCCAAAAATGCGCGTCATCTAGCATTAGGATTTTACAATTCTTGACGGTTTTTTTATGACACTCATTTTTGCGCGTCATTAACAACCGTGTGTCATCGTTCGCGCGTCAAGAAAGGTCCTGTTTCTAGTAGTGACTTTTTATTTAAACTAATAAAAAATAATCCAACTTCGCATAAGACAACGTGTCAATGAGCTCCTGGCCTAGTGATCAAGGAGAAGGTCATGGGTTTTATCCCAGGCGTGAACAGTTCTTTTTTTCACATCCCAAGTATATATCTTACAAGAGAAATGATCATTTTAAACGGTTATATTAGTCTTCACTCCATGTCTCAAATAAATAAATGAGGGACCAGAACACATCTATCTTTAGGATGAGTGTGCATACTATAAAATGAGTTTAACTATCCACAAGTAGATCGAGTATCCTCTACTTCAATACACAAATAGATTGAGTATCCTCTACTTCAATCTGGTCTTGATATACACCGATTCTATTATCCATGAACCGAATCTAATCAGCTCAAGCTTCAAGAAACAACATACTCTCACCAGATAGGTGGAGTACCATCTCTTGAGCTTCAATTGATCATGTACATATTACAAGAGTTCACATATAAAAACCAGATATATATTAGTAACGAATCTTACTTTAGAAAAAGATTTGCAAATAGAAGTAGCATAAATGAAAACAATATAATAGCATGCAGTCAAGTCGAACAATATCACAATCAAAATTACAAGAACATCATCCCCAACCCCCAAAAGAATGTATATAGATAGCTAGCTACTCCAAATACAATGTAAAACCATCATCCACTCGACCCGAATCTATATATCGAACCCGCCCGACTGACTCCACAACATAAAAGTGTACACATCTAGAACAACACCGAGTAAGCAACCGCCCATCCGATAACAATGCTTCCAGCCATAGATCCCATCTTCACCGCACCACTCTGTAACACCAATGCTCAATTGTCAGATCTCAAAAACATTAATTATTAAACAACCCCATCTAAAGATTTATCAGGGTCGGGTCGGGTCGGGTCGTGAATCTAATAGTATGATGGGTAAAACTTAAGGCTAAAGGTAAAATCTAGTTAGGGTATTTCTTGTTGAGGGGTCTAAATGAAATTGGATGCAGACAAAACATGTTCATTTATTGTTATTTGTAATTTGTAATATAGACTAGAGACACACGTGATCACAACCACAGAGATAAAAGCCCAAGACACGAGAACATGGTTAATGTTAATCACCAAATACATACATACATACATAAATACATGCATACATTCATACCCATGGCGCTATTGTGCGCAGCTTCAAATCTGGAATCTCACAAATACATGCTTCCAGATTTAAGATTCGAGAAGGATGTAGACTTTTGGTTTGAAAATTGAAAATGAATTTCAGGTAAATCTGGTTGAAAAGTTTCAGATCTGATAGCAACTAGCCGTTGATTCAGCAGATCGGAGAAATGCAAGTAAATTGATAAAATATTGACATATATAGTGAGGTTAAAGTAGTGCAGATCAGATCTAGGAAGTGGAGTGTACTTACCACATCGGGAGCCGACGGCGCCGGAGATAGATCCGTAGAGAGGGAAGGGCCCGGAGCTCCGGTGGGAGGTGCAGGTGGACTGCTCAAACTTGGAGTTGGTGCGGCGGTTGGAGTCACAGCCGGTGATGCGACAGGGACAGGTGCCGGCGGCGAAGCGAGCGGCGCAGGTGGTGGCGAAGCGACGGGAGGTGGAGTGGCCGGTGGTGGAGAAGCGACGGGAGGTGGAGTGGCCGGTGGTGGTGAAGCGACGGGAGGTGGAGTGGCCGGTGGCGGTGCGCTTACCGGAGCGGCGACGGGTGGTGGCGTGCTGACCGGCGGAGGAGTGGCGACGGGTGGCGGTGTGCTGACCGGCGGAGGAGTGGTGGCGGGAGGAGATGCGACTGGTGGTGGAGTGGTGGTGGTTGGTGGGGCAGGGGTGGCGGTGGGGGAGGAGGAGGGGGATTGACCGCCGACGGAGGAGACGATGAGGCAGATGAATGCCGTGAGGACGGCGGCCTTGCGATCCATGGTGTACGTTAGGTGAGTAAACCCTTAACCTGTGCCGGAGATGGTGGTGAATGCTAACTTAAACCTTGGGGTCAGTGAGGTAAAGTGGGAAGTGTAATGTGAGTGTGAGGAGAACAGACATGGTATATATAGGGTGGGAGGGTCTTGATCTGGTAAGGTGGGACTTATGATAGCGTATGTTACAACTAGAGTTTGTTGAGAGGAAGAAAATGAGATATCAAACAACTACAAAATAAATAAAAACATGTTTTTCTTCGAATATTTAAAAATTTCATCAAACACCATCCCTATATGTCACGTAAAATTATGTGTGTGGCAGATAGGTCCGAATCAGAAATTAATGTACCAAAAATTGACCCTATACATCACAGAAAGACCTATTTATGTCATATACGGGCGGTGTTCAGATAGGTTACATAGACGGGTGGATTTCTTTTTGGTATTAGTGTCAAGTTAGAAAATGTTTAGCGGCTGGTCTATACGACACTAATAGAGCCATACACCACGTATTGTAGTCACGAATATTTTCAAGTCTAAACCGACTGAATTGTTAACTGCGAGGTGGATGTACGTGGCGGATAGACATGTACGTGACATATAGTTTTTTTTTTTAAATTGTTTTTGAACTTCGTTGGTCAAAGTTTAAAACTCATTTTTTTATTATCTTTTTGTTTTAATACCCTGTTTAACTTTTTAATAACTCACGAATATTATCATGTTAATTTTTAAAATTTGGTCGTCAAAGTTTATAAAATTCGCTCGCCTTAGGAACAACCAAACAACCGATCGTATAGGTTTTTGTATTTTCTTTTTATTTTAATAACTCACGAATATTATCACGTTATTTTTTTTTAAATTTCAGTCGTCAAAGTTTATAAATACAACCAAACAAATTCAGTCATTACAAATACAACCAAACAAACAAATAAAACATAATATACAATCATCACAAAAAAAATTGCATATATAGCCAAACCTGTATGCCACGGATAGGCCTATTCGTGTCCTATGTGGTATCCATGTCGTATGTGGTCTATCCGTACCACATATTCGTTACAAGAATGTGAAGTCAGTGTACGATGAAACCCTATACGACATGTATAGGCCTATCCGTGTCGTATAGGTGGTTTGCGTTCAGGTTTATATAAATAAATGATAATTATGGGTTAGTTTCAACACCACTATTGCATGTAAGCTTTAAATTTATAAAACACGATAAAACACAATCACTATACACCACGTACACGGGCAAGTGCACCCATCGCGGCGTAGAATAGCGAATGTAAAATACCAAGGTCGTCCAAGGACACAACGTATGGAAACGAGGGCTTATGGTACTTAATCTCCGTTAATGTCTAAGCAGATCTTCCTTTATTAATTTAAAATAACTTAAATTAATAAAGGAAAAATGAAATAAAGATAAAATGGGTTTTAAGCTTGAACAATGAGAAAAAATATCACTTGGGAGGATTAACCAATCGCGAGGTTGATGGCCTGTTTATTTATAATCTTTCCTTAAAACTGATACTAACAGATTAATGGACCGCCTTTCTGCCTCAAATCCATTCTCACGTTCCTCCCGTTAATCACCCATTTGGTATGAATCTCATGAGTACTTGTGTTGTTAGTAACAAATATAGTCTGCGTGAATGCCATATAGTTGTAGGACCTTATGGTCAAAGTACCGTTACACTCGAATACGTTGTCATGAACCAGCAGGGGACAACCCACGCATCAGATTATTTTATAATGAAAAGTTCTTTATAAGGGACCAATGTTTGTTTCCACCACGCACCGCTCTCGCGCATGCATGGGCGGTCGTAACTAGAGCCAAGTTCACAAACGTATTCACCACCGAATCTACGCGATGATAAAATATTATCAACCATTCATCCCAACCATTACCTTCAGATCGCACATGCGTGAAAACCGAGTTTGTTTACATAGATATAAAACACTCGAATGTATTGCTTTGCATGGGATGCGAGTCACCATAAGGATCATGCATTGTCCCCTAGTCGGGTGTCACGGGTCCGACTGATGAGCTTTCGACTCCTCAAATGGTCCACAATACACAAGAGACATTTGTTCACAAGGGTGACAATACACTTTCAATATAAAGAGTTTTCATATAGTCATTCGTACCTACCTTAAGGTGAGTTTATAAACTCATTTTATTAACCCGCCAAAGGCTTGTTTACCCCCGAGTGAATGTAAGAGTTTAGCCAATAATGACCATTAAGATTTGCTTAACAGAATGTGAGTAGATCATTGACAATATTTAAACAAAATCTAATTAAGTTAATATTCTTAAAAACTTTGATGTTGAATGCTTAAAAACGCAAAGTGGCTCAACGCAAATCTAATATAAGAAGAAGGGAAAGAATTGAGCGAGTTCAAATGGTGGAGTAGGCCAGCCTTTTATAGGCAAAATCAGGACAGAAGCACGGGTCGTGCCTGTCAGGGCACGTGTCGTGCTTGAAAAAAATCTTCAGATTTAAATTTTGTCAATGGACACGGGCTGCGTTGTGTAAGAGGCACGAGTCGTGCTTACCAAGGGTCAGGAGCACTAGTATTTCCATCATTCAAGACTACTAGTATTACTGGATGACTGGTTTTATTTTGTTTGGATGGTGGGCTGATGTTTATCGCATGACCTTCAAGTGAAAGATTGTTGGGTGTGAAAACCTTTGGGTTGGTTATGTTATTTAGGACCCATCCTGGTATTAGAGGACGTGATCTTTATATTTTAGGATAATGTTTGTTTCCTTATTTTGTGGCTTGTATGGTTATTTATTTGGGGACTTTTGTAATCTCTTTCATTCAATCAAATCCCAATTACCTTCATGGTAATCAGAGCCTAAAATCTCTCCCCCCTCTATTCTTTTCTTTTCGTAACCCTAGTTCGCCACCACCATCATTGTGGACGACGGCGACGACAAAGCCACCACTTCCAACTCCGAGAAGCAGCCCCTTCATCCGGCGTTCACCGCAACCAATGTCCATCTCAAAGTTCGGACTCTTGACGGAAAAAAAAACGCCGTATTCAAACTGGGTGAAGCTTTTCAAGAATCACCTAAAGATCTACAAAGTGTTGGACCATATTAATGGTACAACCCCGCCGTCTAACGACGATTCCAACTATGAAACTTGGGCGGAACTTGACGCCCTCATCATTCAATGGATATACAACACCGTTTCAGACGAGATTCTCGCCCGAATCCTGGACGATGATACCACAGCAAGAAAAGCCTGGCTCCAAATCCAACAGATCTTCATCAACAATAAGAATGCCCGTGCTGCTACCCTTGAAAAACAATTCTCCAATGCCACTCTCGCAGCCTCGGCATCGTTTGACGACTATTGCCAGAAGCTAAAGGATATCGCCACTCAACTCGGTGACATAGAGCAGCCCGTGTCCGAAAGCCGACTCGTTATTCAAATGGTTCGGGGCCTCCCCGCCGAGTACGACACCATCGGAGCCATCATTAATCAATAATGCCCCACTTGGGATCAAGCCCGGGGTATGATCGAAGCTGAGCAACAGCGTCAAGCCGCACGATCTAATAGCAGCCGTGATTCTGCCCTCGCAGCCTCGTAACAACCGAATCGCAGCAGCACTCCTCAAGAGACCTCCACCGTTAATCGCTCTCTGTATCCAACTCATGGCCGATTCATCAACTTGATGTCAAGAACGCTTTTTTACATGGCACTCTTCAGGAAACAGTTTACATGCAACAACCTCCGGGGTTCGTTCATCTTGAGTTCCCTAATCATGTATGCCGATTAACCAAGTCTCTTTACGGTCTCAAACAGGCGCCAAGGGCATGGTACTCCATATTTTTGACATTTATTCTCTCCTTGGGGTTTAAACGAAGCTTGTGTGACACCTCATTATTCACTTATCGCAATGGAGCTCAGGTTGCATACTTATTAGTCTATGTTGATGATATTGTACTCACTGCTGGCCATTCTCAGCTGTTATCGCAGGTAATTAACCGTCTTTCGCAGGAGTTTGCCATGACCAATATGGGCCCGCTACACCATTTTCTCGGCATTCAGGTGACTAGGGATGCAAACTCGCTTTTTCTTGGTCAAACGCAGTATGCTCGTGACATTCTTCACCGAGCTAATATGACCACGTGCAAGCCATGCAACACCCCGGTGGACACAAATTCCAAGTTGAGTGTGACTGATGGCATACCTCTTTCTGATGGGTCCTTATACCGTAGTCTTGCCGGGGCACTTCAGTATCTCACCATTACTCGCCCGAATCTGTCTTATACCGTTCAACAGATATGTCTGTTTATGCATGCTCCCCGGGAACCTCACGTGCTATTCATAAAGCGTGTCCTGCGTTACTTACATGACACGTTAGATCACGGTCTTCGGTTGACGGCGTCTCCGGATACTTCCCTCGTTGCCAATTCAGATGCCGATTGGGGTGGGTGTCCCGATACTCGACGATCTACTTCAGGATATTGCGTATTTATAGGTCCCAATCTGATTACCTGGTCATCCAAGCGGTGGCCAACTATTTCTCGATCCAGTGCGGAGGCTGAGTACAGGGGTGTCGCTAATGTTGTCGCCGAAGCCACATGGATCCGAAATTTGTTGCTTGAGCTCTCTGTTCCGGTTCGCAAAGCCACTATTGTCTATTGCGACAATGTTTCTACCGTCTACTTGTCAGGTAATCCGGTTCAACATCAGCGAACCAAACATGTCGAAATGGATATACACTTTGTTCGGGAGAAGGTTCAGATTGGTCACATTCGGGTTCTGCACATTCCTTCTCCTTACCAGTATGCCGACATCTTCACGAAGGGGTTACCTCGTCCATTGTTCGACTCGTTTCGATCCAGCTTGAACGTTTCGACTGCTCCTCGTTCCAGCTGAGGGGGAATATTAGAGGACGTGATCTTTATATTTTAGGATAATGTTTGTTTCCTTATTTTGTGGCTTGTATGGTTATTTATTTGGGGACTTTTGTAATCTCTTTCATTTAATCAAATCCCAATTACCTTCATCTGGTTCCTAAGTCATTAACCCTAATTCTTATCTATTTATATTCATGTCATGTAATTTTAATCTTGTGCACTTTGAGCTAATAAAGAGAAAACCCTAGTTGCAGCTCGTGGACATAAGTCACATCGACCAAGCCACGTTAAATCTTGTGTCGTTCATTATCGTTCAACTATTTTCTAATCGTTTGTGTGTGTTATCACTTTTGATGGCCATGAACCTAACAACACCTAGAGTTCGTAACAAAATGATTGTGTTCAAGTAAACGAAAAGAAAATGCCAAGAATAGGAAGGCACTTCTAAACAATTTTCTAATATAGTACGTAGTTGATTGTTAAAGAGATTAAGAAAAACTATCAAACAAGCAAATGTTATGACAAATATGCTTACGCAAATGTGACACGTATTGGAAAGT
>JBCNJP010000007.1:122396595-122427100 GCA_039602395.1 Deinandra increscens subsp. villosa
TAAAAACCTACAAAACTCAAATAAAAATAATAAAAAGGACACAAAGACTCAAACTTAACTAAAAACAGCTAAAACCAATGGAAACTGACTCAAATGGACTCAAATTATAAAATAAAAGACTCTTAATTTAGGATGTGTTTGCAACACATCAGTGCGTTGTATGGGGTTAATGTTCCCGAGGAAGATGTCGTTGAGAAGGCCGGGGCGTTTAATTGTGAGAGTGGCAATCTCCCATTCAAGTATCTCGGCTTAATGGTGGGTGCGAATATGAATAGAATAAAGAATTGGAATGAAGTATTCAAGGTTGTTGAGAGGCGGTTGTCGAGATGGAAAGCGATTAATCTTTCTATTGGGGGGCGGCTCACTCTCGCTAAGGCGGTGCTCGAGAGCCTTCCCACTTATTATATGTCTCTTTATAAAGTCCCGGTCAAGGTGATTCAAAAGTTGGAAGCCATTAGGTATCGTTTTTTGTGGGGCGGAAATGATTCGGATAAAAAATGTATTTATTGGGTGGGGAAAGATGATGTGGCCAAACCGGTGGAGGATGGGGGCCTTGGATTGGTTCCTTTTATTGTTTCCAACAAATGCCTTATTGCAAAATGGGGATGGAGATATATGAAGGAAGTTAACTGTTTGTGGCATAAAGTTGTTAAAGGAATTCATTATAAAGTCAGTGGGGGGAGAGAGCTGCCAAGGAAAAATGAAGTGGGTGGAGTTTGGGTTAATATCACTAAAGTTATTGAATGCTTAAAGGAGGATGGCGTGGATGTAGTGAATCTCATCCATGTCACTGATCAAGGTGCGAGTTGGTTAGGCGACAATTCCGGAATGTTCTCGGTGGCCGGCGTTCGTCGTTTGTTGAGGTGGTATAATCGGAATGATGGTATGATTATGCCTTGGAATAAGCTCGTGCCCAATAAGGTTAATATTTTATTTTGGCGGATCTTGAGAGACCGGATTGCGACCAAGGAAGCTCTTGCTAGAAGGAAGGTGGTGGTTAGAGATCCGAGTTGTCAACTTTGCTCGGAGGAAAACGAATCCGTTTATAATCTCATGCTCGGGTGTAAGGTGGCCGCTAGGGTGTGGGATCGCGTGTCTAGTTGGTGTAAGGTCCCCCCCATTTTCGCTTTCAACATCGAAGACTTACTTATTTTGGTGGAGAACTCTCACTTCGATAGAAAGGCGAAAATGATATTCTACGCGGTTATTCTTACTTCGTGTTGGGTGATTTGGAGCCACAGGAATAAGGCGACGTTTGAAGGATCGAAGGCTTGCATTACGGCAATGTTCAAAGAAATAAAGTGGTTAAGTTTTTTGTGGGTTAAAAATAGAGGGAAATGGGTGAGCCTCACGTGGGAGGATTGGGATATGTTTTCGATGTAAGTCTTTTTGTTGCTTTGTTGCTCTTTCTTGGTTTCTTGCCAAGTTGAGCTCGTTTTGGTTGAATGAAATCGCAGTTCAAAAAAAAAAAGAAGTTATGGAATGGAAAGGAAAAAGTTAGAAAAAGTTAGAAAAAGTAATATAACATCGATATGATGAAAGGACAGACTAATAAATATCATGAGTGTAATCTCTAAGGGTGTTTGTAATACCTCTCCCAAGACCCCATGATCCCAAGCCAAATTTGGTGCCACCTCATCTTTTCCCACTCTCATGATCCCAAGCTCCTTTTGGTTGTAATACCTCTCCCACAATCCCATGATCCCAAGCACTTTTTTTTTATATTTTTTTATTCAAGAAAATTAAATAATAACTAAACTAAAATAAAAACTTCATTTAAATAAATAAAAAAAGATTACAATTCATGGAAATTAAATTACAATACTTAAAACTCGTCGGGGTCGCTTTCGTCTTCTTCATCGGAATCCTCCTCGGGGTGGGGCGGTATGACTTCCCAAACACGATCGATGTGCTCGATCAAATCGGATCGTAGACTCTGATGTGTAGAGATAATTGTATAAAAAAGGTAGGGGGAATGGAGGTATTTAAAGGGGTTAAATTAATTAAATTTTGAATTTTTTTTTTTTTTAAATGGAAAAATAGCCGTTGGGGGGTGTGGGACCCACCTCCAACGGTCTTCTCCCTCCTTTCCCAAGCTTTTGAAGCTCGGTAACCCACTCCCGTGGGATGCTCCCGAGTCCCGAGCCCGAGGCGATTTTTTTGGTGTTCCCGAGCCTCCCACGATCCCGAGCTCGGGATGAGGCCCCTCTCCCACACCATTACAATTACCCTAAGCGGCTTGATTTTGCTAATCAAAAAGTTTTAGCGGCGTAACTTTTTGTCCGTTCGTCTTCTTTTTTCCTTATGAAGTTTTAAATTTTTAAATTTATTCTAAACAAATTATAGAATAAAATCAACCTTAAGATGTTAGAAAAACAGTGAAAAATAAGAAAAATCAGTTTTTCATAGAGTTGTGAAAATGATTTTTATCAGCTTAATTTTGACGCACATTATTATATATAACTATAATTAGAATAATTTTTATTTACTGTTTTGTGTTCTATCATGTGATAGTTTCGTATCGTATCAAACCATATCGTGGAACTAATATGGATGAGATATTGATAATTTATTGTTGGATACTGACGAGAGCTTTTGAAAGCGCTATGAACAAAAAATAAAAAAATTGGAAACTTTGCGAAAATATAGGTTAAGTTGTGGTTTGGAAGTCACGAAGGTATTAAATAGATGGAAAGTGAAGTATATGCATGTAGGGACGTGGAATCGTGAGGCATGAATACAGTTTGAAGGTAGACAAACTGACAGAGCGTTAGATACAGTTGTAGAATTGAACGAGTGGTTCATGTAATTAACTCTATCCATATATATTTAAAAATTAACATGCATGATATATGGGTCGAGCATTAAATTAGAAAAAGAACAATAAGATATGGGTTCATTAGTTTAGTTTTCGTGTAACAGGTGATTTATTATGTTACAATTTAATTTAATACTAAACAAGATGCATATCCCTACGCGTTGCGAGGGTAGCTTCTTTTTTTAAAAGTATTTTTTTTTATTGTAACAAGTTTTGAAGTTAGCCTCTTTCATTCATACAATTTCATATAGAAGAAATGTTGACATATTCTAATTCATGAACAAATGTACAGAAAGTTTAATTTTGTTCATTTGAATTATTGTTTCACCATAATGTTCATGTTTTACGTTTGGATCTTACCGTAGATTTAAGGTTCGACCGACTCGTAACACTATGGTCAGACCCAAACACAATATTTCAAGTGTTACGTTAAATTAACTGTTATAGAATCCCAGCAACATAAAAATGAAGAAGAATTTCACAATTAAAAAGTTTATTAATATAGTATGTCATTAGTAGTGATGAACCTTAAAGAAGATATAAAGTAAAAGTAGGCTCAGAATATGACAATCATCATAGCGATAACTGCTCAGACTATATACGCTACTCAAGTAGGGCAACGACTAAATTCGCTTAACAAAGAGGCCGTCAATTTCTCATTGTACGAAAGGAAGTATAGTAACTTTTTTTAAATCGACAACCGGAATAAATGGTCGTTGCCAAAACCACTTGATCGAGTTTAAAATCGTAAAGTAAAAAATCATCATAGCCTAATAAATTGTTGTAAAATTCTGATAGTGTCATATTCTTATTGATTGTAATTGTAGGATGTCAAAATGTCATTGGACAAAAGGTAGTATAGTGTCGCCCCTCACAATGAGCAATTGAATATGTTAATAGATATCAGAACTACAAACATTCTGTATCTATGTGAACACAACATAGAATTCTAGGAAAACAAGAAAAATAACGGCTCAAACCTTAATGGCTTTCATATCATTGCCGAATATACTATCTTTCGGCTCAAACCCTAACGGGTTTCATATCATCGTCGAATCTGGTAGAAACCCTAGATCCATAAGATATCGTGTAAAGTACATCGCTTGGCTCAAACCCTAATGGGTTTCATATCATCGTCGAATCTTGAAAACTTACCGACAGTTCATCAACGACGCAAGGGATTCACCTTCGACACAAACATCGAGACAGTGACAACAACGTAAATAGCCTCCAACAACCTGACCCATCAAAACCGCCGTGAGTGCAGGAGAGGTGAAGAAGAGAGAGACCGACGGTGATGAGTAGTGACAGCGATGACGCCAAGCCTGTCGTCATCGACGAGCAGCCGTCGTCACTTAATTAGGGTTTTGATTTTGTCAAACAGCAGGAGAGGCGGAGAAGAGAGAGACCGACAGCGATGAGCGGCGTCGGCGATGACGCGAAGCCTCTGGCCGCCTTGAGTTAGGGTTTAGATTTTGTGGGGGGCGACGGAGGCGGAGTAAGTAAAATGAGAGAGAGAGGAGCCGGATAAAATAAACCAAATACTACAAAAATGAGAGTAAAAATGAGACAAAAATGAGAGTAAAGATGTGCCAGATTCTTATTGGCTATAATTATAGGATGTCAAAATGTCATTGGACAAAAGATAGTACGGTGTCTTCCCTTACAATGAAAGAATTGAAAATGTTATTATATAAATAAATATATAATAATTTGTTATTTTACTTATATTGAATTGAACAATATTATGAGAACACTAAACCTTAATGGGAAGGTAGAGGCTTGTATCTGGTTCTCTAAAGTCTAAACGAAACTGATCGATAACCAAATCGAAATCAAAAGTGACCGAGACTAGCTTGAAAAAACCTGATTTTTGTTTGAATCGATTTGAAACCAGTTTAATTGTACCGAATCAAACCGCGGTAAATAAAAGTAAAAAAAAAAAAGTAGAATATAAAACAATCACCTCACTGTAAAAATGGGCTCTAACACAAAGCGATTCCACAAAAAAAATAATATTTGACTTCTATTTTAACCAAATCAGAATTCCTTTGGGAAAAATCAAAAAAATGTTCGAACCCATGCTCGGACCGGTTCAATCGAACATTCAATGTATGGCAATGTATGATAACTTCAAGTCTTGAATCTTGATCAAATCCAAAATACAAAATATGATCAAGTCACCAATATTAAGTTATTTTGGTACAGTTATTTTCAATCAAAGCCGAACATATGCATTAAACTAATTTATTTTTTTCATATTTCCACAATACAAAAATATTTAATAATGTTTAAAAAAAAGGGTAAAAAGCACTTTTTATAAAAATGTTAAAAAAACAATTTATGTGAAAACTAGAAATCTTTTAAAAAAAATATGTTTAAAAAAAAACACGTTTGCCATTTTTTAAAAATTGTGATGTTTTTTAAGTAAATAAAGTTTTATATAATAAAAGAAAAACTTTCTGTAATTATTATTTTAATTAGAAATGTCTTTAAAAAGTAATCATATACCGTTTTATTAAAGAAAAAGTAAAAATTTTGACCGGCCGGAGGGTTATCGGACCCCCTTTGGTTCCCGCATTGGCAAATTAGTTTCATTAAAATACCACTTTAAAAAGAAACCTTGACATTGTAGTATATACCAACTTGATCAACCTACCAACTTGATCAGCGGGAAGGTCAGACAGGGGCGGACCTGGTTCAGGTCCAGGGGTAGCCCGTGCTACCCCTTAATCTCGTATGCGAAGTGGAAAAAATTTTGAATTTTTGAGTTTTTATAATAAGTGCTACCCCTTAAAAGACAATATATATTATATGAAGAAGAAACATACTAAAGCTGTGTTCTAGTGTAATGGTAGAAGTTTTTTGTTTCTTGTAAGAGGTCGCCGGTTCAAGGGTCTCCAGCTGCTTGTGTCCTTAATTTTTTTCCAGCCAATTTATTATCCCATTTAACACACACATATTTATGTTTAATATCTCCTTCCAGTTACCATTTCATTTCTTTTTCTTTAATGCAGCGACAGATTTATGTTTAATATCTCTTACAGTTACCTTTTCATTTCTTTTTTCTTAATGCATGTGTCATACACATCTTTTGCTTAATTAATCAAATGATTTAACACTCAATTTATTATCCGATCTTTTTATAATATTTTTAGTTTCTTTTGTGGTTGCCAAATTAACTTCTTATGAAGTTCAAGGTTCTTAAAATAAATTGGTTGTTTTTTTCTTTGTTATAGATTTTGTTTCAAACCGAGCCGAAAACCGATCTGAGCTTCGATTCGACATAATTATTTTTAAAATCGAGTTGTGACAAATACGATATACTTTAACTTTTATTTTAAAAAGCGTTTATGTATCTTATATTGATTTTTGAATATATCATCTATTTTATCTATAGTTACTTCTACTTAATGTGTTTTTTACATACCGGAAACCTGCCATGACATGCTTATTTTTATTTACGTTTTAATTTCACTCATAAATCCATTAAACTTGTAGGTTTGAAAAACTCCTTGGGGACGTTACCGCCCCTTGGACCTCGCTCTCTCGATGACGCTGCCTCCGAAACCTTGACAAAAAAAAATTATGCTACCCCTTAAAAAAATTTCTAGTTCCGCCTCTGGAAGGTCATCGAACCCGCTTGTGGTTCCCCCCTGATAAATTATTTTCCTTAAGATAAGAGTCTACTTTTAACGACTTATATTACGCATCTTTTTTCATCAATAGAGATTTTAACTCACACCATATAAAAAAACTAAGGCCCTGTTTGGTTCAGCTTATTTTTGGCTTAATCTGACCGAATAAGACATTTTTGTCATATGGTGTTGTTTGGTTCGAATGTCTGAATAGATATTGTCTGACCGAAAAAGACATTTTTGTCTGTTTCATCATGCCCCAGATTTATTGCTGTATGAAAAATGCAATATCGTCTTTACCATACAGCCTCTTATTCATTTGTTGCTGAACGAAAAAGACGAACCAAACAGCCCTAAACCTTATCTAATACCATATTAACATTAGGCCATAGGTCATTTGATAAATATGGTCATACGAGTCCAATTAGGTTTATTAAGTGTTGCAAAAATTAGTCTAGACGACACCTAGACGCTAATCGGAAGTTCACTGTCTAATTTTCGTCTAGGCGGTTCATTAATTGGTAAGCAGTCAAAGTTAGGTCTAGACGTTCAAAGTTGGTCTACGCGGTGGGTTAGGTGATGTGTCCGGGTGAACAAAATTGGGATTAATCAGGTCTAGGCGTTCAAAGTCGGGTCTAGACGAACAAAAGTCAGTCAAAGTCGGTTCTTTGAAGTATTCGGTCTACTTTTTTGGATGTTTAAGTAATTGTTTGTTATATTAGAGGTTTTTTTAATTTCTTTTAATTTATATATATATATATATATATATATATATATATATATATATATATATATATATAAAGTATTAATATGAATTTCAAAATATTATTGTCATATAAATGTGTGTTATTGTGTGTGTATATATATATATATCTATAAATTTACAAAAAGTATATATAAAAATTACAAAACGATTAATCCGTACGCAGTATTCGACCGCCCGTCTAGTGTCGGGCTCGGGCATGTGTAGTGTGTATATATATTTAAAAAATACATATAGAAATTACAAAACGAGAATGTCTAGAAGTACCCAGCCATCCAAACAACGATTTTTAAAAGATTAGATTCTGTTTTTTTAGTCGGCTAAAGTATACGAGGCCTATTAAATAGCGGTATATAGAGAGAGCCCTCTTCTGCAAGTTTAAAGAGAAAATAGAGGTTTGAGTTTTCTTTCTGGTTTAACCCTCCATCGACGCACACATACAAAGATGCCATTGACGCTATTAGAGCAGACTCGGGCGGCTCACGAAGACATTGAGCGTTTCGAGAGATCAATTGTGAACGATCTGCACAATCAACCGCCTTCCTACAAGGACCGCCTCTATCAGACTCATCGTGTGCGCCAACTCATCCACCAAATCACCTCCACTACTCACAAACTTGTAAGATTTCTTCTTCCTTTTCCTTTTACGAGTTTTGCTATTGTAACTGGAGACGTTTTTGTTTTCTGATATTAAACAGATTTACTGTTTTCTAAGTTGATCAATTGTGATTTGATTTTTTATTGTTTTGATTTAGGTTGAAATATATGAAGACAAAGGTAATGCGTGAGATTAAACAGATTTACTATTTTCTGGTTTGGTTTGATCAGTTATGGATTTGATATGTTATTGTTTTGATTCAGGTTGAGATATATGAAGACAGAGATAATGCTGGGAAGGATGAAATCACAGCATTTGATGGAGAAACTGCAATAGGGGCTACCGTTTTTAGTGCATTTTATGACCAGTTGAAAGAGGTAAGTTTTTCCCTTATGGAATAGTTTGGTCCTTTTAAATGTTTATCACCGCATAACCTTAACACAAATAATTTTATACAGATTCGGGAGTATTATAAACGGCATCCATCAGCACTAGTTGTTGACATTACTACTGATCATAAATACATGGAATTGCTGGAAGAAGATCCATACATTGAGTTCAGTCAAGAGGTTAGTCATTCTATATGTTAATCACTTCATCTCTCTTTACTTGCTTGCATATTATTGTTTAATTGTTTGTCCTTTAGTTGAATTTTGCTATATTAGTTTCTACATTATGATCAAAATTGCTTGATACATGTTCCTGATAATATATTGAAGCATTCATGATTAATAGTTCAATATATATTATTGGACAATGTATCTTACTATGTTTATTTTTAGTTAAGTTTGAGTGATCATTTTTTCATCTCTAAACAATTATTCGTTTCTCACAGGAAGCATATGGGCGCTATCTAGATATGCATGAATTGTACAATGATTACATCAAGTCTGAGTTTGGCAAGCAAATTGATTACAGTGATTACCTAGAAGTTTTTTCACAATCACAACACATACCCCAGAAACTGAGAAGGTACTAATTAATTCTGATTCTTTTCCCATTTGCATTTGTATATATTATCTTTATATGTTCTTGCTATATACCTTTTTTACCTGTGTTTTTTATGATGACTTTTTTAAGATTGGATGCTTCAGTTATAAACTTATCAGTGTTCTTTAAATGTTTAGGCCTGACTTTATTTTGTTTTTTCAGGCAGTACAGGGAGTATTTGAGCAAAATGGTAACATATTTAGTCTCTTTTCTTGAGCGCACAGAGCCCCTGCAAGATCTTGATAGATTATTCTCAAAGGTACTTACTTTTCATCTCTTTTATACGAGTAATCACCTTTCTAATTATTTGTCTGTATCCGTGTTTTTAAGCTTGTATAGCAAGCACATATTAAGTTTTTGTTTGCAACCAAATAAAAAAACTTAGTGTTAGAAACAAATCTTCCTTTGTCTAAGTAAATCTAATGATTTCTGTAGGTTCTAAATCAGCACTCATGTCTATATCCTAAAAAGTAAATTACCTTAAACATGCTGAAACCCTTTAAAAGAATGTATTTAACGAGCTGTATGTGGTTCGTTGATTTGGAAACAGGTGACAGCAGAGTTTGAAGAGCAATGGGC
Organism: Deinandra increscens subsp. villosa; assembly: GCA_039602395.1. NCBI lineage: Eukaryota > Viridiplantae > Streptophyta > Magnoliopsida > Asterales > Asteraceae > Deinandra > Deinandra increscens. The sequence continues at coordinate 122,405,982 of JBCNJP010000007.1, forward strand.
TGACGGCAAAGTAGATGGATGGAAGGGCGAGGCTCAAGAAGACAGATATGCGTATGAACAAAATACGTCAATTGATTTAGATTACTATAATACAACTAATGAACTGGTTAGTCTTGGTCCTGTTGTTGCTCAACATCAAAATGATGATTCAAAACAGATTGCTCTCATGAAGGTCAAGATAGACAAGCTTTGTGAGATCTTGTCAGAGGTAAATTTGTCAAAAAGAAATTATATTTCTTTATTTCCTTGAATCCTTTATGAATGATTAAAGTGACATCTTTTTTGTGCAGAAAATAATACGAACAAAAGAAAATGTTGTGAGGAAACAGGGTCAGTTACACGAGGAAATGGAAGTTGAAGGGGAGGATGTAAGTTTGGTTTTCATGTGATAATGATATAAAATACAATACAATACAAAGTACTTATTATTTTTTTAATTTTCAGGAGGAACTACCTGACATTGAGAGTGATGATGAAGACCAACAAATATATAATCCCTTGAAGTTGCCAATGGGTTGGGATGGAAAACCTATACCATTCTGGCTCTATAATCTTCATGGCCTTAATAAGGTAATGTATGAAGTAATGTATATTCATTTATGGTAAAAAAAATATTTGTACTATAACTAATCCTCATGGGAATAATGATCTTTTAGGAGTTCATGTGTGAGATATGTGGAGACTTTAGTTATCGGGGACGAAGAGCTTATGAGCATCATTTCAAGGAATCTCGACATCAGTTTGGTATGCGTCGCCTTGGTATTCCAAATACCAAAAGCTTCTATGAAATTGCATCAATTGAGGTATTAATGCCTTATTCTATAATTAACCTTCTAATAATTTTCATTTTGATTTTCATTTACATATATTAGTTATGACTGATATAATCCTGTAAACTACTCGTAGGAAGCTCAGCGACTATGGGAGATGATAAAAGCGAAGCAAGAGGCGAAGAAGTGGCGTCCGGATTTGGAGGAAGAATTTGAAGACCAAGATGGTAATGTTTACAATAAAAAGACATACGATGATCTTCAACGCCAAGGCTTGATATAGTAGATGATGTTGCGCGTTTACGCCAAGTTTTATTGTTTGATAGTCATTTACTTGATGAGTGGTTGCATTCGGGTATTGGTTTAACCTATCAACACGTTAAACAGAATGCCATCATTTTGTTGAAAATATGTAGGTTACAATTGATCATTTCAATGTTTGAAAGTTGATCTTATTATTTCTGCTTGAAAATGCATTAAAATGACCCCCAATTCCCCAAACATGCATAATATACTAACCGTACAAATGCCTACTACTAACACCTCAATCATAACAACATACATAATAGTTGAACATCTACTACTTCACCCTACAATCCCTAAAACTCCCCTTCAGCTCCTTCCAAACAATAGTCACATAACGTGAAATAGATCAATGGAATGTAAGTAGTTAAACCAATCATCCCAACCTATATGATTGAGGTTACCACGATTGATCAACTAAAGGAACGATAACGTATGGATATATCCTAACACCTTGTCAACCCTAGATCTCCTTAGGTTGAAAACCAATGTTTTAAAAACCGGTTCAACCGCGAACCGGTGATCATACCGGTTTTTTAATCCCCGGTTTTTTGGACATAACCGGACCGTTTTGAACCGGGCGGTTTTCCGGTTTTTTCCGGTTCAACCGGTTTTCTAACAATGTTAAAAAATTAAACTAATTTAACTTTATTGTTATTTTTTATTATTTTTTAAACTTTAAAACTGATATATTCTTATGAAATACCTATTTGGTATTATTTTTTAGTGGATTATCATTGTACTTTAATTATTTTCGTTGTGGTGTACAAATATATTAACATTTTTATAAAAATATATATATAAATCTTCTAACCGGTTCAACCGGCCGGTCGAACCGGTCTCGAAAAGTTTTCTCGGTTCAATTAAATAAACTCGGTTTCTAAAACATTAGGTTGAAAACACGAATATTTCTCGCTTTTCAGATACACTAAATAGCCGAGTGGAAAATCCCGTGAACAACAGTTTTCTAATCCTTAGACATGGGCCACTCATAAATTTATATATCTAGACCATCTGGTTTGTAACTAAAAAAGAGAAATAGAATACACAGAGGCCCACTCTCAACGAAAACTTGAGATTCGGGTCCATGTACTAATGTGTAGCCCAATTCACATTTGTGGCTTATGTACGTACCCGAATAGAAAACCCGAAACTTGGATCACCGCATCTTGCAACCGGATCTGAGATGCTGAGAGCGTTGAGAATCTACGGGGAAGTCCTCCGGTTGGTCAGGCGTCTTCCCGCTGACTCCAGGCCTTACTACGCCAAATACGCCCGAGAAAACTTCGTCAACTACAGAGAGCTCGATGACAACGATCCCGCTGCTCTCGACGAGCTCTTCCTCCGCGCTTACAATCACTCTCTTTGGGTTCTTAAAAAGGTCGGTCTGTTTTCATTCGTTTCCCTTTTCATCTTGTTATTTAAGTCACTGTTTACAAACGAGAAACTGTTTCAGTATTCGGTCGATCAAGAGGCGGCGAGCAAGCTGAGGGAGATATGTGGTGGGGTTTGAACTTTCAACTGTTTTTTCATGTCGGCCAACTGTTTGATGAAATGCCGCAGAGAGAAGACGACTTACTTCTGAACACTTGTTACATGTTCCTGTTTAAGTTTTGTTATTTCGTTTGAATCGGCTACGTGACAAATACAATTGCATTTGGATGATTTTTTTTATAAAATAATAATTTGGTGGTCGTCTCGAAATGAATATTTCTGATGGTAAACTGTTTCAGTCAAAAAATTGTGAGTTCTAATCATCAAGGTTCAGTTTATGGCAATTTTATCCTAAAAATATTAGGTGTTGCTGTTAAAAAAATAAAAAAATTGGTGTCCTAAAAGTTTGGACTAGGAAATATTTGTTTGAACCATAGCTTTTGCCTTTTGGATTCATGTCACCAGTAAACCAGAACCACTTATGCCTTGAGATTGAATAACAAAAGAAGTTCTCCTCGTTTTCTCGTTAAGCTTTGCCACAAACCCTCGGGGTTAATAGATGGAGACGATCACAGGGACTATCTTTTTGTCGCTCCCGTGAAATAGATGGGGAGTTCTGGTCCAGTGAAATATTGATCTCACCCACTATGTATTTCACTCAGTGGATTAATATTGTTGGCGAAAATGATTCAATCTGAAGTGCCCAGACACCTCTTCGGTTGCTTCGTAGGCAATGATGGATATCCGATGAGATGACAGGAAGACGGTCAGACAGCTCTTAGTTTAGGCTAGTATCGGGTATGTTGTCATTTTCCCTACATTTTTGTTGCCTAATCGTTGATCGAGATTTGTGTCCCTGTCGATTTCAGGTCTATTTGCATGTATCCAGTTCATCTTCCGGTAGATGTTGTCGTTGTCAGGTTTGGTTTAGTTTACTAAATACCATGATTGAATTTCATTTCGTTGCATGCAAATTTTCAGTTTCTTTCATACTGTATTTAGAACACTTTTTTAGTTTGTACTAGATTCGGCAATCCGCGCGTCACCACGTGGATAACGGGATACATAAAGCAATTGCATTGGTAATTGAAAATAAATATAAAAAAAAGTGCAACGTTCCAAACGCTTAAAGTATTGAGCCTACGGCCTATTAGCTATGTCATATGACTGATTTATTATACCACCAACTCTAGTGCTTTACTAGTTGACTTTGGAAATCAAAAAATAAAAAAAAAATTATTACACGACTGTACGAGTTAGACCACCAACTCAACATCAACTCCTTTCATTAACTTAACCCATTAAAACCAAAGAAATGCCGAGCATGAACGCACAGAGACACATTCCTCGTTAAAATAAAGAATCAGTTTCAATTAAATGATAGATCCAATTACACTCATCCTAAATTATAATAATGTTTTATCATTTTTCTAAAGTAAATCCAATTACAATTTACACTATAGCTGCCTAATGGCACTAAACTCGCTAACAAATCTAATTTTTCAAAACAATAATTTAGCTAAATTACTCATCTTAGATCAGTTTGTTTTGATTGTGATTAGTTATAGGATAGTACAATATACTTTTTGAAACAAGACTCAAATAACACATTAGGTCGTGACTCCTCTTTGGTTGGGACTTAAGAGGAGTCACGACCTAGGCTTGAGGCGACTCACGACCTAGGCTGGAGAATAAAATTACAAAGGTCTTGCTTAGATCATGAAAGAGAGCCGCAGCTCAGGGTGTGTCACGTTTGGGTCAAGGTACCCTCCCGGAGCATCTTTGAAGCCCAAAGAGAATGATAACTCAAGAGATGAAACGGCCAAAAGGAGCTAGGGGCTGGGCGTGGAAAGGACTTTGCATCTCGGATGCGTCACGGCTAAAGAACCCCAAAGGGGGCTGTAGCTCAGGGTATGTCACGACTAGGTTATGTGGATCGTCCAAGGTGAATTCAAAGTGCCACGACTCAAGCCAGTTAATGTATTTGATAAAAACTTCTACGATATCTACATGTTTTCTGTCAGCGGGTCATGTGTTCTGTTTGAAGATGGTGGACCATATAATGTTGTTGCACTTGCCCATTACTTCTTTTGTGTACGGAATTCCGATATCTTTGGTGAATCTTCTGTGCATCTTTGGTGGAGATTCCGGAGATTCGTTAGTCACTATGTAGTCCACGGCGGCGGAGAATGATAGAGAGGAAGTTAGTAGGGTATACAAGAAAAAGGAATGGAGAGCCATGGATCTGGCTCAAAGTACCTGAAGAACTATGTGATCAATCACGTCTACATATTTATACACACACTATGAAATCTAATCTTGTTGGATGGTTGAAACTTGAAAAGTCGGTTTAAACTAATTCCGTTTGAATTCATTATGGTGGTGTTAGAATCTTCTCGTTAAATGATTGTTGTGTATATAAAAGCTAAAGCTAAATCCTGAACTTTAAAGCTAAACCCTAAATCTGAACTCTAAAACTAAACCATAAATTGAACTAACATCTAAAGCTAAACATTAAAACTAACATTAAACATTTAAAGACAAATTATAGCTAATCCCTAAAGCATAAACCTCAAAATTCAACCCTAAATTTAAAGCTAAACCTTAAAAGTTAAAATTTAAATCGTAAAATCTAAAACATTAAAATCCTAAAAGCTATAAACCCGAAAAACTAAACTCAATAATGATTTAATGAGACGGTTTCGACGCCTCTAAAATAAGTACGATTGGATCGGAGTTCATTTATATGGTTTTCTGTATGTTTCTTTTAATTTACCTTGGAAGGATAACCCTTTATTTTAATTATGTAAGTTCTGTTTCATTCTTTCTAGGATCTGCCAAATATATCAATAGATTTTACTAAATACGGCAAGAAGTTACATTTGTTATGTTTCTACACATAGATTGAAAATATTTTATTTCATATCAATGTGAATCTAAGAGAGAACATTATTGTAAACATTAGGTCGTATAAGTGTATAACACTCGGCTACCTACTATCACTTCATTTTGTTAGGAATTTTTTATTTTTTTTTAAGTCATTCCCCATGTGAAACAATTAATCTTTAGTAGAACCCAATTGTGAATGTAATGTGTTCTTGATAATTAGGTGCTCCATTTTGAATTGGTCTTGAGGCTTGTACCGAGAATACATCTGAAATGTCGTTCAACCAAGCCCATTTATTTAGATGTCGGCAATTTTAGTAAAACCAAACCATTTTATAAGTTAGGAGGTGCTGATCGAATACATGCTAGGATTTTAGTGTAATTGGATTTGCATACGAGCAAAGTGGAAGTATATACATTCTATAAGTTAGGAGGTGCTGATAGAATACATGCTCCTACAAGACTGTGCCTACTTTTGTTACTTAGAATCTTGACTCAGGGTTTTTTGGGAGCGTAACCACTTGTAGCAGGTTCCTAGGGGCAACCGACCCTAGTGGGGTCCAAGGGGCTTGAAAGGAAGTTACTTGAATAAAGCTTCGGAAAATCTCCTTGTTAGATAGGTAGTTACTTGAATTAAGTTTTAAAAGAAACTTAGAATTTTGGAAGTAACTTTTTTCATCAGAAGTAATTTGGTTTCAGAAGCAACTTTGAACTTTCGAAGTAAACTTACTATTAGAAAAGTAAGCTTAGCTTAATCTTTGAAAGCAATTTGCTCCTTAGAAGCGATTTTGTTTCTTTGAAAGTGAGTTTATACTTTAGAAGTAACTTGGTCACTATCGAGGGGTTAATTCTCATTGTTAAGTAACTATCAAAATAACTATTGTATATAGATTTCCCTAAATAAGGCAATAAATTACCTAGATTTGTTATGTTTTCGCATATACCAACACATCTAGGATATATTATCAAACCCATGCATGTGACACCCTGTTTGAATGTGAGAGCATGATTTCGAGATTTTTCATTAATTCGCAAAAGAATACAAGTTTAGATCATATACATCTCAACTCAGCTCAACTAACAGCTAACTAACTATTAACCTTGGTTAACTTAACTAAACTATGGTCAAGTTTAAATAACTAACTAAACTACCAAAAATAACAAACAAAAACGAACGGGTATAAACAACCCATTTCTCTTGTACGCGGAGCTTCTCTTGACCCGAATCAGTATCTTTAATTATTGGCACGCGGATCTTCTCGGGTTATGTCATAACCCGGTTCCTTCATTTCTTTCAGCAACCCGGGTTAGACACCAGTTCGAAACATATAAACTCCAACACCCCCCCCCCTCAAGTTGGAGGAGAGTGTCACACCCCAACCGACGGCGGAATATGTCGGGGCGCAATGATTGTCCAGATGCACATGACAACTAAATTGAGTTGTAATACTTAAACATGCCCTTTTTCATTAATCAACTAAAGATGTTTGTACAATAAAGTTAAACATACAAAATACATATTAACTGATTTAAAGTCTTTAATCTAGGTCCAGCAATCCTAGCGTGATCACAACATAGCTCATGTATCGGTTCCTGCAACATGTATAAAATCAAGTGTCAACTACAAAAGTAGTTGGTGAGCAATCCTGGTTTAAGTATATATATAATCTTTACTGAAAAACATGCGAAGTGTCATATGTCAGAATAATGGGAAACATAACATATCAGTATAATTGGCAAATAGAAAACCTATTGAAAACCTGTTGAAATCCCTTGAAATCCACCTATTGACAATTCCTACCACACATTATATAACACATAATTCATTCACAGAGCACATACGCATTTGCAATTGAGAACCATTAGAAAGCTTTTCGATATAAGATACATGTTACACCCCGAAGTGAAAAATGAGAAAAGAGGCAGAGATTACTCACAATTCAGATTACCAGTTAAAGGAATCACCCTACTAATGATAATAAGAATTGAATATTGCATCACATACCAGTATTTAAAAAGGGGGTTTAGAATTACTCACCTGATAAGGAGATAGGATACGAGAGATAGAATCAATTTGAGAGATAACAACACCTGTGGATTATCCTAATGAAATGAACATGCTAAATGAATATAGGAACGTATGATGACTATGAATATGAGTAATTTAAGGAGTTAAGGTTTTGTGTGATAAAAAGACCATTTTACCCTTATTGGTAAATTAGGGTTTTGGTAATTTATTTAATAATTAATTCATTTATCACTTTTGAACTCATATATACTTATTATATATATAAATATGTTCTAAGACCAAAAATCAAGTTTCAATACCTCTCGGTTTGTTTAATATTTAATAATCATATTCAAAACCCTGATTTTGTAATATTTATCAAATAAATAGTAAAATCATTTATAAAATTAAATAAAATTAGGGCTTTTACTTAAAATATTATTTTATAATATACCTTTAAAAGATTAGCCCTAAACTTAACCCGTTTGTTAAATTTTGGCAAAACAATGTCTAGAAAACCCTAATTTTAATGTATTTATTAAATAAATATCAAAACAATTTATAAAATTGTAAAAACTTAGGGTTTTATTCATTATAGTATATTATAATATTCCTCAAAATAGTAAATCCAAATTCAATACCGTTTGCTTAATTTGGGCAGAATAACGACGTGAAAACCCTAATTTTGACCGATTTTTAGATAAAATACCAAACCTTTCCAAAACTTGAAATTAACTTAGGGCTTTCTTAAAACACATTATTTTAGGATTACCTACAAAAATTCAGACCGTAATTCCCACCCGATTGCCCAGAATTAAGAAAACAAGTTAAGAACCCTAATTTTATACATAGTTTTAGAAATCGATTATAACAACAAGATTAACAGAAATTGATAGAGGGCTTTTATAAAGCATACCAAATAACGTGGGACTGCAGAAGATTAGCCTCGAAGAACTTCTGGATCGAACGTAATTGAAGGAGGAAGATTCGGACGGGTTTTAGGGTTTTTAAGAGATGTTCTTGTGAATTTGCGAGTTTTAGATGATGATTTGAGGTCCCTTTTATAGTTACAGGTGCGTCCTAATGTTCTTACACGATATATGGTGACTAATTCGTCAAAATCGACACCTGGAATGGTGAAACTTAGGCTCCAAGACGAAAACGTGGCTAAAAAACGGACCAACACAATTTCTGCGACCTGTAGCTGCGTCGCGTATCGCGCCAAACTGCATATATCCCCTCGCGATACGCGAGGGGGGGGGGGGTAGGCGGATTTTTGTTTTGTTTATTTTTTTTTCTTTTTAACCGTTCGCTACTCGTTTCGACTCGATAACCTCTAAAATTTTACGAGCAACTTATATTAACCTTATAAAACACTAGGGAACATTAAAATATGATTTTTGAAATTTACGTGACTCCCGGTTATTAACGGATTTGCATGAAAAACGATAAATTCATTTATTTGCGTTTTAATTAACAAAATCGATCCAAAATTCAACCAATTGGTTTTTAATGTTATAGAATGATTGTAGGATATTTTAAAGTATATATTTTGAAATAAAAACCCCGAGATTCCCGGTAAACGATAAATCGAATACCGAAATCGCGTAAAAGTACAAAATTGCTTTATTTTTGTTTTAATCAAATTGTTTAACCTAAAACTTTCCAAATTTATTACTTTGCTTTCAAAAATGATTATCGAGTATCCCGAACATAATTTAATTGTATATTTTGGACAAATTCTTCCGGTAATTGTTAAATCAAAATTTCGATTTGCGTGATAAGTTCAAATTCGGGTCGGGTTTTGTAATTGGGTCGGACACAGGTGTTACAGAGAGAGCCCCAACTTGGAAATTAAAGAATGGTGATGTGGGCCAGCCAAACTCTTCGTGAAAACATCGGCCAGTTGAGAACCAGTGGGAGTATGAATCAGCTGTATCAAACCTTCTTGAACCTTCTCTCTTACAAAATGGCAATCCAAATCTATATGTTTGGTACGTTCATGAAAAACGGGATTTTTAGCAATGTGAATAGCAGCCTGGCTATCACATTTCAATGGTACAGGAGTAATATCAGGGACTTGAAACTCAGATAACAACGTGATAACCAAGCTAATTCTTCAGTAATTCGCCGCATAGACCGATATTCAGCTTCAGTCGAGCTTAAAGAAACAGTAGGTTGTTTCTTGGATTTCCAGGATAAAGGACAACCGCCAAAACTGATGAAGTATCCACTAACCGATTTTCTGGAGTTAGGACATGCAGCCCAGTCGGCATCACAATAAGTCTGCAAAGAAAAATCGGATGAATTGTTGAAAAATAGGCCTTGATCAGAAGAACCTTTGACATATCTCAAGGTGTGTAAGGCAGCATCCCAGTGAGAAGAACAAGGAGCCTGCATAAATTGACTGAGAAATTGGACTGAGAATCCCAAGTCAGGCCTTGTGTGAGTTAAGTAATTCAACTTGCCCACAAGTCTTCTATAAACTAGAGGATCAGGCAATAAATCACCTGCTGTGACATGTAATTGAAGACCCATAGGAAGTGGACAAGTAGTAGCAGATAAATCTTGAACCTTGAACTCGGTAATAAGATATTTGGAAAATTTATTTTGAGTCATGATCAGACCATTAGGAGTTTGTAAGACCTCTATGCCCAAAAAATAATTCAAAAATCCCAAGTCTTTGATTTTGAATTGATCATGAAGAAAGGTTTTAAGAGCATTCATTTCAGATGGATCATTCCCAGTTAATAAAATGTCATCCACATAAATGGCTAAGTAAACAATGGAAGAACCCATGGACTTGGAGAACAAAGAATAATCATTGGGAGACCTGACATAACCCTTTGATTTTAAGGCAGTGGACAATTTAGCATACCATTGCCTTGAAGCTTGTTTTAACCCATAAAGGGATTTATTAAGCTTGAGAACCTGAGAGGAATTAGAAATAGGCAACCCAGGAGGAGGACACATGTAGATTTCCTCATCTAAATCCCCATGAAGAAAAGCATTATTAACATCTAATTGATGTAAATGCCAATGCTGTTTAACTGCAACAGCAACCAATGCCCTGATAGTAGTCATTTTAATAACTGGTGAAAAAGTTTCATTGTAATCAATCTCTTCTTTTTGTGTATCACCCCTAACCACTAGTCTGGCCTTGCACCTTTCAACAGTCCCATCAGCATGGTATTTAACTTTATAGACCCATTTACACTTGATGGGCTTTTTACTAGCAGGAAGATCCACAAGAGTCCAGGTATTGGTAGTGGTTAAAGCTTCAAATTCTTTCAACATAGCTTCTTGCCAAGCAGGAATAGTGGCAGCTTCCTTATAGGAAGTGTAACCTTTCGGTTTTTCAAATATTTGTACCCGACCCGAATTCAAATCATGATTGATAATCAATAAATAATCGTATTTCATTTCATCTCATTTATCATATAATTATGTTTGGATATGTCATCGTTGTGTTAATCGTAAATCGTTTCGATATTTCAATTACATTGCATTTTGAATTTCAATTTCAATCGTTTTCGTTACTTTAACTAAACCAAGAGAATTCGAGCAATCCAAACACGTGTTAAGCTTGTGGGTAATACTAGTCACGCACACAAGTGGACACGAGTGAAGTTTCGCGAAAATTTGAGGTTTAAAACGTAAATAACAACGTTTCAGTTTTTGCGCGAGTTCGGTACGAACCGGACAACCCGCGAAACTCGAAAACCATATTTTTATGGTTCATCATGTTCTTATATATGTTTTATGATTGTGGTTAAAATTTGGAGTGGTTTCGACGTGTAACGAAGTCAAACGAAGCAAAACAAAACAAAAGAAAAAGGGAAAAGAGAAAAGAGAAAAGAAAGAAAAAAAAAAAAAGTGTTGCTGGGCTGTGGGATCGAACCTGCGACCTATACATGTATGCTCAATGCGTTAGCCACTGGGCCAACTAAGCCTTAGTGATAGCAGTTTGGTTCCAGCAATATATATACAGTCCCAAACGTGAGCTGTATATTTACAGCCACGTATTTGCTCGTTTTTTTGGCATAAAAACCCATCCAAAACTCGATTTTAATCCTAGTTAACTACCAATAACTGATCCTTATCACCTATAATCGTATAATTATCCTCTGGAACTCTCAAACATGTTTTAGATTGAATCAAACACCTCAATTTATTATTTTTTTTAAACTTTCAAAGTTAGATAATCCTTATCTCCATCAATTCGATCTAATCACGAATCCTCCACTATAAATACATGCATACCTCTCTTCTGGGATCCACACTCGACCATTCTCTGCTCTCAATTCAGTCCCAGAAGCTCCCGATCTCGTTTTCAAAAGTCAACGGGTCAGACTTTGACCATCCGATTTCTCCATTGTTCTTCGACTTTCTGAGGTAAGTTTCTTCACGAAAGTTGTTCCTTTTGTTGTTTCCTTCAAGAACCTACCCTCTTTTTTTTGTTAATTATGCCTAAATCAAAAAGTCAAACTTGTGTTCTTGATATTTAATTGGGGAATTCTTAATAAACCAAATTAATCAATGTTCTACTGATCTCCACTCATTCTAAATAACTTATTATTGATATAATGATGTTCCTAATGCATAAAACCCAGATTTTGATCATAAAAATCAAGGCTTTAACAATTGACCCGTTTAAACAAGACTTTTCTTTTGTAAATTTTTATCCGGAAAATTTGGTAATGATTTGATCATAGTTTTCTGATCCGGATAATCCATAATCATGTTAGAATAGGTTCGAAATCATAAACTTGGTTAAATATGCAGTTTTGTAAACTTTAGGGTTGTTTTTGTAATTATGGAAACTATAGGGTAGATTTTGTCATTTAGGCAAAGTTGTGATATTTTCAATTCTAACCCTGTGATTTTTAAAACTAATAAACTAAGAACCTAAGTTTATTTTATTTCATAGTTAACACGTAAAATTTTAGAATCGATCTTCTACAAATTAACAATCTAACGTAATAAACAAAATTCCCCAATTATATATAAATGTAACCTATATCTTTTCGATTTCGATTCCTCTATTCATTTAGCCTATTCAATCAACTAGGGTGACCTCGGGATTCGCGATTCTATTTCCTTCGGTGTTATTTTCTCAACGCTCGCTCTACTAATCCGTGAGTATTCATAGCCCCTTTTTTTTATCTTTTATTATTTGGGGTGCAACATGTATTTATATTCAAATCATTAAACGTATTATTCTTTAAACATTTATGCGATCTCATGTGCTCAATGTGTGAATTCTATGTGTGTGAAACTTGTGTGGATGGATTGTTGGTATTCGTTAGTCATTAATCATTAATCATTAATCGCATGTGTTCCATTAACGACCCCGAGCCTATGGTAACAATAATAGCTATTGGTTGACGACCCACCCATGATGTCGGAAATGAACTAATTTTCGATGGGTGATTGCTCCCTATATCGTCAGAGGATTGGTTACACATCACTCATATTACACGTTGAACATTGCATATGAACATATCACTTGACACGTAATCGCATGTTTTAATCTTATATCTATATAAACCTATGTTTGCTCACCAACTACTTTGTAGTTGACCTTTTACTTTATACATGTTGCAGGAAATCATACTTGAGCTTTTTGGTTGATCACGATAGGGTGCTGGACTTAGATAATGGCCTTAATCAGTTACTTGATATTTTGTTTGTTTTGGATTGTTTAGTTTCGTTGGTTTGTTTAGTTTTTGTAAGACATTTCCTATTATTCAATAAAAGGCATATCTAAGTATTTGAACTTTAAATTAGTGTCATTGAGCATCTGGACAATCATCATGCCCCGACATATTCCGCCATCGGTTGGGGTGTGACAGATTGGTATCAGAGCCTTGGCTATAGGGATCTAGGTTATTAGAACTGGATGACCTAGACTATACCTTAGGTGTCCCACACGATTCACTCGTGTTAGTATGCCTAGTTTTATTTCATGTCCTTAGATGCTACTTAGGGTTGCCTTCTTCAATCTCATTTTCTCCTTAACACTTGACACACACAAACACAAACTCTTAAGGCTTCCTAGCCTTTCCTTAGTAATGGTGCCTTACGTGCCATTTTAGGATCTTGACTTTTGATTTTAAATTCTCGTCAAGGTTAGGTTCTTAGTAATATGGCATGTAGTAACTGGAAGGGTGAAAACACCGGTAGCTGGGGTCTCTGTCATAGGTAAGTGTTGCGTATAAATTCGAATCTACCGTCGGACCTGGACCTTACCTGGGACGCCCTGGTGAGAGTGTTGTAACCTATTAGGCCAAAGCATGCCATAACTAATATTGCTAAGAACCATACTAACCATGATTAGTCACGGTCGTAGTCTCCCAATCGGGAGATGAGGGCCACTCCTTTATGTTTTCATCAAGTCAACATGATTTCCTGTTTTACAAGAGTTTCAAATTTCATGTTTTCAATAATTTACATGATTCTATTATTTATCGATTTTAAATTCTTACGACTCTCGATATACAATGTTTGTTGGTTTTGCAATCTCACAATTCTCGAACTTGCATAACTCTTTCGTATTCTCAGTTGATTATCAATCCTTTTACATCCTTCAACTCCTTAATTTTTTTTCTCTCTCTCTATCTCTCCAGAATGGCTCGTCACAACAACCGTGGAATGGCTCGTCAAATCGCTCGTCAAATGGCGGCTGTCATCCCTAATATGATGGTCCAAATTCAACAGAACCTCAACGCTAACCCCGTCAATAACGGTGCTAACCAGGTCTGCACTTTCAAGCACTTCAACTCGTGCAACCCACCCAAGTTTTCTGGTTCTGAAGGCCCGACTGGCCTACTTCATTGGTTCGAAGGAATGGAGAACACCTTCATTAACAGCGACTGCCCAGATAACCTCAAGGTCCGCCATGCTACTGGTTCCCTGACTAAGAACGCACTGACCTGGTGGAACGGAGAGAAGAGAACTCGCGGTGCTGAAACTGCTCTGGCTCTAACATGGGATCAATTCAAGGCAGCAATGACTGAAAAGTATTGCCCTCGAAGTGAAATGAAAAATCTGGAAGATGAATTTCACAATCTGAAACAAGAAAGTGGAGATAATCAAGCGTACACTAACCGTTTTCATGAGCTAAGACACCTAGTGCCTGACCTTTTCACTCCTGAGTTTAGGCTAGTCGAGCAATACATCGGTGGTCTACCTCAAGTCATCCAAGACACTATGTGGGGAAGTAGATCTCAAACACTCGAGGATGTTATTCGCCTAGCTAGTAAGCTTAGTGATAACCATGTCAAGATTGGAAGTCTGACCAGGAAAGGTTACAAGAAGGAGACTAAGACTGAGAAGACTGCGAAGGAGACTGAGACTAAATCTGAATCCTCATCTGCAAATGCCAACAAGAAGAAAAGGAAGGCGAAAATCTTTGCAGTAACTAACACCCCTACTGCTACTGCTATTCCCGCAACTCCTATTTCTCAGATGGCCCCACCAGCCAAGAAACCTTATACTGGGCCTCACCCTTTGTGCAACACTTGTCAATATCATCATCCTACTACTGTTGCGTGTCGGCGATGTACTAATTGTGGCCGATTTGGTCATCTCGTGACTACATGTCGCCAACCTATTCGGTCTCAACCTTTAGCTGTTCAACCACAGGCGATTCAACCTATGATGCCTGCTCCTGCTCAAATCACTGCTGCTACTCATGTGCGTGTCTGTTACCACTGTGGACAACCTGGTCATTTCAGGAACAATTGTCCTCTGCTTGCTGTTGCTAATGCACCCAACCCACCAGTGAATAATGCTAATCGTGGAGCTCCTGCCAGGGTCTTTAATCTCAACACTAATCAAGCGCAGGCCAACCAGGAAGTCATCAGCGGTACGTTTCTAGTCAATAATCAATATGCCTCTGTCTTATTTGATTCTGGTGCCGATAGGAGTTTTGTTTCCCTAGAATTTGAGCCCTTACTTGCTGCTTCACGCACTACACTTAAGCCTTCTATTTCGGTCGAGGTTGCTGATGGGAAACCAATCGCTCTCAATTCCATCATTTACAATTGCACCTTAAATTTTGATGACCACACTTATCCTATTGATCTTATACCCATGCGTCTCGGAAGTTTTGACGTCATCGTAGGCATGGATTGGTTGTCTCGGCATCACGCAGAACTCATTTGCTTTGATAAACTCATTCGTATCCCTCGCCCAGATGGTCAAGTTCTGGTGATTCATGGCGATAAACCATCTAGTGGGCTAAGACTTATGTCTTGTACCAAAGCCCGAAAGTACTTACGTAAGGAGTACGTGGCGTTCCTGGCTCATATCGTGGAAGTTCGAGAGAAAGAAAAGGGAATCGAAGACATCCCAGTCGTTCGGGACTTTCCAGAAGTTTTTCCTGAAGACATCACGGGTCTTCCTCCCGTTCGCCAAGTCGACTTCCGCATCGACCTCGTCCCTGGTGCTACTCCTGTAGCTAAGTCTCCATATCGCCTCGCACCTACAGAGATGCAGGAGTTATCCAAACAACTTCAGGAACTTTCTGATAAGGGTTTCATTCGACCAAGTTCCTCACCTTGGGGAGCACCCGTTCTATTCGTCAAGAAGAAAGATGGTACGTTTAGGATGTGCATAGATTATCGCGAGCTCAACAAACTCACTATCAAAAACCGCTACCCCCTGCCTCGTATCGATGACCTTTTTGATCAACTTCAAGGAGCCACTTGTTTTTCGAAAATCGATCTTCGTTCTGGTTATCATCAACTTCGCGTCACTGAGGATGACATTCATAAAACTGCTTTTCGCACCCGTTATGGTCATTTTGAGTTTAATGTCATGCCCTTTGGGTTAACAAACGCGCCTGCGGTCTTCATGGACCTTATGAATCGCGTTTGTAAGCCCTACCTCGATAAATTTGTCATTGTCTTCATTGACGATATTCTCATCTATTCTAAATCGAAGTCTGAACACGAAACCCACCTGCGTCAGATTTTGGAGCTCCTGAAGAAAGAGCAACTTTATGCCAAGTTCTCTAAATGTGAATTCTGGCTTAAGGAAGTTCAATTTTTAGGGCACATTGTCAATGAAAAGGGTATCCATGTTGATCCTGCCAAGGTCCAAGCCATTAAAAGTTGGAGTACGCCAACTACTGCTACTGAAGTCCGCTCGTTCCTTGGACTAGCAGGCTATTATCGGCGATTCATATCCAATTTCTCCAAAATCGCAGTACCACTCACCGCCTTAACACAAAAAGGCAAACTATTCGAGTGGGGTCCTTCTCAGGAGGAGGCATTCCAAATTCTCAAGCAGAAGTTGTGTGATGCTCCTATCCTGACTCTTCCTGACGGGACTGACGACTTTGTTGTTTATTGCGATGCCTCAAATCAAGGCCTCGGTTGCGTTCTCATGCAACGAGGAAAAGTGATCGCCTACGCATCAAGGCAGCTCAAAATTCATGAGAAAAACTACACAACGCACGATCTCGAGCTTGGTGCGGTCGTGTTTGCCTTGAAAATTTGGAGGCACTACCTTTACGGTACCAAATGCGTAGTTTATACTGATCACAAGAGTCTCCAACACATTTTCAATCAAAAGGAACTCAACATGCGCCAGCGTCGTTGGGTTGAACTCCTGAGCGACTACGACTGCGAGATTCGCTACCATCCTGGTAAAGCGAATGTCGTGGCCGACGCACTTAGTCGTAAGGAACACATCAAACCTATTCTTTCTCAGGGTACTCATCCTTTGTCAGATCTTCAGACTCGTATTTTTGAGGCGCAAAACATCTCGGTCACTGAGGGTAATTTGTATGAGGAAATGTCGTGCGGCGTAGAACTTCAACTCGAAACAAAACCCAATGGTCTCCTTTATTTCATGAATCGTCTCTGGGTTCCTGACCGAGACGATCTTCGTGCGACTATCATGAAAGAGGCTCATAAGACTCGTTATTCCATCCATCCCGGTGCAGATAAGATGTACCAGGATCTCCGATCTCTCTATTGGTGGCCCGGCATGAAGAAGGACATTGCGCTCTTCGTAGCCAAATGTCTTACTTGTTCAAAAGTAAAGGCTGAACACCAAAGACCCTCTGGTTTGCTCGAACAACCGAAAATACCTGTTTGGAAGTGGGAGAACATTGCGATGGACTTCATCACCAAACTCCCCCGCACTTCTGGACGTCACGATAGCATATGGGTCATAGTCGATCGCTTGACCAAATCCGCTCATTTTCTCCCTATCCGTGAGGAATATAAGGCCGATAAGTTAGCCCAAATTTATGTCGACGAGATCGTTTGCCGTCACGGTATCCCTTTGAATATCATCTCCGATCGCGATGGTCGATTTATCTCGCATTTTTGGCAATCTCTTCAATCTGCCTTAGGAACTCGATTGGATCTCAGTACTGCTTATCATCCCCAAACTGATGGTCAGTCTGAGCGCACCATTCAAACTCTCGAGGATATGCTACGTGCCTGTGTCATCGACTTTGGTGGCAATTGGGATACTCATTTACCCTTGATCGAGTTTTCATATAATAACAGCTATCACTCGAGCATTGGTATGGCACCTTTTGAAGCACTCTATGGTCGTAAATGTCGGTCTCCTATATGTTGGAACGAGGTTGGTGAAGCACAAATCACCGGTCCTGAACTGATACAAGAAACGACTGACCGAATCTCTCAAATTCGTGAGCACCTGCTTGCTGCTAGAAGTCGTCAGAAAAGTTATGCAGATAGACGACGTAAGCCTCTTGAATTCAAAGTCGGCGACTTAGTCCTGCTCAAGGTATCTCCTTGGAAGGGTGTCGTACGGTTTGGTAAGAAAGGAAAGCTAGCCCCTCGATACGTTGGTCCATTCAAAATCCTTAAAAAAATTGGGAAAGTGGCCTACAAACTTGAACTACCTCCAGAGCTCGCCAACGTTCACCCTACATTTCATGTGTCAAATCTTCGCAAGTGTCTGGCTGATGAGAATCTTCATATTCCTCTTGAGGACGTCCATATCGATGAGTCCCTACACTTCATTGAGAAACCCGTTGAGATTATGGATCGAGAAATCAAGCAACTCAAGCGTAGTCGTATACCTATTGTCAAAGTTCGTTGGGAGTCTAAACGTGGACCAGAGTTTACCTGGGAACGTGAAGACCAAATGAAAGCAAAATATCCGCATTTGTTCAATCAGTCTTCTCAAGATTAATTTCGGGACGAAATTCCCTAAAGTAGGGGAGACTGTAACCTTTCGGTTTTTCAAATATTTGTACCCGACCCGAATTCAAATCATGATTGATAATCAATAAATAATCGTATTTCATTTCATCTCATTTATCATATAATTATGTTTGGATATGTCATCGTTGTGTTAATCGTAAATCGTTTCGATATTTCAATTACATTGCATTTTGAATTTCAATTTCAATCGTTTTCGTTACTTTAAGCTAAACCAAGAGAATTCGAGCAATCCAAACACGTGTTAAGCTTGTGGGTAATACTAGTCACGCACACAAGTGGACACGAGTGAGGTTTCGCGAAAATTTGAGGTTTAAAACGTAAATAACGACGTTTCAGTTTTTGCGCGATTTCGGTACGAACCGGACAACCCGCGAAACTCGAAAATCATATTTTTATGGTTCATCATGTTCTTATATATGTTTTATGATTGTGGTTAAAATTTGGAGTGGTTTCGACGTGTAACGAAGTCAAACGAAGCAAAACAAAACAAAAGAAAAAGGGAAAAGAGAAAAGAGAAAAGAAAAAAAAAAAAAAAAAAATGTTGCTGGGCCGTAGGATCGAACCTGCGACCTATACATGTATGCTCAATGCGACTTAGCCACTGGGCCAACTCAGCCTTAGTGATAATCAGTTTGGTTCCAGCATATATATATACAGTCCCAAACGTGAGCTGTATATTTCACAGCCACGTATTTGCTCGTTTTTTTGGCATAAAAACCCATCCAAAACATGTTTTTAATCCTAATTAACTACCAATAACTCGATCCTTATCACCTATAATCGTATACTTATCCTCTGGAACTCTCAAACATGTTTTAGATTGAATCAAACACCTCAATTTATTATTTTTTTAAAACTTTCAAAGTTAGATAATCCTTATCTCCATCAATTCGACTCTAATCACGAATCCTCCACTATAAATACATGCATACCTCTCTTCTGGGATCCACACTCGACCATTCTCTGCTCTCAATTTCAGTCCCAGAAGCTCTCGATCTCGTTTTCAAAAGTCAACGGGTCAGACTTTGACCATCCGATTTCTCCATTGTTCTTCGACTTTCTGAGGTAAGTTTCTTCACGAAAGTTGTTCCTTTTATTGTTTCCTTCAAGATACCTACTCTCTGTTTTTTGTTAATTATGCCTAAATCAAAAAGTCAAACTTGTGTTCTTGATATTTAATTGGGGAATTCTTAATAAACCAAATTAATCAATGTTCTACTGATCTCCACTCATTCTAAATAACTTATTATATGATATATATGATGTTCCTAATGCATAAAACCCAGATTTTGATCATAAAAATCAAAGCTTTAACAATTGACCCGTTTAAACAAGACTTTTCTTTTGTAAATTTTTATCCGGAAAATTTGGTAATGATTTAATCATAGTTTTCTGATCCGGATAATCCATAATCATGTTAGAATAGGTTCGAAATCATAAACTTGGTTAAATATGCAATTTTGTAAACTTTAGGGTTGTTTTTGTAATTATGGAAACTATAGGGTAGATTTTGTCATTTAGGCAAAGTTGTGATATTTTCAATTCTAACCCTGTGATTTTTAAAACTAATAAACTAAGAACCTAAGTTTATTTTATTTCATAGTTAACACGTAAAACTTTAGAATCGATCTTCTACAAATTAACAATCTAACGTAATAAACAAAATTCCCCAATTATATATAAATGTAACCTATATCTTTTCGATTTCGATTCCTCTATTCATTTAGCCTATTCAATCAACTAGGGTGACCTCGGGATTCGCGATTCTATTTTCTTCGGTGTTATTTTCTCAACGCTCGCTCTACTAATCCGTGAGTATTCATAGCCCCTTTTTATCTTTTATTATTTGGGGTGCAACATGTATCTATATTTAAATCATTAAACGTATTATTCTTTAAACATTTATGCGATTTCATGTGCTCAATGTGTGAATTCTATGTGTGTGATACTTGTGTGGATGGATTGTTGGTATTCGTTAGTCATTAATCATTAATCATTAATCGCATGTGTTCCATTAACGACCCCGAGCCTATGGTAACAATAATAGCTATTGGTTGACGACCCACCCATGATGTCGGAAATGAACTAATTTTCGATGGGTGATTGCTCCCTATATCGTCAGAGGATTGGTTACACATCACTCATATTACACGTTGAACATTGCATATGAACATATCACTTGACACGTAATCGCATGTTTTAATCTTATATATATATAAACCTATGTTTGCTCACCAACTACTTTGTAGTTGACCTTTTACTTTATACATGTTGCAGGAAATCAGACTTGAGCTTTTTGGTTGATCACGCTAGGGTGCTGGACTTAGATAATGGCCTTAATCAGTTATTTGATATTTTGTTTGTTTTGGATTGTTTAGTTTCGTTTGTTTGTTTAGTTTTTGTAAGACATTTCCTATTATTCAATAAAAGGCATATCTAAGTATTTGAACTTTAAATTAGTGTCATTGAGCATCTGGACAATCATCACGCCCCGACATATTC
>JBCNJP010000007.1:122427600-122684280 GCA_039602395.1 Deinandra increscens subsp. villosa
TTTCCGTAACATTTTTAAATGTCTCTTTATTGTTTTAGTTTAGTGTTGTTATGTTATTTTTTTTTGTATTTGTGTTTTCTTTACATTGTTATTAACGCTACAACTGTTTTGTATACCAATATTATCTCTTGGGGTGGCTTAAATGTCTTGGGACCCCAATCTAACTAATATTTTGAGGCTTTTCGGTATTTTTAAAAGTTATGTTTCAAATATTTTTTTTATCCGGCTTTGAGATCGACAATAATAAATGATGTGCACCAAATTATATATGTTTTTATATCAAATATTCATCACCTTTTGGGTTATTTCTGATTAGTTATATAAAAAACAATTTAATATTGTTTCATTTGTAATTTTCCAGAATAATGCCAGGTCAAAATCACAAAAGAAGTCAATGATGCTAAAAAGTGAAGAAGAAAATAAAGACTTCATGATTTTGGGCCCACGACACCGGTCGTGCCCAACTCAACACGGACCATGCCTGATAGCGGATGTCGTGTTCCACTTAAAAAACCTAATTAACCTGTAGTAAGGGATAGTAGACTTGGAAGGCACGACATTGGATTTTGAAGAGTCCAGACCACGAATTGTGTTGGTTGGTTCCGATATCAACGGTTATCCGAATGAAGCTGCGGATTTTGTTGACCGCAACTGTGGGGTGAAACTTGGAATCCAACGATCAAGGAAAGGAGTGTACTATTACCGAGTATTGTTGTGATGATTTAAAACATGAAGGAACTGGGTTATAATCGTTACCGTTTAACCAACATGTCATAGTTGTGTCGTCAAGGTCGCTTGTGACTTCAGTTTTTTCTCTGAAAATTTTAAGGACTGAAAATTTTAAGGAGTCCTTTAAGAGTCGGTTAGTAATGATAACAAACGTGTCACATTGTTATCTAAGAAATTAACTTATCATGCTGTCAAGATTTAAACAAAAAATATTGGACTCTAACATACCATGTTAAAGTTGTTTAAAACGAAATTGCCTGGAACCTAAATCGAAGACATTAGTAAACGTCATAAACGTTAAAAATCTGATACGGATGTTACATTCTGAGGGGATCATAACTACAAGAAATATGAGTATTAGCGACGACATCTTTAGTGGCGACAGAGGTCTTTAGCGGCGACATTAATAGCGGCGACACTTTTAGCGACGACATGTCGCCGCTATTGATTCCCAATCCGTATGCGGGTCCAGCTTTTATTTCGGACCGTCGATTGTATGAAAGATCTGAGAGCCTGAGTTTAACCGTACTTAAGTATTTGGTAAAAACTGAAAACGAAAAAAATACGAAAAAATACGTTATACCGTATAATGAGCATTAGTGGCGACTTTAGTGGCGACGATGAAGTATTAGTGGCGACATGTTAATAGCGGCGACACAGCAGCGGCGACGTTGAAGTATTAGCGACCAGCAAATAGTGGCGATTTTTAGCGGCGACATGTCGCCGCTAAGGTATTAGCGGCGACATTTTAGACCAATAGCGGCGACATTGCGTCGCCACTAAAACCCCAGATTCTTGTAGTGGGATGATGTCAAAGGGATGGATGAGGTGGGTGGGTGAGGTGAGGGTGACTTGTGGCAAGGGTCAAGTCGCTTGATGCGATAATAGTGAGTGTTATACTGGAATATTTCTCATACTTCGAGTGAATTCCTTTACATTTTGGTATGAGAGTTGAATTCGTTAAATAAAAGAATTTGATATAGTACTATTCTAATTTTAATCACAATAAAATTGAAAATTCAAATTTTAATAAATTCTAAATTTTAATTTCGTCGAATTCCAAAACCAAACACAATCTAAGTGTTTTATTTACGAATGAGAGATGATGCATTAGATGGTTAATTATTTGGGGATGTTAAACTGTTAAAGTTCTCCTCTTCCTATTGGTTTGTAATTAGGGTTTGAGAAAAACCTCTATGATTCCAATTTGTAAAATTATGGTCTATCTATATTATATTCTTTAGTAAATAAATCTTAATATTTAAGTAATGTGATTATCCGAAGATCATAACTATGATTATATAGAGAAATCCTCGCGTGTAAACAGCCAATGAGAATTCATTCCCAGTCAAAATATATGGTAAATATTTCAATTTAACTTAAAAGATACACATTAAATGAGATATATGTTAAGAAAGTCGAACTAATTACATATTTAATTCAATATTTAAAATATTTAAAATCAAGAATACTTTGCATGCATGAGTTATAATCTCTCTCTACAACATACAAATATTATCTCTCCTCCTTATTTATTGAAATCTTCTTTAATATCTTCCCCTTCAAAACCCTTCTTGATTCTTGCGGATTTCAGTTACAAAACAATTTCAATGGAGAACCATCCGAGATCAATGAGAGAAGAGTTTGACCGGATGTTTATCGGTGGTCAAAACCCTACCTTGTCTTCTTCCACCGCAAACGCCGCCGGATCCGTCCTCCAAGATCACTTCTACAGCCACCAGCAGCCGCCGTTTACCACCACCGTTAACGGTGGCTTTCCCATTGATCATAATGTCGCTTACCCTTTCATGAATAAGGAGCAACGCCGGCTGCCGGCGATGGGGAGCCACTTCGGAGCCAATCCTGTCCGTTCAATTCTTGATTATTCCGATCGGTATCCGGCTTTATCGCCGGAGTTTCGTGAATACAATCCCTACTCTGGCTGCAACTACTCGGGACTCGCAGGCGGTTTTGACCACCAGTCCTCCTTGAATGGTTTTCTTGAAACCCTAAGTGACCGGAATCTTGAAATCAATTTCAACCGGCTTAATATATCTTCTCCGACCGATTTCGTCCACAGTCCGGTCCCATCTCCGGTTCCGGTTAACCGGGGCATCAGATGCTATGATATGTGCTGTAATCCGCAGAGTATCCGGAGAGATTACGGCGGGTTGAGTACGAGGGTTTTCGATAATGTTCTTGATTTCCCAAACCCTAATAACAGTCATCTTCTTCAACCTAGGTCGCAGTTAAAGCGATCCAAGTTTCCGGCTTCCGTGAAGGATATTCGAGGGAGGATTCGAATGGTTGCTAAAGATCAAGAAGGGTGTCAATTCTTGCAGACTAAGTGTGAAGGAGGGAAGCCGGAAGATATTGAGATGATTTTTGATGAGGTTAAGGATCATATTTTCGAACTTATGACGGATGCATCTATGAATTATCTTGCTCAGAAGTTGTTCAAAGTGTGCAATGAGAGACAGATGACACATATTGTTGTATCTGTGATAAGTGATGATAACAATCTCACCAATATTTGCCTCAATTCTCATGGGTAATGATTGGTTTTTAGTGGTTTTCTTGCATAATGTTTATGAATGAATTGATTGAACTTCTGATAACCGATTCTTGTTTCAGGACTCGAGCAATGCAGAAACTGATTGAACTTCTGAAAACACCCGAACATCGGTCTTTGATCGTGTCTGCATTGAGAAAGATCACACTTACATTGACAAAGAACACTAATGGTCAGCATGTCATCCAGAATTGCTTGAAATCCTTTCATGTTGATGAAGTCCAGGTATATTAATCATATCTTAATCTTTCCCCTAGTGTTCTATATTAACTTTTATTATTGAGTTTTACTGTCTATGATGCTTGTAATTCTTTACTTCTTTTACATGTTTTTGAAGTTAAATCTCCTTTGATTTAATCAACATAATATGTGAATTTAGGGGTTAAATATACTCACACTAATCAACAATCTAATCCCACATAGTTTTCAGACTGCTTTACTTTTTTTTAAAGTTAAAGCTTGTGTCGTAGCTCATATTTTTAAATTGTGTAATGAGGTTTTCATAACAATTTGCATGTAGGTCTTGTGTTAAAGCCCCCATTTTTAAAGGTTGTGCAGTTTGAGTTTGATTTGAGCATATAGAGGTAGTGTAAGATCAATTTGATGATGTGGGGTTAATTAATGTGTTATATGGGATTAATGTTTACTGGCAGTTTTGAATATCTGATACACTCTTAGTCTTGATTTTAAACCAAGTAATGCATTTTTGCAGCCAATTCTCAATGTGGTAGCTGACAACTGTCTAGACATTGCTACCGATAAGAGCGGATGCTGTGTGCTACAACTCTGCGTCCTACACGCTGATGAAGCATCTAAAGAGCGATTAATGACTGAAATCATAGCGAATGCACTCGAATTATCTGAACACCCTTATGGGTTTGCCCTCTTCTTCTAGTGATCATATAGTTTTCAATATATATTAACTATAAATTATAAGTTATAACCATCTTTTACCACTTCGATTTTTCAGGAATTATGTTGTGCAACACATATTAGGAATGCACATACCAGATGTTACCGCTCATATACTGAAAAACCTTGCTGGGAATTTCGTCAACCTCGCGATGAACAAGTATGCGAGTAATGTAGTTGAGAAGTGCATAAAGGATGCTGCAGATGACCAATCAACACAGATCATTCGCGAGATTATAAACAGCCCTAACTTTTTGGGGCTTATTCAGCATCCTTTCGGAAACTATGTTGCCCAATCTGTCCTACAAACTGCAAAGGTTAGTGTGACTATTTTCAAAACAGGTTTGAAAAGTCAAACAACCGTTTGACTTTTTGGATGTTGTGGGAATAAAGGGAGCCTTAGAACTACTATGCTTGTTTTATAACTAACACATATATGTTTTTATATATATATAATGCACAGGGATCTCTTAGAGAGATGATGATCAATAAAGTTCAGAAAGAGTACGCGTATTTACACAGTCATCCCCATGGGAAGAGGGTTCTAGCATTGGCGAGGAACAGCAAGCCGAGAGGGCTGTCGATGCATGAATAAGCAGGCTGCATGTTGTGTTGTGCCACTGATTATTATCACCACTAATTGTTTAATTGTGTTGTGGGTGTAGGAATGAGTTGAAGGTTAAGCTGATGATGAAGTGAATTATATGTGTTTGTTATAAGATATGTGTGTGTCCTAGTACTATATAGTAAGTGTGCTATCTATCTAGGTGGTCGTTTTGTCTTAAGTTGCAATTGTTGTTGCAGTTCGTTTAATGAGTCTATGGATATATAAACTTGATTAACGTACGTACGTGAAATAATTAGTGGTGCATTTTGTGTCTTTTTGTGCATGTGGTTTGATTTGGTTTTGATACTTTTTATTTAGGCGCCTGCTAGCTAGCTGCTTATTGATCAATCCAACCATATATATATTGTTGTTAGCAACTGAAGACTGCATTCTGGCTATGAACCAATTTGAAACCAGCAGAATTTGATGTTTCTAATACTTCCTTTTATGTGACGGTTGCAGAAGGTATATATATTAAAGTTCTTATACTTTTTAAAAACACATGAAAATGCTATGTAATATGTAATTTATTATGATATTAAATAAGCTATAACGTTCAGTTTATACTTTATAGCATTTAATTATTCAGCCCCAAAGCATTAAAAAGGTGTTAAGCTGATGTGAGCCTTGAATAACTTAAAAATGGTTATATTAACCAAGTTGACATCGGGTTAACACCCTTTTTGCTTAACAAAAACTAAGGTGAGTTTATGTGCTTTTCTCCCTTTTTATTAGTGGTTTTGAGAGGA
The DNA here is from genome assembly GCA_039602395.1 of Deinandra increscens subsp. villosa. Classification (NCBI taxonomy): domain Eukaryota; kingdom Viridiplantae; phylum Streptophyta; class Magnoliopsida; order Asterales; family Asteraceae; genus Deinandra; species Deinandra increscens. Next base: position 122,433,170 of record JBCNJP010000007.1, read on the forward strand.
ATACATGCTATGAACTATTTTGTAATATGGCGTATTGATTACAGACTCAAGATTGTTTGTGCTTTCTTTATTTCCCCACTAATTGGCCGGTTAGAACACTTCCTTTAACTCATTACGAGTTGTTAGGTTGTATGGGTAGCGTTACTTGAGAAATCGCCCACACGTACACAGTTGGAGACTCCACTGGTACGTACTCATTGAGTGTTGTGGCGTATAGTCTTTTTGCACTTTGATTAATACTTGTGGAGAGTGTGAATCTATCAAAGGAGGAACGTTCAAGCATAAACGAGGGCTATGATTAATTACATCATACTTGTGTCAGATATTATTGATGTGTCTAAACTCATGATCAAATTCTCAAACTCACCAATTATTTAGTTAACCCATTATTTTGAGCATGTATTTCAGGTCAACATGTATTGGTATTTATCGGTTGTAAGGGTAAAGGCAATGGTTTCCCCATTTCCCCAATCCCCCACTCCATTTTTGGTGTCACCTCATCATTCCCCACCCCTTCCCATTTTTCCCCATTTTGTGGGTAATGGTTTCCCCACTCTCCCACTTTCCCAAACACCCCATAAAAACCTTCCCCACTCTCCCACTCTCTCTTGAAAAAATCGGGGTCCCAACCCCATTTGAAGCCTCCCGATCCCGAAAATCTATTTCCCCGATTTTCCCCGAGCAGCCGGATAATGGTGTTCCCGAAGTCCCGAAATCCCCGAATCACCCCGAAATGCCCTCTCCCGAGGGTATTACTTTTACCCTAATACCTGGCCCCCTATCCTCGGATTTAGTTCTGTTTGGATGTCTGATGTACAAATCTTTATGCGTTATTTACACGTTTGTTTGCAGTTGCACATTTCAATTTATACATGCCTTCCTTTTCAGCTAGCCTTCATTCATGTCCTCTTGTTTCTCTTTTGAATTACATTGCTTTAATTGGTAAATATTCCAAATAGCATTTATCTACGTAGCAACACACTTTGTGATATCTAGTTTTAACAACAAATTTAATTAAGACTTATCTAGGGATCGCCGCTTGGGTTTTAGCTCAATATATTATAAGAGACAAAGTCTCTTAATTTAATTTGATAAAATAATGAAAATTACTGTTAAAAAGAAACGAGTAGACGACCCGTCCCGCGCGTTGCGACCGGTCACCATTTTTTATACATGTTAGTTTTCTTTAGTGGATTGTCATGGAAGTGACTCGTCGAGGCTTGTGACGTTACCAAAATATTGTAAATCAACATGGGATTAATTTACGGATGGAGGAAGAAGAAGCGTACGTGTAAAAAGTGTATAAATGACTCGACAAAAAGAAAACTATACGTGGCTTACCTAAACAAAACAACTTAATTAGTCAGAAACACGTGTCATTGAACTAAATTAAAACTAAGAGGAAAAAAAAGAACCGGATAGAGGCACGAATCGAATTCACATCACACCAATAGTAAACCAAGACACTTATCAATACACCAAAGACACAAAGTTAAATACTCTACAAAAATCAAATGTTAAGTAACTTAATAAAAATGAAGATAAAAAAAAAAAGAGAAAAGGGATGAACAGTAGACATTGTGTCTATGACTCCCAATTCAAACTAAAATATATATAATAGGTGCCCAGAGTTAAAGAATCTTCTATGTTACACATTTCGACCAACTCTTTATGGCAAATAATAATTGTTTATTAATAGAAGTACCCCCCCCCCCCCCTAAGAACCTCCATAACATTAGTTGTTCCACAATTAAACTCATATTCCTTATGGAATTATAATTATAACCTTCTGATTACAAGTAGACAATGATTCTCGTTTATTCCTAGTAACCAAAGAGAAACTAAACCCATCACATAAAATAGACCACACATAATAATTAGGAAGCAATGAAATTGAAATCTAAGGGCATTTGGTTTTGCCTTTGTTGTTCTTCTTGTCTTTATAGCATGGACATTCGTGCTTGTTCTCGTACATGTTCGTAGGCACACACTTACACTCTTCACAACATATCGAGCAATACTTAATGCATTTGTCTGGAAATCGTGATTTCGAGCACCTTCCTTTGCACTTGCTTGCACAATACACTTTTTCGAATCAAAACAAATTAACATAAATTGTCCCGTCAAAAAACAATCGTTAAATACAATACGTGTTATAGCAAGACATAAACAATGATTGTGTAGACTTAACTAATATATAAGAAAAATGCAAGATTTAGTAATATTATACAAAGTTAACTAATAAAAGATACATTTACACAATTACACATATATTTGTTTTAAAATTCACTTAAGATACTTTTATCATTTTCAATAATATTTAAAGATGTTTATACAATTGTCAATAGATTGAGGGTTTATAACGCTAGCTACTTGACCTGAGTACTTGATCATATAACAATTAAAATGCATGTTCAAAACAATTTGTATAAGATTATTGCACATGCTAGAGTTTTATAAAATAAGACTGATAAATTTTCATTGTATATATAGATAATCCAGAAACAAAAAATGTACGCAGAAATATATACCTTGCATATTCGCCGAGGAGGGTTGAAGGAAAGAAATGGCAACAAGTAAAGAAAGGAGAACCCCAAGCAACAAAATTTTCTTCATTTGGTTTTTGGCTTAGAGTTCGAAATTGAAACTCAATTCACATGACTAAAAAGCTAAAAAAAAAAAACTCAATGCAAAGTAGGTTTTGCAAGTTTTCAAGATATAAGGGTGTAATATGGAAACATTATTAGTATAGGGGCAGTTATAAGTTGTTGGAGAGTGAAGAAGAGAGTGTGTTTTATAGTGGAATGAAAAGGGTGGCAAAAGAAATGAGTAAGGGGTAGGTGAGTGTTGCGAATAGAGTGAGTTGAGGCTAAGGTTGCACAGCATGATGTTTGGGCACCTTCAACGTTTCTCAATGTATAAAAGAATGAAGTTTTTAATGTTTATTTTATAAGTTAAATGGGTGTTAAATATAAAACCACTTTCAAATAAATAACTTAAAAAAAATCATATAATAAGCTTTTATGTAGTGTTTAAGATAATTAAATACATCGAAAGAGGGAAAGAGAGAAGGAAATGATCGGGTGGGCAAGGACCCGTTAATGATTTAAATTTATCATTAAAAAAAAGAGAATGTTTCATATATTTGATTTATACGCATCACATTTTGTATAGTAAGCGTAAGTATTTATGTGTTTCTTGTAGTTCTCTATGGACTTTATTTTTTATGCCACTTTTGTTTCTTGTAGTTCTCTATGGACTTTATTCTTTATGTCACTTTGTTCGTTATTATTAGGGCATAAGGTATACCGGTGTGGGTTTGGTGTTATGAGTCTGCGGCGTAGACAGTGACTGGACTTACACTTACACAAACTCACATAGGACTAGAGGTATACCCGTGTAAGTTATCTGGTGTGAGTTGTTTTATTTTTTGAACATTTTTATAAATAAAATTTGAACATAATATTTTATTTAATAAAATAATATCATTAAAATATAAATAAAATATTACAAGGCTATAAAAGTTAAGAAATGCTAAAAAAAGTATATAAATAAATGAACTACGCCAACGAGCACTCGTAAATATCCTCAACTAAATCACCCTTAAGTTGGTTATGGATCTCTCGCTTTCATATGTCCTTAGGGTTAGCTCACTAATCCTCGTTAAGCGACTCATAAGTCGTAGTCAAGTTCGTCTCGTTAAATTAACAAATCACAGGTCCCTCCTTCTCAAGAGTCACATTGTGTAAAATTCACAAACTAGCATAACGTTCTTTATTTTATTTTGATGTCATTGATGTGTCGGTTGCTCAATTATATGCCATATATTCTTCAAGCGACCAAACATCTGTATAATATCTTCTCTAGCGGGTGTTCATCGAGTCAAAGTCGGGTTATTCGAATTTGAAAACTTTAAAACTCGATTCGAATTTGACTCGAATTCGAATAAAATTTACCTAAACTAATTCGAATAAGCTTATTCGAATTCGACTAGAATTTGAATCCATTTGAATAAACCAGATAAGAAAAAAAAAATCTAATTTCTAGTAAATTAATACATTTTACTTATCATCTTAACAATCCATTAGGGATGCACCGATGAAGTGCTTGAACAACGAAGACGAACTGATTATATTAAAGAATACGCGAATATTGATTAGCAATGAAGTGCTTCGAAAAAATTTGAATCTTTTCCGGACTAGCGATGAAGTGATTCGAAGACGTGAAAACGTGATGCGACTAGGGATGGACCAATTAGCAATGAATTTATTTGAATGCTTAAACTATTGTGACTAGTGTAAAAACATCGATGCTAGTAAAGTGGATGAAGATGAGTTGATGCAGCTCCCTTAGTGAATAGGATATGAATGATGTTCAAAATAAAAAATTAGGATTTAGGTTATGATCATGGTCCAAATAAAATAGATAGGGTGGAACCATAGTGGATTCAATGGTAAAATTAGGAATTAGGTGGCCCATATAGTTTGGACTTTGACCCATAATAAGAAATTGATCGAACCCGCCAAATTTAGTCTACATTGGCCATTTTAGCATATAACACATAAAAATTAATTCTAGTAGTAATTCTTATGTGAATATACCTAAACTGATTTAGGTTAAGAGTGAGTTGAATTGTACTGGAGCTTGGAGAAATTCAAGCCGGTTGTGTAAATTCTGTGATTACTGCTATTAGAATGTGTGAGTTGCTTGTCTCCCCTTCCGACTTACTATTTTTGGGGTTGTATGTGATGCTTGAGTAAATGCATTATTAAATTGGTGTGTTGTATAAGATTACAAGTTATTATAATTCGGTTCATAGTTTCCGGGTAATGTTACGTGCATTACGTCTGTCCAAGAATCGTTTGGGTCGTGTAGCCTCTAGACATAACATCTAGGCAGATCTGGTTAGTAGTTGTACTCGTATCATCTAGGGATGAGCCCCCCGATGAAATGGTTATATGTTATTATACGAATGGGGAAGTGAGGGAAACGCGTCTGACATATTCTTTTTTTTTTAGATTTGATTTTGCACGAACAGGTATTTTAACTAACACCGAGTTTATTTTTAAAACTAAATTTTGAGAACGAGTCTGACAACGATTCACCAACAACTTTAGTTGTTGACGTGTTTTAGCTTGCATTACAAGTAACTGACATGTACAAGACAGTGGCGAGGCACATGTGGGTTTTGAGAAGAATAACATGCAGATCAATACCATGTTGTCTAGTTTGTGATGTTAGGTATTCAGGGGTTTCTTTTGAAGTTGTATTTGTTTAAATAATGGTTGCTACATTTAAACTTATGAGGTCTTACAGTAACAGGGACCTTGCTATGCTGGGATGTAAACTTGGGGAGTTATGTTTATATTTTTTGAAGTATGTGTGTTGTGTTTACATTTCGTTAAAGCATTTGAGCAGTCCCCGCCTTAACTGGGTGTTGGTTTTTGTTGCTTACGCATGTTCTGGTAACGGGCCGATCGGATTACACCCTCCCAGTCTGGTGGATGAGACCATGGGGCGGGAGGGGTGTGACATCCGGCCCATGGTGTGTAACCAACTTTAACTTGGATGTTGGCTCAAACTTTATAAAAGAGAGGCTATGGCAGCTTTAGATGTGGAAGCAACAAATACACATAAAGATGCTGGTGAGGTGAACGGGTAGAGCTCCCCGGTGCTATTGTAGCGGGAAAGGATAGTGCTACTCTTGAGATCTTTCACGGAAAAACCAGTTAGGTCAAATTCGATGGACATTTGATTATCAGTTATAAATTGTTGGACAGAAAGAAGGATTTTTCCATTCATTGTAATAAAAATACGGTTTCTTCTTTATGTCATGCTTTCTAGATTTTAAACATAAACGATTGCTTTTTTATGATTCTAAATCCATTACGTATGCACCGTTTGATATTGTCCATTGTGATATTTCAACGTCACCCATTGTTAATAAATCTGGATATAGATATTATATGGTATTGGTTGATAACTTCACCATTTTCGTTTGGATATACCCATTAAAATAGAAGTCTGAGACGTTTACCAACTTTGCTAAATCCACCAATTTGTAATCATAAAAATTCATAGGAAAATCAAAGCTTTTCAATGTGATATAGGGGGCAAGTTCGATAATAATGAATTCAAATCACTTGCTCAAACCCATTGCCTTGTGTTTCGGTTCTAAGGCCCCCAAATGTCTCAACAAAGTGGACGTTCAAACATTTGATTCGTTGCCTTAACGCCATCACCCGTTACATTGCTTACTCATGCTCACCTTCCCTCAAGTTTTTGGGTCGAGGCCCTTCACACTGTCACTTATATCCATAATATCATATCTACAAAGCGTTTACACTTTTAGCTTGTTAGTTAAACCAACAACTATACGAAAGGTTCTTAGCTTTGCCGTTTCTCGGTCATGGGGATACATCAATTAGATGTCAAACATGTTTTTCTTCACGTTGATTTACATGAAACAATATTTATGCATCAGCCACCTGGTTTCTTTGACCCTCGGGCTCCTTCTCATGTATGTCATCTTAAGCGATCTTTGTATGACCTCGAGCAGGCTCCACGAGCATGGTAAACTAAATTCTCTACATTCATAACTTTTCATGGCTTTCGCAACAACGTATGTTGATGAGTGGTATGAAAGTGCATTTTATTTGATTTTAGTCGCCCTTTAAAAACACTGAGTTGGATATAAAATATATTGATTTAATTAGTTTTGGTGATTAGTATCTTATAAAAAAATATGCTTAAACTATGTAATTAAATCGAACACGAGACATAACATATTAACGTGTCTAAGCCTCATAACCAATTTTTATAATTATTAGGATTTAGTTATTTAAAAAAAATGCAATTACTAATAAAAATAATAAATTGTTATATAGTGATTTGGGGTTCTCGTGAGTCGTGACATGACATACAGGCAAAAATAATAATAATAATAATAACTGGGCTTTAAGGCCCATTTGGGAAAGCCGAATAATGTAGGAGAATTATTAAAGGCAGCACATTACGTAGGTCAGAATGAGGACACGATTCAGATGTGAGTTCGACAGAAGCTACGGACGGCAACTTGGGGGTGCCTTAGGGCTTGTTTTTCGAGACTAGCAATTCATATTTTTGTTGCTGCATTGATCATTGAGAGGGAGCAGATCGCAGGACTCTAGGGAAGTTTTGTATCTTTTGTTTTTATTTATTTTGTATAAAAATTTAGTATTTTAGTTGGTTAATTTTGATGAACAACTCGACGGTAGTGATGATGGACTAAAATCTTTGTGATTACTATTTACTAAAGGTGAACGGTTTTGTGTTTACTTGATTGAGTGTACCTTCCTTAAATTGGATTTTTATGGAACTTAACTTCTATTTGAATACGAGTGTACGTTCGGTTAAACTAGACAACTAGGTTTGCTATTTTTAAAGCACTTTCGTCATTATTTTTTTGGTTTTCTTGTCGCTAGGAATAATTTGACACTATAGAGGATTAGTATACCAGAGTTGAGCTGAACAATTTAAATATGGCTATATGCCTATATCTATGTAGTCACTAGGTTTATGTTAACTGCAATTAAACTTGTATTCGCTTAACCGGGATCCAGAAGTAATCACCTTTATTTCTAATTGTTTTAAACCCAAAACCAATTTGGTGTGTTAATTTAGTTTTCCAACTCACAATCCAAATCATAATTCAATTTAGTTTAATTTGCTCAATTTAGTTTAGTGACAATTTTAGATTAAATTTCATTAGTTGTTAAGATTACCACTTTCAAAAAATTCCCTTAGTTCGATACCTTACTTACCTAAGCTATAGGTTGAGTTTAGGATTATTTATAACGGATCACGACAACCGTTATCATATGTGACACTTCACTTTTTACTTACAAAGCCAAGGGGATTGCATACTTGTTACTTTATGTGGATAATATAATACTCACAACATTAAACTCGGGGGTTGTTAGAGAACATGATTGCCACCCTATCTCGGGAATTTGCTATGACCGACCTTGGAGTTTTGACTTTTGCTTTTGCGTCACTTTCTAGGTATCGCTGTTACACGGGATAAACATGGTCTCTTTCTTTCTTAGGCAACATATACTCGTGACATCCTAGAATGACTCGGTATGTCTGAATGTAAATCATGCGCAATACCGATAGATACGTCTACCAAACTTAGCGCTTCTATCGACAGACTATTTCTATTTAGGTCACTTTTTTACACTCTTGCAGGTGTTTTACAATACTTCATGTTTAACCGTCCGATATCACTTATGACGCGCAACAAGTTTGCTTGTTCATGCATGCACCACGACTCTCATTCTCAATTCATGATGAAGATTATTAGGTATATCAGTGTCACCCGGACTATGGTTGACGTATCGTTCCATCTACTATCTCTCTTAAGGCGTATTCGGATGTCAATTGGAGTGGATGTCCGAACTCTCGTCGCTTTACTTCCGGTTATTGTGTTTTTTAGGGCAACAACTTGGTCTCATGCATGGGTGAAACTTACTTAAGGCGGCGGGGGGGGGGGGGGAGTGGGGGGGCGTCCCCCTGTTTTTTTGCTTACTAGTCTTAATTTTTACCCAGTTTCTCTGAAAAAGTTTTATATATTGAGTCTGGCCCATATAGTGAGTCCGGTTCCCCCTTAAAATTTTTTTTCAAGCTTCGACAATGGACTCTCATGGTCATCAAAACAATAATATGGGAGATTCAAGGAATGTGTTACAGATTGAAACAATTGTAAGGTATGAGACTTTTCCCATATTAGTTTATAGGTCAAATGATCTTTCACGCCTACCAGACTAGTGTTTTGAGTTAAGTTCTCATGTTTGATCTGCTACAGTGGTATCCGAGACAACTCGGAGTGGTGACCTTAAGAGAGCCAGTCGTGACCAACGAGACGTTGTCCTTTAAGAAGGTCAATTGTTACGAATCAAAAATCATTATAAGGTAGAACTTGTCCCAAATTAGTTGTATGGACAACTAATGTGAGGTTAAGCAAAGTGAGTTCTCTCACTTACCAAACTAGTCTTTTGGGTTAAGCTTTCTAGTTTGGTATGTAACAGGAGTATCAAGACAACTAGGAGTGGTGGCCTGAAGGGAGCCATGACTAACAAGGATGTTGGCCTTAATGAATATTGATTGTTACGGATCAAAATCTTTTATAAGGTATGAGATTTTCCGATTTTAATCGCATGTGCAACTAATGTGACATTTATAGACCCTCTCACCTACTAGATTAGTCTTTAATATTAATTTTTCTTGATTGGTCTATAGCATAATTGAGTTTTTGGCAACCTAATTTTGGCCATGTGAACATTTCATAATCCTTATGGTTATTGCATGAATTCATGCTTATTTTCTTAATAGGGTATAATGTCATTTTTAAAAAGTTTTTGTTTCACTCAATTTTAGCCCTCACTAACAAATATCTAAATCCATAGATGACCCAACTTTCCTCGAAATGCATTGTTACTGCCGGATAAATCTTGTTCTCCATTGTTGAAAGGAGTGTTGTGATGAAGGCTTGTTGAAAAAGAGAAAGGAGAGGTGGAAGAGTATTAGTAGGATTTGTGAGAGGTGATTGTACGTTCGAAGGCTTAGGGTAGCTAAATTAGAGAAAGATGAGAGACGAGATCATACGGTGTGGGTATCTGGTGTGGTGGGCGTGGTCTAGGTGGCACTCAACCATGCAGGACCACGACATGAAGATATCCACAGGCGTGGAGGGGAGGGGGTTGGCGCATTGCTCCAATCAAAACACACCATCTATTTTTTTTATCATTACTCACTACTACAAAAAAGGCCTTTCTTGACGCTTTTTGCGCGTCAAGAAAGGGCCCAGATGACGCGCAAAAAAGCGTCAAGGAAGGCAGGGTCAAGAATCCTCTTGACGCGCAAAATGCGCGTCATCTTCTTCTTGACGCGCGAACAATGACGCGCATTTTATGACGCGCAAAGCGTGTCAAGGAAGCCCCCGTCATAAATTTGTTTATGACACGCATATATGCGCGTCATGAATTAAAAAAAAAAATTTAAAAAAATATTTTTGTACATTCACTAATTTCCACATTAATGACAATTAACCTTCTAATCAAAATACAATACACGTAACCTTAGCAAAATAATACATTTCATATGCAGTATGTTTTATTCCTTTAACTACTTTTTATATGTCTAACCAACATCCTCCATCTGTTCCCAATGCAGCTGAACATATTCCAAAAGCTACAATTGTTGCTGGTCCTGATGAAGATCCACCTGTATACCTCTCCACATCATGCGGGTTTCATGTTGTTCTGTGATTTTGGAAAATACACACACATCAATACAGTACAGTGGCAAGTTTAACCAAAGTTTCAATCTTAAACTAACCAAGAAATAACTGCAGTTACCAAGATAGGAAAGTTACCAAGATAGGAGTCTGCTTTAGTTATTGGAGTGTTTGTCACAGTTGTTTGGGAAGTCACTGAAGCTACTAACTGTTGTTTAACCGTCTCTGACCTCTCTTTTCCTTGAGGATCAAACCTCAGCAGAACATTTAATAAAAAGTACAGTAGTAAAAGAGCATAGAAAACAACAGCATTATCCCTGTGCAAAACATCATCAAGACTAGTGTAAATTTCAGCAATAAAGAACAAACCTTTGGTCTATGACTAACATGGTTATACCAAAGAACACAAACTTATATTTCTGCATTTCTACATAAGACTTTCATTTATTGATCATGATATAAGACATTATTAAGATTACACCTTTCATTTGTCAACAGTAGGTTATCAGAAACAAGGGTGAATTATCTTTAACAATATTTTGAGCAACACTTAATCCAATACAGAAAACACGAATCATTTTTGGGTAACCATGACGACACATTACAGAAAACACACATAGGACTCACAAATACGTATTTTTTAGGTATCTGCCTCTTTTTCAATTCGAATGGCCACCTTTCAGCTTTGCTAAAGATAACCAACAAATAAAAAATTTCAAGGGATGACAAGTGGCAGCAATGGCTAAAAAATATTTACACTTATTGTGGCATAAATATTCATCTGTTTTCAACCATAATCTATGAAGCTTCAAACATCTATCTTTAAAAACAAAAAGTTGCAGAAGTACCTTGTTGTAGTTGATGGTTTTTTAAGGCTGCAAATGGCTGGGGATCTCTTGTGACCTGCTGCTTGGTTAGTGGTTGAAGATCCAAGGTTTGCTGAATTGTTACACTTGAAGAAGAGATGTGCATGTCCATTTTTTAAGAAAATGAAACAACATATACCATATATAACCAGTGTCATACGATTACGTTACCATACTAATTCTGTATCAATTCTGTATATGTAATCGAAGATATTTGTTGTACGAACCTCCATATACATCTTCACCCTTAAAGAATTGGTTCATTGGTTCAATAAGTATCACTGGAATGTCTGAAAGTAATCCACTGTATGCATTAGTTTGATCCAGTTTCCATCATGATATGAATTATATCCAAGTAAAACCCTGGCTAATTTCACAGTGCCTGTACTTGATCATATCATCAATCGAGTCTACAAAGGTGAGATCATAAACACGTCAAAACTGAGTCTACAAAAGTCAGAGAGACAAACCTTACCCGCGATATCATTCTTACGATCTTTGAGAGGTATACTCTTCATGAGACTTGTAGGGTTTCAGTAAAGTTTGCCCTAATTCAGGCCTAATAGCAACAACCATTTTGAAAAACAGCAAAAGGTCACTAAGTTAGTACCAATGATAATATTATACTCGAGTAATAATGCTGCAGAAACGACTGATATCAGACCTGCTGATATTATCAAGGATACGTTCGTCAATGAATAACTTTGTAAATCCCAAAATTTCCTCATTTGCAACAGAAGCACCTGTTCTGACCTGTATATCAGTTTGTAATGAAGCATATTTCGAAAGGGAGCTAAACAAAATACAGCTACACGAAACGCTTAGTGTTTCTTTAATTATAGATTTACTTGTTTGTGTAAAATGAGTTACTTTTCTAACTTCAAAAACTAAAAATTAAATTATAAAGGAATCTAAGATTAATTTTACTTACACTGTTGTAATACTAAAGTTAGAAAACCAAAAATATTCATGTCTAATTTGTCCCTTTGGCAAACATAAGAGCTTCATTATAGGATAAATCTTGCTTAAAGGCAAAATCTGGTTAAAAATATGTACACTAATTCTGTTCTCAAAGAGCTAATACATGAAAGTCAAAACACAGTCAACCATGAATCCCCATACTCTTTCTATACATTATGCAAATTGACCAAACTATAGAACTCCATTAGAAAAACGGAGTAAACAAAACTAACCTCCCTTTCCAAAAGGTAAGAAACATCAGGTTCTCCAACAACAACAAAACCAGCCAACTGCAGGAAAGGTTAAGCACATCAGCATCAAAGAGCTAATACAAATTGAAAATAGTTGAACAAAAACAAACTTATACATGATAGAAGTCACCATTTGAGATGATGGGAAACTATTCCTTTAAAGGTTCCAGTAGCCTGACTACAATGTTAATGCCATTGTTGGCACCATAGCTTAGCTCATCCCTAAATATCAAGACACCAAAAGGACCTCTGGATTTGGTATAAACATCATAAGTTCCCAAAGTGTGCCATCTGTAGTCATCAAGTACTCAAAAAACTCAGGACATGGATCATAAACAACCGCTTTCAAGCACAGCAACTTCAATTACAACACAATGTAAAAAAAGCACACGGTTTAGAAACCAATTAAATGATTATGAATGAACAATCAACTGTTTTCAAGCACAGCAACTTCAATTACAACACAAATGATATATATAACGGATTTATGCATAAAAATATGTTTTGGTGACCTCAACCCCTTTGACACATTTACTTTCTGGAAAAAAAAATGCGGTAAGATTGTACCTCCAAATCCTGTGAATGATTTCTGATAGATGAGACTAAAATCCACAAACATAACCATACCTGAAGCACAAGAACATCACAACCATTTAAACAAAAGAAAAAACAAATAAAATTCCTTTATATGATATAACAAACAAATAATTATTATAGAACAATGAAATGGAACCATGAAGCAGATTATCTTACCAATGACCACAAACTTTCTTATCTAGAACACTATAAATAATCAAGTTTCCTGCATACTTGTGGCCACCAACATGTGAACAAACACTCATAGATACATTGTCCAATCCTCTTAATTCAGCCTCCTCTTTGAATTTCTTAACTAAAAGCGGCCCCAAAACCCACACCTTTTATCTCGACTACTATGTGCACATACAGATATGTGTGAACCTGTCATCGTATCCTGAAGCTATTAATCTGTTTCAATCACAGAAACTTCAGTAAGTCAACTAATAAATCACTTTAGAATCAGAGAAAAATCACATATTACATGCCAATTTCACCCACAAAGCTATTGATGTTTGGTTCTTACAATCCCCTTTAATCACAGAAACTTCAGTAAGTCAACTAATAAATCAATTTAGAATCATAGAACAATAACATATTACATGCCAGTTATTTTTGTGTCCTAGAAACTTCAGTTATTTTTGTGTCCAAAATAAATAACAAACCAAAGGAAGTGCAACCTCGTTAAGGTTAAATGATTCAAAATCAATTAGGAATTTGAAGAAGAAAGGGCCAACGAATGCATAAACCTGGGGCAAGTAATGAAAACGTAGCAAAATCAGTTGCCTCAGTACACGAAAAATAGAAGGATTGTTTGAATAAAAGTACTTACATATGAGAACTGAGTACCGTGGGAGACGATTACCGCCAATTGAGGAAAAGAAACTAGGGTTTTTGTTCAGATCCCTGTCGGCGCCATTAGGGCAAAACCGTGAATCAAGTTCTGTGAATCGAAGGCGGCGGTACTTCTGTGAATCGAATTTTGTGTTTCATGTAGTGGTGGCACTTCCGTGAATCAATTTCTGTGTTTCGTGGAGAATGAAGGGTGGAATTAGGGCACTTCTGTGAATCGAGTTCTCTTAACCATCAGATAACGGCCGGTGGAATTAGGGCATTTCCGTCGAGTGTTGACCGGGAATGGAGCGTCGAAGAGTTTTGTATGCCTGGGAATGGAGGTGAGCATCGAGAGTTTTGTGGGAGATGTCGAATGAAAATTTTGGGGTAATGGAAATTTAGGGCAAAATTAGAACGCTTTTGGCGCTCAATGAAATTTTAGGGCAAATTAGAGGCGGGAAAAAAATATAAGACGACGGATTCAAGATGACGCGTAATTTTAAGTGTACTCCGTGTTTTTTAACGACGACATAAATTTAATGACGCCCAAAAATGCGCGTCATCTAGCATTAGGATTTTACAATTCTTGACGGTTTTTTTATGACACTCATTTTTGCGCGTCATTAACAACCGTGTGTCATCGTTCGCGCGTCAAGAAAGGTCCTGTTTCTAGTAGTGACTTTTTATTTAAACTAATAAAAAATAATCCAACTTCGCATAAGACAACGTGTCAATGAGCTCCTGGCCTAGTGATCAAGGAGAAGGTCATGGGTTTTATCCCAGGCGTGAACAGTTCTTTTTTTCACATCCCAAGTATATATCTTACAAGAGAAATGATCATTTTAAACGGTTATATTAGTCTTCACTCCATGTCTCAAATAAATAAATGAGGGACCAGAACACATCTATCTTTAGGATGAGTGTGCATACTATAAAATGAGTTTAACTATCCACAAGTAGATCGAGTATCCTCTACTTCAATACACAAATAGATTGAGTATCCTCTACTTCAATCTGGTCTTGATATACACCGATTCTATTATCCATGAACCGAATCTAATCAGCTCAAGCTTCAAGAAACAACATACTCTCACCAGATAGGTGGAGTACCATCTCTTGAGCTTCAATTGATCATGTACATATTACAAGAGTTCACATATAAAAACCAGATATATATTAGTAACGAATCTTACTTTAGAAAAAGATTTGCAAATAGAAGTAGCATAAATGAAAACAATATAATAGCATGCAGTCAAGTCGAACAATATCACAATCAAAATTACAAGAACATCATCCCCAACCCCCAAAAGAATGTATATAGATAGCTAGCTACTCCAAATACAATGTAAAACCATCATCCACTCGACCCGAATCTATATATCGAACCCGCCCGACTGACTCCACAACATAAAAGTGTACACATCTAGAACAACACCGAGTAAGCAACCGCCCATCCGATAACAATGCTTCCAGCCATAGATCCCATCTTCACCGCACCACTCTGTAACACCAATGCTCAATTGTCAGATCTCAAAAACATTAATTATTAAACAACCCCATCTAAAGATTTATCAGGGTCGGGTCGGGTCGGGTCGTGAATCTAATAGTATGATGGGTAAAACTTAAGGCTAAAGGTAAAATCTAGTTAGGGTATTTCTTGTTGAGGGGTCTAAATGAAATTGGATGCAGACAAAACATGTTCATTTATTGTTATTTGTAATTTGTAATATAGACTAGAGACACACGTGATCACAACCACAGAGATAAAAGCCCAAGACACGAGAACATGGTTAATGTTAATCACCAAATACATACATACATACATAAATACATGCATACATTCATACCCATGGCGCTATTGTGCGCAGCTTCAAATCTGGAATCTCACAAATACATGCTTCCAGATTTAAGATTCGAGAAGGATGTAGACTTTTGGTTTGAAAATTGAAAATGAATTTCAGGTAAATCTGGTTGAAAAGTTTCAGATCTGATAGCAACTAGCCGTTGATTCAGCAGATCGGAGAAATGCAAGTAAATTGATAAAATATTGACATATATAGTGAGGTTAAAGTAGTGCAGATCAGATCTAGGAAGTGGAGTGTACTTACCACATCGGGAGCCGACGGCGCCGGAGATAGATCCGTAGAGAGGGAAGGGCCCGGAGCTCCGGTGGGAGGTGCAGGTGGACTGCTCAAACTTGGAGTTGGTGCGGCGGTTGGAGTCACAGCCGGTGATGCGACAGGGACAGGTGCCGGCGGCGAAGCGAGCGGCGCAGGTGGTGGCGAAGCGACGGGAGGTGGAGTGGCCGGTGGTGGAGAAGCGACGGGAGGTGGAGTGGCCGGTGGTGGTGAAGCGACGGGAGGTGGAGTGGCCGGTGGCGGTGCGCTTACCGGAGCGGCGACGGGTGGTGGCGTGCTGACCGGCGGAGGAGTGGCGACGGGTGGCGGTGTGCTGACCGGCGGAGGAGTGGTGGCGGGAGGAGATGCGACTGGTGGTGGAGTGGTGGTGGTTGGTGGGGCAGGGGTGGCGGTGGGGGAGGAGGAGGGGGATTGACCGCCGACGGAGGAGACGATGAGGCAGATGAATGCCGTGAGGACGGCGGCCTTGCGATCCATGGTGTACGTTAGGTGAGTAAACCCTTAACCTGTGCCGGAGATGGTGGTGAATGCTAACTTAAACCTTGGGGTCAGTGAGGTAAAGTGGGAAGTGTAATGTGAGTGTGAGGAGAACAGACATGGTATATATAGGGTGGGAGGGTCTTGATCTGGTAAGGTGGGACTTATGATAGCGTATGTTACAACTAGAGTTTGTTGAGAGGAAGAAAATGAGATATCAAACAACTACAAAATAAATAAAAACATGTTTTTCTTCGAATATTTAAAAATTTCATCAAACACCATCCCTATATGTCACGTAAAATTATGTGTGTGGCAGATAGGTCCGAATCAGAAATTAATGTACCAAAAATTGACCCTATACATCACAGAAAGACCTATTTATGTCATATACGGGCGGTGTTCAGATAGGTTACATAGACGGGTGGATTTCTTTTTGGTATTAGTGTCAAGTTAGAAAATGTTTAGCGGCTGGTCTATACGACACTAATAGAGCCATACACCACGTATTGTAGTCACGAATATTTTCAAGTCTAAACCGACTGAATTGTTAACTGCGAGGTGGATGTACGTGGCGGATAGACATGTACGTGACATATAGTTTTTTTTTTTAAATTGTTTTTGAACTTCGTTGGTCAAAGTTTAAAACTCATTTTTTTATTATCTTTTTGTTTTAATACCCTGTTTAACTTTTTAATAACTCACGAATATTATCATGTTAATTTTTAAAATTTGGTCGTCAAAGTTTATAAAATTCGCTCGCCTTAGGAACAACCAAACAACCGATCGTATAGGTTTTTGTATTTTCTTTTTATTTTAATAACTCACGAATATTATCACGTTATTTTTTTTTAAATTTCAGTCGTCAAAGTTTATAAATACAACCAAACAAATTCAGTCATTACAAATACAACCAAACAAACAAATAAAACATAATATACAATCATCACAAAAAAAATTGCATATATAGCCAAACCTGTATGCCACGGATAGGCCTATTCGTGTCCTATGTGGTATCCATGTCGTATGTGGTCTATCCGTACCACATATTCGTTACAAGAATGTGAAGTCAGTGTACGATGAAACCCTATACGACATGTATAGGCCTATCCGTGTCGTATAGGTGGTTTGCGTTCAGGTTTATATAAATAAATGATAATTATGGGTTAGTTTCAACACCACTATTGCATGTAAGCTTTAAATTTATAAAACACGATAAAACACAATCACTATACACCACGTACACGGGCAAGTGCACCCATCGCGGCGTAGAATAGCGAATGTAAAATACCAAGGTCGTCCAAGGACACAACGTATGGAAACGAGGGCTTATGGTACTTAATCTCCGTTAATGTCTAAGCAGATCTTCCTTTATTAATTTAAAATAACTTAAATTAATAAAGGAAAAATGAAATAAAGATAAAATGGGTTTTAAGCTTGAACAATGAGAAAAAATATCACTTGGGAGGATTAACCAATCGCGAGGTTGATGGCCTGTTTATTTATAATCTTTCCTTAAAACTGATACTAACAGATTAATGGACCGCCTTTCTGCCTCAAATCCATTCTCACGTTCCTCCCGTTAATCACCCATTTGGTATGAATCTCATGAGTACTTGTGTTGTTAGTAACAAATATAGTCTGCGTGAATGCCATATAGTTGTAGGACCTTATGGTCAAAGTACCGTTACACTCGAATACGTTGTCATGAACCAGCAGGGGACAACCCACGCATCAGATTATTTTATAATGAAAAGTTCTTTATAAGGGACCAATGTTTGTTTCCACCACGCACCGCTCTCGCGCATGCATGGGCGGTCGTAACTAGAGCCAAGTTCACAAACGTATTCACCACCGAATCTACGCGATGATAAAATATTATCAACCATTCATCCCAACCATTACCTTCAGATCGCACATGCGTGAAAACCGAGTTTGTTTACATAGATATAAAACACTCGAATGTATTGCTTTGCATGGGATGCGAGTCACCATAAGGATCATGCATTGTCCCCTAGTCGGGTGTCACGGGTCCGACTGATGAGCTTTCGACTCCTCAAATGGTCCACAATACACAAGAGACATTTGTTCACAAGGGTGACAATACACTTTCAATATAAAGAGTTTTCATATAGTCATTCGTACCTACCTTAAGGTGAGTTTATAAACTCATTTTATTAACCCGCCAAAGGCTTGTTTACCCCCGAGTGAATGTAAGAGTTTAGCCAATAATGACCATTAAGATTTGCTTAACAGAATGTGAGTAGATCATTGACAATATTTAAACAAAATCTAATTAAGTTAATATTCTTAAAAACTTTGATGTTGAATGCTTAAAAACGCAAAGTGGCTCAACGCAAATCTAATATAAGAAGAAGGGAAAGAATTGAGCGAGTTCAAATGGTGGAGTAGGCCAGCCTTTTATAGGCAAAATCAGGACAGAAGCACGGGTCGTGCCTGTCAGGGCACGTGTCGTGCTTGAAAAAAATCTTCAGATTTAAATTTTGTCAATGGACACGGGCTGCGTTGTGTAAGAGGCACGAGTCGTGCTTACCAAGGGTCAGGAGCACTAGTATTTCCATCATTCAAGACTACTAGTATTACTGGATGACTGGTTTTATTTTGTTTGGATGGTGGGCTGATGTTTATCGCATGACCTTCAAGTGAAAGATTGTTGGGTGTGAAAACCTTTGGGTTGGTTATGTTATTTAGGACCCATCCTGGTATTAGAGGACGTGATCTTTATATTTTAGGATAATGTTTGTTTCCTTATTTTGTGGCTTGTATGGTTATTTATTTGGGGACTTTTGTAATCTCTTTCATTCAATCAAATCCCAATTACCTTCATGGTAATCAGAGCCTAAAATCTCTCCCCCCTCTATTCTTTTCTTTTCGTAACCCTAGTTCGCCACCACCATCATTGTGGACGACGGCGACGACAAAGCCACCACTTCCAACTCCGAGAAGCAGCCCCTTCATCCGGCGTTCACCGCAACCAATGTCCATCTCAAAGTTCGGACTCTTGACGGAAAAAAAAACGCCGTATTCAAACTGGGTGAAGCTTTTCAAGAATCACCTAAAGATCTACAAAGTGTTGGACCATATTAATGGTACAACCCCGCCGTCTAACGACGATTCCAACTATGAAACTTGGGCGGAACTTGACGCCCTCATCATTCAATGGATATACAACACCGTTTCAGACGAGATTCTCGCCCGAATCCTGGACGATGATACCACAGCAAGAAAAGCCTGGCTCCAAATCCAACAGATCTTCATCAACAATAAGAATGCCCGTGCTGCTACCCTTGAAAAACAATTCTCCAATGCCACTCTCGCAGCCTCGGCATCGTTTGACGACTATTGCCAGAAGCTAAAGGATATCGCCACTCAACTCGGTGACATAGAGCAGCCCGTGTCCGAAAGCCGACTCGTTATTCAAATGGTTCGGGGCCTCCCCGCCGAGTACGACACCATCGGAGCCATCATTAATCAATAATGCCCCACTTGGGATCAAGCCCGGGGTATGATCGAAGCTGAGCAACAGCGTCAAGCCGCACGATCTAATAGCAGCCGTGATTCTGCCCTCGCAGCCTCGTAACAACCGAATCGCAGCAGCACTCCTCAAGAGACCTCCACCGTTAATCGCTCTCTGTATCCAACTCATGGCCGATTCATCAACTTGATGTCAAGAACGCTTTTTTACATGGCACTCTTCAGGAAACAGTTTACATGCAACAACCTCCGGGGTTCGTTCATCTTGAGTTCCCTAATCATGTATGCCGATTAACCAAGTCTCTTTACGGTCTCAAACAGGCGCCAAGGGCATGGTACTCCATATTTTTGACATTTATTCTCTCCTTGGGGTTTAAACGAAGCTTGTGTGACACCTCATTATTCACTTATCGCAATGGAGCTCAGGTTGCATACTTATTAGTCTATGTTGATGATATTGTACTCACTGCTGGCCATTCTCAGCTGTTATCGCAGGTAATTAACCGTCTTTCGCAGGAGTTTGCCATGACCAATATGGGCCCGCTACACCATTTTCTCGGCATTCAGGTGACTAGGGATGCAAACTCGCTTTTTCTTGGTCAAACGCAGTATGCTCGTGACATTCTTCACCGAGCTAATATGACCACGTGCAAGCCATGCAACACCCCGGTGGACACAAATTCCAAGTTGAGTGTGACTGATGGCATACCTCTTTCTGATGGGTCCTTATACCGTAGTCTTGCCGGGGCACTTCAGTATCTCACCATTACTCGCCCGAATCTGTCTTATACCGTTCAACAGATATGTCTGTTTATGCATGCTCCCCGGGAACCTCACGTGCTATTCATAAAGCGTGTCCTGCGTTACTTACATGACACGTTAGATCACGGTCTTCGGTTGACGGCGTCTCCGGATACTTCCCTCGTTGCCAATTCAGATGCCGATTGGGGTGGGTGTCCCGATACTCGACGATCTACTTCAGGATATTGCGTATTTATAGGTCCCAATCTGATTACCTGGTCATCCAAGCGGTGGCCAACTATTTCTCGATCCAGTGCGGAGGCTGAGTACAGGGGTGTCGCTAATGTTGTCGCCGAAGCCACATGGATCCGAAATTTGTTGCTTGAGCTCTCTGTTCCGGTTCGCAAAGCCACTATTGTCTATTGCGACAATGTTTCTACCGTCTACTTGTCAGGTAATCCGGTTCAACATCAGCGAACCAAACATGTCGAAATGGATATACACTTTGTTCGGGAGAAGGTTCAGATTGGTCACATTCGGGTTCTGCACATTCCTTCTCCTTACCAGTATGCCGACATCTTCACGAAGGGGTTACCTCGTCCATTGTTCGACTCGTTTCGATCCAGCTTGAACGTTTCGACTGCTCCTCGTTCCAGCTGAGGGGGAATATTAGAGGACGTGATCTTTATATTTTAGGATAATGTTTGTTTCCTTATTTTGTGGCTTGTATGGTTATTTATTTGGGGACTTTTGTAATCTCTTTCATTTAATCAAATCCCAATTACCTTCATCTGGTTCCTAAGTCATTAACCCTAATTCTTATCTATTTATATTCATGTCATGTAATTTTAATCTTGTGCACTTTGAGCTAATAAAGAGAAAACCCTAGTTGCAGCTCGTGGACATAAGTCACATCGACCAAGCCACGTTAAATCTTGTGTCGTTCATTATCGTTCAACTATTTTCTAATCGTTTGTGTGTGTTATCACTTTTGATGGCCATGAACCTAACAACACCTAGAGTTCGTAACAAAATGATTGTGTTCAAGTAAACGAAAAGAAAATGCCAAGAATAGGAAGGCACTTCTAAACAATTTTCTAATATAGTACGTAGTTGATTGTTAAAGAGATTAAGAAAAACTATCAAACAAGCAAATGTTATGACAAATATGCTTACGCAAATGTGACACGTATTGGAAAGTCAATTCTAACAAATGATTAGCTAGATTAAATGTCATATAAAAAGAAATGATGCTATATGATGG
Source organism: Deinandra increscens subsp. villosa (assembly GCA_039602395.1). Lineage (NCBI taxonomy): Eukaryota > Viridiplantae > Streptophyta > Magnoliopsida > Asterales > Asteraceae > Deinandra > Deinandra increscens. Next base: position 122,455,048 of record JBCNJP010000007.1, read on the forward strand.
AGTGAACCATGAATCATTTTAAGATCGAAAGTTCGAAGGCTTAGAAATAAAGGTGTATTTATTTATTTGAGACTTAATTTATTTTGAATATACGTTTAGTTTTTAAAAAGAAAAAAAAAAGTTGTAAATAAAGTAAAAAAAAAACAAATAAAAATTGGTGGGTCTGAAATGTTTTTGTCCAATATATTAAATTATTTTATTTTCCATAAAAAGTGAGGTAAGTGAAAAATACTCTCCTTAAAACATGCTAAGTTGCTAACATTGAAAGCAAAGCAAAAGAGGAAACACGAACCATTCATCATCCATCCCATTCCACACCACCAACCAAGCTTTATTTGTAGTGATTGTAGGTGGGGTAAACGGAATTCGTTTAGCTTTTCTAGTTTTGAGTCTCTTAAACTCAAATAGTTAGAATTCAAAAACCATACCGATTGACTCGATTAGCAATTTTCTCTAAACTAAACTTTGCATATGCGAGAGCGGGGCAAACAACATACTACTTGTATAAGATTTAAGTTTTGTTTTTTGTTTTGATTTTATTTGGCTTGTATTTATATAAAACTGAAATTATTATAAAAATAATAAATACTGTTCATCTCGACAATCACAATATTTACAATATGAAAATAATATGTTTCATCCGTTACAATATTATACTATTCGTATCACTAGTAAGCGTATGTTCAAAACTTATCTAAAATCTTATCATTAAGCCAGGAGTATGAGTCAAAGACTCTGTATGTGAGTCCAAGTCACACCGTGAAACCCCACCCCTTTGGGTGTGAGTTGCTTACATGAGTTGTAGGTGTAGAAATTGTCACTTCAAATTTTTCTACGGGACTTCGAAATGGCTTTTAAATTATGTCCAAACAACCTTCCTTTAGCATTCACAACTTATTCCCTATCCGTATCCCTATAATTTATATATTTATCATTACTTTTTTCTCTTTTCCACTCACACCCACAATTAAATGAAACTTTTTAATACATGTATCATTATCTTTTCTCTCTCTTCAAACCTTAAATTTTGGATCATGTTAGGGAGGGGGGAGTGGTAGAATTTTTAGGATTTTGAAGAATGGGTTGTAGCCAATAGGAGAGTGCCACGCAGGAAAGAGAAAAAGAAAGAATTTTGAAGAATTTTGAAGGATTTTGAGAGAGAGTGGTTAGGATTATGAAGAATTGTAGGTTAATATATTTTAATGTTTTGAGTTATTTTTATATTGTAATTAATTTTAAAACACTATATTTATTTTATAAAAACACTACATTTATTAAAAAAAGACATTACATTAAAATAAAAAAAGACATTACATTAATTAAAATAAAAAGACAATACAATACAATAAAAAAAAAACTACTCCTCAACTTCCGCCTCCGTTAAAACAACCTCGACGTTCTCTTCAATGTGCATCTTGATATCATGTCGAAGTTGGAAGTGTGTCTCCGCATCTCGTAACTCCGAAATGATATTCGGATCAACGTTCACATTAACGGGAGGGTCTCTGATATGCACTGGTGATATCGCTTGCCCTTCATCCTTTAGAATCATGTTGTTTAAAATAATTACTGCATATATGATTCTTGCAACTTTCTCTCTTGTCATTGCTCGGGCACCCCGTAGGAGTATCCTCCACTTACCTTTCAAGGTACCAAAAAAGCGTTCGACGTCCTGTCTTGCCGCCTTTTGAAGCTTGTTGAATCTTTTGTCAATTAGATCAACTGGATGATTATATGCCTTCACAAAGGTGGACCAAGTTGGGTAGATACCGTCTGCAAGGTAGTATCCCCTCTTGTATTGACGACCGTTAACAACAAATGGACACCTTGGAGCAATCCCGTGCATCTCATTAGTAAACAATGGCGATTGGTTCAAAACATTGATATCATTGTTTGAACCTGCAACACCAAAGAACGCGTGCCAACACCAACGATCCTGTGATGCTATGGCTTCAAGCATGATGGTTGGGTACTTGTGGTCACCCCGATGAAACTGCCCTCGATATTGTTTTGGGCAATTTCTCCAGTCCCAGTGCGTGCAGTCAATACTGCCTAACATGCCGGGCAAACCATGATACGATCCGTGTGCCTGATATAAAAGTGCAATATCGTGGCTAGTTGGGGCACGTAAAAACTCATCTTTATATAATAGACAAAACAAATGTAACAAAATGATCAAGTGTTTCACGTGAGGTTCTCTCGGCCATAGCTAGGTATTCATCGTATTCATCAGGAACGTTACCTGATGCGAGTTGGCGAATGGCGGATGTGCATTTGTGTATAGCCGTGAAGCTTTCTTTTCCTCGGGCGTCCATCCCCTCTGCGAAGTAATTGTTGTGCTCTTGGACGTCGGCAACTATCTTTAAAAATAATCGTTTCGACATCCGAAACCTATCGTTAAACACCTCCTCGTTGTAGACCGAATCCTCATCGAAGTAGTGTCTCATAAGTCGGTCTCTAGCTTCGATACGTTGTCGGTAAACATATTGTCTTTGTTGTGGCGGCCGATGTATTTGTTGCTCGTGGGCCGCTACAACTAATTCGAGGAAATTAGTATCTTCATCGTTAGAGTCCGATGATTCTTCAGAACTGGTTGAGAGGTTGGGTATGTTGAATGGAAACCGATCCATTTTGAATAATATGTGGGAGGATAAATGAGAGAAATGTGAGAGAATGATAGATGAGAGATATGTGAGAGTGAGTAGAATTAGTGATAATGTATGTATATATATATATTGAAAAAAATAAAAGAATTTTTTTTTTAATCTAATAGCCGTTCAACGGCTAGATAATTATGGGGAAGAGAGAATGCCGTTCGGCAAGAAGTAGATTTCCGAAGCATTTTTTGCCGATGCCGATCGACCGGCGGCGGTGTTTGCCGCTGAAGATTTCGGCGCCGCGGCGCCCACGCCGCCCACTCCGTCCGGCCTTAGGTACACCATGGTGTACCCAAGGTTAGGTACACCATAATAATAATAAGTGTAGTATCCTATGTACTTTGAGAATTGTGTTTTATAATTTGTCAAATCATTTTACTTTATTCTCATACTAGTTTATTCACAAATTTTTATAAAAAGAAAATTGTAATTTTATTAAAATTCTGTTTTAGGAAAAATATATTTTTTTAAAAATAACCCTTTTAAACATTTTATAAAAACGTTTTCTAAGTTTTTCTTAATGTTTTTTAAAAACATTTTAATTGTTTAATATTTTTGAATTATTTGAATCGTTTTCTTTAACATATGTTTATTTTTGTAAATTTGTTTTTAATTCTTTGTAAAAGACTAAAAAAGGTTTATATATGAAAGAAAAGTTGAAGAAATGTATATAAAAACTTTTTTTTTATTTAAAATGGAACATGACTAAAACTTTTATGCTCTAGCATTTTTAAAGAATTAAGATTTTTTTAAATTGAAATTGTTCTATAAACATGTTCCGTTTACCATAAAAGTTCTATAAACATGTTCCATTTAAAAAAATGTTTTTATAATCAGTTCATCAACTTTTCTTTTATATATAAACTTTTTTTTGTCTTTTACGAAGAATAAAAAAACATTTTTCAAAATAAACGTATGTTAAAGAAAACGATTTAAATTATTCAAAAATATTAAACAGTTAAAACATTAAAAATACGACGCAATCCAATATGAATGTAGAGGCCCTACCTCCCCGGTTGATTTAGACTCGATGGGATTAACATAAATCTTGTTGTTGTTCCACATTAGCGTAAATTATTTATAAATTTATTATTATTATTATTGTTATTATTATTATTATTATTATTATTATCATCATTTTTATATTATTATTATTTAGAAACCATACTAAAAATACGACATATGTTACGAGTATGACTTTTATTTTGCTCATTCACGTATACGTACGTACGCCCACATACCGGTATAAAATACAATCGTATAATATATGTGACGTATAGTACGATACGGTCGCCGTTTCAAATTCTAATAAAATAAATATAAAATTTATGGTTTGGTTATAATAACAATAATAGTAACAATAATAATAACAATATCAATAACAATAATAATAATAATAATTAATAATAATAATAATAATAATAATAATAATAATTATTATAAATATAATAATAATAATAATAATAATAATTGTTAGGTAATTATAATAATATAACAATTAAATATTATGTATGTAGTAATTATTGTTAGGCACACTACTCCATGCTAATCATTGTTAGATACACTATTAAGGCTAAGTGTAGTGGATGGAGCCCCTTGTGGGTGTTATTCGCCATGTGGCGTCCACGTCAGCAAGAGGGGCTCCATGGCTAAAGTGGTGTAGTGGGGGGTTATGAGGATGGGGGTTATGAGGTATGAGGTGTACCAATAAGAAAAAAGCAAAAAAAAAAAAAAAAGAAAAAAAAAACAAGAGAGGGGCTCCGGCGCCATAAACATAGCGCTCTCCCCCTTTTTGACTAACATGGCGCCCCGGGGGGTGGGGATGGGCGTTATGGGGGCGCCATATTAGGAAAAAAAAAGCCCCATAACGCCCCATTACGGATAGCCTAAATGCTAATCATTGTTAGGTATATCATGGTGTACCCAAGTTAGGTACACCATGGTGTCCCTAAGATTTCCCTAAATTTTACAGATTTACTAAATTTTTCATCAAATATAGGGATTCACCAAATTTTTCCTCAAATATTTCTCTCTCCTCTACTCACAACTAAACCTCAAATTTTACAGTTTACACTCACACCAATTATAGGGAATGGACTGTGAATGCTCTTATCCAATAATATGTTAACATCTAGTTTTTATTTTATTAATTATTGAAGCAAAATTTTTTGTCTAGGTTAAAATCTGATTTTTTCTCAAATAACTTTTCTATGCTAACTTTTTAAAGAAAAAACTAATTCGTAGTCTTTTTTTTTTTGCTAAACACCCCGCTATAAGTTCGAACGAAAATGAACTTGTTTTTTTATTGGTCTCGTGAATGCTTTTTGACACGTTTTTATATTCGTAAGCGGTTTATTATATTTTGCTTTATGTATGTTTTTTTATGTTTTAATCTAATGGTTTTTTTTTTTAATTTAAAGTACGATTTTTTTATTTTAAATAAAATGTTTAAAAAATAATAATAAAAATTAATACAAACTCATATCATACAACTCAGTAACCCATATCCCTCGATCTTCCTATGTAAGTTGATAGATAAATCAAATAACTGTCTATGTGACAAAACTCACACGTATAAACTCCTTAACATATAAACTCCTTAACTGATAACTCGTGCCAATACCTAGTGGATTACTTTGAGATGTTGATTGAGAAAACTTTTCCCATGGATCGTGGCCAAATTTGGATTTATTTGTATAAAGGTCGGTCAATAGTCTATCGTGTTAGGATCAATTAAGTTGTCGGGTCATGGGTTGCATGTGCATGTCACATGCATACGTATACTTATGCTTGATTGATTAAGTCATTGTTTGTTACCGTTAATTTAGGAAGTCCGAGTCTTTGGTATTCAGTTGGTTAGTACGTGGAGTCATGGAGTCTGTATGCTATATATGCAGTTCCCAGTTATCGTTTAATGGATTCGTTGATTCACAATATTTCTGTTACCTACTTGTGTTCATTTCAAGTGGTATCAGAGCGAATCCTTGATACGAGAGAGAGTGAGAGCAGAGATCAATGGCAGAAGAAAGCAGCACGTATCCTACCCAATCGGTTCCCCGTTTCGATGGTGATTATGAGCATTGGAGTTTGATCATGGAAACCCTGCTGAGATCCAAGGAGTATTGGTGTGTCATTGATCCCGGATTCGAAGAGACAGCTGCCGGTGTTGCAGCCACTGAAGAGCAGAAAGCCTTGAAGTTGAAGGATTTAAAGGCACGTAACTATTTGTTTCAATCGACCGATAAACAAATACTACGTACCATGACCCAGAAATCCACAGCCAAACAGATTTGGGCGGCGATGAAGATGAAGTACCAAGGCAATACAAGAGTGAAGAAGGCTCAGTTGCAACGTCTCAGGAGGGAATTTGAAATGCTAGAAATGAAGGAAGAAGAGAGTGTTTCAGATTACATGAATAGAGTGATGACTGTTGCAAATGACATGAGAAATTATGGTGAAGATATGACAGATGTGAAGATTGTTGAGAAGGTGCTAAGGTCCCTAACTGAGCTATACAACTTTGTTGTATGCACCATTGAAGAATCTAAGGATACAGATACTTTGTCAGTTGATGAATTGCAAAGTTCCCTTATGGTGCATGAACAGAAGTTGAAAAAGAAAGTCAATACCAATGATCAAGTGATGAAAGTTGAACATGAAGAATCTGGTGCTTATAGAGGCAGAGGCAGGGGTAGAAATTCATCCAACAGGAGCAGAGGAAGAGGAAGAGGAGGACGTGGCAGAGGTGATTGGGATAAGTCAAGTGTAGAGTGCTACAAATGTCATCAAATGGGGCATTTCTCTTATGAATGCCCAAAGGGGGAGAAGTCTGTGAATTATGCAGAATTTGATGACACTGAAGATATACTACTCATGACTTATGCTAATCTCGAATCAAATGAACACAAAGGGACTTGGTTTTTAGACTCAGCATGCTCCAATCATATGACAGGGTTCAAAGAATGGTTTATCAAGTTGGATGAAAACTATAGACATACTGTCAGGTTGGGAAATGATCTCAGGTTAACTGTGAAAGGAATTGGTGATGTCAGGATGGAGGTTGAAGGCAACACTCAAGTTGTGTCTAGAGTGTACTATATACCTGAGCTCACTTCAAACTTATTAAGCATTGGACAGCTACAAGAAAAGGATCTAACCATCATCATCAAGCAAGGTTTATGCAGGATTTATCATGCTGATAGGGGTCTCATTGTCACTTCAAACATGACAAGGAACAGGATGTTCTTAGTCAATGCTGTAGCTAAGCCAATGGTGAATGAATGTCACAAGATTGATGCTGAGATCAACACACAAATCTGGCACAGAAGATTGGGTCATGTGAATCACAAATTCATCAGAACCATGCAATACAAACATATGGTCAATGGCCTTCCTTTAGTTGCTGAGCAGTCAAGAATATGTGATGTATGCAAATTGGGCAAACAACAAAGAGAACCTATTCCCAGGAAGAGTGTTTGGAGGGCATCAGAAAAACTTCAACTCATTCACACAGATCTCTGTGGGCCTATTTCACCAGCATCTTCAAGTAACAAGAGGTACATCTTAATGTTTATTGATGATTACTCAAGGAAGGGCTGGATACATTTCTTAACAAACAAAAGTGAATGTTTTGAAATATTTAAAAAGTTTAAAGTAGCAGTTGAAACAGAAACAGGTTTGAAAATTAAGGGCCTAAGAAGTGACAGGGGAGGGGAATTTACTTCTAACATGTTCAATGAGTTTTGTGAAAATCAAGGCATAAGAAGGCAGCTAACCACTGCCTTCACTCCTCAACAAAATGGAGTAGCAGAGCGTAGAAACAAAACAGTTATGAATATGGTTAGATGTCTCCTCACTGAAAAGAATATGCCAAAATGGTTTTGGTCTGAGGCTGCAAGATGGGCAAATTTCATTTTAAACAGGTGTATCACAACTGCCCTTGATGACAAAGTCCCTGAAGAAGCTTGGTCAGGAATTAAGCCACATGTTGATTCATTTAGAGTGTTTGGTTGCTTAGCATATGCTCACATTCCATCACAACTCAGAACCAAGCTTGATGATAGAAGTCAGAGATGTGTACTATTGGGAATCAGTGTTGAATCCAAGGCTTACAGGTTGTATGATCCCAACAGCAACAAAATTATTATCAGTAAGGATGTGAGCTTTGATGAAGAAAAGGGATGGGATTGGACCAAAGAGCAACTTGGTTCCAATGAGCTAACAATACCTGTTGAGTATGTTGCAGTCGAAGATGACAGTGAACCGACCACTGAAGTGAACCCAGAAACTGTTGCATCACAAACTCAAGTTGTTGAGAACACCCCTCCAAACTCTGAATCACAAACAAGTCACCAGCCTGATGAAGAGCAACCTGCAGTAAACACTATGCCAAACATTGATGTTCCTGAATCTTCAAATGCAAGAAGTGGAGTGAGCAAGAGAGCTACAAGAACACCAGCTTGGTTTGATGATTACCAAGTTGGAGAAGGTATGTTTGATGAAGAAGTCAATCTGGCATTCTTCAGTTCTTGTGGTGACCCAATTCACTATGTGGAAGCTGCAAAAGATAAGAAATGGGTGAGTGCAATGCAAACTGAAATAAATGCCATAGAAAAGAATGCAACTTGGGAATTAGTTGATGCTCCAGCAGATGCAAAACCCATTGGTGTCAAATGGCTTTATAAAACAAAGTTCAATGAAAAAGGGGAGATAGATAAATTTAAAGCTAGATTGGTGGTCAAGGGTTATGCACAAGAAAAGGGAGTTGACTATGAAGAAGTTTTCGCACCTGTGGCCAGATGGGATACAATCAGAACCATGTTAGCAGTTGCAGCTCAAAACAAATGGGTCATATATCAACTAGATGTCAAAAGTGCTTTCTTGCATGGAGAATTGGAAGAAACTGTTTATGTGAATCAGCCTCAGGGGTTTATAAAGAAAGGTGAAGAGCATAAAGTTTATAAATTGAAGAGAGCACTTTATGGGTTGAAACAAGCACCAAGAGTTTGGTTCAAAAGGATAGAAGGGTACTTTCTAAAGCAAGGGTTCAAACAAAGTCAATATGAAAGCACCTTGTTTATTAAGAACAGCTGGAACAAAGTGATTATGGTGAGCCTGTATGTAGATGATCTGATCTACACTGGTAATGATGCTCAAGCCTGCCAAGCCTTTAAGGAAGCAATGCAGAAAGAATTTGAGATGACTGATCTTGGAAAAATGAAGTACTATTTGGGGGTGGAGGTTCAACAGCAGAATGGAAGCATTTCTATATGCCAAAAGAAGTATGCAAAGGAAGTATTGGATAGGTTTGGCTTATGGGAAGGAAATCATGTAAAGAATCCTATTGTACAAGGAACCAAAGTTACAAGGGAAGGAGATTCACCCAAGGTAAATGATTCTGAATACAAATGCATGGTGGGAAGTCTTATGTATCTTACTGTCACCAGACCAGATCTAATGTATGGTGTTGGGCTCATTTCGAGATACATGTCTGATCCCAGAGAAGAACATATGGCATTAGCCAAGAGAATCCTAAGGTATGTGAAGGGAACATGGAACTATGGGCTGAAATATACAAAGCAGGAACCTTGGAAGCTGATGGTGTATACAGATAGTGACTATGCAGGAGATGAAGAAGATAGGAAGTGTACATCTGGGTATGCTTTCTTGTTAAGTGGGTCTGCTATATGTTGGAGTTCAAGAAAACAAGAAACTGTGACACTTTCTTCTACAGAAGCAGAGTATGTGGCTTGTACAAATTGTGCTTGTCATTGCATTTGGCTCAAGGGAATCATGGCAGAGATATGTGGAAGAGAAATGGGTACATTAAGCATATGGTGTGACAATAACTCCTCCATTAAAATGTCCAAGAATCCAATTTGCAATCGGAAGACCAAACATATTGATGTGAGGAAGCATTACATAAGAGAATTGGTAGCAAAAGGTGTGGTCAAAGTTGAATTCTGTCCTTCGGAAGAACAGGTTGCTGATGTTATGACAAAGCCGGTTAAGCTCGAGACTTTTGAAAAGATGAGAAATAAGCTTGGAGTTCAGATCGTAGAGGTTTAAACTGAATGATGAATCATGTTTCAGTTTAAGGGAAGGTTTGTTAGGATCAATTAAGTTGTCGGGTCATGGGTTGCATGTGCATGTCACATGCATACGTATACTTATGCTTGATTGATTAAGTCATTGTTTGTTACCGTTAATTTAGGAAGTCCGAGTCTTTGGTATTCAGTTGGTTAGTACGTGGAGTCATGGAGTCTGTATGCTATATATGCAGTTCCCAGTTATCGTTTAATGGATTCATTGATTCACAATATTTCTGTTACCTACTTGTGTTCATTTCATATCGGTGATAAGTGATAACTCAACTTCTTGGTATCTTATGTCCGTCGTTGATTGTCTTAGGTTTATATTATTTTTCAATTTTCTAATTTGTCCCTTGTAGTTAAAATCAGATGAAAAGAATGAACCAATTTTGATAAAGTTAGTCAGATGGTAAATAAAAATTGAAAAGATTTTAATAAACAATTGACCCGATACTACTCTACAAATATTTGGAAATCGTTCAAATTACTTCACCGGTTTGACAAAATTAATAATATGAGACTTAAGTTAAGTTAATAAGAAGTGTTTTAAATTTAAAAAGTGTTGTGTTTACACGTGTCCTTTGTAATTTTAAAGAGATTGTATTTTATGTTTGGATCCTTCGGATGGTCGTTCAACTTTCAGATTAGCCGACGTTCTCGTTTTTTGGTGGCAGAATGGGAAGCATGTTTGCGTCGATCTTACAAGGGTCTCTCCTCTTGTGGGGCTGAGAGTCAGTACTTTCAAGGCTGGCCAAGCGGCTTTCAGTGCGGCTGCTGGGAACAGGGGCGCATCATTTAAGGGGCGGGAGGGGGCGTCCGACCCCCCAATATTTTTTTTTGTGATGTAGGGGTATATAATTTCCGTGTAGAAAATTTTGATATACTCCGGTTTCGGCCCCCATTTTAGTTGTGAATTTTTTTTATATACTATGCCCATCTAGTCCGACCCCCCACTTGATATTTTCAAGCTTCGCCACTAGCTGGGAAGATGAACAAACACGAGAAAACGTGTATTGAAAATCAACATGTGTTTGTTCTCTTCGCGTTTGATACCTTCGGTCATATTGAATCGGAGGCGGTGGCCACGCTGAAACGGATCCAAAGAGTCATACACGGGAATAGTGCAAACTCTAAAATGAAGAATTTTGTCTTTGTACGTCTAGGTTTTGCTATTAAAAAAGAGCTGGCGGCGCAACTTGTTACCCGCTTTCCCGACATGACGACTTGATGTCATGTGTATTTCCTTTTGAGATGTAATATTGTTTGGTATGAAATAGGATTATTATGTCTTATTTTAAAATCATTGTTTTTAATGTTTTAGGTTGTTGTGTAATATGTATTCATCATTATGTTTTATGTTTTAACTCATTTTATGTTAGTTTATTAATGTTTTTATGTACTTTTTTTTGGAACGAAAGGATTTATTTTTTATGTATTAGATAAATTTATTATTATTTTATTTTTATATTTTACATATTAGAAATACTTAATGATATTATTTTACATTATGTTGTTACAGTACTAATAATTTTATAAAAACACAACAATACACAATGACACGCTAAAAAATCCAAAGAGCTAGAAAAAATAAAAAATATATATATAACAACACTCCACTCGTTTTAAAGATAAAAAATATTTGTTTTTATGGTGTACTTTTAAAAAAAATAATGTCATATATATAAATTATGAGCGTTTAAAAATGAGGAAATAGATTAAAAAAAGTCGATAAAAATGGGACAAAACTAAAATGTCTCTCAATTATTTTTTTTTCCCAATTTAATCTCAACTATTAATAAAATTTTAATAACAAATCTAATGACGTGAAATCCCTTTTTGTCTTTTTAAATTAACCAAATTTCTTAAAATAACTTCTCATTACCTTGAGAAAGCAGATAAAAAGCTATTACTTACTAAGAACTAGCCAGTGACCCGGGTAAATACCCGGGCCTGTAACGTAAAAAAAAATAATAAATATATTATAGAATAAATAATTGGTAAAACATATTATAATAATAAAACGAAGTTCAATAACAATTAGAAATTTGAGAAGAGAGATTTATACCCTTTCACTAATATACTATTCTATAAACATAACAAACGTTATAATGAATAGGATTAAAGTAGTATTATTACACTATATATATATATATATATATACTATTCCATTGATTTAATTAATATAATCAATAGGATTAAAGTAGAAATTTTTAATAATGTTAACTCGTATAAAAAAAATAAATTTGTGCAGTTTCATACGCTTCCAAGTAGAAGAGAAAAATGATAACGATTACAATAGGATCAAAGTAAATAGTTTCGCACCTACTAATGAAGTCGAAATTACAATAGTTGCTAATACCTTCAAATGTAGATCCCGAGTTTGTAATATAAAAACATAAAACGAAATATAACATAAAACGAAATATAACATAAAACTAAATTCGAAATAAAAACTGAAAAAAATAATACATAAAACTAAAAAGGAAAAAATATTAAATAAAAGTAAGCCTACAATCAATATTAAATAAAATGTAACAATGTTTTTTGTTACATTTCTTTGTCGAATAAATGTCCATGCGAGAATCCCGAGTTCTTCAAACACAATGTCCCGCGCGCGTTGCGTTGTGAGGTAACCTTATTACTTCATTAGATGACATCAAAAGTTTAGCTACACAAGATTTTGAGTAGAATGTTTTTGACCTACGGTTGGAATTGAGCTCTTGGTAGCTTTTTAAAACCGGGCTAAAACAGATAGCCAAACTCACCTATATGTAGTTGAAAGGATGTCTATTTTTGTAAGTCTTAATTCAGTTGTTGGTGTGACGCCATTAGCTTTAGTGAAGAAACCTGGCTTTAATTGAAGAGATTCGTTGACGATTTGTAGCATTTTGCCTATAAAAAATGCAAATGAAATGATATATCCGTTGCTATGTAACAACAAAAATGATAAAGAAAAGGGTTTATTAGCATTTAAAGAAAAAACTTGTGCTATATACTCTTTGATGCAACTTTCTGTCTATCAACTTAGAAGTACTTAATAAAGTACTTGGATGTTTGCTACCTGCATAAATACACGTGCATTTAAGAGTATGAAAATTGAAAACATATGTTTTTTTGAACAAAACTAATCATGTTATATTAATCAAACTCATCTTGTTTTTAGTGTTCAAATAATAAATTGGAGAAAATATATACATAGAACACTACATAATGCAAGTAAAAATGACAAATAAAGCAATAAAATTAGATAACCTGATGATAAACAATGTTCCTACTACAATAAGCCACAATAAAGTGGTAATAAATGGTTATTAATAATACCAACTCATCACTAAAATTAGAAAAAATTACATAAAAATAATAAAATAATAACTTTAATATTTAGTTAATACATCAATATGAAGAAAGACAGTAGCAGATTACCAAGCTTCAAACATTTTTTAATAAGCTCAGACTTCGAGGCTAACATGATAAGTGTGGCAAATTCCCTTCCTATTGAATCAATTTTAAGGACTGGCTTATTCAGCGTGGTATTTAAACTAAAATGGTAGACACACTTTTAGCAGGAGATAAACAACTATAAACCTCTATGTAGCTAGTGTAGCATACAATTTCCAAAAATGAATAACCTAAATACATAGTTAACTTTAAGGAAGTGGCATTCCTACTGCTAAACACCCATAATTATACATCTTAAGGGGCATTAGCTACAAACACACCATCGATGAAGACCTGAAATATGCCAAGGAAATGTAAGAGAAATAAAAAACAGAGAACACACCACGTCATCAACACTAATGTAGATTTGGAACCTAACATGTAAACTGAACAGCAGATTAAAACATGTATTGCACTTATAATAGATTAATGAAACTTGTATTGAAATAGAAATCAAGTGAATATGAACTGTACATACATAAAAAGTCCAGTCACAACACCAAATCACTCTTAGATGACGCATTAAGACTCGTTTACATGAAACCATCATATAAAAAGTCCAATCACAACACCAAACCAGATCTAAAAATGCCATAAGAGCTTTCAAATTACAAATGTAAACCTGTTAATGTGAATTTAATTCCATACCTTTACACGAACAATATAAAGTAGCGGTCTTCAACCTACAAAACATTATATATGTGAAAATATAGATACATACACTGCTACAACAGCCACATCAACTCAGAAAACATAAATCCCACCTATAGAAACATAATTCATGCAAAGACCAACATAATTAAATTATAGTCATTTATGCTAAAATATATGCATTTACAGTGTAAGGTGAATTGTATTGCAGACATTCAACCCTATGAAATAGGCAGAAATAAAGACAAAACAGGACACAACACAACTTAAAACAGATTCTATACCACACCGTAAATGAAATCAAGAGATAGAGAAAAAAGATGAAGTAAATAAAATGTTGTAAAAATTAAATATTCCGAGTTACAGAGAGAGTGATAGAAGAAGCTATCTCAATCACCCTGCAATGAACAAATAACATAACCACAAAGCATTCATTAAATAAAATAAACAATAAGTAACTAAAAATATTAAACTATTAAGTTTACAGAGAGAGAGTGATAAAAGAACACCACACCATCCTGCTTTCATCATATTTTAAAACAACAAAATTTGGTTCCTTATCATACCTCCACATTAAGGCATAGTAAATATAAATATAAACACAAAACAAACATGAATCATAAAAATATGCTATAATGAACACGTGTATGCACCTCAAATTTATAGTAACAAAATATTGTGTGCCTAAACAAACCATAATCACTTTGTCATAAGCGACCCGAGACATTGACCACCCAAACTTTGTCATATAAATTCGGCTGTAGAAATGTTTTACAAAAAATGAAAAAATAAGCATAAATAAGATTAGAAGTAAAAATAACTTCCAAAAGATAACTGATATTACATAACGGAAGTTGGTATTGAACTTTCAATTTGTTACGGATGAAAAGAGATAAAATGAGTGTTTAAATAAGAAAAACACTTATGTCAATGCATTTAAATTTAGAAAGCATCTTGATTGATTTCATATCAATTTAAAAATAAATAGAACTTCCAAAAATAAAAATTGCAGAGTTGAAGTAAATTCAAAATTTTATATTTTGAATTTTTACTTCTTAAAATAAAAAATAACACATGTTGGTATTAATATCTAGCGTTGGAATATTCAATCTACATCCAGAAATAATCTAAACGTTACAGAAAATAAAGTGCATGAATTGCACCAAAACACCTAACTTTCAATCTCAAAAACCTAACCTTACAATGATGTTAAACTCTGTTTACATCGAATCTGTGATCGGAAATAAGTTAAATAGATCCTAACTTTCGATCGAACAAACGGAGTGAAAAAATTACTGTGAAGATGACTTACGTCTCGAAGAAGCGATGGTGGATTCAAACGTAAAAGAGGCGGAAAGAGAGACTTGATGGAAACCCTTAAGAAAGTGTCCAATGAAAGTGGCAGCAATTTTTCTTGGGTTATATACTTACCCGGATTAGGGTGATGGATAGTGGCAAAAGGGATCCAAATTTAGTAAAATGGATCTTTTAGATCCGCGAGAGTTTACCAAGTAATACAAGAAAATTTGTATTTTTGTTAATGTAAAATGTTAGAAAATGACACCTCAGCATGATTATTATTTCTAGAGTGACACATAAGCTTTCTATAAATGAGGACACACCCAATGGGTGCCAACTGGAATCGAAAAGCTTTGTTTAATATATAGGTAGATAGAAAGTATGCATTAGTTTTTCATTGTATTCTAATTTCCAACTTTTTTTATTTGTTTATATATATAATGTATTATAACAAATTTGAAAAGGGCGGGATGTGATTGTTTTTTTATATTAATCTTGAAAAGTTTAAATGAAGGTAAATTGTCTTTGTCAATTATGTTATTAAATACATATAAGTAATATAATAAATAATTAATAACAAAATTCCCTTTGACATATAATCATGTACCAGTCAATTTTCTATTTAACTTAATAATCAAATATTTTTTATTTGATAAACTTTTATTAAATTTCCAATCTTAATGATACTTTATCAATTAATTGTTCAAACGATTTATTAGTGTCCGTGTTACTGTCTTGTATTTCACGTCACATCACGTCAGCACCCCTTTAGTTGTCTCTAGTTGTAGTATATTTATTTTATTTTATTAAGATTTTGTTAAGTAATTTGTGTATGTTTCCAGAATCAATTTAAAACAATAATTCTCCGCCGTTTGAAGAAAAAACTTATTATGGTCGCTAATCAGGAATTCAAGATAATTATGAACAACATGTGTTGGTGGGGTTGAAAGAAAGCTGTTTGATTGGCTGAGCTGTTACACGAACGCCCGTGACTGGCATTTTGGCGACTAGCTTCTCGCCTTCTCGATCACTTATCACTAATTATTGAGCTGTTCTGTATAACACAATATATTACACCAACGATGCATGTATGTAGTCGCAATTCATACTATTATTAAACCAAAATTATTAACCCATGCGATCAATTATCTCTACTCACGATCTTAAAAATCTAGCTAAATGAATGTCTAAATTGTAATAAAAGTTATAATTGATTTATAATATTCTTTAAGCATTTTTGTATTAGATAAAAATGAGAAGTTAACCTAAAAGATTAGTCTGGTGAGATAAATTTCATTACTTGTAATGGTTTCGATTCGTAACAATTGATCCACCTTAAGAGCCAACATCCTCGTTGGTTCCTCGTTAGTCACGGTCGGTTCTCTCCAGACTACCACTCCGAGTTGGCTCTAGTACCATTGTTACTGACCAAATATGAAAACTCAACTTAAAAACAAGTTTTGTGGGTGACTAAACACATATAGCATATAAACTCTCACCGGTTGTTTATACAAGATACAATCGATATGAGCCAAATTTATACCAATGATTTCTATTCGTAACAATTTTCTTTAAATATATTTTGAAAGATGAAAGAGTACGATCTTGGTAAGTAGAGATCCTTATATAAAAACGAGGATCATATTTGTGACATAACATCAAAGAAAAAATTAAAAGTAACCACTAGATGGCCTATCTTTAAGGGCGTTTGGTTTACGGAATGTAATGAATTTAGAATTATAAAGTTTTTAGTTTAAAGTTATGTTTGGTTAGATAAGGAAGAAATTTGGAATGCAATGAAATCTTTTAGTTAATGGAATTTATTACCATAATATATCTTATAAATTCTTAACTTTAATGAAGAAAAGTTAGGTGTCCTCAAATTTCATTATTTAAAGGAAATTCATTCCAATTTAAATTTGCCCATAACCCAACTAAACACAATTTTAAAAAAAAACTTTATAATTTTAATTCCATTACATTTTACGAACCAAACGCCCCTAAATTTCATGATACAAAAAGTACTTACAAAACATTGATATAAGAGTAATTAATTCACAACCCAATATTTATTTAATCTTTTATTTTCAAAATTTCTTAAATAACTTTTACATATTACTTAAAAAAAATTAAATTCGCAGTCTCTCTCTCCTTTTATTTTTTTTCCTGAACATCCGCTAAAAGATTGAAGGAAAACGTACTTGTTTTTTAAAAAATAAAATAAATAATTTTTTGTCTTGTGATCGGTTTTTAACACGTTTTTGTTCTCGTAAGTAGTTTATTATGTATTATTTCATGTATGTGTTTTTCGTGTTTTAGTGAAATAAATGTTTTTATTTAAAAATATTATGTTTTAAATTGTAAATAAAAAAGTTAAAAAATAATAAAAAAAAGAAACAACTCATTGCATCCATACTCCTCCATTGTGAGTTAGTATATTGAATCTAGTCATTATCTATTTGGCAGAACTCATTACACCCATACAACCATACCATATTAAAAATGTAATATTCTTTTTCAATAAATTATATTAATGAATGGAGAGTGCGTGTTATGAATTGGATGGATGTTTCAACTTTGACCATGTTTATCTGGAATGTGTTTTAAATCTCCGTCTTAGGGTGCTACTTTTAAGTCATTATTTGTGTTGAATATATATTTCAACTCAAAGTTATGAAGTTGAAAGATGTTGTAACTTTTCGTTTTATAATCTTGGTTTATGATGAATAAGTTGTTAGGCCACTCATATTGATTATCTTTTTCATGGGTTGGATGTCAAAATAATTAAAAATAAAAAAAGGGTATTTATGCAACGATCCGATCGATGGAGCAACTAGATTGCTTTGCTTTGTGTCAATGATTTTTAGCTCAATTATTTGAAGTGAGGCACCCAAAGATAATAAAAATTAGGAGGTTTTGGGTTCAAGTCTCACCCGTAACAAAAAAACGAGAGTTCTAGGTTTGGCCAGAAGGATTTTCTCGCATGTAGTGGGTGTCCTCCTGAGGGTGGCCTTTAGGTCTTGAACCGAATGGAATGATTAGATTGCCTAGTGGATCATCAGTGAACCAAATTTATCGTTAGAATGTATTGCTTGCTCGGGGATCTTCTTTTCATGTACACTTGGCATGCATTCATTAGGGCCTATTTTTTTCCATTTTCTTTGTTTTTTTCATACTAATTCATTTTCTATATAATGTTAAATAACTTGTAATATTCAACTTTATAAAAAATCTTAACACGTAGTCTTTTTTTGTTTTTTGTTTTTCTGTGTGTGAATATCCCGGTATAGGAGTTATTAAAAAATAAGATGTTTAAAAAAATGTATTTTTAATATAAAATAAATATAGATAAATTAATCGTTTATCTATCTGCCAGGTGTTAGTATATTATATGAGTTAATTGTTGATTTGAATTGATTGTTATTTTGGGTTTTAAAACCCGAACAATTAAAAAATAATATATTTATTTAAAAATAGTAGATCTATGTCAATGACATGACGCCGCTATATATAAAAAAATAAATAAATAAGTACAAATTTTCATCTTTAACCTATAGCGATGACACGATATTAAAATAGGTAACAAAGAATTTAAATATTCTTTTATTTAAAGCCTATAACGTGAACACGCCATCGCAATATGTTTATAAGAAAATAATTATTAACATATAGTGACGACATGTCGTTGCTATAGGGTCCTAATTAGTTTTTAAAAAAAAATCACGTAAAAGTTATATCGAGAAACCTATGTCGATGAACAGTCATTGGTAAAGCTTTCTCGATGGCTACGAGGTCTATGCTGATGACATTTTTGACCTATAGTGGTGAAACGTCCTCGCCATAGGTAACAAAGAAATAAAAAATTCTTTATTTTGAAACCTATAACGTGAACACGTCACGCAATATGTTTATAAAAAAAAATTATTGACCTATAGTGACGACATATCGTTGCTATAGGGTCCTAATTAATTTTTTATAACTTTTTTTTTCGTAAAAGTTATATCGACAAACCTATGTCGATGAACAGTTGTCGGTAAATTAAGCATTCTCGATGGCTACGGGGTCTTTGCTGACGACATGTTTGACCTATGCAGACAAAACTTTGACCGCAAGTCTATGCCGATAACATGTCGTTGTTATAATCTTTCCTAACGACATGTCGTTGGCAAAGGGCTACACATCTTCATCGTGAATAACCCATTTCCTTGTAGTGTGAATGAATCCAGGTTTCCATACATATGATCATGATACGACATGCTTAGATGCCAAACTTCCTTCCAGGTTTTAAACTCAGTCCATTTAATCATTTATCCTTTGTTTGATGAAGGAAAGGATTTGGTATAATTAGTCTCCAAAACTTTTGTTGGTCACTTTATTGCATAGGGGCCATAAATTCCTCATTGAAAACATGTGATGTGAGATTTGTTCACATCAATATGTTTGTTTGTGGTGCCCATTACCATCACAGTAGAAACACTTGCATCGAATATTGCTACACACGTTCTTCCCTTTTAGATTTTATAATTTGGACAGATTGGGGTGTTCCTTGCGTGTTTTTGTGGGTTGGCATGACTATTTCATTGGAGCAATCGGAAGTGTGTCATTGACACTTTGGATTAAAACATCAACAGGTGGATTTTCCATGGAGCAGACTTGGTTTGATCAGTGATCGAAACTTGATCCTCTGATACCACTGTTGGGTGGCAAAATCAGAGAAATCACAGATTGAATCAAAGTGCAGGGATAAAAGATAGGCAACAAGACATGTTCTTATATGCGAATCTAGTGATCTGTTTCTTGCATATTGTACATATATATACATGTGAAGAGGCGCCAATCCAACCAACACCTCAGTTGGAAATAACCGCCAAACACACCCCAAAGACGTGACATATAGTTAAGAATTTTGTTACATAAATACATACTGCTGTTTGTGCTATGTTAATAATTCAACAACTAATATAGTGATCAAAGTGCTCTACATCATGTCCAAGCCAAAGTTATGAATCAATCTACTGTCATGGGGCATGCAGTATATGACTTTATAAGTTAACCAACCAACTTTAGAGAAAACTTCCCTACACCAACTAATCTTGGATATCTTAAGGAGCCAAAATAGGGTGGTCGGGTCAAGTTTTTTCTTATCACGAGCGTTGAACCAAATGGGCGTTTTTATCTTCCTTATACGAGAAAATATCAGCAGGGGCACTTGTGCGGCCCAGCATAGTACCATTTGCCGACCTTTTTTGTTGATCAAGATAGACTACTATGACAGTGATATCATCATGGAAACGACGTCTAATGCCCTTTCCGATTTTCTTGATGTCATTGTATCTCAGTTCCCTCTTCTTTGTAGCCTTGTTAAGGGCTGCTCCTACTAATCTTTTAGCTATTCCCTGCATCCAAACAAAAGTTTCAAGAATAGCCCACAATTTTTGTTTCTTGATTTGATTATATGTCAGTTTTCAACTTGTGTACTTGTATATAGGTCAATTCAGGTATGTTTGAGATTTTGAATGATCAAACAAAATGATCAAAATTATCTTAAAAAGAGATGAGTTAAAGAAGTTGGAAGTCGCTAAAAACTGTATTCTGGCTCAACAAATCTACCTGTCTTGGATGACTGTGCACAAAATCTACCGCTTCTTCATCACTCAGGTGATCCCAAAGACCATCTGAAGCAAAAATCAGAAACAAGTCTTGAGGCCTAAGCTTTCTGGAGATGATGGAAGGTTCTGCTGTCAAAACAGGTCTTTTTAGAGGAACATGGTTTCCATATTGCATGAGGTATGGATCCCTGTTGAGTTCTGGTTTCTTTAGATAGAAGTCACCTATCGATCTTGAAACCTAAAAAAGAAAAATGTGTTTGGTGTATCACACATCAGTGTGAAGTGCATGGAGTAAAAGATAAGACACATATGTTAGTTATTATCATGATAAAAAGAACTCAATCCTGTACCTGAATTATACCCTTGATTCTCCAAACGCCATGACAATAAACCACAATATGTGAATCACCAGGATGCTGTGCTTCAACCTCCTTTCTCACCTCTTCTAAAGAGACATTATGATCACTCGATAATCGCTCTGCAACCACTCTTGTTTTTCCTTTTTCTGCAAATTTCTTGCCAAGAACAACTCTCGAGTCCCCGAGGTTTGCAACATATAATTCAGCATTTGAAATAACACCAACAAGACAACATGATCCAACTTTAGAAATATGTGGTTTGATTTGTATCGAGTTCTTCACTACTCGAAGGAAACCCTCCTCTGTAGCACTGAATGCCTTCTTTATAACATTTGCAGATATTCCACCTTCCTGTGTTGCATATTCTACAAAACAAAAGATGAACCAAACATGAAGCACTTTCGTTTCATTTTGTATGGGGTGAGCAAGTAATGCCATGTACACATCACATCACATCAGACTCACAACTCACTTTGTAAGAGTGAATGTGAGTGGTAAAAAGTATATTATTAAAATAAGAGACAATCTATTCCACATCATCACACTACTTATATAAAACAAAGTTAAATCTCTTACTGGTGCCAAATCATTAGTCTATGTGGTGAGGCGTGGTGTAGCCAAGTGACACAAATATATATTTTTTTGTTTCTTATCTAAACGCAACACATTTTAACACATGATTTAGTTGTCTAATATGTATAGACGTGCCAATATAACAAAAAAGTTGGTGTTGAGTTGGTGGTGACATAAAGTTTCTTACTTTTGTATCTAGAATCTTAATGGATTTAACACGGAAGTTGGTCGTGTAACATATATAGCTTCTATATCGTAAGCTCAATATTTTAAGTATTTGGATCGTTACGCATTTTTGTCTTTTTGTTTTTTACGTAACATTATAGAAATACAGTTTTGTGTGTTTTGTGTGTCCACATGTTACTCATGGGTTGCAAAATCTAGTTAACTATAATCTCAAATTTTGACTTTTAGTGGCAAACTATGAAGTCATGACTCACACGACTAGCTATACCTAATTTATGATGAATTGGGCGATGACATTTATTTAGCCCTGATTGAATTAGAATGATGAAGCGAACAATATTAATTAGGCGAACTTACTTACTGTGAATCAAAGGGAAAAGATGGCTATTAAGATAACGAGAAGCTTCAGGGCCACCATGGCCATCGTAGACACCGATATATGTGGCGGACGGAGACGTGAACACCTGGCTTTGGTCTTCAAGGTTAGAATTGGCTTGAACCACAGCAATTGAGAAGTCGCCGGAGGCGTGAGGCTTCAGATCCGTATGCCATAACAGTTGATCATCACCGGCGTTCCGTCGTTCTGAAAACGGATTAACAAAGTACTTCCGCAACATGTTTGGGTGGGCGTGCGTTTGTATGATCGATCGTAAATTGATGAGATCGATATGATGTGTGACAGTTGAATTTGGTACGACGATTGTGATGGAAGAGATTTTTGCATGAATCGAATTGGGGAGAGAGAAGGTGGTGGTGTTATAGATGGGGGAACAAAGACCGGAAAACTGGTCAGAGAAAAGCCACGACCCAAGACCTCTACGGCGGCGGTTGGCGGATTAGAAAATTTGTAACGTATCATTTTAAAAATCACAGATATTTGTATATATATCTTTTAACAAATAAGTTCATTCATTAGAGTCATAACTTGTAATACATTGAAAATGAACATTATATACCTTTCAAGTAATAATACTTGAATGGAAGTTTTTATTCAATTTTTAACTTTTTTTCTTAAACTTTTTGAAAATATAAAGTTTAAGAATAAAAAGTAAAAAAATATGAAAACAAATGTATAATATTAAAAATTATATATATATATATATATATATAATAAAAAATAATAAACAATTATAAAATAAAATAAATCAATAAACAAAAAATAATAAAAATATAAGTAAAATAGAATTTAAAAATAAAAAAACAAAAAATAAAATAAAATAAAAACATAAAATTACAATATTTAATAAAAAGTTAAAAATTAAAATTAAAATAGTTAAAAATTAAAGATTAAAAAATGTAAATATAATAAAAGATATATTAATTCTAAATATAAATGTTGCTAAATTGTATTCCATTACTTCATTTTTACTACTTATCAAACAACATCATTTGGAAGTGCTTATTTGAGTGCAAAAGTGTTTTTAAGTAAAAATGTTTATTTACTTATGACTTTGTGAAAAAAGAGTATTAAAAAAATGTTTAGATTAGTTTTTATAGTAAGTTGTTATGTGGGTATACAGTTAGGTGAATATAAGGTTAATGAGAGTATTATGGTAATTACACATTAAAAAAACCAAAAACACTTCAAAAAGCCAAGCCAAGTTTTGTGGCTTTTTAAAACTCATATTTAACCCTTTACAAAAAGCTAAAATGAAAAGTGTTTTTGAGTTTGACAAACATTATTTTTGACTTATTGACTTTTTAAAAATTCAATAAGTCAATAAGTCATTTTTAAATGGTTACCCAAACATGTCATTTATTCTCACCTGTTAACCAAACAGGACAATGGAATAATAATGACCCGTGTCATTCCCTCGACCATTATATTACCTCGTCCATCTCATTATCTCATTCATTTTAGAAAAAATAACATTTATCATTTACCTTTACCACTTTTGTAAATTTTGTCCTTTATCTTTTTTTGTTACACTATCTATTCTTTAATTTTTTAATCTTTCATCTTTTGTCCTTTACACCTAATTACGTTAAAATCCACCGGTAAGTCAAGAGTATTTTTGTTTTTATTATTTTTATTATTTTTTATTTTTATTATTTTTTATTTTTAATGGTATTTTTTGTAGTTAAATAAAGAGGGGGGGGGGGGTGTTATGTAAATGTGTCATTTCTTTTTTCTTTGTCTTGATCCTCTACCTACCCTCCCCACATACACACGTACGAGAAGAACAAGAAATACCCTCCCCACATACACACGTACGAGAAGAACAAGAAATAA
Organism: Deinandra increscens subsp. villosa; assembly: GCA_039602395.1. NCBI lineage: Eukaryota > Viridiplantae > Streptophyta > Magnoliopsida > Asterales > Asteraceae > Deinandra > Deinandra increscens. The sequence continues at coordinate 122,479,144 of JBCNJP010000007.1, forward strand.
AGAAAAGAAAGAGAAAAGAAAAAGAAAGGAGGAAGGAGGAGAGTCTGCCGACGACCTCCCGAGAAAAGAGAAAGAAAGGAGGAATGAGGAGAGTCGGTCGGCGACCACACGAGAAAAGAGAAAGAAGTGAGGAATGAGGAGAGTCGGCGACGCTGCTATGGAACCCCCAAAATGTTCGCAAATCCTTTAAATTTGATGTAAGCAACCTCAGAGGCGTAGCTATTAAGGGGTGGGAGGGGACGCCCGACCCCCCAAAACATTTTTTTTGCGATGTAGGGGGTATATAATTTTCGTGTAGAAAATTTCGATATACTCCGGTTTCGACCCTCCATTTACCAAAAAATTGGCGTTAGGAAAAAAAAATTAGATCCCGACCCCACACTTGATATTTTCAAGCTTCGCCACTGAGCAACCTTCATCTGGTACCAAAATCCAAAATTAGGGTTTTCAACTTTTCAGTTTCCCTAATTTGAGCCCTAATTTGAGCCCTAATTTGATTATATGATTATATGGCCGGGACAGTCGTTGGAGTTGCAGGTCAGGACAGTCGCTGGGACTGAAAAGCACCAAACGGACAGTCGTCGGAGTTGCAGGTCGCCGTTGGTTGCCGTATGAAGGTCGCAAGAGGGGGGTGACGATTAAAGGAAGTGGGGGTGGGGGCAGCAACAGTCGTTGGTTAGGGTTAGGGTGGGGTGGGGGTGATAAAGGAGAAATAAAAGAGAGATTTACATAACACCCCCCCCCCCCTCCCACCTCTTTATTTTACTACAAAAAGTACCTTTAAAAGTAAAAAGATGAAAATACATTTGATTTGACAGTGGATTTTAACATAAAATGAAAGATTAAAAAAGTTAAAGCACATAGAGTGTAACAAAAAAAAGATAAATGACAAAATTTACAAAAATGATAAAGATAAAAGACAAAAAATATAACTTTTTCTTCATTTTATTACGTCATACCAAACAGACTCTAGTATATGTTGGTCAAAGAGCACAGTTCGTTCTTTTCTTCTTCTGATTGGTCCATTTTCTATGAAGGATTTTTTTAAAGAAAAATATAACGTGTTATAAGACTTCATACACTATATACTTTTAAACCATAAAACCACTTACTTGATGTCTAAATACACCACATGATATAGACTTTGGGAAAACATCCATTTGAGTTTGGCAATGAAACTTAATTTGTGTTGTTTCTTGATATTACACGCCAAGGAGCAATTTGCACTTTTTTTTTTCCGATGATATCTTTGGTTTGTACACCAAGGCTCGTATCCAAGGATACGGGTCGTATCGGTCTATATGGACCGTAGTAGTTATGGGTGGTATTGTCTATATGATCCGTATTTGTTAAAAAAGAATTGATTTTTAAAAAAAATTATTTGGCGCGATATAGTATTACTTATGATCCGTACCAATTAATTGACATGACATCTTATTTCTTCAAACTTTTTATATAAATCATTTTATGTTAATTCATTTCACGAGTAAAAAACCCAATTCAACGACATTTCGACGTCTTAATTTCAATAGGTGGAATGAGAACACATCGAGTACATGAAATTGAATAATGAAATTAATTAACATTTAACGATTTATAGAATGTTTTACATAATGATGCATCGTCACATCAAATTGGTACATATATCGAGTAATAATAGATCATGTGATATAATTAAAAGAATTCAGAATTCAAAATTCAAAATTCAAATTTTTTAACTGATACGGGTTACGACTAATAATACGACCCATAATTTATACAGGTCATATTGATCGATATGAACTGTAGTTTTAAATAGAGCTGTATTGTATAATACAACCTGTGTGGAACATGTGTGAGGAAGACGGTGGTTATGTTAAGTCCCTAACAACCCCATTATATATATTTTTATGTGGCAAACAACGGCTCTCCTAAAGTTCATATATTACCCGTTTATGATCTTACTATATTATATAAAATAAAATAAAAACATGGAATCCAAGATTTACTTAATTTTTCTAGAAGTCTTCTTTCTCCTGTTTCCTTTCTCTATATGTTGTTTGACTTTGAATTCTTTTCAATCTACGATTTCTTGTGCTTTCTATTTATGATTATGTAGTTGTTTAATTTGAAGCCTTCATGTTCAATTCTCATATTAATTTCAAAATAAATACTTGACCAACCAACACTTAAAATACTATATCTTTAAAAACTAATTACAATACCAATTTATCCATTTCTTTAAAAACAATAATAAAAAATTCTACCCGATTTCCTAAAACTTAAAAACACAAATACAAATACAGAAAATCCAATTGGGCTAAACTTGGCCCAATTTGTAAGTAATGTCGGCCTGCCTGACGGCCCTGACCTTAATATTGGGTCGATGACTTGTGCAGTTGTGCTCTTAAGGTGCTAATAAGGTGGGCAGTGAGTTAAATATAAGGGGTAACGATCGATGTGGTAAAAAGAACAAAGGAAAGACAACTCAATTTCAGGGCAGATTAATGAGAAATAACTAATTCCTTATCTAAATCTTCGCCTAGAACGTCTAGTTCGTCCATCAATTTGTCTAAAGAGCAGATTGTGGCTTGGAGGCACAGAAAATGAAGGAGGTTGGAGAACTTGTTGGAATTGAGATGGAAGGTTTTGATGATATTGTAACTGAGTTAATTGTAGGAGAAGGATAAAATAGAGGTGCATCCAATGTGTAAGGGTCGCCTCTTTTGAAGAATCGGTGGACCATGAGTGCTTGACGAGGTAATGGCTACGACGTTCCATTGGATTAAATTTAGAGGGATGTTGTTGTTCTTTCGATTTGGAATGAGAAAAGTGGTGTAGTTTCTCTTGTATTATCTTGTAATCTAACTTCTTGCTAGTAATCTTAATGAATGCCGTTAAAAAAAAAAAAAAGGAGCAAGAGACACGTAATCGAATTTGGCTATAGATAATAGATCATTTTCTCTACTCTTTCATTCAGTGTCATATCAACATTAAGGCCGGCACAATGAGCCAAGCAGATAAAGCTAATGCTTACGGCCGTCTTGAATCGTAAGAACGGCCATGTCGAAAACAGATCTGAGTAGCAGTCGAACCCCCTTCCTTACCTTCGGTCACCGATTCGAACTGTTTGAACCGTCCGACTGTCCGGGTCAACCCGAGTTTTAAGACATTGTTTTTTTTAACATCCTTTCGGAAAAAGACCTCAAGCTTTTGGTTCGCTTGGGACCACCATATTGGTTGAGCCGCCCCTGACCTCAATTGACACAGTACTTGTGGGTGTTCAACATCAGGGCCTCCACATTTGTAGGGCCCCATTTTTTTTATGTTATCGATAAGATTGGTAGCTTCAGTGGGAGGATGAAGATCGATGAACATAGAAAACTGAATCGTCCCTCTCTCTCCCAATCAGTGAATCGGAATCATTAATTGGACTTTGAAATTGAAATCGATAAAGCACTAGTTATCTCCATATCATCCATTCTGTTTACCCTTTACAACTTAAATCGTGTCTTGCATCTCAACTTAAGATCTCAGTATCCCAAGTCGAAGTTCGAGTTGCAGATTTCGTGTTATTCTTTCAACCTTGTTCGATCTTATTCCCGAGTGATCGCCGATCCAATCGGTTTATCCGAAGCTTTTACCGGTAATTCCTATCTAAAACTTAGCAAATTAGTATACTACAAAGGAATATAGAAGTTTAGTGGATCTATGTTTTGATTCAGTAGTTTATGACGGAAGTTAATTGTCCCAAAGAGTAAGAATCGATTAAGTATTTAAATAAAAAAGATGTCTAGATTATGGACTTGTGGTGCTACCAGTCTTATTTTGGTAGAAATTTTTGCCTTCTTAAATTCCCATTAAGATTTTAGTTTTAAACTATGGTATTTGATAGAGTTGGCTACTCTGTTGTTTGTTGTTTTAACAGGGTTATATAGTAGCTCTAGCTAGGAAGTCATTAGTGCACTTATGGAAGGGTTTTGTTTAGTTTATTTGAGTTGATTAATCATAAGTTGTGTTGATGGTGGTCTTCGATTGATACATGTTCTTCACCTCTCAATAGGATAGTATTATATGTTTTAGGGAAAAAAATAGTTTGTATATGTTTTATGGGAAGATTGGTACCCAGATGTGATTTCAATGTGCTACTTATTTTCAAATGGTCATGTTTGTGGTTAATGATTATTATACTTGCAACATTGTCACTGACTATGTAACTACCACTGACTATGTAACTACGAAGGTAGTCTTTTGGTTTATATTTCATCAAAACCTATTGGATTGGTCATTGTGGTGTGCTGATTATTATTGGTCTCAAATATGATCTATGAGAAAAGCCTCAAAATTTTAAGTTCGCTTTAGGTCTCCAAAATGGTTGAGCCGCGCCTGTTCAACATGAAAGCCCATTCCTAACATCTAGGCTTGTAAACTTTTTTTTTGTATGTAATTATTCGACATTGAAAGACAAATGCCGATGTTGATATGGTAAACCAAAATGAAGTGAATGTTAATTAGTCTTTTTTTTTTTTTTATGGTAAACCAAAATGAAGTGAATGTTAATTAGTCTTTTTTTTTCTTTTTTTTTAATGTGAATACTATCGTACGTATTTTTTCACCCTATAACCTACATTATTATTGGATTGTTAATCGGTTTTGCTTACTCTTCGTGACCCCGCCCGTTAAAAACTAACAAAGTTTCTAGATCCACTACTGCTAAATACAAAGACGTTTATCTAGGTGGGGTCTTGATTGGAGATGAAGGGCATAATGTGTAGCTACTACAATGTTACAGATTCAAACTATTAAAAGGTATGAGACTTATCGTATATCGATTCGACTAGTGTAAGATTATAATTAAAGTAATATAATTTTTAAAATTATCTTGTTATAAAATAAATTCATGCACCGTAAGTAGTTACTGTTTTGACCATTATCTAACTCTTCCAACCCAACTGTTTGCCACTGTTTCTTCAGCCACCTCTACCCACAACCAACCCTCCAAGAGAAGACTCGTTAAGGTGATTTAGAATACTCTTTAGGTATTCTCAAAAGTCAAAGAATGTCTAGTTCACAAATGTTAGCATGTTTATAGAAGAATTTTCCACAAATAAAGATCTATAACACCTTACCTAGAGGAAAAATGATGCTCAAACCGACAATTCAATTTTGTGTTAGAGATCAGTATCCCGTCTGTATCCGCATAAAGATATTCACCATCCAAGATTCTAGTCCCATCAACTGTAACAGGAACATGTTTTTCCCCAATTCCTTTCTTGTTAGCCTTCACCGGATGAGAAGCAAGTGCTCGAACCCCGATATCACAACCGTTGATCTCATCAACGTGTCTTATACAACCATAGACCACAATACCCGCCCACCCGTTATTCTGAGCTTCCAATGCACACATTCCGCCAAGTAATGCACATCTCAAGCTTCCACCACCATCAACCACCAGGACCTGCCCGTCGCCCTTCTCCTCAAGAAATTTCCGCACCAAAACATCGTCTTCAAAAACTTTGAGGGTGACAACTGGACCTGAGAACACTTGGCGCTGACCATATATTTGGAAAACCGGCGGGAGTGCACGGATATCACCGCTTGCAAGGAGTTGTGGGTTTGCATCACAAATTTCAGCAGTTGTAACCAGGGGCGGCTCAATCATTTTGGAGGCCCCAAACGAAACAAAATTCGGGGCCTTATTATAAAACTTTCTTCCTTATCCGGACTCTAACCGACAATAATATTTATAGCTTATTTCTACTCATGTCATTTTTCTCCGGTTGTTTTAAGCACCTACATAAATTCAACAAAGATCCCTAGTTAGTTTATCAACTAAACTATGGGTGTGACTAACAAATAGAACAAATTGAGCATGAAACTTACACTATAAAGCAAAACTTTACATAAACTATGGGTGTGACTAACAAATAGAACAAACTACTGAGCATGAAAATTACACCATGCAACAAAGTACATTGCATTTGTTAAGGCCAGTAACGCTTAAAAACCACTACTTTCAACAATTTTTGATCCTGTTTATATTTATGTAAGAAAAACAAATATATAATCTTGAGTTTAATTTCAGCAAATCTATTTAATAATATAAGCATATGTTACTATGATTATTTTAAATGAAATACACTGTTTAAACTGTGAATCCAAAGTAATAAACTTAAATCTCTAGATAAAGCAAAAATCCTTTCAAAATCACATAACTTATTTTTCCTTACTGGTATAAACAATATAGCTTCAAGCCTTCAAAGGTCAAGATTTAGTAAAAATAACAAACTGGTAATCAAAGCATAAATGATCAAAGAAACAATTTGAAAAGTATGTTTGATGAGCTAGGTTATATCTTCCTACATATAAACACTATGAAAGTAATAAGTAATAAGAATGGATAACACTTAGATATCACTATTAGTAAAGTATAAAACCCAACCAATAGAGCATAAAATCATAAAGATATTACAACACAGTGGATTAAAAAGATAACATAAATAAGATGCATTAGTGAAACCTTAGCATAAACATCACCAATGAAACAACCTAAACACCTAATATGTATGTATTCAGTGATGAGTGACGAGGTGAGGGCCAAGAACCAGTGAACTACTCAACAATTGTTTTGAATCACAACTCCAGAAGATTCTAAATCTGTTTATCCCTAAATCATAACAGTGCAACCAAATCGTCTGATGAACATATTACGAGATCGGAGGAAGGTGAAATAAACGAAATCAGCTAATTAACATCACAGAGAACATGAATTCGACCTGATAATTACACGATTGATGCGGACACAGTTCAAGGGCTCAATCACGGATTCGTATGGATAGAATAATTACTTGAATAATAGAGAGAGTAAACTAAACACACCTTAGATGGAGAATGAAACCAAAGAAATCACATCAGATCACATCACAGATCTTCTCCGATTATATCATGAAAAGTAAGAAAGAATGATTCGAGGAGTGTAACTACAAAGGTTCAATTGTAGAATTTAGCCCTAACCAGTTGCTGGAATTTCATTGTTTATATGTGGTTAAAGTTCTTTTTACCAGATATTGACTCTTTTTGTCCCCTCTCATGTAGATAAATTACACAATTGGCCCCGCCTCCATTTGTCTATTGACTCTTTTGGTCCCCTCTCATGTGGATTGTGGTGTAAACGACCCCATGTTTACCACGTTGTGTTGTACAGATTATTAAACGAAAGAAAATGAGAACAACTTTGTTAAAGATTATATGGGTGCGTTTTGTTGTGGAAAACGTTTTCTAGTTTCCATTTTCATTTTTTAGAAAATGAAATGGGTTTTCATCTCTAGAAAACACGTGGAAATTTTGAAAACTATGGGTTTTCCATTTTCCAAAATAGAAATCTGGAAAACGAAAAATGGAAAGAAAAAAAAAATGTTTTCCAATTTTAGTTAAAAGTTAGAAAACACCATTTTCTGTTTTCCTGTAAATTTTTTATAAGAAACTACAATTTGAACGCGTTTTCTGTTTTCCATGTTTTCTTAGAAAACAGAAATGGAAAACAGGGTGTGTTTTCCACAACCAAACGCACCATATATGTTTTCGGGTTGAAAGTAAGGAAGAAAATTGTAATTTTATAATAAATGCTTATGTTTAGATATAAGGTGTTATAATAAGTTAAGTAAAATATGGTTGTAGCTTAATGGTAAGTGATAATTTTTTTTTAGAGTAAATTGCTATTTTCATCCATGTGGTTTGCTCATAATTGTCAATTCAGTCTAATAGTTTACAGTAAATTGCTATTTTCATCCATGTGGTTTGCTCACAATCGTAACCGTTGATTCTCGTGTTGGAGGGTTGTTACAGATAAAATTATTTTCATGTGACTCCTTAACATGTTTGTTGTGTGTAAATCACTTAGTGACCAGAGGGGACCTCGGTTTCTGTCAATTTTTTACTCAGAAGTGTTGAGTATACGTGTAATTCGTCAACAAATTTTATATGTATTGAGTCAGTGTTCACTTGAAAAATTTTATATGTATTAAGTTGGTGTCCACTCAATATTTTTGTGTGTTTAGTCGGTCCCCCATTCAATAAACTTTGTGTAATTTATAAAAAAGAATATTAAGATAAGAGTCCTATTTTAAGTTGTATTAAAGTAAAGAAGCCATAAAAATATAGGATTTAAAGATGAGGTCCTGCATAATCATAAATATTTTAGCTCTTTTGTTTGTTACAAAACATATAGTTTTTCATTGTAAGAACGCTCATTTGAATTAATGAAGAAAAATTAAGTATTTATAGTTTTTATTGTATGATCTGACCCGAATGGGATTGCCAATCCGAACATATACCTCGAATTCTCGAAAGAGAGGGTCATGTGACTTTCAGTTCCCTCTCTATAATTTTTCAAACTCCGTCACTGTTTGCTCTTGGTTAGATTGAAGATATCTATTGAGGTTATTCCCCTGTTCATTATTGCGATAGAAATTTACCTCCACATTGGCATCATAGGTGAGGCTCAAAGCCATGGCCCTTTTTATTTTTTTCACTTTTTAAATATCTAATTTTATCAATGTGTCATATATGTCATACAATATAAATAAACTGGTCTTGTTAATATATAGCAATGTTAAACCATTTTGCAGTTTCGACCCATTACTTATTACTTGGCCGATTATGACTATGTTTATCTCTAATAATCAAACACGCAGACCAAATCTCATGTGTTCCCTTGACAACAGTTTAAGCTGTCTTTTAGGTATTCTCACAAGTCAAGAATGTCTAGTACACAAATGTTGACATGTTTATAGAAGAAATTTCGGCAAATAAAGATCTATAACGCCTTACCTAGAGGAAAGATGATGCTCAAACTGCCAATTCTGAATTAGAGATCAGTATCCCGTCTGTATCCGCATAGAGATAATCACCATCCAAGATTCTAGTCCCAGCAAGTGTAACAGGAACATGTTTCTCCCCAATTCCTTTCTTGTTAGCCTTCACCGGATGAGAAGCAAGTGCTCGAACCCCGATGTCACAGCTGTTGATCTCATCAACATCTCTTATGCACCCGTTGACCACAATACCCGCCCACCCGTTATTCTGAGCTTGCACTACGGGATTGCCACCAAGTATGGCGCACCGCATGCTTCCACCACCATCAACCACCAGGACCCGCCCGTTGCCTTTCTCCTCGAGAAATTCCCGCACCAAAACGTTGTCTTCAAAAACTTTGAGGGTGACAACTGGGCCTGAGAACACTTGGCGCCTACCGTATATCTGGAAGACCGGCTGGAGGGCACGCAGTTCACCGCTTACAAGGAGTTGTGGATTTGCATCACAAACTTCAGCAGTGGTAACCAAAGCCATAGTGTTTTCTGCAATAAATGTCACATTTATTTTTAGTTTGTTTAATTATTTGGAATCAGAATATCAAATGGTTACTCTTACTCACTACAGTTGGCAAGATGAGCTGGTTGGATTTTTTTTGGCTGAAGTCAAAACAGGTAATCTGTGGCACGGGTCAAAAACAGGCTGGGTCGGGTTAGCTAGGAAACAGTTCTTTAGAACTTGTTTGTGTACAAAACACATCTTTTAGAACTTTTTTGCATACAAAACATTTCTTTTAGAGCTTTTTCGTATGCATTATCGTTGTGTTCTTGATTTTTTTTAAGAAAGAAAGGAAAGTGAAGGAAACAGGACAAAAAATATCGAGTTGTCGAGTTTTCTATGGTAAGGAAGATGATGGATGAGGAGGAAAAACTTAGGAGAAAAGGAAGAAAAAGCCAGGAAACACTTTAAAATCTCATGATGAATACTAATTATTTGTGAATCAAGGACATGACTATAAAACTACTAACATTCCTTCCTTCTTTTCTTTACATTTAAAACTCGAGAACGCAGCGTAAAAATAGACATTAGGAGACTTTCAACTGGTTTGACATGTTTCTTCTTCTTTTTTTTTTCTTTTGTTATTTTTCTGTTTGACAGTATGAGATAAAAAACAAATTGAGTTTACCCATCATAAGTAAAAGAGATAAAGCCAAGCAACAAAGACTACATGATGGACTTAATTCACCCCAAGTAGAGCTTCAAGATATACAGATCATATTACAAACAGAATGATGTCATTTGAAAATTTTAAGTAAAGAATTCCAATTCAACTTGCAGGTTGACCTAAAATCCACGACTTCTAGACAAAACTTATCTGCAAATAACAACTTGAAAGAACGAAATCGGACTCGTTCAGAGAACTTCTAAAGGAATAATTTACAAATACCCTCTTTTACTCTCTAAATCAACCTCAGATTCATGAATCATGATTCAATCGTCAAAGATCAAGCTATTTAAACAAACTCCTTTTAACGAAAAATCACACAGCTGACGTCCGATTCATGAATCACGATTCATCATTTTCTGAATCGATCTGTTTATTCCTTATTCCTAAATCATAATAGTGCTACTAAATGATCAAATGAACATATTCCGAGATCGGAAGAAGGTGAGGTAAACGAAATCAGCTAATTAACATCACATAACGTGTATTACATTTGATCAATTACACGAAGATATACACAATTGATACGAACACAGTTCAAGGGCTCAATCGCAGATTTGTATGGATAGAATAATTACTTGAAGATAGAGAGAGTAAACACACCTTAGATTGACAATGAAACAAAGGAATAGATCGTAACTTCAGATCTTAGATCTTCTTCCCCAATTATAGAAAGAAAAGTAAGAGTGACTTTAAGATGTTTTATTATCACAGGTTCATAGGATTTTGGACCGACATTTGGCTGTCAAGATCATCATTATTATTCTCCAAAAAGGGTAAATTACACAATTTGTCCCCCCTCCATTTTCCCATAGACACTTATCGTCCCTACAATTACACTTTTCCTTTTTTTTTAAACAGTCATTAAAAATATATATATTAACAAACTATCAATGGTGGTAGATAAGAGTTTACACCCAAAGTAACAAAGACCACAATAGAACGCTCAAATCACTTTTCCTTCAATTCTCGATGTCAAGACTATCCACACCGCAAGCCTGAGTGCCAATGGCCTAGTCACCATGGGCACGCTCCATTGATCACCCCATCCATCCCACCTCGCCCTTCCCTATGTGTGACCACTTGTGGCATCTTTTCATCTCATACACCAATATTTAGTTATAGGCTACATGTAGGAATGAGATATAGTGCAGAAAGTGAATACAAAGTCCGCCAAAGTATGAGGGGACTAATTGCATGTTAGTCAAGATTGAAGGGTTCTTTATGTAAATTTGTAAGATAGTTTGTTGATACTTACGCTGAGTGTAATGGGCGTGATGGGACAACGATGGTGCCTCCATAGCGCACCAACACCGCCCCCGGGGCACTATGAGGTAAAAGTGTGATTCATTCGCCATATTTATGGCGCCCTATCCATTTTTCTAACTCAATCCACACTGGCCCACACCATAGATTCAAGATTTAAAAAGAAAACGAAATTGAAAGTCTGATCAATAAAGAGATAATCATTTAAGTGCTCATCTTATTTTTCTCAATCCTTTTGTTCTTAAACTCATTTTGTGTTAGATTAATTATGTATTTACATTCACAGTCGGTATCAGGGTCATGTTGGTTCAATCTCAAAAGAAGGCGATCTAATTCGATTGATGATTGAAGGTCCAAGGATAGTTTTGACTGCGAAGTTCGAACTCGGAAAATTTCATAGAAAAAATTATTTATAGAAGTTGAAGATGAGAGCGATGTTGGATTATCAAGGTTTGATCGACGCTCTAAAAGTGAAATACGGCTCGAGACACAATCACAGAAAAGGAGACGAAAGATATGATGAAGACGACTAATAACTCTGTAATCTTGAGCCAAGGTGATCATGTGTTGAGAGAAGCCTTAAAAGAAACTATAAACACTGGCGTATAGACAAAATTAGAAGACCTATACATGACTAAGTCTCTTAAGTTATGGCAATAGGCTGCATCTCAAGTATAACTAGCGGTATGATCCCCTAAGTGTTGTGGAAGGGATCATCATGTATTCATGTTAAACCTGCTATATATCGTAGATACACACATAACTAATGGAATATGATACATCCACATCTTAAACATGATTTATACAAACATAAGACACTATGAAACTTAGAAATAAAGAGATGAGATATAGAAAGAAAAGGAAAAAATATGCTTAACACGTTTTAAAAAAATGGAGCTTCAAGATACAAACCCGAGTTGAATCAGAGCAACATTAAGCAAAAATTTATAACCAAATGAAACTCAACACGACTACATATTAAATAAAATTTATATCGTAATGTATATGTCACACCCCGGTTTCTAGGCTGGAGCGTGATGTCAGATTGTATTGTATCATATGCGAATATCACTACCAAAGTCTTAATGGGCAGATTACAGTTTACAACACAAGATATAACAAAGTAAAAACCGAATCTTAGGTTCACCACTACCCCGAGTGGATTTAATACAAGTACAGTCTTAGTACAAATAAAATACAGCACGTTTAAGATCAATAAACAAATAACAAGTCTTCTCCTTAAAACCCAACCGCAACCACCAGCTCTCAAAATATTCATTTCCCTGAAATACACACTTAAAAATATGAGCACAAAGCCCGTGAGACCAACAATATCTTAAAAATATTAGAAAACATGTATGCCAATAAACCATCAGACACAATCATATTAAAAAATTGATTCTTATACACATCTTAAGCACTTATCAATAAACAAATTTCTCCTAATCAAGCATGTATTCTTTACATAATATGGATCCATAAAAAATATTTTTGTTAAACATGAAAAAATCAGTAATAAGAAGTTAACCGGTCCAACAAACAAGGTTATTATCTAGGATACATTTATAATAATAGTAACTTTCTTAATCGTGGCGTTCTTAGTCAATAAGTGTGTAAATCAATCCCAGCATCTTAGTATTATGGGAGAAGTCTTAGTTGGTACCACATGCTATAATCAGCAAGTCTCCGTGAAGGGTTTGAAGGCAACAATGATCATCGTGCGTGAGTGCGGGTCTTAACCTGTTAACCAAACAAGTTTCCCGACTTAACGAATGACATATTCAACGGGGCAAACATTCAAAGTGTCATATTAACACATTTTAAAAATATCAGTATACATCTTCTGAGGTCAGAGTATCCTTTGACATAAAAGTTGACCAAAATGTTCATTATCTTCAAAATTACAAATCTAGCCAGAACAATGAAACCATCAATGCAGACCCTTCCAACCTTATAGTCTATAAATAGTCCGCTTTGACCAGGAGAACAAACTGCTGACTTTTCAGCCAAGCGAACCATTTGCATCTCGAAAAATGAAATTCCTAGCAATCCACTTCAACAAGTGCAGAAATGTTAGAATTCTTGGTTGCGGACCGTCTCAAATAAATAACCCAGACGGTCCGCTTCAATCATGAAGCCAAAAAATGCAATTTTCTTAGTTTTCTGTTTTGGGTCCAAATGCGTGTTGTTCGTTCTTAAATCTTAAAAATATCCAAATGTGGTTTATTAACATGTATCTTAGTGTTTGAAAAACTCAGCTTAGACCACATTTGATGCACAAACTTATAGACCTGGAAACTTAAATTTCTTGTCAAATAGCTCAACATAGCTTTTCTTGGGTGTGAGTTGGCTACTAAGATGACTTAAACCTCTGTCCAGTAATCCCGAATAGAGTCAATCTTCATTGCATGCAACCATCTATTCATGAGACACCATTTTCAAGCACCAAACCATAAAACAGGTAAAAAGTGAATGCATGTATGACCTAACCTCTTTACAAACGATTCTTGGCCTCTAGGGTGCTTCAATTCTTACACCCTCAGTTCTTTAGCCTCGGACCTGCAACAGGTTGTGTAAACATTAAACTTCATATCTTTGAAGAAAAGTTCATGAAATGCATTACTTTAGGCTTAGATGCTCACCTAACTCGCTTGAGAGTTTAATTACCTTCACACATATTTAAAAATTACATAACATATATAATTTTTGTTTATAATTCTAGGCCTTTCGAAAATCGAGCCCCTAGACGAGACTTTATTCCGTCTAGGCCTCGGGACGTCCCTGATAAAAATAAGGGACTTATATATAATGTAATAGAAATAGTACGATAATTTGTGGTTTATATGTGGTATAATATTGTGATTAAATAATTTTCTCTTTAATTCAAATATAATATTATTACCCTATATATACAAACATCAACTTCATTGTACCAACTTTTAAACACAGAGTACAATCTATACAGCATGTGTTACAAGCTTATAAACTTTTAGGGTACAAGTTGTCTTTGCCTGTTGAATTGATCTGATCTACAAATGTCCTCTAAATCTTATATGATATCTCATCTCTCTCTACACATCTTTCCTCTTTCTACTCTCTCTGGGTGAAGATCATCCGACGTGCTCTCTGCCCAGTTATGGTGGGTTTTGTGTTGGCGTTTGGCTATACTTGATGGTTCATTCTCCCATCTTCATAGCACTCCCGCCGTTGCCATAACACTCTCGCCATCGCCGGTGTTGGTAAGTACTCATATCGGTTTGAGTGCTCTGTGCTCTTGGGATTTTCTGGGTTTTCGGCGGTTTATTTTCTGTCGTTAACAACAGTGGCGGCGGAGATCGTTCAGATCTGTTTTGATTGTTGCCCTGGCGGCGGAGATCGTTCAGATCTGTTTTGATTGTTGCCCTGGCGGCGTTGCTCCGGTAACGTTGAGCAGCGACGGTGTGCATCTAGGGTTTTTGTTTTCCGTTTTCGTTGCTCCGGTAATGTTGAGTAGCGACGGTGGTTGTTGAGGTAACGTTGCCTTGGTAAGCCGAATCTCAGATCGGATTTCGGTTGGGTTTTTTGTTTTCTATTTTCGTTGCTCCGGTGACTTTGAGATGCGACGCTGGGTGTTGAGGCTACTGCCTTGGTGTATTCTCTTGGGTTTGTCTTTCATGAAAATGAAACAACAGTTTTGTTGGGTCTGGGTTTCAAAATTAGTAATTTTTTGGGGACTGTTATGGTGGTTTTTAGCTGCACCCTACTGTTGCTCAAAGGTTGATGTTCAGAATTGTCTGTGATGATCTTCGGATCTGAGTATATTCTACATGTTGGATGTTCTTGATGGTTTCTATGAGGTGATGTTAAAACTTTTCTTAGCCTATGTTGTTGCGAACGAAATACTTGATGAAACCTTTAGCCTTGCTGATTATTTGTTGGTTCAAAGTTGATTGAAATCTAATTTACTTGATGGTGTTTAAATGTTCTTGATGGTTTATATGATCAGGCTGTGATGAAATCTTTCTGAGCCTATGTTGTGATTATTTCTTGGTTCAAGGTTGATTGGAATCTTATTTACTTGATGGTGTTTAGATGTTCTTGATGGTTTATATCAGGCTGTGATGAAATCTTTCTGAGCCTATGTTGTGATTATTTGCTGCTTCAAAGTTAGTTGGGATCCTATTTACTTGATGTCGTTTTGATGTTATTGATGGTTTTATATTAGCCTGTGATGAAGGTAAGATGAAGTGATTGGCAATTTTGAATTTGAAAGTTGGTTCAAAGTTTCTTGAAGGCCGAGGATCGTACACTTTCAAATGCCCGACTTCAATTTGAGGGTTGTATGCATGTTAGTGTTGCAATTTTTAAAACTGCTAAGTATTTTTAAAGCTATAACAATTTGTTTGATAATAATATTTTGTTCGTGATAAATCTGACTTTACTCATTGACGACTCACTGTCAATTTTTTGAGCATGGAATGTGTAGATTTCTGTTTGGCGCCCACCTTATTCCACAACAGAAAGATCACCAGCGACGAGGATGATAAATAATATGAAAGGAACACGATGGGTGTTGGTTCTGCACTCAACTCACAACTGCCATATTACACTATTACAGTATTAGAGAGGTTTTCAGGTTTGAATATAATTTTCTTAAACTTATGCCAATGAAATTCTCCCTGTAGCATTATATTCATATGTTTTTTTGTGTGTCTCTATTGTTCTTTTGCATTTCACCAATGTTAATTAATAGCTTTGCATCATTATTTTGTTTTTGCATTACCAGACTTTAGCGAGCCAGGTAGTTTTTACTCATTTAGTTCACCTTGGGATTTCCATTCTACACTTCAATTATTTGACTATCACACCAATCAGTATTTGGTATACAATAGCATTTTTCGTCTCTGACTGGATTATTTCCAGAGATCACTCACTTACTTACCTACTTTTTTACTCATTTATTAAATTTTAAGTTAGATTTTTGTGTTAATTGATATGTATGTTAAATTGCATTCATCTTGAACAAATGGATATTACCGTACAAATAAATAGGCTTTCGTGAATGTAGCCAAGCATGTAATACTTAGACCTTAATTAATTAGAGCATGTTCCAAATTGATTGATAGAGAATGATATTTTTTGTTCACATTTTTTTTAATTTTTTTAGCTCATAGTGAGTCTTGGATTTCTCAAAAGGGAATATATCTTAGAGAGCTTTATCAAAAAACTATCATACTCAGCTATATTAATGGAAATGTCGTTGAAGGTTAAAGACGGCTTTTATCTAAACATTTTGCTCATCGATTGACAAATCGAGTTTTTTAAAGGGTCCGTCTCCGCTGCGAAGCGCGGGTCGCCCAACTTGTTATATTACATTACACTAATATACACTTTCCATTTACTATCCATCTATAGTGATTTCAGTAGTGTTCGGTTTTTTTTTTCTTCATGTTTAGTCTTTTAGTTTTGTTTTTCCTGCTTTGTCTTGTATAGACCCCCCCACCCCGCCCCACTTTTTTTAGTATGTTAAAGGCATTTTTTTTCTTTCTTTCATAATGTTTGTTCGTTATACATTTTTTTATTTTCTGTAAGTAGCGTTATAGCAATTGAATTGTTTTATGTGTCTGCGTTATCCAGCAATAACACATGGGTTACAAAATCTATCGGAAAATTGGATTTTAATAATCCAAGTTATTATCAATTGACCAATATTAATCCCAATTTCAAAATTGGCCTACATTAATCCCAATTATTAAGGTGTTGGATTTCATTGGACCCCCGTTAAGTTTTCCTTAACTCCGTTAGTTTTTTGCTGACGTGGCAGCCACGTGGCTTTTATTAATCAGTGCCACGTCAGCAAAAAACTAACGGAGTTAAGAAAAACTTAACGGGGGTCCAATGAAATCCAATATCTTAATAATTGGGATTAATGTAGGCCAATTTTGAAATTGGGATTAATATTGGCCAATTGATAATAACTTGGATTATTAAAATCCAATTTTCCAAATCTATCATACATATACAATTCAACTCCCCCAGTCTCTCAATCTCTTACAGGTAAAAACTAACAAGAAAACATTCGGTTCTTAATTGATTTTCTTAACTGATTTAGGTTATTGAATTTGTTCTTAGTTTGATGAAATTGGTTCTTAATTGATAAGTTTGTTGAATTTGGTTCTTGAATGTTGATTGTGTTCTAAAATTTGATAAGTTTATTGATTTAGGTTTTGTTTGTAACTAATTTGGTTCTTAAATTGTTAAATGTTAATGATTTGTGAAATTGTGAATTAGATATAATGAATATTGGCTATGTTTTTTTTTAAAAACTGTAGCGTATATTCGTATTGTTATTGTGTGATCAACATTACCCAAACCGAACCGATTAAACATAAAATTCTGAAATTTAATTGTTATAATTCCAACCATAAAAACATTAACTCGTTAAAAAAAATCTTGAATCCGCATTGCTGGAATCATTCATTCACTTTTAAATCTAATTACATCTTATTACACACATTTATTACTTCATCATATTCGCATTAATTTTTCCTTCATTTAATTATTATAATACATCTCCTTCTAATTTAATAAATATACAAAGGAAATTGAAGGTGAATAGTATTGATTTTGTTTCTTATAGATTGACCACATATTTTGTGTTTCTTTACGTTTTTGGTCCCTCTTTTATTGTAAAATTTACAGCCAGCCCTTTTGCCATTGCTTACTTCTCACGCGTGTATGGTTTCTTTGCAACCAGCAATTCAGATTGCAACTGTTATAGCCTCACGCGTGTTCTGATGACCCTGACGCGTGTATAGGATTAGTGTACAGCTGTCTTGCGTGTATCACTACATCTACCCATATATCAAGCTAACCTCTCTCCATCATTTATCACACCCTCTTTCTCTCTTTCTCATTTTTGTTTTAAACTAACTCCAGATCTTTATCTTTCTATCTCAAAGTTCTTCTATTCGCTTAATCATATATAGGACAGAGGGCTTATTGATATGGATTGTAACGGAGACCGCACTCGGGACAACACCGTTCCTGATCGTGGACTATGGTAACGTCGGTGTTGCATCCATGCAAGACAATTGGGTGTAATAAGGTATATTTTGGGGCTTTTATATCCTTTTATAGACCAGCCAATTTCTGATAGATCGCTAGATGCATGCACTCGCATCTTCAAATGTTGTTTTTTGCATGCTATTTTACTGATGCGATGGACAACAATTTGTGATTTTTACTGTGCAGATGTGATTCGGGCTTTCTTAGTGGGAGGAAAAACGAACGAATGCAGGTAGTCGGGATATGATAAGGTTTTGGATACGTGATTAGCTACTGAAAAGACTCTTAAAGCTGACTCCATTTTATGTAAAATTAAAGAAGGGATGTTACTGACAAAAGTAGCGATGCAGAAATTAAAATCTTGTTCGGGCTCAATCGTTTGGGATTTCTTCCGGAAATTAACTCCATGGATGCTATTTAGATAATGTGAGTTAAATAACTGAAGCTAACTCATTATTTTGGGTTATCAACTTAACACTGTCAGTGTTGTCCTAAAAGTGTTGCTTATGTTATTTGTTTTTTTTTTATCACAGAGATTTGCACAAGAACCTGACCGGAACAATATCTTGAACAAATGTGAGACTGTGAGTCATCTGCTATGTTTTGCATGATGTACTTTGTTGAGTTACTACTTACTGTAACATGCATCTCATTATTTTGGTTCAGGTCTTAAAACTATTTTTTTATTGATAATTTTGGATGTAGGATTGTCATAAAGAGGAAGATCTGGGGTGAAGTATATATTTTTTTAATAATCTGGTAATTTTAGTGTGGGGTTGTGATATCATGAGAGAGATGTAAGACACTAAATGAATCTTCATATGATACTTGAGATAGGTGTATACAACACTAGAATATAATCTTGATATTTGTGAGATGATATGAGTTTTTCAAATTTTTTATTGACAAAGTGAAGTTTCTTATTTAAGTTTTTATAACTTTTTTTAGGCAAATAAAATTCTTCTACAGGGTTATCTTTTTGTGAGGACATGAGTTATTACAAAGGATAGGTATTACAAAGACAAAAGTTAGAATTATGATTTGGCTTATAAATGTATTAACACTTGCAAACAAAATCAATTACATATACTTGATAAAACACAAAAGTACTATTGTAGATGTTAGGGGTTACAAACGTAATTATATAAATCATTGTTATAAACATAACAATACTTGATAAGGACCAGCAGTATAGTTGCTTTCCGTATTGTTGCTTGAAATAAAATTCCTCTCCGTGTTTTCCTCAAATAATACCTCTTCAGTTTATTAAATTAGCTATCTAAACATAACTCATGTTTAATTATAAGAATGACTTAACATCAAATTAACAAAACGAACATTGTTCATTTAATTACAAGAAAGATTTAGCATATGATTAGCAAAACAAGAAGGGTAACCGGTGGCCCGTCGTAACGCGCGGGCGGTAATCCTTATAAACTAATATTTACTTTTCTATTCAAGTGCTGATGTTTGAACCAAATTATTACATAATATTCATGACACAGTCGCTTGACAATGAGCTTTAAACATTCAAACATTGCAGGTACACCATAAACAACTGGGGACCCTTTGCAAGACAACATGGTATTCAGGTTGACCAGAAGATACGAATCCAGTATGACTACAACCTGAAGGCTCTTTTCATGTTTGATGCAGAATGATAAGGCATGCAAGTAACACTTAATTGCACATTTTGGTAACAGTTTGTAACACACAATTTGGCTAGCAACATTAAAATGTCTTTTGGTTGGAGTCTATCTAACAACTTATTACACTACTACTATAGCTGTCTATGCCATATTTACATTTCGTAGTCTACCCCGCAGCAACGCGCGGGGGTGGTCAACCATCTTATTACCTCTATATAAAGAAACGCAACTCACCATTCTCATCACAACCACCCTGTCCTCTAAACCAAGCCATGGCTCATGGCATCACAACATACCTCGGTTGCCTCCTTCTTCTTTCACTTTCCTTAGTCCACACATCAAATGGTTTTTGTTTCCAATTACACTGGGACATGAAAATCTACAATGGCCTAAACGCGCCACTTTTTATCGACGTGCAAAAAAAAGGTGACGATCATAGTTTAGGATTTCGCAACTTGGCCCCGAACGGGGGAAGTTTTGCGTGGGATTTCTGCGAGAAGTTTGCTGGAAGTACTATCTATCATTCGGTGTTTTATTCGCAACCAAGACAACAAAACTATACTGTTTTTGATGATACGATCCGGTACGAGTGTTTTCGTCATCGTGGGTCGGAAGAATGTTACTGGATGGTGCGAGATGACGGGTTTTATATGAATGCTTGGGACGATCCATTTCCAAAAGGTTGGGTGAAAAAATATGATTGGTAATTATGTGTAAAAGGTCTTAATTTGAGACATTTTCTAGCAATAAATCATAATGAACTATTGAACTAATCTAGCTCATATACTGATCAATCTTAACTATGTTACGCAAGCATAGCAAATAGTGTTAACGAGATGGTGATCCGTCCGTCCGTTGCGACGGACCAGTTTATGAAGTTTTTTGTGCATGACGTAGTATAGCTTCTAAACACTAAAACGTGATAATATCATTAAGCAATTCAGTACTGTTGTCGGTTACACGGACGCAAGTCAACATCCTATCATACATATCCCTAATAACGTGTATGTATTTCCCGGGGACCCCTTTGCTCTCGAATTATTCCAGATCAGCCATCGAGGTATGCTATCATATGCCTATTCCAGGTCAATAAATACCAAATGCAGATTCCGTCCCTTTTCTCGATACTTATCCATTAGCTGTCTTAGAATGTGTATCGCCTCCGTAGTGGACCGCCCTGGCATGAAACCAAATTGGTTCACTGAGACCTGGGTTTCCCGCCTTATTCTAGCCTCGATAACTCTTTCCCAAAGCTTCATAGTGTGGCTTTGCAACTTAATGTCCCTGTAGTTCTCCCAACACTAAGCGTCACCTTTGTTTTTGTATAGCGGAACTACGACACTAGTCCTCTACTGATCTGGCATCCTCCCGGTTCTAAAGATAGTGTTAAACAATGTAATAGGTAAACTTACAAATATTAAATATGAGTTAGCCGTAATTTTATAAATGATTTTGGTCGTTACATCTTTTTTATTGTTTTGGCCGTTACATGTTTTTTTTCTCCGTTTTCCTTCACGTAGCGTTAAAGCAATACAATGGTTTTGTGTGCCCCCGTTATTCCCGCGATAACCTCCATTGATCACCAACAATTTATATTGTTGGTGGTGTTGCAATTTAACTGTTTTGTCTACCCGTATTATTCCGACATCATATAATTGCTTTTGCGACAACACGCAGAAGAAAAGTTATATATAAACTTAAAAGTGAATCTTTAATTTTATATTTTGAATCTATGTATTCAGATTTAAGGTCGTTTGTTTTTTTTCCAGTTATTAAGAGGTTTTGCATCTTAATAGCGTCTTAACTATCAAGACTTTTTATAACATCTTAGAACCTCTTAACCTTAGAAAAAAGTCATTCATTCTCTGTGGACTAGAGCTCCGTCTTTGGCGACTAGTTATTCGCTCTCGGCCTCCACCTCTTAATGATTCAATTTCCAGAAATTTGAACCACCTCTTAACATTCAGAAGTGGTATTCAGATTCAGACATAAATCTCCTAAAAAACAAATGGGCCCTAAAATTCTCTAAAACTATTTCCATTATAAATTGAGAAATCCGATACACAACAATCTTGTATGCATTAGGAGATTTAGGATAAGAGTAATACTCCCACCGCAGTGTGCAGTGGGTAATGACATGGTGCTGTATGGTGCAACAACACCATTATGGGTGGTGCTGCTTTGCACTTCTGAAGACTAACGCGCTGGGCGGCTTTCGTACTTAAAAGTTTCATTCTCCTCTCTATCTCTTTTCTATATCCTTTCTCTCTAACTTTATACATTTAAATATTATTAAAAACAGTATAGGGAGGTGTGGTGTAGGTATTACGGGGAGGGGTAAAGTGTGAAAGTGTGATCTGATAATTTGACGATGAGGTAGTAAAAAAATATGGGGTTGAAAAAGTATAATCAAGGTATTACAACACATCCTTAGATATGATGTATGCATGATTGTATAATTCTAAAATTGTTAGGAGTTACGAAAAATATATAAAGAATGATGTTACCCGACTAGCTAACAAAGAACAAAACCTTCCAAATATATCTGACCCTATTAAGGTTATTATAGTTATTACCAATAACGGTTTGCTACACAAATTTGTGTTGCTACCTGTAAAGTTGTATACGAAGAAAGATAACAAGTATAATGATGAAGAGTCAAGTTACTCAAACAAGTTTGTTTATTATTATTTTTTTAATCATGGTTGTAAAAACCCCGCCAAGCCTCCAACTAATCGCTTAACGAATTTTAACTGATTACGGATCAATCACTGATTAATCTTGTTAAGAATGATTAATTTCCGATTAATCCCTTAACCTCAGTCGACCGCTGAACTACCACCGAGCATTCTTAAATAGATCCAGCAAGAGGTAGTGACCTGATCCTGGTGAGTATGCGAACGGCTAAGAGTTATGCTCATTGTGAGCTAACCCTAACTTCATGACTTCTTTTAAGAGCCTTCACAGCCCATTTCCTATAAATATTTGAGTGTCAAGATTAAAATTTGAGGTTTAGTTGTGAGTGATTGTGGGTAGAAGAAAGAGAAAAAGTTATTGTTCATCTCTATATTTGAGGGAAAAAAATTGTTGGATCTCTAAAACCTGAAATTTGAAAAAAGAGAAAAGATAACGATAAAGTTATAAAAAATATTATTTAATTATAACTCTGAGTGAAAAAAATTAATAATAAATATATAAATTATTGGAATAATGATAAATAGATTCAGCAAGAGGTAGTGACCCGATCCTTAACCCGCATAGCTCATCCGGTAACTCCAGCCCAGTGATATCCATTTGATTAGAATAAGCCCATATTCTCACCCCAATTTTAACAAATTTTGTAGAGGTTTACTTATATAGTTTAGTTCTACGTGAACATGACAATATATAATGATTATTGTATAAGTAATGTTGAGAATAAAAAAAAGGATATCATAGTTAATAGGATATCACAACTAAGAAAGTGGTAGCAACTTCCATTGTGGTGTAGTGGTAGGAAGCCTTTGTTCTCTACTTGAGACACAGGTTCGATTCTTACGGACAGCACTTTGGAAGGGGCATTGGCGATGAGGGGAGACTTGGGGCTGAAAGGTCACAAGTTCGATCCCTGAGCTCCCAGGTTTTACCACCCGGCCGTTCGCGGAGGTGGATTTTCCCTGGAATGAGCTCAACTGGTGTAAATAGTCCCCGGGTTTTCCGGGACATTCGTTGGCCGTTCAAAAAAAAAAATCAAGAACATAATTAATACAAATCTTCAAATGTCAACGTGCTAATATTTAATTTATTCGTCATGTGTTACACGTGGTAATATTATTTTGATTGCCTCCTAGGGGCATGCTCTAGTCTGGTAATAAACAATCAACGATTCAACGGGATGGTACAAGTCAAACTAATGACATTTTGCAGCATCATAGGTGTAACACCAATTTAGCTTATTGAAATCACCATTACGATTAAATTTTGAATATTGATTTAAAATTTTAAGTTCAAATAATGAGTAACTAAAAAAAGCGATTCTAATGGACACCTCTAGACAAAGAATTAATGTAAACAATATGATAAGAAAGTAAAGCCAATTATTTTTACTAGGGGTGCTTATTGTCCGGTTTTAATGCTTTTTAGATTAAACTGTAAGGTAAATAATGTTTTTAATTACTAAAATCAAAATCAAAGTGTTCATATCTAAAACCGAAGTAAACCAAAACCAAACCAAACCAAAATGTTATCGTTTTTAACATTTATGGGACTTTATATAAAATAAGCCTATTGGATTTAAATAATCCCAAGTTTCATCAATTGATCGGCAATATCAAAGTCATTCGTCCTTATGAACAAGTCGGTACTTAGGGAAGCCCTTTCAAGATATATCCAAACAGTGTGATTGTAGATCGAGATTCGCGATCAGACCACCATCAGTGGTGTAGCTTTTAAGGGGCGGGAGGGGGCGTCCGACCCCCCGAATTTTTTTTTTTGCGATGTATAATTTTCGTGTAGAAAATTTCGATATGCTCCGGTTTCGACCCCCCATTTACTAAAAAATTGACGCTAAAAAAAATTGATCCCGACTTCTCACTTGATATTTTCAAGCTTCGTCATTTATCACCATAATAAATCGTGATCTGAGGGAGGGGGGAGTGGTAGAATTTTTAGGATTTTGAATAATGGGTTGTAGCCAATAGGAGAGTGCCACGCAAGAAAGAGAAAAAGAAAGAATTTTGAAGGATTTTGAGAGGGAGTGGTTAGGATTATGAAGAATTGTAGGTTAATATATTTTAATGTTTTGAGTTATTTTTATATTGTAATTAATTTTAAAACACTATATTTATTTTATAAAAACACTACATTTATTAAAAAAAGACATTACATTAAAATAAAAAAAGACATTACATTAAAATAAAAAAAGACATTACATTAATTAAAATAAAAAGACAATACAATACAATAAAAAAAAACTACTCCTCATAAAGCCCACCATCATCATTACCTTATTATTATTTTTTTTAACTTTTTTTTTAAAAGTACTTTCATTAAAAATAAAATAAAAGACAACAAAATAAATTAAAACATCACAACTTAAAAAGAAAACACGAACGCCTATGTATAACGATTAAACGTGAAAATAGGATCTTCCGGGTTGTTGATGTATGGCCTCAAAAAAGCCCAAACGCCTGCGTTTACAAAGCTCTTGCCAATTTCAGTTTTGTACTCGCTCAACGACCTTTGCAGCACTGAGCGTTTACCCTCCGCGCCATATTGTCGCTCGAGTTGTACATAGATATCATTAAAAGTTCGTGCATTCGATTGCAAGGCCCACCATTTCGTCCTGATAAAGTTAAAGTTTACATCTTTCACACCACGTCGCCGTTTGAAGTCATCAATCACGGCAGGCCAAAACTCGTTTGGCGGGCGTCCACCATTCCAATTGTGTGCGACGTTAACGAAAGATTGTGCCACCGCTACGTCGTCTTCGGTCTTCCAACTACCCATATTCATTGTGAATGTTTGTGAAAGTTTATAAAATAGATGGGGTATATATAGTCGGGGCGTTAACGAAAGATTGTGCCACCGCTACGCCCCCCGGCGAATTCGACCTCCATAACGCCCCATAACGCCGGGGGGTAATGGTCGGGGCGTTATATACGGGCGTTATGGGGCGTTATCGAGGTCGAAAACGCCCCATTACGTTTAGCCTAAGTGATAATGTATGTATATATATATATATTGAAAAAAATAAAAGAAATTTTTTTTTTTTTATTCAAAGAGCCGTTCAACGGCTAGAAAATTATGGGGAACAACAATTGCCGATCAGCGACATGTAGATGGAATCTTCGATTTTTGCCGTTGCCGATCGACCGGCGACGGTGTTTGCCGCCAAGGATTTCGGCGCCGCGGCGTGACGCCGCCCACTCCGTCCTGCCTTAGTGTCATCTCCTTTAGATTGAAACGTCTTTCCGGAATCGATAGCGTGCCGAAATTTGTTGCAGAAAAAATCCAATAAATCACCCTACATTCAATATACACGCTCTTGTTATACCCACATGTAACACGTCAGCAGAACACATGCCTCCTTCCCCTTCTCTCTCTCCCCCACAAACCATAAAATAAAATGACGCCTTCTTCCCCAAACTTCTGTTTCCCTGAAAACCGAAATTAAGCCTCATTCATTTAAGATACGCATTTCTCACCCAAAATGAATTCAAATTTCCAGAAAATCGCCCAAAAAGCTTCCCACCACATACGGATGAGGTCTTCAATCTCGGATTCAATCGGTGTTCCCATTCACAGAACTCATGTCCCTCAGAAACTGCAACTTTCCAACGCCTTTTACCCCCGATTTCCTGGCCGGAGAACGGAGAGCACGGTGTTTTCCGTACCAGTTCGTCGTTTTAGCAGTAAGACCAATGGCACAACGCCATCGGCTTCCATGACGAATAGCGGACCAATTTGGTGGTATTTGGGCATGATTAAAGCTCGACCTATTCTTACGAAGAGCATTACGTCTGCCATCATTTACACTGCTGCCGATTTAACATCTCAGGTGCTTTTTCTAATGCTTACGTTCTATTGATTGATTCCTTTTACGTTTTGAATGATGCATTTGGAAGTTTTGTGAATTTGATGTTGTTTATTTTATCGTTCGTATATCCGCTAGGTTTGATTTCTCTCGTTGATGAATCGTGCTACGTACGTGAAGAAGTCAATGATATATTTTGATTATTATTACAGACGTGTGTGTTATTTTTGGATCCATTGATTACTCGGTCTGATTGATTGTTATTTGAAATTGAGAAAGATGAGCTACGTGTTTGAATCAATTATTTAGATAATCTGATCTCAGTTCCTTAGAAATTAGGGCTCGTAAAAATCTGGATGAAATAAAGTTTAAGGGCAATCATAGATATTCCTTTAGCCCCTTTGATCTAGTTCTTTAATCCTCCTTTTGATCTCTTATAGTTATGATTAGATTCTTTCATTCTCTATTTATATGGTTCTTGTATGTCTGTCATGCATGTCCGAAAACTCGATTTCTTGATCACTTCAGATCCAAAGAAAATTTGAGTAACAAATGATCTTTAACTCAAGTAGAATTTGATCCAACCTTAGGGATGGTGCAGTGGTAGGTGCATCATTCCATCAGCCAGATCTCAGGGCCGCTCACCAGCTTTCATTGGTTTCCGCCTTTAAGCCCTTGAAGGTAACCTGGTACGGTGGTAGGTGCAGCATTCCATCAGCCAGATCTCAGGCAGGCTCACCAGCTTCCAATGGTTTCCACCTTTAAGCCCTTGAAAGTAACCTGCCAGTGCATTTTGCATCTTACCTGGTCCTATTAGTTAGCAATGTATTGGTGGCAGTTTGTGAGTTTTCCGGTGACAGTTTCTCACGATTATTAAATAAAAAGTCAAACTTGATCCCTAGTCAGCGAGTAGAGTTCATGTTATATTGTTTATGCTTGAAAACTATAAATCTTTGACATGCTCAAATTGATATATGTAATGATCAGAGCTTATAAGGTTTGGCTTTCTTGAAGAACTAGAAAGTAAAAATGTATTGATATAATTTTGTCCAACTATTATTTTTTGTTTATTGAATTGATGTCATTACAGTCTTCTTCTGATATTGAGTTTAATCCCATATTCAGACGGTCACAAAGTCACCATCAGAGGCTTATGATCTCATAAGGACGTGCCGCATGGCTGGATTTGGAATGATAATATTAGGTCCGACATTACACTGCTGGTTTAATTTTATCTCAAGAGTGTTACCTAAGCAGGACCTTATCACAACTTTTAAAAAGATGCTTATGGGACAGACTATACTTGGACCTATTATGAATGCTCTGTTTTTCTCTGTAAATGCAGGCCTGCAAGGTATTTACTTCTTCTTTGGGTTATTTATGCATTAAACAATTTCAGTGCCTTTTAGTCAATCTGCGAGTTCCAGTTCCGCTTAGTTTTGATGATTGTAGTAATGCATGACAGTTAAATATTTATGTTTAAATCTAGTTCGGTTGTTGATCTTTCAGGTGAAAGTCCTAATGAAATCATGGCCCGATTAAA
Source organism: Deinandra increscens subsp. villosa (assembly GCA_039602395.1). NCBI lineage: Eukaryota > Viridiplantae > Streptophyta > Magnoliopsida > Asterales > Asteraceae > Deinandra > Deinandra increscens. The sequence goes on from JBCNJP010000007.1 coordinate 122,507,178, forward strand.
GAGAGATATGTTGCCCACGATGAAGAGTAATGCTATTTACTGGCCTTTATGTGACTTTATCACATTCAGATTCATCCCTGTTCATTTGCAGGTAACCACTGATGCCTCATTTTCTTAATAACAAAATGGCCTCAGATGAAACAATATAAAAGTAGTCCTGAATCTTAATCAATATCACTATGCCCTATTTGGCTATTTGCATCCTTTTCAAAGGCAAGATGATAATGAGGTCATTGTTAACCTGGGTACTTTTGGTTGTAGTTTTCGTTGAATATACGGGTGTAATTTTAATACGAACCTAGCATGAATTTGCGGGTTTGGGTTTAGTCTAAACAAGTTTGGTTAGTTACAAGTCGAACCACAAACATGAATAGCTAAACGGGTTGGATTCAGAACCACAAACATGAATAGCTAAACAGGTCGGATTCAGGTTCACATGACGTGTTCACTGTTGACCTGTTTATTTTTATATTTTTAAAATTTTAAGAGGGTGTGTTACTGTGTTTTCTGTCATAACTTATTGCATACCAAAATTCTAAAAGTTAAGATAGAGAAATGACATAAGATTTTATAGTTTGAACCTAATTGTTTTATGCAGAAAAGAAAAAGAAAAAAAAAGGCTCGTGTCATGTAAACCCTCGAATATGCATGTCATGTTCTCACACCATTTTCATGTTCATGTTAGATTTCGGGTTCGACCTGCCAACCCACAACAACACAACGGTTTAGTAGCACCCTTATTCAAATAAGGGGAGTCCTTTTTCATATTTTGACCCTTGACATTCTATGTTTGTTTTGAACAATGCAGCCACTAGCGAACAACTCCTTTGCATACGTATGGACAATTTACATCACATACATGGCCAGCTTATCAAAAGCAGGACCCAACTAATCAAACACAAGATCTTTCTGTTGTCAAGACTCAAGATCCAACACTGGCAACAGTATCATGTAAATGAGGATGCAGCCATCATTTCCCTTTAATCATGTTAACAAAAACCACACCATTGTAGTCACTTGACTTCAAATCTATACAATTGCTGACAAATACCTTATTTGTTCTGATTTATGTTTTATCTTTCCATAAGTTGAATGAATCAACTTTACAGTTTTTAAGGTTGTATAGTTTTTTATGTCTCAACTCTCAACCACCCTGAGTTGTCCACACTTTTTACCACAAAACCAACAACTTGAATATGCATGAAAATATACAAGATTGACTAATAAACCATTGATGCTTGAAAGTCCCCATAAACAAAACAGAGACAAATATGAGAACAAAAAAGAAAACTGAAAGAATCACCTAACAGGCTAATCTCAACACCAATTTTATTATTGGAAAGTGTTAAAACATAACCTCTCGTATTGCGTTGACCAACACGCCCCGAGTTTACTTGAATCGCACTCCATCGCAACACTAAAATCCAAAACCGACACTGCTGGTGTTCTTGGCCTTTGCCTATATGACCCAGGTGCAGTTTGACCATTCTTTGACCGAGCACGAGCAAGCAGCCCGATACAAGGCTCCATCAATCTCTTCAAGTACGCATCTAAACCGACATTTATCAAATTAACACAGTCATCTGAAATAGTTAGCCTCTCACACTCCAGTTTCTCCTCCAAACGACCCCTCAAATGTCTACTATCAGGCAACTCATAACTGTTTTCACATGTAATAGTTCGCGGTCGAGAACTAGAATTATGGTGTAAAGATTTCCGGGCCGGGCCCAGTTTCAAAGAAATACCAAGAGGAGCTGTAACCGGGCTTCTGCTTTGAATCCCAGGACTCCCAGAACCCACTTCTTCACCATCTTCAACAGATAAAACTTCAACAGGCGGTCTGCTCCCAAGAGAATGTAGTTCAGTTGGACTTTGATGGACCTCCTGGAGCAGCTTCGGCCCGTTAGGACCGAGAGGACTAAACCGGTCCTTAAACCTGCGGTCCCGTGGAGACCGGCTCTTGCGAGGTGACAAAGGAAATGCATCTCCATACAATGTCTGAAGACTGTTCCTTTGTGGAGCCTGTGAAACTTTGACATTGAGAGAACTTGCTACCTTCTTTATCGTCGGTGGTGGGACCTTTGCTAGAGCAGCATTTTTCACAATCGAGGAAATTAACCGATTGTGGAGAGGGAGATTTTCCCTCCCAATTGTTCGAATGCAGAATTTGTCGAAATCGCTCTTGCTGAGCTGGAGACTGAATAGTTTGTTGAGCAAACTGAAATATTTCTCTGATCTTTGTTGTCCAATCTTTTGATACAAAAGAGCTTTTAGCTCTAATGTATCTATTCTTGCATACTGCTGGTGTGCAACCATGTTATCTTTAGGTACCTAAAATCAAAACAACTTCAGACTCCAATAATACATATAAATAGGATAATAATCAAGAATGTTTAACCACTATTTTGTAATCATATATTGTTTAGCCATTATGACACAATGAATGACATAGATTCTACTATATGTGAATCTTTATGTGAATTCGAACTAATATGTTCCCGCTACATCAACTACAGTTTCAACTCTGAAGAAAATGTTGAGAAAATACTCATAACTATATATAAAATGATTGAAGTTGTCATAAATTCTCAATTTTGTACCAAATTGATCGATAATGAGAATAAAGAATTGACGAGAACTCAAAATCATCTCTCGGTGTGAACACGAAGATAAAATCTGTAATTGATCCCGATCTACAGTGACGATTCCAATTCGATAATTCAGCGAGAAAAATAGCAATCAGATGAGAGAAAGTACCGACCTGAATCGCGATTCTTGATTTTGGCAATCCAATTGTGTTCAGAGATTCTTCAATGATTTCTTGGAATCGGCCGGCGAGGTTACGTTTATCTTCCGATCGAGTGTTGGATTTCCGAGCAGCAATTGAAACCCTAGAATTTTAATTTAGGAATTGAAAACCCCCTTTCCCGAATTTTTTTGCTGGCAATGGCAATGACGATGGCTACTTATGAAGAACAAGAATTGACCTCGCTTGACAATCTTTGGGTGAATTGTAAAAGTACCCCTAAACTTAAGTCGATATTGCAAATACAGCTCTTGTTTTGGTTTTATTTCCATATTGTCAAAATCGGATGTTTCTTTAACTAAAGAGTCAGAGCATTCATGGCAGTGTGGTAAAATGATGATTATTCAACCAAAAAATTATGGCTTAATTATTAAAAAAAATTGCCCAAAAACATAAAAGTATAATGATGGGTAACATGTCTCAAGTCTCGACTATATCATAAGCTTTAGCTGCGACACAAAACCATAAGGACGTAGTAAAACTTACAATATAATATAAACAATAAGATAATAGGCCTCGGTAATGACAAAGACCAAAGAATACAAGCACTAGCAGTTACGAAAAGAACCAGTCATGAAAGACTCAAGACGCATCTCTCATAATTAAAAGTACTAAGATTAAGTAAGCTAAGAAGAAGCGCATGCCAAAAGAGCATACAACCGATTGGTCATTAATGAATATATTCAGACATCAAGATGAAAAACACCATAAAGTAACTCCTAAGTCTTAACGATGACAAAACATTAATAACTCGTGTCATGAGATCCATGTCAATTATATCAAAAAATAGCATTAGCACCATTAGAAACCCCTTTACATCAAAAGGTGAAGGAATGTCTGTGATCCTGTACGAGGGAGTCCAACCCCAATGGTAATATAAATAAAGCACTTCATCTAAGATAACGACCATCCAATAATTTTTTAGTCTTATACTTCATAATTCTCATTTGGCAGTTTAAATCGATTGTCTTATCGGGTGGGGAGGGGGGGGGGGGTTGTTATAGAAAGAAATCAATTATGTCCAAGATGAGATTCACAGATGAGATTCACGATGTTCTTCGTTTTACATATTTTTCCCAAATCATAGCCACAATGTTTGTCATCTTCTATCACCAGTGTTACACTTATGCTTAATGACTAGGACTTGAAGGATTAAAAGGTGTAACAACAAAACACCCTTCAAGTCTTAGCCATGAGACATTAACATCCTAGTCATGAGGCATTAGTCTGACAATGCTAACCCATTACATAATACGAGGTGTGGTGGGGGTATGAGTGGAATGATGTGCGAGGTGTAGAATACCACACATCACTCTTATAAATAGGTGCGTTGGTTAGGCTCATTATTAAAACACCATGCGTGGGGTGAAGATTGGGAGCCTTCGTATAACTACTTGATTTAAATAAAAATGTGTGTTTGTGTGTGTGTATATATATATATATATTAATATAAAATTCTTAATTTAATCATTAACAAGAAGTTTATCAACCCGTGCGTTGGAGCAGGTCACTTTCTATATGTTAGTATTTTGTGTTTTTTTATTACTTGGCATTTTACATTTTTATAAACCTTAGACAACAAAAAAATATGCATATTCTAAAGTTTCTCTTATAATAGATGTTTGATAATCAAATAAAACTCCAAGATTTAATCTCCTTAATCACGTTATGAATCGATGACGGTCTCTTTTTAAAATTGGCATTGTTTCGCTCAAGCCAAATGCATCAACACCCTGTCAAAAAAAACCCACCTTGATCGCCAAAGCTTTCATATAATTGTCATTGTCGTTCCATTAACAGAAAATGACTCTGACCGAAAAGAAAGCCCCCTGAGGTATGTTACACCAATGGGACAAAATCCCCCAAACAATATTAGAAAAATGCACCCGGTGAAAATATGTTCGGTGGTCTCCTCAACCTCTGACAAAGAACGCACCCTGTGCTCTTGATCGTCACGTTTCTCATAGCTAGAGTAACCGTAGAAGGCAGCCTATCCAAAGTCACACGCCACACAAAGATATTAATTTATGTAGGAACCGCAGAGCACGATAGTAATGTCTAACATCACTATTTGATTAATATATCTAATCACAAGCACACATAATTGGCAAGAAGCAATATGTCAAAATAAGTATCACTCTTGCCCAATTAGACAAACAATCTAGCGGTATGTCAAAATAAGTATCACTCTTGCTCTATATATCTTTTTTTTAAAGTTATTCATCTACCCCATATAAATCAATGATTTAACGATAGAGTTGGTTCATCTAAAAAGGCTTTTTATTTTAAAAATGATTTTTAAATGCTCATAAATCGGCTCAAACAAAAACAAACACCGTCTGAACTCATTTTAGCGGCATTGAATCCAGCTCCCCGAAATCTGTGATATTCACTTTTTAGGGTTTAGCCTTTAAGTTATATAGTTTACGTTTTCTAGCTCACTGTGTCTTTCTACTCATCATTGTGTATCTTTTGCTCGTCATTGTTTTTTAGGGCTTAGCTTTATGATTTATGATTTAGGGCTTAGAGTATAGTTATAGGGTTTAGCTTTTAGGTTATAAAATTTGGATCTTCGAGCTCATTATGTTTTTATGTTTGTCATTCTCTTTTTTGTTCGTCATTGTTTTTTAGGGTTTAGCTTTTAGGTTTTAATATTTATGTTTTCCAACCATTGTGTATTTTTGCTCACCATCGTGGCCTTCTGTTCGTCATTGTTTTTTTGGGTTGAACTTCAAATATTGGATTTAGGGTTTGAGACTTGACAAAACAGTTCTAACGCCGATGGAAAGAGTTCAATTGAGTCGGTTTATGAGTTTTTTAAAAACCCCTTTTAGGCTTTTTAGAATAATCCAAACCCTTAAACAATATATTCAAAAGATTGATGTGGAGTGTTGATTAACATCGAGTATGTGAGTTGGTTTTCTATTTGCAATTTTCTCTAGGCAAAACTAAATTAGTTTCACAGGGTTTTAAGAACATACATCGAAGCCATCAAACTTCAATTCCTACGGAGACAAATGATATGAAACAAACAACACAAATAAAACAATATAACAATACTAGATACAACCATCATTCTAATCTGGCTTTTTAAATACAACAAGAATGTAGTAGGAGACTGACCATATGTCGAAAAATCTAAAACCAACTTTCATTCTCCTCCGGGTTATGTTTCTATGTTTCAGATGCTTTTTTCGCCTCAGAAGATGATGAACCGGATAGCAGGCTAACCACAGCTTCATCGCCCACGTGCAGGGTCAAGTTTTCATGGTCTTCGTGATCTGTAGAATTTACATCCTCATCAGAAGTAAAGTGAGCCCACTTCTTATTTTTCATGTGAATGATGGCTGGGTACAAAACGAACCCGAGAACAAGAACTACACCGGTCACTAGAAATGTTCTTGCGGATGCTAAACACATAACGAGCACGAGTAAAAAAGCAGGAGGTACACACAGCATTGCTGCACTGAATGTTTTGAGAGGAACTTTATAAGGTCTGTGAAGATCTGGTTTCTTTACTCTCAGTTTTATAAAGGCTGCAAATTCAAACAGCATTCCAATTGCATAAAGAAAGTTGAGAAGTTCCAAGATTTCTTGAAAACTCATCCATGATAAGAAGATCACACCAGTGGCTGAGCATAGTATGCTGATGGTGGGCGTCCCAAACTTCGACCTACAAGATTTAGACATTTCAATACCAGAAACAAGAAATCTTGAACTACAGTTGAGTAACGATCCTATAACATTCAAGATTAAACTATAAAGATCCAAAATTTGAACTTTGAAACTTGGTTTAAATTAGCTAGGGGTGCTACAGAAATCACCTTATATATAAAATTATTAGATTTTAATAATCTCAACTATTGTCTATTGGCTGATAATAATCTCACATTTGTTTTTTCCTACAATAAACCTAGCTTTTCAACTATTGGAAAAGAACAAACCTCCATTAAGAAATAGTTACCCTCTGTTAAAAAAAGTTAACTTTTTGATGCCCGGGCATCACAAATTCACAATATCGTCTTATGTGCCATGTTTTTATGATTGGGCTGAAACACAACGGTTTTTTATTTTTAGAATTTTTGTATGTTTAGATGCAAAGAAAGGTTTTTTATCCGCTTGTAAAAGAATGTTGTGTTTGGATTTTTTTTCACAGCTATAAAAACATGTCACATAAGACGTTCACTTTTTATTAGCGAAAGGTATGTTATTTTCCAATAGTCGAAAAGTTAGGTTTATTGCAGGGGAAAAACAAAAGTGGAATTATTATCGACAAATAGATAATACTTGGTATTATTTATCGACCAATAGATGATAGTTGGTATTATTAAATCCAATAATCCTTATATATATCATTAGGAATAAGGAATGATATAATATCAAACAATTAAGCAGTAATGAAGAGTGAAGACATACATACCTTGAAGCAAATACAGAAGGAAGCATCCCCATTTCACTCATACCAAGAAGTTGAAAAGCATCACTACTCATTTCAGCTTCAAACAGCCCTAAGTTAGACATGGCAGAAGCAGCTTGAATCCACCATTTAAGCCAAGACCCCCCAATCAACATCCCAACTTCAGCAAAATACCCATCACTCCAATCCCTATAATCCGATTCAATCGACCCCGTTCCCGCCAAAAGCGGGATCAAATACGAACAAACAACAAGTATAACAGCACCATAAAGCGCCTTCGGAAACGTCCTGCTGGGATCTTCAACCTCACCAGCAAGTGTACTAGCTTTATCCCAATAATTCAAGTTCCAAAACATGCTGTTGAAATACCCCCTCCATTCGACTTTCTTGAAATCGATCGACACCCATCTTTTCGGCCTGATTTTCGGGATCGAAAGAACACTCATCACCACAAATGGTAACAGTGAGAAACTAGCAAGAACAACAGCAGATGTTCCCACAATATGTAACCCTCTGTAGTTCAAATAAGTTAACAAAACAGTTATAGCTAACAGAGCTGGGATTCTAGCATACAATTGGTCAAAAATTGGGAGTGAATGCTTAAGGTAATCAAGAAATAAAACAGGATAAAGTGCATTATCCATAACCCCACTAAACCATTTCCAAAACCCTTCTTGGAAACCCCAAAATGGGCCAAAAGCTGATGAAATCCAGATGACATAACCGCCGTTTTTGGGGAAGCTAGTGGCTAGTTCAGCGGTAACTAGGGCTTCTGGGATGCTCCAAAAGAGGGGGAAAATCAAGAACCCTAATAATGAAAGTAAAGCACCACCTCCTGCTCTGACTGAATCTTCGACACCAAATGGGCCACCTGAAACTTCGTAGAAAATGAGGGCGATTAGAGGTAATAAAGTTAGTTTAGGGTTTGATTTGTTATCTGGGGTGTTGTGATCGTTGTTCAAGATTGTGTTTTTGGTTCCACCCATCCAGAAAGGTAGGATTTTGAACGATCTTGGAGAGTTTGATCTTGAAGATGCTATGTGATCACCATGTTCTTGATTGATTGGAAGGTTTTGTGATTTGTGAATATGGGTTTTGATTGTTGGTGGAATCAAGTGAATCTGCAGATGGAATCAAGATGAGTTTGATTGTTGAATTTTCAAATATGAAATATGAGATGTTTATTTTTGACGGTTTCTTTGGATTGAAGCTGGTGATCACCTTGACTTTGTGGATAACAACAGGTTGAGATTGTTTCTCCCATATCTTACTAATATTTTATTGGGTTTTATTTAATTAAATTTAGTAAACAAAACAATTAAAAAAACCACGAGAATCACGTGAAGAGATGTCCTTTTATTTTGGAATGATGATTATTTACAATAATCAAGAATCAAGATTATGAGATGAAAGGTTTTGCACTTTTGCTATAGGGTAATTTGATGCAGTACAAGTACAGTTAGAGGAGTTAACGGTTTAGTTTTAAAATCGTATAACCGTTTAAACAATTAGTATGGTTTTAATGTTTTATGATCGATAATTTTCTTTTAGCTTTCAGTTGATCGGTTTTAAAAGTTACCAGTAACATGTCACTTGACGGTCAATGATCCCTTGTTCTAGTGGTTGGGGGGGGGGGGGGGTAAGGTTTTGTCCTATTTGGAGGTCATGGGTTCAATCGCTAACAATGGTGTTACAAGTGTAGTTTAGGAGTAGATAATAGGGTGTGTGTGTTAGTCGTTCAAAAAAAAAACATGTTACTTGACTCTTTCATCTTCCCCTTCTTTTTCAATTCTCGCAAATTAGTTTGACAATCAACATATTGTAGTGATTCAAACATTAACGACAACGATGAAGATGAGGTTAGGATTGGGGCTTTGTTGACTTCAAATGGAATTAGGTGCGTTTCGTACATGATATTGGTTTAATTTACTCTAAATTAAGAATGATTTGGTTTATTAATCATGATGATTGATGTATGCAATTCTTTCAAACCAAATCGAGGTATTTACTAATTAACGACTTAGTATGGATGAAAGATTTAATAAAGAAATGCGAGAAGTAGGTAAAGTATAAATAAGGAAAGGCTAAGCTTTGGATAAGCTTTTAGATACTAAGATTTTTACTAGTGGATTGAATTAAATTGAATATGTTAAAATGCTTTTAAAACGGAGAAATCAAATCAAAATCAAAGTGTTAGTAACGATTTGGAATGATTTGATTTTAAATTTCAACTATCCGGTTTGAGTTTTTTTTAATAAGCAAACACTTACATTCTTACATTTAGCTTTCATGTTTGACTCAAATACAGGTAAAACCAAACCGTTACTAAGGGGTTGTTTGATGACCACTTACTGGGTCTAGTAAGTAGGGCTGTAAACGAACCGAAATTTCATGAAATGTTCGTGAAATCGTTGGGGCGGGAGTTCGTTTGTGTTCGTTCGTTTACTAAATGTAAATGGACAAACACAAACAAAAAATCTCGTTCGTCTAGCTTAACAAACGAAAACGAAAAAAGTCCACGTTCGTTCAAATGTGTTCGTGAACGTTCGGTAAGTGTGTTCATGAATGTTCGTTTGTATACGTTCGTTTGTGTTTGTTTGTACAATCCGTTTGTGTTTGTTTGTTTGTTTGTAATATTGCTACCTTCAATAATATTTTTTAATAATAATTATCATTAATTATTAATCTTCCTAATTCCTAAATAGTAAATACTAATAATCCTATCCTTTCAAAAAAAAAATTATTCCTAATAATCCTCACATCTACCATCGCAGATTCACAATCACTTCTCCACTAAATTAGGATTTAATTCTCCACCATTTCACCAACGCCTCCACGAATCTAGTACGGGCATCCGACTCCACCTCTATTCACCGCTTCCACGCTTTCGGCATCCACAGACCACCGTTTCAACTTCACCTCCAGTCTCCGCCTCACCGGACCGCCCGCCGCCATCCACTGTGTCGCCAGTCTATAATTTATCCAGTCCTCCACCTCCCTTCTACTTGGATGTTGTTATCAAATGGTCAAACGGGTCAATTTGTAGATGTGAATCTTGATCTTTGGTAAAGTTTATATTCGTTTGGTTTGTTTGTTTCATTTGGTTTGTTTGGTTCGTTTGGTTTGTTTGGTTCGGTTCGTTTGGTTCATTTGTCTAGAAATGTAAGAAAATAACAAACAAACACAAACAAACACAAACAAACACAAACAAAGCTCTCTAGTTAACAAATGAACACAAACAAAAAATATTGTTCGGCTATTTGTTTGTGTTCGTTCGGTTGTCCGATAACAGGTTAACAAACAAACACAAACATGTCTTGTTCGTGTTCGTTTGGTTCGTTAACAGCCCTACCAGTAAGAGCTGTCTGCTGACCCGGTAAGTGGTCAGTCTGTTTGTTTGACCCAAAAATACATCTTACTCGATCAATCACCTCTTACCCACCCTTTAAAATACCTCTTACTCGGTAAAAGATTCTAAAATCTCTTACTCGGTCCTCCATACCCAGTTTATCAAACACATCCTAAGTTAGTTTGATGTTTTTTCTTTGAACAGCGGTATGAATATATAATAAACAACTAGCCCAAAACAGAGTTAGAGAATTATAAAGAAAGCATAGGATTAAAGATCCAATCATCCCAATGCATCACAACCTTTATGATCCCTAGAAGTGAACCACGAAAAAAGAGTAAAAAATAATTAAATCAAAGAGATCGCTGTTCCGAATTTTACTTGGTTGAAATATAAAGAGATTTCGGGTCTTTGAAACTAGCCACCATGCAATGTACATGATAGTAAGAAAAAAGTCTTTCTTGATCCGCGAGGCCGTATAGTTTTCAATGGCACTAAAGAGAGAATGAAGATCCGAAGGCTATGAGCAATCCACATCTAACCATGCCTTAAGCTGAGCCAACACTTTGAAAAAATATCGCATTCCCCAAACAAATGAGCCCAAGATTCAACACGAGAATTACAAATAGGACATAAAATCGAATGCACTTCAATCCCACATTTAGAAAGGTTAAGACGGGTTGGTAAGCGATCCAAAAAAACTGTCTCGAAATAAATGTTAATTTTTTTGGGATATACCTCAACCATTTCGTAGCAAAATGACCCATAACCCCCCCCCCCCCCCCCCAAGTTGACTTGGCTAAGCAAATCCGAAAAAAGAACGAATTGTTCTTCTTTAATGCCCCCTCTAACCATCCTACACCAACACCAAGTCCATGAACCATTATTACGATATTTGTAAATGAGGCCATCCTTATTAAGCGACAGAGCGAATAATCTATGGAACCAGTCCTGCAAAGTAAAATCTCCCACCTAAATGTCCTTCCAAAATTTAGTATCATTCCCGTTACCAACACATTTGCAAACCGTATTGTGTGGAACGTAATTCAACTTATGACAGAAGTCGCACGCTTTCACAATCCGGCTCCAAATACTAGTAAGTTTACCACCTCGAAAATCACCAATTCTATCCCCGTGAATGGCTTTGATGAGACGAACCAAAGAGAATCTCTGCAAGAAACGAATCTCCTCTTCCATTTGTAGAGAAGAGCCAAATTCATGGCGTAAAGACTACCAATACCAAGGCCTCAATGATCTCTACAATATAGAGTAAGTGCCCAATTAACCCAACAAGTTTTCTTTTCCTTTTCATCAATACCCCAAAATAAATTTGAACGGATTGATTCAAGCACATTATTGACTTTGGATGGAAGAAGAAAAAGAGAAAAATAATATGAGCCACGAGAACCCAAGACCGAGGAAACAAGTGTTAGTTTGATGTTCTACTTTTAACAACAACAACTAGATTTTCTAATTACACATATATTTTACATGGGGAGAAGTTCAAATGAAAAGTTTGTTTTAGGTAAGAAGGATAAGAAGGATTTTCATCCATTGGATCTTGATCTAATAAAAAAGGAAGGAGGGGTATTTTAGTCTTAGCCACTTTTGTTGACTTTTTATCTAATTCCCTCATTTTCTTTAAACATTCATAACTTTCACATACGACATTATTTTTTTAAAAAAATTACACCATAAAAACGAGCATTTTTTTTTATCTTTAAAACGCATATAGTGTTGCTATATAAAAAATAAAAAAAAAATTACTCTTTCGATTTTTGACACATCATTGTGTCATTGTGTCAAAATGTTCAGATCATTGTGTCATTGTGTCGTCGTGTCAAAAGTATATATAGTGTTGCTATATATAAAATTAAATACTCTTTCGGCTTTTGTCATCATATGAAACAATGATCTGAACATTTTGACACATCATTGTGTCATTGTGTCAAAATGTTCAGATCATTGTGTCATTGTGTCGTCGTGTCAAAAGTATATATATTGTGCTGCTATATATAAAATTTTAAAAAATTACTCTTTCGGTTTTTAACACCATATGACACAATGATCTGAACATTTTGACACAATATTACACAATGATCTGAATATTTTGACACAATGACACAATGACATAATGATCTGAATATTTTGATACAATCGAAAGAGTAAAAAAAAAATTAATTTTTTATATATCAACACTATACGCGTTTTAAAGATAAAAAAACGCTCGTTTTTATGGTGTAATTTTTTTTTTTAAAAATAATGTCGTATCTAAAAGTTATGAAGGTTTAAAAAATGGGGGGAATTTGATAAAAAGTCAAAAATACCCTTCCATCTTTGATTTTCTTTAGTTTTTCGCTATAATTTACCCAGGAAAATTTTAAGCCATAGATCTTCATTTAATTAAAGATCTAATGGCTATGATTCCTTCTTATCCTTCTTATCCAAACTAAACTTCTCACAATAACCTCACCCATTTTACATGATCTAAACCCTGAACTTTTTTTATTTGTGAATTATATAGCTTAATCGGAATGTCTTTCTTAAGAATAGTTTGAGTTTTAGTTAAGTTAAATGATAGACATCTCAATTTCATGGAGCTTTGATAAATTACGTAAAAGCAGTTAATTAAACTTTAAGAAGTATTTTTTGTAATTTAATATGTTTGAGTGTGTTGTAGGAATTAATACATATGATTTTAGTTTGATTTCACTGTTTTTCTTTAATTTTGAAAGAATTTAATTGTGAATATGGTTTCTTTGTGTTTAATAACTAAAACCGGACCTTCTTTTATATGAAGATTACAATGGAGAGAATAATAATTAAGTTAATCATTTGATAATAAAGCTAACTCAAGAGCTATGATAGAGGACTCGCTTTTCATGTCGGTTTTTACATACAGTATTCTGATTTAACGAGTCAGTGTGAGATTCATCAACATTAAAATGTGGTTGATTCATGTTAAGTGATCACCAATGGGGTCCACTACCCCTAGACAGGGCAAGTACTACTCATATTGGGTCTAAATACTATTGACGACATGAATTCATTTATTTAATTTATGCAATCTGTAAAATAAAATACAACCAGTCTCATCACAACAAAGTAATTCTCTTTGTGACCACTCTCCCTCTTCACTCTCAACATAGGAAAGTAATTCTCTACATGAACCCTACCTCACCCCCGCCCCCCCCCCCCCCCCAAAGAATATTTATCATAACAATATCAAAAAACAAGTATGAGGGAGAGAAGGTGCGCGGGTTTAGAGAATTTCTTAAAATAACAAATGAATAAATATATGTCATTAGTATTTCCTCCATTTATGGTGATGATGCTTTGTCTTATGGTAGATCCAATAGGGGTTATGGGGTTTGGAATGAGATTTGTAAGTGTATTGGTGAATTGCATGATAAAATTATTATTCCCCAGAATGCTTTCAAAAAAATAGTGGGTAGAGGTAATGAGACTCTTTTTTGGACCGATAAATGGTTAGGGGATGATTTACTTTCGGTTATATTCCCTAGACTTTTTGCGTTAGAGAATGTTAAAGATTGTAAGGTCATGGATCGTATTGTTGGAAATGGTCGTGTTTGGAATTGGCGTAGGGATATTAGAGGGGGTGTTGAAGAGGTGCAATTGGCGGATATTAATTGGGTTCTTGATTCTCACGTAGCTAGAGAGGAGTGTGATACGTGGGGTTGGAATCTTGATGGTAATACGGATTTTCAAGTTAAACATGTTCGGAAAGTGATTGAAGGTGCTAATTATTCGGGGTCGTATGGTAAAACTAGATGGAACAAAAGCATTCCTAAGAAGATCAATGTGTTTGCTTGGAGACTTCTTCGCGATTGCTTGCCGGTTCGTAGTACACTTTGTGAAAGAGGTATAGTGGTTCTTTCTCTTGGATGTACCTTATGCGATGTCTCTTTGGAGTGTGTGGATCATGTTTTCGGTCACTGTAAGCTTTTTGTTATGATATGGAAGAGAATTTGCAATTGGTTAGAGCTGGGTGGCCCCTCATGTGGCAAACCGGCGGATCTATTGATTTGGCTTGATGGTCTTTTAATTAGCAAGAAGAAAAAGAGGTAATTGAAGGCATTTTGTTTTGTACTTGGTGGTGCATTTGGAGGAGGAGGAATGATATCATCCATAACCACAATGATCTAAACGAATGCAATTTATTTGACTCTATTGTTCAATTTTCCTTTTCTTGGTTAACTAGTAGAAATAGGAAAATTTGTATGTCAACCTCTAATTGGTTGCAAAACCCTTTAATTCATTTGTAATTGTTTCCTTGTTTGGTTAGGCTTTTCTAACCTACAAGTGTGTTTTAATATATTTTTACCGTTCAAAAAAAAAACCATATGTAAACATCAACCCTACAAGCTAAATTTGATACCATAAAAGAAAAGTTTTTGAACCCTTTTCGTGAATCGTATATCAACTTCATTTTTTTAACGGTCAACAAAAGAAGTTTTATTAATTTGAGGGCATGCAATGAGCTAAAACCTGACATAGTACACCAAAACATTTACATACTTACACAAGTTGTGGGAATCTAAACTTATACCAATCATCCCAAGCTATCGACTTTTCAGACATATTCCTCATCTATAAAAACCCCCAAAATTTTATGTCATTAATGAGTTTAGAGAGACCAGGTTGCACCGAATTGTAAACTTTTTTTCATTTCTTGCCTTCCACAAGCTTCACATGGCCGTAAGCACCGGTGAAACTTAGTGGATGGCGGGGGGACGACCGCCCCCTGTTTTTTTCGGCCGTAGTGTTAATTTAGGCGGTTTTTGAATCTTTTTTATATATATTGAGAACCGGCCTCAGGATTAGGATCCGTGACTTCCCCCCCCCCCCCTCCAAACTTTTCACCGAAACTTCGCTAATGGCCATAAGTATCACAAGATACACCACCTTCTTCCTCCTTTTCGAGCCCTGTGTAAACTGATACAACTTAAAGAGACTTCAGCTCAGTGGCAGATCTAGTGTTAGGAGCGGGTTTATGGAAACCCACCAAGTTAAAATTTTTTGTTAGAATTGTAGAAACAAGTTATATATTAGAAGTGAATCCTATACCAACCTGTCTCATAGTCTACTATGTTGAGTTCTAAACTTATATCTTGGAGTCGGAGGTATCCGGTTCGACTCCCACACATGTCCGATGTTTTTTTTCTTTTTTTTTCTTTTTTTTCTTTTTGTTTTTGTTTTTTTTTTATAATTTGTTTTAAAGAAATAATAACTAGTGTTTGGTTCATACATACGCTGATACGCAAATCCCAAACAGAAAGAAAGCCTCCGACTCTGGCCCTCCGCGCCGCGCCGTCGCCGCCTCTGCCTCCGGCCTCCCTCCAGCCGACTTCTCAGTCTCTCACACTCACAGACTCACAGTTTCACAGGTATGACTTCATTATGATGAAATTGGTTCTTAATTCATGTATGAGTTTATTGGTGAATTTGGTTTTTAATTTGATGAGTTAATTGATTTGGGCTTTTAGTTTGGTTCTTAATCTGTTAAATGTTGATGGATTTGTGAAATTATGAATTAGGATTAATTGAAAATGCTAAACTAAATATTGATAAATTGAAATTGTGTCCAAATTGAAGTTTGGAAGGGAAGACCCACACAACGAACAGCAGCAGCAACAGGAGGAGGGGCATCAACTACAAATCTCACAAGTAAAGGAGTTAATGTTGCACATGGTATCTGCAGTCTTTTTCTTTAACTATTCAGAATTTAGCATAATATTAGATGGAAATGTGGATGTGTTACTATACATAATATTAGATGGACACTATCTTGTTTTCCCCATTGTTCTTTAATCTTTTTTTTTCAAGAAAAAAGGTTTTGGGATTTTTGTTAGTTATTCTTATTTTGAGTTGTTAATCTTGAAGATGCTTGAAAAATCTTTATAGCAGTTCCACCTGTTTGAACCTTGAAAGAAAGCATCATTTCTTAATGGCCTAAAACGTTAGTTCTTTTTTTTAAGAGTAGCTTGTATATATATTGTGAACCGACTAATCAAAAAATTCTGACATTTGGTTGTTAGAATTCCGACAAAAAAAAGTGAACCCACAGAAAATAAATCCTGGTCCGCCCCTTCTTCAGCTTCAAATGCAAAAAGGAAGTGATGCCACACCATCTTGAAATAAATTCCCATAGTGATTGTGTTAAGAAACAAGTCAGTAAAAAGATGATGGTGGTTTCTCAGTGATCTTCACAAAGAGGACAAAAGTTGATGCAACATTAATGTTTTTATTAGAGAGCGTAAACTGAGTAGGTATCCTGTTTAGGGAAATTCGCCAAGTCAAAAAAATAAATCTTTTGGGAACCCAAGAGTTCCAACACAAAGTTTGTACATGTACCCCATATTGTAGTACTGATTGTAGCTTACTCTTAATACTCTTAACTGAAAATAGACAAGAAACATCTATGCCATTTGTTAACTGCCCAATTTCATAAAACTCCACTTCACAGGCAAGAGGGTGTAGCTAAGAGCACCACCAACTTATTCTGTTATTATATTTGAGTTTTTTTTAAAGTTATTTAACTAGTTTATTACTTGCCTAAAATAATAAATTTTAATTTATATATGTTTTTACCGTGTCACAGTGATCTTCTAGTTTAGCAGCAACACGAAGTTCCCGCGTCCTCCATCAAAATGCCTGAAAACCCTCTGGAGGCTATCTGTGTCACCCTCGGAAGAATATCAGTATCCGTCCAAACAAATCTTTCTAAACTCATTAGCATCCCCCAAAAGCCACCTACACCCACAAATGTACAGGTTTCGGTTTCTGCACCTGCACCTCCTACAGCTACCTCATCGGTTCTAGCCGCTGGTTCTTATCTTCCTCAATCCACGGACCTGAACGCAAAGGTATCTGATATTTTGTTGTATGATTGTTATACGACTGTGTATTGAACTTGAATTAGAGGTTTCTTGTGTTAATCTGTGGGAGTTCATCATGCCCACCAACTGTTTGATGAAAGTCCTGACTCAGATGCATAATATGTTATTTGTATCACTGATTCATTGCTACAATGTTCTCTTTGATGACGAACACATTAAAACTTAAAAGATTAGAAAAGTATGTTTTTTTTTTTTAAAGTAAAGGGCAAAAGCCCGGCAAACTTTATTAATCACACCTCAAAACATACAAAGAACCATGAGCATAAATATTAGAATTTGAACATTCCCCAAATCTAACATTATCCCATAGTAACAATGAAAAAACCAACTATTACACTTTATTCCAAACACAAACATCATCACAAAAAAACTAAGCCAACAATATTCATCCTTTGCACAAAATAACACTCCTTGTTTCCTAGCTGAATCACCTCCATATCAATACTGCACTAGGAAAAGTATGGTTTATGTCATAAAATGTTGAAATATGTTATATGTATGTGTTTTTCTCATTAAGGGGCCTAATAGGGGCTAAAGGGGACTTTCTTGTGATACGTGTTGAGAGGATTAGAGATGCAACAAGTGTTTCTTTGTTGTGTGTAGTCGTATTTCAAGCGAACAAACAAATGTACCATCTATTATCCTACTCATAGCAGCACCATTGGGGATTGGGAGTGTGTGATGGGTGCGAGTGTTGCCTCTATCCTAGGGAATAGAGGGTGTTCCCGATAAGACCCGGGCTCCAAAGGAAAGGAGAAGCTATATCATAAAGCATCCAAAATAATATTGGTATCCGAAGTGATTATCTATTTTCATTGTACATATTGAGATTATGAATTTCTTTATGCTTGTGTTTTCTGCAGCAGGCTGGTCCAGTGTCTAGAGAAGAGCTTGGAAGGGCCACTTGGACTTTTATTCATACTCTTGGTGCTCAGGTAATATCTCTTGCTTTTAACTTGTTGTAATCCACATATTCTATGTATGTGTGTGTATAAAAAGGTATATCTGCATTTGCGTATACATAAACCTATAAAGAGTAGAGTGAGTAAAAAAGATGACCTTAACACTCCTATCTAAGGCATTTCCTTGACATACTGCACTAGGAGCACTTGCTCAACACTTTCATCATTTTCCTACGTCAATCCTCAATTTACGGCCTTAACCACCCACAAATTGTTTAGATAAATAATTTTTATGTTGTTTAGCATACCTTGCTTCTTTCAATCATTTGAGGTTGCTTGAGTAAATATTCTTTGTGTTGCTAAAAATTTCAGTACCCAGAAAAGCCAACCAGGCAGCAAAAGAAGGATGTCAAAGAACTGGTATTTACCCCCTCTCTCTGATTATTTCTGTCTCGTACTTCATTCTAACTGATGGGTTGATTTTGGGTTATGTTTGATCAAACAAGTCAAATCGGTTTAGCTAAAAGATTTAACTAAAAAGAAAACGGATCAAATGGGCCGAACACATGAAATGGGTCGAAACTTGAAAGTAAATCCCAAATGTATTCAGATATAAAGCTCCTACATTGTTATTAAAAAGATGCTGAATTCTATTTGTAATAATATAGTTTTTGTAAAATACTTGCTAGACTAAATATATGTAGTATTATGGGGTGTTAAATTTTTACTGCAGATGGCAATAATATCTCGTATATACCCTTGCAAGGAATGTGCAGACCACTTCAAAGAAGTGTTAAGGTGGTGCCTTACTGCCTTTGCACTATTTTACAAAGAACTCATATGATATGTACTGTTACATTATTAAACTTGAAAGATGTAAATTACAACATTATTACACGTTCTTTATTCGACGTGCAACTCTTTTTTATTCATGATGCTGAAATGTTTTGAGCTTTCACATGTTTGGCAGATCAAATCCTGTACAGGCTGGTTCTCAAGCTGAGTTTTCCCAGTGGTTATGTCGAGTACACAATGTTGTCAATAGAAGGTAACTTATATATCTCCTAAATTATAACTTTTTCCCCTTCAATATACAAAGTGGATTTGGACTAGGTCTAGACCCATAGAGGTTGCAAGATGAAAGTGTTCATTTTTATACAGATCAAAATGAGGCCGGGTTGGGTTGAGTTGCCTGCAAATGTTTTTTATCCATGTTTATGCATGATTAGTGCTAATCACAACTCCAACAACAAAATATTATGATTATTAATTTATTATCCATTTTTTTCTGTTAACAAACGGAGGTTACATGCATTAAAAACATACTCAAGACTTTTTGGTTAATATTGTAGCCTGGGGAAGCCTACATTTCCATGTGAACGAGTTGATGCAAGATGGGGCAAGCTGGACTGTGAGCATCGCCTATGTGATTTACAAGGATCCATTACATTTTTCGATTAGTAATCTCTATGCCCCATATATATATTCATAGAAATCATTGGTGGGTTTCCCTTCCCTTGTACCAGTTCCATTTGTTACTCAATCATTAAGTTAAGAACTTGTTGAATATAAGATCTTGATTTAATTTATGTTTCATATCATTTTAGCTTTAGATGTTTCATTTGAGACCGAGTAACCATATGGCCTTATATTCGAATCTTGACTAATAAAATGTAATACTTTCGCCATATGGTTAACCAAACCATGGTTAAAAACCGAAAGCAACCCGTTTATATTTCTTGTAAAAACCAAACAAGTCAACCTAATCCAAACACACATTGTTTGTTTCCTTCCCAAAATTTGCAGTCATTCCAAGTGTAAAACTAAAAAGGGGTAAAACAAGATAAAATATAGACTTCTAATTTCCTGAACTGGAACCATCTCCTAACTGCAAGAACTCGATCGTCCGAAATGGTGGGGCTTCACCAAACTTCAATATGTAAGCAGTTTCATAAACTGGGCGAAGAGGGGGCATAACTTGAGCATCCAGGTACGAATTGCAAGAAAAACACCAAACTGATAGATCACTGCAGAGCATTAAACAGAAATTTATAAGTTTCTCATCATAAGTGTTTAGTAAAGAATGTAGGGTTTTGATCACACCTGTAACTCAGTGCTAGACTATGATTTTGTTGTTGATAATGCTCAAGCATATGCTTGTTGATGAATCTGCTACATAGAACATCCTTACAGCTCAAACACAGCCAATTCTCAGCAGGATGATGACACCTTTACCATGTAATAGTGCAATAACATTTTCAGAGAAATAAGAACACAACACAACATGAAAATGATACGTTTTTAGGTTATTTAGAACACGTAATTCTAAAAAGTTTATATCTTGGCTTAATTAATAAAATTCAAATATTGTGTAGGCTCGTTTGAAACCCTAATTTCATGGACTGGAATCAAAATTGGGGCACCGTAATACAGTTTCAAAGCTTGATTTCAAAATAAATGATTTTCAGGTCGTCGATCAAACAGGATTCTAAAACTATTGTTGAAACTAACAGGTATTCATTCACACATAAACATAGCCCTAAATTATGAAGAAATTGGAACAGAAGAGTAGGTAATCAATCTGGCTGTAGATAATTGGGGTTTAGGGTTTAATTCAAACCTGTTGCAGGCAGTGTCCGGTGTCGGAATGTGGGTTAGATCGGAAGACAGGATATCCAGATGATCGCAATGGGTACGGGCTTCGACCCACCCGGAATCAGACCCATATAACGCCATCAAATCTTCTTCCTCCTCCACTACCATGTTCTGATCATGAGACGACGAAGAATCGCATGCCTTTTTCTCTTTGTCCCCCATTTTTGTTTTAGGAGCAATTGAGTTCTCGTATCAATAGCTTGTTTTTATAGTCCATGGGTCAACCGAATGAGCGTTGACCATAAAATTGCAATAATCTTATTTTCTTTTAACGTTATTGGTTAGGCGTTCGTAATGGTTCTATCGCACCATGTGATGTGATGGTGGGCCACTACGGGGACGGAGAGGCGGTGGTTGGCGGCCATAAAAATCGAGAAAAAGAAAAAGTGGGGGAAGGCGATGATGTGAAGGGTTGTGTTGGTGCGGGAACACCAGAGAGGTGGTGGGACAGGGTCTGCAATGGAGAGGCGGTGGTTGGCAGCCATAAAAATCGAGAAAAAGAAAAAGTGGGGGAAGGCGATGATGTGAAGGGTTGTGTTGGTGCGGGAACACCAGGGAGGTGGTGGGGCAGGGCCTGCAATGGCGTTGAGGCTGCAGGATGCGGCTGAACGATTACAAATAACCTTATGGTATATGTTATGGTGTTTGGTAAGGGATGTGAGTCACGGAGAATTTGTGGTAGCCAAAATTGATGGAGTTGGTTCGAATTGCAACGCAAATCACATGCGAAACCTACCAAAAACTAGCATAAACGAAGAAGAATGTTGCCCTAAACACTCATGACGTGGTTTGATTATTTGTTTTTATATTTATTTTTCATTATATAAATTGAAAAAGAATAAATGAATAATTTATTTAAAAAAATGTATTTAATTTATTATTTACTTCTAAGCTATTACTTAAACTAAATTATACCAATGTCTAGATTTGTCCTAAACAAAAAAGCATAAAAAAGTTTCAATAAATATAAACCTAGTTGGCTTTTAGCTCAGGCTTTCAAATTGTTCGTTTGATTCAGCGTCACCAAAATCGAAGGAGCTTCGATGGAGTTTGAATTGTTTTGGTTTTCACGTCCAACATTCTTGTTGTGGTTTACTTTTTTTATTATAAACTAGGATAGAACCCGTATGTTATACGGGTTAAATGAAAAAATTTTTGGGTAAAGGGTTACACGGGTTAAATCATTAGAAAATATATATAATTGAAAATTCATGCATACTCGTTTTATTACCCGAATAACGTATTACATTACATTTAATAAAGTTATAATTCATAATATGGTATTGGTGACTTTATCTTCTTCATAAAAAAAATATATTTAGAGCATGTCTCTACTTGTATATTTGGAAAAAATGCAACATAAACATGATCATCTTTAAAAATGGTTGTTAGAAAAACAATTCAACCCTGAATAGCGACTAACACTAACTTATGATTTGACAAACTTGAGACTTTAAGTCTTGATAGAGTTAGGTGAGTATAAAGTTTTATCAAAATTATAATGAACATATATATTCTAATTGTTGAGTATAAAGTCTAAATTATAATCAGAATATTATAATGGTAAATCAATAAAAAAGGTATTTATCTTGGTATATATTAGAAAACGTACAATTGTATTAGTCATGATGTTTAAAATTCCAATTTGAATGAACATGGATCATTTGATATGATAGAAAAACTATTTAATATTGGATTTATGAACATAAAGTTTACCGTTTACGGATTTCTCTATAAATAGTATCATCCACAATGTTTACGGGTGTAAATGAGTCAAGACAGCTCGTGCTCGGCTCGAGATCGGATCGGTAAAAAGCTCGAACGAGCCGAGCCTAATCGAGCCCGAGCTCGAGTTCGAGCCTGAAATATAACTCGTTTAAAAAGCGAGCTCGATCCCGAGCTTTACATTTCGAGCCCGAGCCGGCTCGCGAGCTTAACGAGCTTTTATATATTTATAGCTTTTATTTATATTTATATAGTTTTTATTTATTTATTATATACATTTAGATATATATTAGTTATATTATAAATAAAATTATAAAAAATCATTAAAATAATACGTATTTAATTGTATATAAAAAATTTAATTATAAACATGTATAAATTTAATTAATAAAATAATATAAAAATAATAATTAAATATTAAACGAGCCGAGCCGAGCCGAGCTCGAGTCAGGATAAATTCTTACGAGCCGAGCTCGAGCTTTACAAACAAAACTCGAAACGAGCCGAGCTCGAGCTCGAGCTCTGTTATTCTTAAACGAGCCGAGCTCGAGCCTAGTCGAGCTCGGGCTCGGCTCGGCTCGTTTACACCCCTAACAATGTTGATTGGATTTGTAAAACAATATTAGTTATTCATTAATTATAACATTAAATATGATTTGCTCAATTATATTTGAAAAACACGGTAAATAAATGTCTATTGGTATTTTATAAGTTTTTTAAATATTTATTAAATGAAAATAATAATAGTTTAAAAAAGAATTTTAAATAAAAATTAGATGTAAATTAATATATGATTGTCATAATTCCATAAATATAATTAAATAAAAATATATCATGATTATAAGAGATATAATTTACAAAAAAAGAATTTATTAGGGAGTAGATTTGGGAGGGAAAATTTGTGTGAGAATGATTATAGTGTTGACAAGTGTTAACAATGTAATTGTTTATTAGAGTAGGAAGATTGAAAAGATAAATGAATATTTTATCATAAAAAATATATATGTAATTGATTTATTTATTTTGTTGGAAAAATATGTAATTAAACCTAAACAAGAAAACGCTATAGAAACTTGAGTAAATATGCCAGACACTATTTATCGTTGGTCATTTGACGGAATGATACGTGAAATCCTCGTCCATAGAAATACCGACACTATTTGAGCGAATGTAAGTAGTCAATTATACCCTTGGAGAGAAAATTAGGGTTTTGATTACCCTCCCATATAAATACCCTTCCATCTGTGAAACCTCCCTCATTGCCGCCGAACTCCATCTATCGCCTCCTTCAGTTTCATATCGATCTGCTAACGATGGGGCACTCAAACGTCTGGAACTCTCATCCCAAGACCTATGGCCCTGGTTCACGCACCTGGTAATTAATCTCTATCAACTTCTCAATCCTTTTCTCCGTTCTTCCTTCAATTCGAATATTCAGGTCAACCCTAACATCAAAACGGTTTGTTGTTTGTTTTGCAGCCGTGTGTGTGGCAATTCACATGGGTTGATCAGGAAGTATGGTCTTATGTGCTGCAGGCAGTGCTTCCACAGCAACGCGAAGGAGATTGGTTTCATCAAGGTATTTTGGGTGTTTCAAATAAAAGAACAAAATCTAGTGTACTTAATGAATTTGGAAATGGGTTTTGACTTTTGACGCTCTGATTTTTGCAGTATCGTTAAGGAGCTGTGAAGATGATGATGGTGATGAGAAGATGATGATGATGATTTGAGATGGGTTTTGCTTTGTTTCTACTTGCCAGTATTTCTATGACTTCTTTTTCTATCTTTTGTTTTTGTATTGAATCGTTTTTGGTGGAAATTTAGACTCTTTTTCATGAAATTATGGATTGATATAAATCAAAATCGGTATTTATATTGGTTGGTTAAGATGTAAGAACATATAACAAAGTAGTCAAAACCTATTAACCTAATATAAATCTCTGGCTGTTTTGTAAACCAACTGTTTGATAAAATGCCACAGCGAAAGGTATTGTTTTCAATGCAGATGACAATAGTCAGGTACTGTATTGAGCTGTTTAGACGCTGCTTGAATTTTTCTGTTGTTTCAAAGTTTTATTAGGATTTTTCCTTCCTGAACATTAAGTTTTCTGTGATTTTGAGTTGATTTTGGTTTGAAAGACATGAGTTTAAAAGAGAAATAATCAGATTCATGAAACATTTTGATGGTTTGTCCAGTTTAATCTTAAGTTTGGTCTGTTGATATTATTGTATTCTACTGTTCTTTAAGTTAGTTTACAAGACAATAAACATATGTCTAACTAAGTAACCCAAGGTGGGAGAAACGCCAGTGATGACCGGCAAAGTGACCACAACCATCGTGATAAAGCACTTGTTGCTTCTTCTGGCGCCCGGTCCTGTTAACTGGAGCAAGAGATTTCTCTACTGCTTCTCCCGCTAACCATGATCGTTGTGCTGCTTTGTCGGAGGGCTGTAAAAGATTTGGAGCGTCTGTGAGCTACTTGAGATGGTCTTTTTAAAAGCTTAAACCAAGCCAAGCATAAAAGAGCTTAGCCTAAATAGAAGCTTGTTGTAGCAAGCCTAAGTTTGAGCTACTATATCAATCTTAGCTATTCTAAATTGTCTAAATGACAATATTATTTATAGTAAAACTCAATTTTGTCTTTAGGTTTGGCTTATGTAACCACTTGAGTCCAAACTTAAAAAAATGTGCTTTGGTGTTTTTGTGTCTAAGGTTGCATTTTTATTTCAATTTTGTTGTGTATATTTTTTAAAAGCTGTTAGCTTTTTTTTAGTTAAGTTTGTTTGCAAGACCAAAATAGCCCTATTATTAATAAAATACCCTGAACCACCATTGTCTTCATCACTGAAAATTACGGGACCTCCTTTGGCCACTTTGAGATCTTATTTTGTTGTTTAAGAAGATGGATAAGACTTGGGGTGATCGTCTTGAATTAACTAATTTTGGTGGTATTCTTTGAGCTCATCCATGTGACTTGTGACCCGGTAACCATCTTGGGTTTCTTAACCTTCTATTTTATCGATCCCAGCTTAGTTCAGTTGAAGATTTTGGTGGGTTTTGTGCTCCATTGCACCAAAAAAATCCTGGTTGGTTTGGACGTCAGTTTTTGGTGGTCAACTGAGGTCAGCATTTGGCTTCCAAGTGCAGTTAAGTGGTGGTTAAATCTGGTGGTGAACTTGGGTGGTCGACTATCAAAAAATGATGATGGTGGTGTTCTTGGGTGAAGATCGAAATGAGATCCGGATAGGTGCGTGGGTGGATAGAGAATAATTATTTTTTATACTTTTAAAGGAATAGTATTTTTGTCTTTAGATTTTTTTTTTTTGAACGGCCTTTAGAGTATAATTAATAGAAAAAACTAAAGGCATTAAAAAGATCAAAATCTCAATGAAAAGGCAACTTTAGACATCAAAATTGTTTTTTTTTTAACATCTCAAGGATGAAAATTGAAGTTCGTTTATTTGGCCATTTTGATCATGTGTATTGACAATGTGGTGAGGCGTGATAGCCTCGAAAACGCATGGAACAGTTTTCACGAAACTAATTTTATATACGTAAAGAAATTGATTTAAAAATATATATGTTAGTTAAAAACAAATATAAAAATTAAGTAGATTTTGTACATGTGACTATTCGGAGACTTCAATTTCACATGTTTCATCAAACAACTACCGGTAACTACCGGGAATCCTTTCTCAAGGTTGGCCAAAAGTATCATGTTCTCAGGATTTTGGACATTAGGGACCTGCCCCCAGTATTGTTTCCGTAATCGCCTCATGGATATCATAAAAAGGATTTCACACGCAAGCAAAAGACAAACAAAGCAAACGACTCAACAACAGACATAAACAAGAATCATAATTTTTGAGGCCAAGCATATCATCAAGCCTAAATCACGAGTTGGTGCGCGAGAGTTGCTGAGCCAAAATCACGAGACGATGTGCGACATCGCTTGAGCTTCATCCAATTCTTTTTTCTGTTGCAATTAACTTCTTAGCAACTTTATGAGTTCTTTGCATGTCATGTAGTTGAGAGATGCCTTCTATCCTGTATCTCGAACAATCACTTTAAAAACAAATAAGTTGATGGAAGTCCTCCTGACTGCTTAGTTGGGTAAAAGTTGATGGAGCCCATGCAACCCATCGTACTGTGCCGGTGGCAGGTAGGGTGATTGTGCGACCTAAGGGGCCGATGATAATCAATGAACCAGTGTCTCGCGTGATGTGTTGAGTAGATACATTTGAGTGACGTGTGAGCTATGATGGCGTATAACATGACAATATCATGTCACCAACGTTTTTTGATTTTTATGTATTCGTATCATATGTTACTATCCGTGAGTTATGAATTAATAAATATTTATTTATAATCTTCACCTTGATGAAACTTTTTTTTAGTTATAAATCTTCGTGATGACCCATCACTCCTTGTTTCGTGAAAGGCATTTCCAAGTAATCATATTTATAGATCAACAGTTTATAGTTTAGAGCGACAAATTTTAATTGAGGGGCTGAAATAAAAATGATCAATAGTAGAAAGGCTTAAAATAAATATTGTTACCATTAGCATGCCATTGCCAATAAAGAGCAAATGACAGATGGGCCGCAGGCTCAAGCAGAGAAATAGAAGATCACGAAACCAGTTGGATTTTACCCATTTGTCCTTAGTCTTGGCATTTTTTATTTCTTACATTTATCTATGAAATCATAAGTAGTGACGGATCCAGGAAAGAATATCAGGGGTAGCGGGGACTAACGGGGTTCGGGGGCAGCTGGCTCCGAATTTTTTTTAGGTAGTTAACGGGCTTTTAATCATATTTTTAAGAGGCTTTTGATCATATTTTTAAGTAAAAGCCATAAAATTTCTTCCAGGGGTCGCGAAAAATTCGTTTCAAGGGTCGCGAAAAACCAAAAACCTATAAAAAAAAAATTTACACGTCGGGGTAAAAGTTCAGGGGTAGCGGGCGCTACCCCTGGGCCCTTAGTGGGTCCGCCCCTATAAGTATATAAATATATAAAAGTCATTAACGCATAATTATATATTTAAGTAAATAATGAGATAGCTACACATGTGGTTTATTATTAATATTAATTATTTGCTTACTTTGTTAAATATGATCCCAAGATATATCTAGTAAAAAATATGAGGGTTAATTTAGTAATTTAAATAATATGTGTATGTCCAATTGTTGCTGTTTAAAAAGAAAGAATTTGTTTTGTGTGGTTCTAAATATTCCATGAAGACAAGAAGGAGCGTTTAGGGTACCATTTGTGAAGATAAAGAAACGTGAATCATGTTTTTTTTGTTTTTGGTGTTTCAGTTCTGTTCTTGTGTTTAATATGGTAGAGGAGGGGAAAATTTCAACTGAAAAGTATAATGGTACAAATTTCAGTTGGTGGAAGATGCAGAGTGAGGCTGCATTGTGTAAAAAACTTGATATTGTGTTAACGGGGAAGAGACCGAAAAAGATGGAACCAACCGAGTGGGAATTAAAAGACAATAAAGCCAGGGCAGTTATCATGTTGTCATTGACCAGAAGTGTGGCATTTAACATCATGAAGGAGACAACCGATAGTGGTATGATGTTAGCCCTTTCTAACATGTACGAGAAGCCATTGACAACAAACAAGGTCTTCTTGATTTGTGAGTTGGTTAACACAAGGAAGAAAGAGGGCGGGTCAGTTACAGAGCATACTAATTTGTTGAATTCGATCTTAGTCAGACTTGTGTCCGTGGGCATTAAGTTCAATGACGAAGTTCAAGCTTTGCTACTATCATCGTCATTGCCTGACAGTTGGTTTGGAATGGTTACAACGGTTACCAGTTCTTCATAACTGATAAATTCACTTTTGAGAAGATTCGTGATCTCATTCTGGGCAGGGATGTCAGAAGAAAGAATTATGGGGAACCATCCAATGTGTTGCTTAATGTTGACAGAGGTTGGAAACATAACAGAGGTAGTGGGAGCAGGAACAGACAGAGGAGTCAGTCAAAGACTCGGGATTACTATGGAGTAACATGTTGGAACTGCATGTAGGTGGGGCATTTTAGGAATCAATGTCCGGATGTAAAGAAAAAAGCAAACTATGCAGGAGACTACACTGATGAAGATGGTGATGTCTTGGTTTGTAGTGTAGAGAGCATGGTGGATTCCTAGGTTATGGATTATGGTGCTTCATTCCTTGCTACCCAGAGTGATGAAGCATTGCAGAATCTAATAGAGAGTGATTTTGGAAAGGTAAGGCTAGCGAACAATGAGGTTCTTGAAGTGATGGCATGGGTGACATAGGTCTAAAAACTTCAGCCTGTTCATGGACTTTGAAGGATGTTCGAGTTATTCCAAGTTTGAAGAAACCGTTGATTTCTGTTGGGCAGTTGGACGAACAGGACATGAAGTTAAGTTCATAAACGAGTAATGGAAAGTTGTTAAGGGGAATCTAGTTATTGCTTGAGGAAAGAATGAGGTTCGTTGTATATGGTTATCTTACCGTGTGAGGGAGTGATCGTACCAGATCAGAAGAAAACAAAATCCGGTTCACAGAGTCTCGTGGGCAGAATAAGGTTTGTTTTGCAGATGACAAACCCAGAGCCACAAGTCAGATTCAGGTTGAACGTGCTAAGAAAGGTTCAGGGAAACCTATCAGGGGTTTCGTGGCAGTGTGAGCACTGGCAGTCAGCCAGTCAAAGCTTCAGCCAGAGTTGCCAGACAGTGGGTTACGTGAACCAGTACTCCAGTTGTAAAAGTCTCTCCAGAGGATTATATGCTTTATTCGGAGAGTGTTTATTCTCATGGTGTTCCTGGATCCAACAATGCATGCCAGTGGGAGTCGCTAGAGACGGAGAATGAGTCAGGGGCATATTCCACCATGACTGATGTGTTGGAGGCTACTTGGAGCTCATTGGAGGTTCAACGGGCCTTTCAGTTGAGTGTGAGAAGGGCGATGCAACCAGGATAATTGATAAGGATTACTAGACGTACAAGTATTCACAGTGGACATAAGTTGAAGATGATCAAGCCTCCAAGTGGGAGATTGTTGGGTTTATGGAGGCTCGATTGGTAATGGGCCTAATCCAATTTAGAAGACATTTATTGGCAGATTAATTAAATCGTAGACATGGTTCGTTTTTTATTTAATTATAGCCTTGTTAGTAGTTTTCTTATGGATTAAGTTGTTAACCCTAATTGTATCTCTATTTATAGTTGCTAGTACTTGTAATCATGTATCACGAGAGATGTGAGGCATAAAACAATAAAAGAATCTTAGTTGCAGCTCGTGGACGTAGGTCACATCGACCGAACCACATACGTAAATCCTTGTGTATTCTCGTGTTCGTTATTATTATTTTTTTTTTGCAGTGTGTTCGTTGGTTAAGTATCGCTTCCACATGCGTATACCCTTTAAACTTAGGATATTGGAAATTGATTACGCCAAAGTATTTGTATATCAAAGCATTCAACTACCTTTTCAATTTCAAATTTGAGGATGACATCACATTTGATACAATAGATAAAATATAAACATGTATTTGAAAAGACTTATAACGAGATACATGAAAACTTCATATTTTCTCTGTCATTATAATATAACGCAACAATTATCATTAAGGTTGGTAGTTTAGTAGGAGATGTTTGTTTTTAAACACACTATTTAATTAGAAGGTTTCAAGTTCAAACATAAACAACTATAATTATTTAAGGTGTAATTTAATAACAGGAAAAGATAAATTGCCATTTAACAAAAGTTATAATATAACATAAAGATTGGCATACTTTTCATGTTTCAAATGAAAGGTTCATTTACACATGACCATTAAATGTTAATCTCCTATTTGAAAGGGCACACCACCACAAGGGATATGATAAGAAGAGTTGTGAAAGTCTCACTACGTACCCTATGAACGCTATGGGTGCAGAGCGGGAAGATTAATAAGAGGAGAAGACGTGAGAATTAAACCTATGAACGCTAAAATATTGTGAAGAGCGGGAAGATGATTGGAAAAGAGGGCATGAGGAAGTTAAGCACAACATTTCACTCTATCGGAACCGGATGCAATAAATATAAATTTGTGATGCCGATCTTCAATGTAACACCCTAGGTAAATCCTACATCAGCCGTGGATAGGAGAGATGTTTGGTTCGTAAAAATATCCCGCCTCAAATATTATCAACGTGTTTTCGGTACATTGGGTGTGAAATAAAGAATAAGTCCACAATTAAGCATACTCAGGTGGTAACAATTCAAGGGTTTGATCCTAAGGTTATAAGCTCATCAACCTCTATCGTCGGCTACTCTTGCTTTCGTTACAACACGGCCTCCAAAAGGAGAACCTGTCGAAGAAACGCCTGAATGATAAAGTCTCATGGATCTCAGTCTTCATTCTCGTTGCCTCGTCCGACGATTCTATGATCATGGTTGAATCAATCTCCACAGATAACCATTTGATTTACATGACACTGATACCAAATATTAGTGTTATATGCAATCAAATGGCAAAGAGTAGGCAAATAAAAAAGCTACTCAAATTCAAAGGTTTAAAGATGACGAATTACGTGTGATCCAAAAATTATTTTTCAAAGCAGGAAACCAAACACATATAAAGATGCATAATTCCTAGAAACTAGGAAGTGATAATTTTAAAAAAATATAATTAGAAATTCCAAACTAGATAAATTTTTTCTTGAAGGACAATTTGGCTCAACGAGGTATCTAGACTGGTTACTTTGGACCTATCCATTGTCTCGAGTTCGAATCTCATAGCGAGAAGACCCAGGAGCACCCTCTATTTGCACTATCGGACGGGAACCGGACAAGCCCGTAAACTCTCCCTTGTGACTCGGGATCAAGCACAATGCCCAATCTTTCATTGTCTACCAATATCTTACAAAGTGATATAAGTGAGACTCCAACTTGGGTCTTTTAGACCACAAGGAATGAGTTTAGCCACTACACCAACTAAACCATTCTCGCCAAGCATGCCACTGATTCTCAAGCTAACGTTGGCTCCAAATCAGGTGACGGTTGGCACCCCCCCTGCGCACGGGAAGGCAATTCGTGTCCGCAGGTCGTGCGGACGAGAAGGCAATTTTTACCAAATTTGCACCCCCCTTGCGCGCGGATAGATACCGGAGTAAAACACAACATAAGAACTTAATAAGTCATGTAGGTTTTCATATATAAACTAACAATGTTTTAGTTCCCACACCAATGTGAGACAAGCTAAATGAAAGAAAAAAAATAGACTTTTTGCTCTCAAACCAATATGGGACAAAGTAATTAATCAAATTTTTGGTGTTTTGTTCCTACACCAATATGGGATAAGATAATGAAAGAAAAAAATAAACTTTTTTGTTCTCACACTGATTTGTTAGCGTTTTTTTACCATACAGACAAGTCATTTAGATGTCCAAACAAACAGCACATAATGATTCAGCACCTTATTGATTTAGCAGTTCTTTACTATACAGACAGCTTATTCATTTAGCGCCAAATGAAACAGACTGAAACAAACGGCCCTAAAAGTCATTGGGTATAGATGACAAAATGATCAATGCATGGTTCCTTAAAATATTGCATAATCCTTTATAAAAAACTCAACTACGAAGACAAAAAAAAGTCAAAAGTTTGTCAGGGTGTCTCATCTATAACTGTGCGAAATGGTCTTCCCATGAAAAACTAACTAAAACTATCTGGTTCGAAACTTTATATGAAAAAAAGTTAATTATACAAACCGAAGCAGTGCAGATAGAACGTTAATAATATTCAGAATCTTATTTAAGAGACTGAGATATCACTAATGATGTTAACGTCTAAACTTTGACAATGACAATGATAAGCAAAATAGCATGACCTCGATAACCTCTGAAACTATATAGAAAGGAAAAAAAAAACTGTCATTAACTCATGTGTTGTAGTGGAGGCTTTTTATACTTGGGGTCTGTTTGATATAAGGTAATGGAATGAGCAAGAGAATGTAATGGAGTAGGGAATTAAATGGTCGAGAGGATTGAAATGAATAATTAGCATCCATGTCCTATTTCGTTACCATGTGAGAATGAAATAAATCATTGTTTCGTAGTGTTTGATTATTAGTAAAAGTGAAGTAATCGAATATAATTTACTAATATTTTTATTTAATATTAATATATTTGTTTAATAATGGAAGGAAATCTATTCCTTACTTAATGTCGATTCCATTCCAATATGCTAACGAACATGTCATTTTCTATTCCAATATAATGACTAATACTATTTCACCCTCTATTCTTGAATATCAAACGCTACTTTATAAATTATATCTAAGAAAATTAGGCTGTTTTAAACACATCACAAAACAAATCACATGGCTAATAAAAATAAACATGTATAAACAGGGGCGGATTTACTTGTGCTCTAGTGGGGGGCAAGGCACCCACTGATATTTATCAAAATAGTGAGAAATTTGGAGTTTTTTTTGAGGCCCCTTTAATAAAAACTTAAAAGGCCCCTATAGAGAGGAACAGAGAAAAGGAAATCAAGAATTTTGATAGTTACCTTCGTGAAGAATAGAGGAGACAAAAAAAGTTTTAATGGATGCCAATTTTGATGTAGGAGAAGATGAATAGTACATAAATTAAAATATATATAAATAAAAGGAGAGAAAATTGAGTTACCGATAGAAAGAGATCAACTTGTCATCTAGCATATTGATGATTTGACTAATTACTACTTTAACATTAAATATTTAAGATTTTTAAAATCATTACAAACCAAACTTTAAGTTTCATTTAAATTTCCCGTTAAAAAAAAAAACATAGTTACATTATGATTGTTTTTTTTTTTTGTTTTTTTCACATATATTTGAGTTTTGATTAAGAAAAAAATTATTAGATCTACGGTATCATCAAAGTAAATAAGTGTGAGTTGTTTTTTTCAACCCATTTTAACAAGATTTTTGTTCGCCAACCATTTTCATCCGACTTGATTTGAGTTAATCAATTTTTTGCCCCCGCTGATTTAAAAGTCTGGATCCGCCACTGTGTATAAAAGGAAAAAAAACATGATATGGGGACGTTTAGAAACTTTATCTACAAACATTAACAGTTAAAAAACCATGTTGTAAAGCTGATAAAAAAAATAAGGATGCCACAGTAAAAAAACCGAAATGGTTAAAAAAAACTTAACGAAAACGAAACGTTAATAAAAATAAACTGTATATTATTCATTTTAACCTATAGTGTTTTAGTTTTAGTCGAAGGTATACACATACCTTTGAAGACATAAACATAGTATAGTAGTATACTTACGAGAGAAAGGGACAGAGTGTCACAGTTTTTGTTTTGTTGCAACAATTACATTAAGTTAAACTAAAAGAAAATTAATTATGTTTAGCGTAGCTTCTCCAAGATTCACACAACCCCAAAACACCCCTTCTCCCACCCCACTCACCCAAACAACTCTCTCTGAGTTCTATCCCCACCCCACCTCTCACTTTTTCCAAATCTCACCACTCTCCCTGACCCAAAAACCTTCTGAATCTTGAACCCCAAAACTGTACTATTGCCGATTTACTGTTTCTTTCTCCTGGCTACACAACAACACCCAACTCGAACAAATGTGGGATTTTTCAACTTATCATCTGCAGATTTCGACTCTTTATACCCTTTCTAGATCTCTGTGTTGAAGGGGGTTTGCGTTCTTGGAACAAAATCAAAATGGGAGTTTCTTGATCTTTGTGTTTCTTGATGAATCGACAATGTGAGGTGAGTTTTGCAGGCTTCTTCATTTGGGTTCGATTTTGATTACTGTTTTTCTCGATGATGGTGGCCGCAATTTCCGAAACCACAAACCAATCAAGACCCCCATTGCTACCTTCTGAGAAAGATAATGGAATTACGAACCCTAATAAATCAACAAGACCTAAATCAAGGCAAGTTTCTTCAAGATACTTATCTCCTTCCCCTTCAACTTCTAGTTCAAATTCGAACCCAAATTCATCGTCTTTACCCACACCCACACCTTCCAGAAGGTTCCCATCACCCCTCGTTTCAAGAAATTCAACCACCCCGGCGGCAAAACGGTCCGTTTCCGCCGACCGGAGACGATCCACTCGGCCGGATCTTAACTTGAAATCCCACAATGCCGGCGGTGGTGAGGTGTCGGCGGCGACTAAGCTTTTGGTGACATCTACGAGAAGTTTGTCGGTTTCTTTTCAGGGGGAGACGTTTTCACTGCCGGTTAGCAAAACTAAAGCAACACCACCCTCCCCAAATTTGAGAAAGGGTACCCCTGAGAGAAAAAGAACCGGCACCCCCATGAGAAGTAAGGTGGACTGCGGAGCAGGGGATCATGGAGAGAACACTAAGCCTTCGGATCAGCACCGGTGGCCGGCTCGAGCCCGGCAGTCGAACCAGACCATTTTGTCGAAAAGTTTGAGTTTGGATTGTGGGGTTGAGAAAAGTGGCATGATTGGATCTGGGAATGTGATTAGGGCTTTACATCAGTCTATGAATTTGGATGGCAGAAGGTGTTCAGTTGATGGTGGTAGATTGAGTCTTGATTTGGGTAGTTCTCCGATTCAACAGACTCCGGGTGGGAATTCGGTTAATGGTTTGTCGGCGGTGCAATCGCACTCACAATCGGATCTTACTTCTGATACTGATAGTGTGTCGTCAGGTAGCACGTCTGGAGTTCAAGAAAGTTTTGGGTTGGCCCGTTCGCATAGTGGGCCGAGAGGGATGGTTGTATCGGCTAAGTTTTGGCAAGAAACGAATAGTAGAATGAGGCGGTTGCAGGACTCGGGTGCACAGTTCTCGACTAGCCCTGGTTCGAAGCTTGTGACCCCGTCGAAAATGGCTATTGCGAAAAAGTTCTCGAGTGAGAACCCGTTATCTTCACCAAGAAACATGGCTTCCCCAAATAGAATGAGGCCTGCATCACCGAGTAAATTTATGACGTCTTCGGGGGTGTTTTCGCCATCTAGGGGGATGATTAGTCCAAGAAGGAATTCGGTTTCCGGAACAATTAGTACTAGTTTTAGTGAAACGCCTTCGGTTCTTAGTTTTGCTGTTGATGTTCGAAGAGGTAAAGTTGGTGAGAATCGAATTGTTGACGCGCATTTATTGAGGCTTGTTTATAATCGGCAATTGCAGTGGCGGTTTGTTAATGCTAGGACGGAAGATACTTTGCTGAAGCAGAGACATAGTTCCGAGGTATGATATGATCACTAATCCTCTATGCTATATAGCAATATTTTCTGAGTCACAATTGCTATATAGGGAGATAAGAGTATAATTTATGATGGTTTAATTTGGGTAAAAGAAGGATAACCTGAAAGATATTAATGATCTTATTTCCTTTTTGTAGGTTAGCATGTTAATTAGAAACATCTAATGAGTTAGTACACATTAGAAATTTAACTTCTTGAAATGAAAAATTAGACCTTGGAAGTACACTTGATATTTATCAACTGCGACAATCACATTGCGTTAAGTTACACCACCTAAGTGTCCTCTCAGCCTGACTACTAACAAGCCTTTTTCCAAAGAATATTTCTTTCCCTTGGAGAAAACCTTTGTATCTAGTAGCTTTCTCTAGAATCACGATTATAGCCGGTGGTAATTTTGACTCGTTTACTTAGTAATGTGTCGCTTTAGGTTTTGTATATCTCAAAGTGGTCAATAAGTAAGGTAGCTAAAAGGGGAATGTGTTAAACAGGTTAAAGTTAAAGCCACCCAGTCTATTTTTCTTAATGCATACACATTCCTAAATCTTTATTTATTCAAAGATTTAGATTTAGATTGTTAACAATATTGTTAATGTCATAATTAGCACATTATAATAATATCACCATAAGTTTTTAAAAGTTGACCTGTTGAAATCAGTATCTGTTATTAGTTGTTTTCGAAACCTGATCTTAATAAGTAAAAGCAGTTTTAGATCTTTTGCATAGAGACTAAGATATTTCTGCTTCTAGACTATTGTCTCGAGTCTTAACTCTTGTGGAGATGAAGCTTCTTACCTAAGGAATCTATAAGGTGGATGCAAAATGTAGAAAGTGATCATACATTTATTTATTGGAGGGCGGTTTTAATTTAGAGTAATCATCCTTGTGCTATATAGGAAATTAAAGATTAGGTCTTTAACTTCAAAAACTTACATTAATCGTCCTTTCCTTTTCACTTTTGTTATTGTGGCATCTGGCATAGATGCCATCAGGCGTCAGCCAGCAGACGTTAAGCCCCATCATGTGCTTGGCATGTGATGGGTATTTTTCTCATTCGCCCGATTTTGTTCAATTTTTCCTTTTTAAAATTTTCAACCTCTAATTACTTCTGAAATTTTTGATACCTTTTGAAGAAGCTCAAGAGCACATGCATAAGTTTTG
The DNA here is from genome assembly GCA_039602395.1 of Deinandra increscens subsp. villosa. Lineage (NCBI taxonomy): Eukaryota > Viridiplantae > Streptophyta > Magnoliopsida > Asterales > Asteraceae > Deinandra > Deinandra increscens. The sequence goes on from JBCNJP010000007.1 coordinate 122,544,317, forward strand.
TAAATTATAAATCAAGACCCAAATTATCATTGAAACCAAGCCTTGATATTATGTAAAATCAAGCCCAACACCCTAGTTTCTTGTAGCTTTATCCTGATTCCATGACCCAAAATCAAAATCCCTACTTGATTTTATGTTTTCTTCCATAAGTAAAATCTTCATCTTGATTCTTGAATGTAAAAAAAGGGATGGTGATTTACTTGTATTACAACTGAAAGCTCCAAAAATCTTTAAACAAAGCATGTGATAAATCCAAGAACAATGGAGATGATATGGAAACCCTAAGTTCATTTTCCTTTATGTAATGCTTACGCCACTTAATTCAATATGTTTAATCAGAAAGTGCACTTGAACCTGTATTTACTTGATTCATATATAAATCAGATTCTCAACCAAGAAGCTAAAAATTATCTTACAGTTGTGATTTTACTTAGAAAAACCACAACGTGCTGTCAAATCAACAATTAAATATTGTCAAGATAAATCTTATATGTTGATACAACATTTAAGACAATATACACCAATCTCTAATTACATACCCTTTGAAGCGTCCGTCACCTGCCAGCTTGGGCAGCCAATTTTGATAATTTCAAATTTTATTCAAAGCGAACAACTAATACCAGAGCATTTAAAAGTGAAATTTGAGAATTTTTGACATTCAAGATTAAGGTTTATATTGTTTGAATGAAATCCAAAAAAATGAAGTTAGGGTTTCTGATTTTGGATTATGAAATAAGGATACACATGAAGTTTATGCTGGGTGTTGGGTTTAATTTTGACTAATTTTGATTCTTGATAATAATTTTAGAAATTTATGCACCACTATTCTAGCTGACTAGCCTGTCCTAGATCGTCATGCATGACGATCTTAAGTTTAAAATTGCATTGCATTATGCTTTACTTCAGAGATGGCTCAATGTGCTGGCTGGACGGGTTGGGTAACGGGTCAAATAAGGTTGGGGTGAAAGCTAGTAACTTTGTGGTACTTGTCGACTTGGGTGGGTTGGATCAGAACACTTTTTCAGTTTTTCTCCACAAAATTGAACTCATGTGTCAAATATAACCACATGACTCCGATAATATTTGGACAAGTAGTTTTAGGAGGTTCTGTTTATTGAAAATACACTCTTGGTGTCTTTCAACCTATTTGATTTGTTTCTCCTTTAGCTAATTTTCTATTAATTTCTACCCTGATAAAAAAACATAACCTGAATAAATGGGTTGAAATTGCCACCTGGCTAACCTGTGCTGCTCCTGTTTGAATTTGCCATTATGTTTGAAGATGATATTGCTGTTCTGTATGCGAATTATAACACAAAATGTATTTGTTAATTTTTTTTGAAGTACATTTCGTTTTACTCTATTACAAAGACGATAGAAGCTGCACAAATACTTGCAATGGATCATAGATCTGGCATCACTTGATGTTTCCCTTTCTGGCTAGATTTGTCATAAACAATTGCTATTAGTTCCACCAGCTTAAATCTATTCTCATTTATACTTTACTTGACAAATCTTGATGCATTTTGATTCATTAATTTACACATCTGTGACCTAACGAGCTAAATGTTTGCTTTGTGTTCAGAAAAATCTCTGGAATGCATGGATTACAATCTCTGATTTACGTGATTCGGTCACCAAAAAAAGACACAGGTTACAGTTATTGAGGCAAAAACTCAAGTTAGCCACCATTCTCAAGGATCAAGTAAGTTTGTCCATAATTTTGAAATGGAAAACAATCTTTATCTTAATGATTTAAATGTATATCATCTCTAATTATCCGCAAATATAGATGGCTTTTCTAGAAGATTGGGCGTCTCTTGATAAAGATCATTCGATATCATTGCTTGGAGCAATAGAAGCTTTAAAAGCTAGCACTCTTCGTCTTCCGGTTGGTGGAGCAATAGTATGTTCATTTACCATTTAACCCTTTCCATTTCCAATTTTTTTCACAAATGCATAAAACCTCACATTGGTGTTGATCCCATCAGGCTGACCTCCAAAGTATGAGAGATGTTATAAATTCAGCACTCGACGTGATGCAGGCCATGTGTTCATCAATTTGCTCACTCTGTGTGAAGGTAATTTGATCAATATTTCTTTTGATCTCATTAAAGCTTAATCCTCTGGTGTCTACAAGTTAAGCTAAAATTTGACTCAATCATGAACTTTTTAGGTGGAGGAAGCTAATTCAATGGTAACCGAGCTTGCAAATCTGTGTGCAAAAGAACAAGCTTTGCTTAGGTTTTGCAAAGGTTTGTTGTCAATGTCAGCAGCCCTCAAGGTAAAGAAATCTAAAATCATCACCATTTTTGTTGTGTTGCCTTGGTTTTTAAAAGGCGAGGCACCAGCCAAGCTGGAAAATGCCTTAGGGTATGTATCAGGTTGATATGTAAATAGATGAAAAAGACCTTAGGTTTTTCGGCTTGAATGCCTGGAGTGCCTCACTTTTTTAAACCAAGTGTTTTGGATTCCACCGTTCTTTTTTTCCTTTTTAACGATATATTTTTTTTTCCAATATTAATTGAGCAGGTCAAGGATTGCAGCTTGAGAACCCATATGTTACAAACGAAGTGTGTGAAAAGATCACAAGTGTAGAACTGATCTAATTTGAAGAAACGCTAACATTACACCAAGTGAAGAACGAGAAGTATCCGGAGGTAATAAAGTAGCTGAATTTATGGCTTGTGGCTTTCGGGTTTCGGTTTTTTCTTTTCAGAAGTTTGTTTGTAATTTTCTTGTACCTTCAGCTCGGAGATTTGCAAGGAAAAATGTAGTTTGTGGCTAACTAGTCTAGGGTTTTACAGTGAATGTAAATATATAGGATGTGTAATTGCACTTGTTTATTTCTCTTGTAATTGGTAAAAAGTTTGGATATTGAGCATGATGAGCCTAAGTGCTTGCTTGTTGGGGTTGAATGTGTTGCTACTCAATGCTACCATTTTTGAAGTTAGTACAAGTATTACATAAGGATCACATGATTAAGCAAATTTAAGCAATTGATATGATTTCACTTGGATTCATGAATTTAAAGGATCATATGCCTAAATCAATTACATAATTGGATAATACACTTCTTATTCTTCTTTCTGCTTAGAACTATTAAAAAAGCCCACCATGTGTTTGATGAAATGCTTAAGACACCGAGTATCTCTCTTTCCGTGAAGGGGTTGATTTGGATTCATCAGGATTAGCAGAACCGAAACTCTCGGATGAATCCGAGCCACTGCTCTCTCTAACTCCGCCTTTACTTGACCAAATCTTTGAGAATATTTTCTTAGTTGAAAGCAGCCCTTTGACTCTAGGAACCGAAACCTTATCAGATACAGTGCTCTTAGGGCCAGGATTCCTAATTCTCAAAGCCGTGAGTTCCTCCTTCAAAGCCTTGAGCTCCTCGGCCGATGCAACACCATCCCAATCATCTTCTGGGCCTGTTGCAGGTTTCCCATTAGGGACATTTAGAGCTTTAATTGATTTGGGAAGATCAGGAGTGCTGCTGCCAGAAGAAGTAGCAGCTCTGGCTTGCTCAAAGAAGAGAACTTGCACCACAACACGCATAGGAAGCCGCTCATTCTGAACCGCATGTGCACATGCATCCACAGACAGCTTCTTGCAGTCCATAAGTTTGCAGATTCTCTTTCTTTCACTCTTAGTAATCCCAGGATGGGCCTGCATCAAGAATTCAAGATCACACACAAATAAGCAAAACCACTTTCATTATGTATTAAGCTTAACTTTAATGCATATGGTACAAAGCTTTCACCTTTAGATACATATCAATGGCTCGATACAGCCCGTCATGAGCAGGTCTGTCGAAATCTGACACCATCTCTGCAAGATCAACAAACATTCCCAGAGGTAGATTTGGATCTTTTGATATTTCAGCCAAGTAACCATCAACCAATTTAGCCACCATCAACTTTGAAGCTTCTGATAAAATCCCTCCATTTGTTCTTCCTGTTTCTCGAATCTCATGTTCTTCATCTCCAAATTCACCCATCTGATCTTGAACTATAAACTCCTTCACTATTTCATGAACCATATTGGTATTATAAATCATGCCCTCTGTCTCACCATCATCTTCTTTAGCTTGAATCAAAAGGTCTTGCACAGTAGCCTCTTCCAATTGTTGACCAACCCGTTTGACCAACGCCCTTTTCACCATTTCTCCCGAATCCACCAAAATCGCCATCTTCAGCAGCTTTAGCAAGAAATCACAAGAAACACAACCTTTCTCTAATGGCAATAACCTAGCAATAATATCTACTACAGATCGCGCTTTCAAAATATCATCACTGTGTACAATACTTCTATTAAAACCAGGCAATCTTCTTAAAGCAAAAGCTTTTAAAGCTTCACCGATAACTTCATTACATACCAAACCTTTATTTATAATACTTACAAGAACTTGTTTGTATAAACCGATTTCCAGCTCAGCTAAATCCTCAACCCACCAATCTTTTGGAACGATTCGGTTTCTAAGCCCGCCATTTAATTCATTCACGGGTTCTTTTTCTTGTGGAAGTTTTTTCCTGTTGTAAGTGTATGACCAGTCAACATTTGAGACATCAACCGAGGCTTTTGAAGCTATCGAGTTTATGCAAAGGTTGACTAGCTTTGGTTCCTCAGATGAAGATGACATATATCTAGTGGTTTGAAGAACAATAATCGAATCTTTCCAGCTTCTGAAGATGCTGGAATTCATGAACACACTGAGTTTGTAAACAAGATTTCCTTTATCGATTGTCTCGTACATTTCAAGATAATCCGCAGCACAGTATGCAGAGACGACATTGTGCGCGTTTAAGGTTACTGTCATTCCATAACAGAACTTAGCACATATTTCAAAAGCTGTAGGACCACCCGGGATCTCATGAATGTCGATTTCTTCTTCGTCTGTGCTTCCAACCAACTTCTGTAACCGACCACTTTTCGATAAAAGTGGAAACTGGAAAAAAAGATCAGATTTTTGTTACAAAAAATCCAAAAGAAACAATCCCAATCCCCATCTTTGTTAAATGGTTTTAGATTTAAATTTAAATCATAGAAAGATTTCTTTATGGTGTAGATCAACATACCTTGTGTAGATAGAACTTTGAATCTCCTACATTGATGATGACGTCAGCTGCTAACTCAGATGTCACAAACCTACAGAGCATGTAAATCTGTTACTCAAAGTTTCAATTTTGATTTGATGGGTATGATTTATATTGGAGTAAGAAATGATTTTGGGGAAAAAACTACACATTTATGAAGAATTTGTGGTGCAGAATGAAATCTTACCAGACATTGTTGCCATCAGTCTTGAATGAATCAGGTTTAGATCCAAGTTTCATGAACTTCATCTTCAACAGCTTCTAAACTTAAAACTCCCACCCACTTTAATCAACTTGAAAAAACACTAATTACAACCCCAAACCCTAAAATTTGAAACAAAAATTGGTATAAATTTGTGGGTTTTGCTTCAAGAAAAGAAGAAAGAAACAAGATCAAGAAAAGGTTATGAATTTATACTTGCTGAAAGAGAATCTTGACACCAGTGTTTGATAGGTTATAAGTCTAGAGAGAGAGAGAGAGAGAGAAGGTAAGAGAGAGAAAGTATGATGATATAACTTGAAGATGAAGAGGAATAGAGACGGTGTGTCCTGGTTCAGCGGCAAATCCCACGGAGCACGGTCAGCGTAGGAGACAAAACCAACAGTAACACACACTCCTCCACACTAATTTATTCTTTCTCTCTCTAGAATACACCAGTAGAGAGAGAGAGAAACAGAGAGACCCCCACAAGCACAATTCAGACTCAACCTATTTCTATTTTCTTTGTATATTTTTTTCTGAATAAAGTTGTTACAAAAAACAGATTAAAACCTTCAAAGATTCAACTTGACATTAAAGAAATCAAATTGCTAAAATGAAGATGGGGAAAACCTGCAAAAATTGGAAAGAAGAGCATCTTGGTACTAGTTGAAATAACCGGTAGACAAACAGCATCTTTTCTTGTATAAATAAAAGATTATTAACCCAACTTAATTGACAACAAAATCTATCTTAATAAGCAGAATCAAAGGTTTAATCTTGCATGTAACCCACTTGAAATCAAGAATCAAAAGACAAAACCCATCATTTTTTTTACCTTATTTTAACAGGGTGTTCAGATATATATATGGTGAAAAGTGTAAAGTGCCAAAAGTGATTGCTTTTGCAGGAACAGAGCACCCACACGGATTTTAAGTTCACATAAATAGACCCATCAAGAAATGAAATAGATTAACCCACAGAGAATATCAAAAGGGACAATATGAAAGATACATTTTCTATTGGAAGAAAGACGATAGTGATTTCCATTCCATATACTTTGTCTGCATAAATGATAAATCTGCAGCTTACCTGCCTGGCTTTTAATGCTTTTACCAATTTTGTGAACATCCCTTTCGAGCACGCTAACCCCAAAATACTGGCGGACAGAAACGTTTTCGGTAAAGGAAAAGAAAATACTCTTACATATTTATTACGTACATGCATTATTCTTTACGTCTAGTGTTATCAGTTTCGTTTCACAACAAATGCAAATAAACGAGTGTTTGTGAAAAAGATGAGTAAATAGCTGATATGTATGCTGACTTGTAAGAAAAGACGAAAAATGACCCTCAACTTTACGGATAATGTGAGTGTGATCAAATGTGACTACCAATGAAATCTCATCTCATTATTTGAAATCCAAATTCAGATTTTCATCATGTTAGGGTAGCTGGTATACCCGCGTGAAGGGGTGGTGTGGAGCCTTTCACACACTTTCTACGCCATGGAACACCACCCCGGCTTCGCGTGAAGGGGTGGCGTGGAGGATTGCCGTGAAGATCTCAACAGCATGGATGGGAGGAAAGTTATGGTTTGCTCCAATCAAAATATTCCACACAATTTCTTTAAACTAATAGGGTATTCACCTTGTGTGTGGTGATTAGGGTTGTTCATGAGCCGAGCCGAGCCAGGACTGGCTTGGGCTCGGCTCGAATTATAAACCGAACTGAAATTTTAAGCTCGAGCTCGGCTTGGTTTCAAATTGAGACAGCTCGGCTCGGCTTGGTTTTGGCTCGGTTTTAAAATAAAATCGTAGACAAAACATTAAAGTAAAATTGTTTAACAATCATTCTATGGTTTATAAAAGGCATGTCCAACTCATACATGACACAAGTAGAAAATACACGACACATCAAATCCAACAAGGTAACAACTATAAGTTAAATGTTTAAAGCGGAGATTGAGAAAGACTAAACCGTAAGGATTTAGGGATTTACGACGTATACTTATACTGTATCATGGATTTAGGGTAAAAACATGAGTTATTTTGTTTGGGCTCTCTCTAAAATTGGCTTGTACAGATTTAGATATTGTATATAAAATATAAAATAAGGTAAATAAAATCGAGCCACAACCGAGCGAGCTAACGAGCCAAAACCGGGTGAACTATGAGCCGAGCTACCCTTGGCTCGTGCTCGGCTCATTTACAAACCGAGTTGGCTCGGTTCGGCTCGGTTACAAACCAAGCCACCTTCGAACGAGCTATTTCCGAGCGAGCTTCGAACGAGCTCCGAGCCACGAGCTTTTTAAACAGCCCTAGTGATGATTTGGTGTTATTTATCTTCTACATGACATCATCACATTACCCACCACATCACCTGTCACTCTATGTATACCAAGTGCGGTTAATAATAATTTTTTCAAAAGTGTTTAGTGTTCTTGTCTTTAGAAGAATCTGGACCTGAGTGATATGGGCAAGCAGCACACACTTCCTTGAGTTGGGATAAATTGTTTGTTATTTTGTAGAGATCGAGGTAATTAGTGAGATTAAAAGTCAGAGAGGCGAATTTACCAAGGTTGCACGCCATTGCTGACACGAGGCTATATTCTTCATCATTCTTTTAAAGTTGAACCTTTTTCTACATGATAACTTGTAAAAGCCAAGCAAATAACATTCATCACAACTTAATGTTGTACTTTCTTTAATATATTTAAAAATGTTTCTTTCAATATTTTTATAAATACGTATTACAATGGCTAGGGCGTGTCACACACTCGCATGTGTTTAGGTTACAACGGCAACCGGTGTTTTTGTTGACGGTATTGTTTTTTTTTTGGAATGGTATCGATTAGACGATCTTGGTCTCATATGTAAACTTACTCTTACGGGGCTATGTCCAAGGTTAATTACTCGGACCTCCGTGAGAACCAAGACACCCCTTCCTGAAGCTTTCTCCTGACAGAAACCCGCTCCTGGGACCACATAGGGTAAAACTACCTCCCTTAGATTAAAACCCGAGTCACATAGTGGCCAAACCCTAAGAGCCAAGTGATAACCAGTAGGACTGGTTAGGACAAGTCCTAGTAGTTTGTTGATGTTGAATCATTTTGAGTGATGACACCACAACAGAAAAACCCCATTAGTTTTTTCTCTTCTTTCTAATGTATTAACAGATTATTAAAGATGCTGGAAGATTGAAAAATAAATAGCATAAGTCGAAAGATATATCAAGTTTTTAAGTGAGATATTACGCTGGTAAGGGGTGTATCCTTAACCAAAACGCTTTGGATTTAAATTCTATGATATTTAAGTTGTAGTGATTTTATAGTGATTTTAGTTCATCTTTTTGGTTCATGTCCACGGATGTGTCGATTCATGCCGGAGCAAATGCAAGTTTTTTTCCCGAAATCCGATGTGGGTTGAAATGATGGGTATTTTGGTTTATGTTTGTGAAAAAAAAATTAGAAGAGATGTGTAAAAGATAATAAAGTTGTTGTAGGTAGGGCTGTCGCTTTTACCCCGACTCGATTGACATGAGCCCGACTAAGATAGAACCTGGAAAATCTGAACCCAATTAAGATGGAACTTGAACCCGACCTACCGTATTAAGGTTGGATTTCGGATTGAAAATTTACATGAAGAAATGGATTTTTTTTTATGTACATAGTGCTACCCTTAAAAAACTCATAAGCTCATGCTACCCTTTAAAAACCATTAGTCTATTATGTAACTTAAATATCCCTTGAATTGAAACTCACATAAATATCCCTTAAAATAATAACAAGTTTGAAGAATTGGTTTTCAAAGGTTGTAAGGTTCTTAAGAAAATCACAAGAAATTTTTCAATCAAATTAATTTCTTATGCGTTTTTCATTAAATAAACTAATGGTTCTTAAGAAAACCATTAGCTTGCTCTTTTGAGGGTGCTACTCCCAAACCCTCGCCAAAGACACTTGTGTTACTTCTTAAATTTTTTTATAGTTTCTCTCACGGTAGGAATGAGAAAGAGACGTTTCATGTAAAAAAATTAAGAAAGGACAAGATAAAGAGAAAACGTAACTGAGTATATATTTGACAAAATCTCATCATTTCACAAGTTTTTTTTAGACAACAAAGTATTTATTTAATGAAGCCAAAAGGATATAATATTTTTTTTCTACTAGAAAATACCTTTTCCAAAATCGGTCACTCCTACCGATTTAATCTATAATTTTGACAAACTAGTCAAACCAAACCATAAACATCTTTAAGTGGCATTCATTAATTAGCAATTTTAATTGCTAATGTCCTGTAAAAGTGCATCCCAATCTCCCTTTTCCAAAGGGAATCAAGAGCTTAAAAAACCACATGCTGCTGACTATGCCACAATCATGCCACTCACTTACCCTTCCCAACTTGATTATGACTAACTTCATTTCTTTAATCACTTTGCTTTGATTTGATTCCCACTGTAATAATATTGTTTATTATTTTATATTTAATTAGAGCTCCATTTTTTTTCTTTCAATTATCTATATTGTTTGCTTCATTTGGCTGGATTTTGACTTTCTATGGTCAAAAGTTTCATTTTATCCCAAGTTAGCCCATTGTATCCAATCAATATTTATTTTGGGTTGATGAGTTAAATCAAAAGAACCTCACCATAACCCAGCACAATCTTTGACTTGACTTGGTGAATGTTGAAATTAGTTTTATTAATCAAAGTTTTAGTCATAACACTTTAATAATATAATTGATCATACATGTTATATTTTTTTCTTTTAATAAAAAAACTACATTTTATGTCATGTTTCATCACCTTATCCAACTAATGATTATGTTGGGTATAATTTTATAGGTTGTTATATTTTGCTTACAACTCTTTGTAAGTTTTGTAAGGTGCGGAATATCTAGGACGTTTTGCACCGTGTGCATAATATCCCAGATATATCACATGAAAAGTCTTGGAAGATTTCGTACCGTCCGTTTTGTCTATAAACATTAGGCCCGTTATACTAGAAAGGTAGACGTGAGAATAACTAATATTATATATATACTTTAAACGAGCAATGTTTGTTATACCAAGGAACAATGAAGCTAGCAAACCTAACCAAGCTCATACTCGATTTTATGATTTATATATCCAGCTAAATTTGATATATGAAGCTTGAACTAGTGTATTAAATAAGCTTCAATTCGGCTCGAACTTGTTTAAGTTTGATCCATTAAACCTTTATTGAGCCGTTCTCAAATAACTCATAACCGATTCAACTCGTTTACACCCGTTGGGCGTTGACATGATCAAAAAGCACTAAATTTTATTTATATTTTCAAATATATATTAGAAGTAATGGCGGTTAATATATTGTGATTTTTATTGAAACTTCTAGTTAGCAATATATATGGCCCAACACTATCACATGACTATAGGGTAAAGTAACCCGCACAAAACATTTGGTAATGGTCTCATATCTGTCACGAAAACACTATATATTCCCAATGAAATGAAACAAGATATTTGGTTTGGATGAGTGTATGTATCATGTCTTGATGTTCTTCTAATGGTAAAAGAAAGTATATTTTGGAAGGTGATGCAAACAATGGACAAAACCTAATGGTGATACTTTCTTAATAATTATGTCTCCATATATTTATCATTCTCATCCACTCGATCAAGTTAATGAGTATACCCTATCTATCCCAGGATGTCAAGACCAACATGTTCATTCTTAATTATTGTAGCTCTTATATACCTAATGAACAAAGTTTTTTTTTTTTTTTAATATATTGGCAAATTGGATTTTAATTATCCAAACTATGACTTATTGGCCGATAATAGTCCAAATTTTCAGTTTGGCCAGCAGCAGTCCCAACTTTCATTTTCTTTATCATGAGCAGTTTTAGTCCCGAAACATCATACATTTACACATGATTTACACTTGTTTTTCGTTTGTTTTTGCTTTTATGTTTTCTTATTTTGTTCAGATTCATCATTACGAGTCAAAAATCAAGTGTAAATGTATGATGATTATGCTACTGCGATTGCTCCTAATAACGAAAATTAAAGTTGGGACTGCTACTAGTTAAATTGGTAGTTTGAATTGTTATCGGCCAATGAATCATAATCTAAATTATTAAAATCCAATTTACCTTTTTTTTCTAACATAAGTTGAATATTATTCGGCTTTTAAGAAATGCCTGTATATGATCAACATAGAATATCACAACTAGGCCGTTCATCTTCTCTGGAATGATCAAAATTATCATAAACCGATTAATTTACAAAAAAAAGAAATAATAATAAATAATAAAACAGTTGGGAAATGGCACGTGAAGCCCAACATACACGTACATTATATATTACACACTATCTAATTAAAGCCAAACAGAAAAACGAGCCCAACTTCATCACAATCCTTTGTAGGCATCAGCTAATTCATTTTAATGGCTCAGAGCACCAAATTTCCCAGGCTATTGTAGTTTTCTGTCCATCTTTAATATCTAAGGCCCTGTTTGGTTCATCCTTAATGGCATCTTAATTGGAAAGCATCTGTCCGATTAAGACAAAATCACATATGTCTGTGTTTGTTTGGGTTTGCTGTAGGAGGCCCCATCTGACCGAAAAAGAGAAAATTGGCTTTATGATTAAGCTCCCTAGGGGCAGCTTAATGGGAAAGAAAGGTTGGGCTGGGCAAAAAAAAATGTGGCTGGGCAAAAAAAATAAAAGGGGGACAAATGATCTAAAAATACGGTGCTTGGCAAAAAAAAATCGAAAATGGATGATGATAAAAAAAAACGGGACTGGGCAAAAAAACGAAAGTGGGACGATGATAAAAAAAAAAGTGATTGTCTCTCGACCCCGTTTTTTTATGTTTTTTTTCCCACATTAATGTGAGACAATCTAAATGAAAGATAAAAGTAGAGTTTTTTTTTATTATACAACCATTCAGACGTCCATCCAAACAACACATAATGATTCAGTATCTTAATGATTCAACACCTTTTTATCATACAGACAGCTTATTCATTCAGTTTTAATGAAAAAGACGAACCAAACAACACCTAAGTGAAAGTGAGCATTGAGATTTTGATATCCTCGCTAATATAATCAACAGTTTGCGTTTACTTAGAAACTCCATCCCATTTGATTTTATGAACTTTTGTGAATCATTTTGAGCCACTAGTTATATATAAGGAAAACTCCCCTTCATAAATTTGAGTGGTACCCCTGAAATTAGTGGTTGAGATTTGCTTATTAAAAGTTCTTAAAAATGAAATGGTTCTTAATTTAACTTAATCCTCACAAATGTTACACCTACCCAAGATTATAAATAATAGACACATTCAATAGTTCCTATTTATTAACTTTGCTCTACTCACCGCAAGCACTTTACATGTCACGTTTGAGTCGAGTCACATGTCTTATGATGAGGCTAAGAGTGATAAAACCTAGGAAGGTATTGTGAATATCAAATACTGATAGGGTTAAAATAAAAAGACAATTACAATGAAAAATCTAGTCAAATCATATCTCTTAGTTATGATAAGAGTTGATTAGTGTAAATTACTAATTTGACTTTGTGGCTTAGGCCATTTAACCTTTTCAGCTTCAAAAACGATCTTCTAACATATAGATCCTTAACGTTTTATTTTGCCAAATGTTTTGGCATTTGACAATTTATTTCTTTAATTGTTTTGGCACAGTTGATGTGAGTTTCAGGGGCCAAAACATTTAGAAAATTAAATGTTAGGGATTAATAGATTAGAGAGATTTCTTTTTACACTAAAAGTGTTAAACGACCCAAACTATAACTACCGAAGTATTAAATTTCATCTTCTTGATAAAACGAATGTATTTACAATAGCCTTTTTCTATCCATAATTCAGAGATTAATAAATACTTTCTCCAAATTATAAATACCGCATCTAATTCATCTATATTTTACTAAAAACTAATTTAAACAAACACAAATTATTGCTATCCTAATTTTATATTAAACTTCCAATTACGATTTTTTTAAATTTATTATAGTCTAAGTGTCGTTGTACTATCTTGTTTGTTAACCCGACATGATGAAAGCGAATACATGACAATTAGGCACGATTTATGGATAAGTATCATCTCCCATGCAAAACATGTATATATCGTCGCGTCATTTTCTTCTTGAAACACCATGGCCATTGCTACGAGCCTTATAAATTGGCCCCCTTTTGGGTTTTGAAACTATATATATGATCAACTTAGATATAACGTGCATTCAATGTTTGTCTCCACATATATATGCTTATACTATCATATCACATGTGTTTCAAAACTAAAATATTAGGAGAACTTAAGATGAATACTTTCTACAAACTAAGGAAAATGTTATAAAAGTGATATATCCCAACAAAAATGTATAAGTTTGAATCGTGCAAAGGGGAAATGTTAAAAGTGATGTTTGTTAAAAGTAACTCAAATTTACTTTATTGAAGTCTTTATATGTATTTTAATACCATTATACAAAGACATTACACATTATATTATATATATTACATTGTGAAGGTCAAAAAAGGAAACAAGCCTGCTTGCTAGCTAAATTCGTTGATTTATTTTTGAGCATATATGATGTCTTTAACAAATTAAATAACATTTGTAGAAGTGGCGCAATGGCAATTACTTGCGGACCCCGTTTTTATTCTTTTTTCTTTCCTTTTTTGGTAAATTCTATTAATGTATAACAATCTCTTAATATAACAGGCATAAATTGTTCACATCTATTTTTTGGCGGAGTAGTTAGGTACAATATAAGGGTTCGAACCGGGTAGAGACTCATTTTCGAAACCCGTTGACTCTTTTTTTTCTTTTCTTTAATCCTGATTTATATTTATATTTTCTTTCTGTATATAGGTATAGGTTTTTCCCAACCAAGTTAACACACTTTATGTTTCGCAAGTGTTCCAATTTTTTTAGGTTTTGTAATATAAATGTTGTACTTAACTATCTCTTGCTCTCGACGTTCCTCACACATCTTTTAACAAAATAAAATATGGCTCGGCGGTTAGTCCTTTGGCCTTGAAACCTACAGACCCCTGTTCGAGCCCGGTGGGAGGTTTTTTTCCGGCTCCCTCCCAAAATAGGGAGTATCATGCTAGATAGAAATTGTCTTTTTTTTCCAGTATTAAATATTGCCCCTTTGATAGGATATGAACTGAAGTTTCCTTTTTTACTAACTGTTTTTTCCCGTTATTAATTGTTTCCTCTTGGATATGATATAAAGAAACATCCGCCCCCAGAGGATTACCCTTTTTTTACGTTTATCACCGTCTCTTAATAACGAACTTCTCCTTCGTATCTTTTTTAGTAACTGTTTAGTTTTTTTGAATCAATCAAGAAGACCCACAAGACTCATTGACTGCTACATAAGATACTCTTAAACACTTTTAGATGTTACAAAAAATGAAAGCATTTTTTTAAAGCGTTTTTTCCCCCTTTTTTCGTCGAATAGCATGGTCGGTAAACGCCAACCACTGTTACCGTCGCAACACGCGCTCATGCTCTTCAAGTTCACAACTACGCCCGCCACAACGTGCGGAGAGCTCTAAACTTAGTTACATTCAAGGGTAAAATACTAACATAATTACGAAAGTAGCCCAACCTAGAATAATAAATGGACTGAATTACCTTTATGATGTGATGACTTGTTAAAAAACAAATTAAGGTGCAATTTGTTTTTTAAGAGGTAAATTGTATGAAGTTTGCGGACCACATCTGCAGACGTCTATAAAAGAAAAAGTGGCCCAAACCCCTGTAGTCTGTAAGAAGAAGACTGTTTGTATTTTAAATTCTGCAGACCGCCGGTGGAAGGGGTGACGGGATGGAGGACGACTGCCAATGGAGAGCGTCGGTCGGTGCAGGACGACCGCTGGTGGAAGGGGGGCGACGGGTTGGAGTCTGAGATAAGAAGAAAATGTTAAAAGATGTTACAAGTGGTTGGGCCACATCTGCACCAAGAAGAGCATGTGCATAAATTTTTTAATAAAACGTTTTCGAAAAAATAAACAGTCTGCAGATCTAAATGTCTGTACGGTAGACATAAGAGGACAACATGAGTTTTTTAAGAAAACAAACACCACCTAAAAAACATTAGCGTAAAGGATGTAATATGAAATAAAGTGTTAACATAAAAGATCATTATAGCATATTTTTTGAACATAAAGGAGACATGTTAAATTTGTATAAATGTAAAGAATGTTTTTGTAATTTTGTCTAATACATATGAGAAAGAGAAGAATGTCATTTTTTTTTTGAATTTTAAGATCATAACTAATTACAACTTTTAACACATCTACGTTTACATACTTCAATAAATTATTATAATTGTTTTCATATGTCATTTTTACATTCATTTCATCTTATTTTTTCTGTATCTCTCTTTTATTAAATACCAACCTTCTTATCTATTAAATATTATTTATTATTTTATAATTTTCTTTAAATACTTATTATGTGTTATTCAAAAACGGTTGATGATATCTAATAGACAATGGTTGATGACATCTAATAGACAAATCTTTATAAAATTTATTGTTTATAATAATTTGCATTTATTTAACAATGTAATATATGAGCTCTAACATAATATGCTATAATCTTTTAAATTAATGAGTAATAAACATCATAATAACTGAAAGTTAACGTGGAACC
Source organism: Deinandra increscens subsp. villosa (assembly GCA_039602395.1). Taxonomy (NCBI): domain Eukaryota; kingdom Viridiplantae; phylum Streptophyta; class Magnoliopsida; order Asterales; family Asteraceae; genus Deinandra; species Deinandra increscens. Next base: position 122,560,282 of record JBCNJP010000007.1, read on the forward strand.
AAATTTTTTTCCATTTGTTCTTTTATAACTTTTAAATATGACGTTTTAATTTTTTTTTATATACCGTTATGAGTTTAATTTATCGACGTTTTGATGTAAATTTGATTCAAATCGGAGGTGTGATATTAAATGTACAAGTAATTACAAGCACAAGCGTACAATCCGCCAAATAAAGTTATAGTTTTTTTCTTGAACAACAAATTTGGATCATTGACGGGGACATTATACCATCCACCCGATCATCTCCAATCCCCATTAGAAGGAAACTCACCACTGGTGAGAAAAACCCCCTGGTCCAACTTGTAACCCTTGTTACAAGTGGGACTTGAACCCAAGACTTCAAGGTAAAGGGTCATATACCTTTGCCATTAGGCTAAGCTAAATGACCAGTACACATATAAATCCCCATCACATCGCGGGCAAATCCCTCTAGTATTTATAAAGTAAATGTTTAAATAGTAACTTGTTACGTCTTAAATTATTTAAAACTTAATAAAGTGACATTCAACTTTTTTTTATATAAAAGAATTGTATATTCTTATTTTGATCAAATTACGGTAACAAGTCATTATATTAAATATATTTTTTAAAGTGCATAAAATTATAGTAAAACTTGATTGAGAAAGTGAGAAACTATCTTGTGTTTTCTAAACATGTTTAGGGTTAAAATTATAGGACTTTAGCACAAAACAAAAGCTATTTTATATATGGTATTTATTGAAGTTAATCCTAAAACTTGATTTTTTTTAAACGTTCAACTAAGACTATTTATACCGGTTGAGCTTAATCTTAGAAAAAATCACATTCGTAAGCGGTCGGGTGAAAAACTGGCAAGTGGTATGGCCAAGGAGGGGGAATATGCCCAATTGGTTAGGGCTATTTGCTGTTGGGCCCATGGTTGAATATTTGTGGGCTGTGGTGCAACACAAACAGGAGCAGAAGGCGACCAGGGTTGAGGGTTCCATGATGGGCGATAATTTCCTGTGGATCATCATGGCAATCCCTTCGTAAGCTTCGGGAGGGCCGACGATGAGTTGAAGCACAAGGCGTTGATTTGATACGACTGATCCGATAACATTTTCAAGGCCTGACAGTAAGCATTACAATTAGAATAATTAGCAAGCTTCGTGGTTACCAGATGTCGTGATAATATTCTTATCCCCTTTGCTTTAGTACACCGTATATGTTGAAGTATTGCACCAAATCATTAGCGTATAAATAAAAATCAATTATATATGATGATCTTCGTTTTCTTTTAACAGCAAATTTTTACCCTATTTGTTCACTCCGAGACTTAGATCCTCAACCTTTTAACAATGACACCTTATTAGTCATCAAAATACCATTGAACTAGAATATATCAATATGAGCGTCATAAGTTGGGTTGATCTCTTGTTTTCTACTCGGAAGTCGTGCCCCTTGATAGCAACATCCAATTTTGCAATACAATCCTTCAATGTCATATGTCCACCAACCACCTTTCACCCATCTTAACTTATCTTTAAATTTAGTAAAAGTGTTCGAAGAACAAGAAACACCATCACCATTCCACACATAAAAAACGATACGGTTGAACCCATCCACCGCTAGCCACGAGTAAAAGTTAACTTAAGAATATATAATAAGCCAAAACGTGTTATCATGTAACTCCTACATAAGCGATGGTACGTGATAATGCTAACGGTCATTAAAGATGTATAATGATTTAAGAGTGTGATAAAATATTTTTAACTATTATTGATCTTTCTCATTAATTATTTTCTATATGCATATTTAGTTTTTAATAATTATTTTTCAACTCATACATATTTTAATAGTAAAACATAAACAAAACATTATTACATTATTTTTCACACCATGTTCGAAATAATTACATGCCATATTTCTTCCTAATATCTTATTTTAACTTCTTAGTATTTTCACGATCCGACTACATATAAAAAAAGCTGTATACTCTTACCACTTGACTGAGGAGTACACCACTTATTAACTTCTCACTACGATGGAGACTTCCTCTTAATACAAGATTTTAAGATATTAAAGGATCTAATCTTGTTTGATCACATATTAAAAGTTAAGAGGGAGATTTAAAAGTTATCTAGTAGGTTTAATTATTTTTCAAATATGTTCATCTATTTATTTGAATGTTTAGAAAGTAAAAATTGTAATCAAAGTTTTATAAATAAACAGAAAAATCGATCTTGGTTGAGATCAAGTAATCTTGTGTTTGATTTTGGGCAACAGATATTAAACGCTAACAATGGTACTCCTTGATTATGTTCCAACAAATAGACATGATTAAACTTACATGTAACTGGTTATAAAAAGAAAAATTATAGGCCCAAATATATAAAGGAGCCCAAATTTCTTTCACTCCACTTGAAAGCCCATTCAATCAAATTTCAGAAAATTTGGAAGTGTGAATATGAACTAGGTTTACATTTGGTGGCAGAGTGAGTGGGAGAAAATTTCCAATTGGGCGACTCATTTTTAGTCCTCGGATTCTTATCTAACGGACATGAAATTTCAGCTTGGGTCACTTGTGTCACATAATAAAAACGACACGTTAAGGTTATGTGTACTAGGCATTAAAGCTTTTAATCGTGCCTCTTCAATATTATCCCTTGGGGCATTATGAGGACAAAAATCTGATGACTCACGAAGGCCATGGCGTCTCTTAATTTGACCCAAAATAAAAACTAGATGTTCTAACGGCTATGACTAGATTTTCAATTTTTTCATAAACTTTCTTCATCTATAAATACTAACAAGATGTCGCTACCCGCGCGCTGCCGCGGTGGCTGGTAGATCGTTTTTTTAACGCTAAACATTAAAAGATTTATTAAAAACGAAAATAAAACAATTCGACTGGATAGGTGTTGGTGTTATTGCATAGATGTTGCGATCCGCGCGTTACGGCGGATGTTGTTCAATTGTGTGTTTTGTATCCCGCTACATTGTCACTGGAAGTGAAGCGTTAACCAAATCTATCAAATATATACGTCTTGATAATTTGGTTGCATATCAAAATAATCACAAAAAAGTGAAGATACATTCGGAAATAATTCGCACACAGTTACATGGGAATCTTTGGATTTCATTGTCTTGGGCGTAGCTATTTTAGCCTTTCCAATATAATAACGCGCTGGGTTTCTTTCTTCATCTACATAATCAAGTATAAAATTAAATTTTAACATGTTGTAAATGCAATTACCTGTCTCATCAAGGACCATTGCTTTATTCATCTACATAATCAAGTATAAAATCAATTTCTTTTACACAAAGCAAAATCTCAAAGTTAAAAAGATATGATAAAAGTTTACCTGCTATATATCTATGGGATTTCAGCATCTTTGTAGAACCCTTTAAGGTTGCAATGATTCAACTTGCCAATTTCATCTGCAAATAATAATTAACATGAAAACAAAAACTTACATTTAATCAAACAGTTCATCTACCTAAATAAAAAGAAGTTCCTTAACCTTCACTTCATTTAAATTAGCAATCTTGCAAGGTGATTTGGGATACTCCCCTCACAATCCATCTAAAATCACATTCCAGGTAAAGGAGGCAAAAAGCTTTAGATACCTATTAAGAGGCAATAATCACTTTTACATAGGAGCAGCATAATTTTTCTTTTGAAATACTCAAATGGCAAACACAAAGAGCCTAGAAGAAACTCCACACAAAGACCTCAGAATAAAACCCAAACCCAAATCCACCCATCCCACACAATTGTTAGTTAGATCACAATTGTAAACAACAACATAGAAGGGCAGCGATTACATACACCATAACTCAAAAATAGAAACCCAAAAAACAAAAACAACATAAGGAACTTACCTTAAATCAAACACAATAACCTTCACACAGCAATTTCAGTACCTGTAGTCCATAAAAAAAACCGAATCAGGCACATAGACAGGATAAAAGAAAGCGCATGCATAAGAGCATTTATACAAACACCTGCAAGGCGCCAACCTATAAGCAAACACTCAGACACACCCATGAAATTTAAACACCCAAAACGACTTCGTAAACAGAGAAACATTCTAAAACGAAACCGTCAGACCACCGAAGAAAGACATAAGCCAGGAAGCCTGTAAGATTTTACGTACAGGAATGGAAAAACGAAGAATGACTCGAACTGGTAAGCACATTCGCATGTAAGACTCAACCAAAGGATTACGCACGACATGAAGGATGAACCAAAGAAAGACGAATCAAAGAGCAAAGAAAACGGAGCAGAGTTACAGAGAAAAGGAAGAGAGCCGGTCATATAAGGTGAGTAAACCAACCTCTTTCAACGCAAGCCATACCCAAGGACAGCGACTACATCAGAAACAGTGATTGAGCACTATAACTGTTAAGAAGAAAAGCACGCTAAACAGGGGTCATGATGGCGCAGGAAGGCGTTGGTAGGTCGGTACACGTAAAAAAGCATGCGGCGCTGGTGGTTGATGTCGGATATGTACTAGATACAATTCTTTAATAGAGAGGGTATATTTTAATCAAATCTAATGCATTTGAATTGAATTTTGAATAGAATAATAAGAAATATTACATATCAGTTGTATTATGTAAAGAGGTATAAATAATTTTATACAATTTAACCACACATACTTCTTTTACTTCCTCTACATTTCTAAATCTTTTAAACTTTCTATCAAACACGTTTCCCCACGATTCACATACGACATTCCAAACAACCGTGTTTCCAACCACCTCAGTAGGTTGGTGACAACGAGCAACCACCGCAACAAGAAACCGAAGACCTCTTTCATTATGTTGCATCATTGGCACCACGTCAACAACAAGCGTACGGATTTCCACAAGGATACAGGTATAACACTTTTAGTCAACTAGCCTCTTCTTAACCATTTCCATCGTCTCAACAATTTCAATCCTCTCAACCTTATCAACCTTTTCAACCGGTGGCATCCGAAGTGGTGCCCGAAACACAAGCCGAAGCGTCACAACCAAGAAAACAATGGCCACATAAAAAGGACCAACCGGCTCGGAGTAGAAAAATGTTCAACTTGAAATACCGATGAGGAGTTTGCGTTTGCTGGAGTTTAGCTAGACGTGTTGGAGGGCCCTGTTATGGGTAATTTGTTTAATTTATTTTTTAAACATTTATATTTATAGTTTACTAATTTATTCATGTTTTCCCCATTTTCAGCAACACAATCAAGATAAGCCGATTTGAACAAAGGTTCAACGAACATTCTACGAGCAACCCGGAAGGGAGGAATACCGGCTGCATGGCTCGTTATCGAAAAAATGGACGGGTATGAACACGAAGTTCCAATTTTTCAACGGCAATTACGAGCGTATGCGTCGCGGTTGAGCGGGCGGCCAAAGCAATATGGACGTTCATGATAAAGCTTTGCTCGAGTATCAAGGGAGTCGAGGCGCGTTGCTATACCTCAAGTGTTGGAAATTACTTCACAAAAGTCCCAAGTGGGGCGAGCAAGCGAACATCACAACAAGGACTAGACGACCATAAGAAAACTCAAGAACGTTGTCTTCGAGGTAGCCCGAGAGTCAAACTTTGAACGTTTAACCTAAACGTATCCGAGGAAGAGGAGGAAGCTCCACAGGCTGAGTAGGAGATTCAAGACCCTGTGGTCGGAACTACTCTAAGGGGGAATGACCGGCTTCGTCATCCAGCAATGCTCTCGTGCCTGACAAACATTTCATCGAGCTTAACACAAAACTCGACTGATTACTTTTGTTGAAGGAGAAACAACTTGAACTCTGCAGACACGCCAAATGGAGGACTTAGAGCAACAAGACAAACAGCTCCCAGATGACGAACCACAACGGTCAATGACAATACTCGTGAGAAAAAGGATTAAGCGACAATATAATCTCCTATAGTCTTTTTTAGAATTGTTTCTTTTTTTCAAAATTAAATTATGTAATTTTTTTATTTAATGTAATTTTGTTGGTTTATTTGCCTATTTATACTAAAAAAAAATGTATAATTATAGAGGAGAGACTTTATGGTTCACCTAAATGTCATAAAGCCTTGTGATGACTAGACTGCCAAATGACAATTCACCTCCCATGTAGAAGTTTTATAACTGCACATAGCTTAGTAAAAATATATTGTCACTAAAAACGTAAAATAAATATAAAATGACATTAGAAAGGTTACGTTTATAATTTTTACCTACAAGTTTTCATCTTTAAAAAACGTTTAGTTGCACCTTCAATTAACCATGTGCAAAGGACTCTTTTTCAGTATAACAAAATCAAATGTAAGAATTGTTCATATATCATCACCCATCTGATATTTGATTTTGTGCATACATGCTTAGCTAAAGAATAATTTCTCTCAGCTACTTGTCGTTGCAACTTGCAACCACTAAAACCAGGGGTGGCCCGGGGCATAGGCGGAGTGGGCGACCGCCTAGGGCTCGGGATTTCAGAGGGCCCGGATTTTTCTAAAAAAATTATATATAATATATATGTGTGTTTTTAGTGATTTTAAGAAACATTGTGCAAAATGATTATGAACTGCTCTCTATTCCAGCCGGTTTGGGAAGTGGTGTTTAAGATGAAGATCTCACAGTTTCGAGACTAGCTATTTTGGTTTTTCCTTCTTTTTAAGCAGTCCAATTTTCTAATGTCTTAAAGTTAGGGACCTTTTTGTAAACTCAAAAAACTTTCTTTTTCAACCCAAAATCACAAACATAGTGCATTTTCTTTTTTGAAGCAATTCAATTTTGTAATATTTTAAAGTTGAGGACCCTTTTTGTAACTTTGAAAACTTACCTTTTTTTAAACCGAATCCAAACAAACGCAAATCTTCAACACAAAACTATACAACGACCAAAAAGTCAACAAACTTTTTACTCTCTTCTTCAGTCATTCTTCCGTTTATATATGCGTTTTTTGTTTTATATTATAAAGGGTCTAATCTTTTATCTCGTTTAAGACTCAAAATTTTTTTAAAGTTCTTGGAGCCGCTCCTAACTAAAACTATTGATAACTTCTATAAACGATAAACGAATAGATATAATCAATATATTTTCTTGTTTCCACCATCTTTTAACAAAATCATATATATCATTCATGAATTATGAATTATGATGGCAAAACTTGTATCTTCTTTCATATTAGTAATGCACTGGCCAAGTGGATACCTAAGTTTGTCTTTATCCCTAAAATCAAAATCATATGGATAGAGCTTGGTCAACTTTTGTATCTTTGTTAGATTAAAATCATGAAAATTAATTTCCTTCACGTAAACAATTCGGAGGTTACCTCATGAATATGTTGTCTAACTCTTGGATTTTGCATATTTTAACATCATGTTGAAATTATCAAACCCATAATAAAGGCAACTTGTAAGGCTAGTTTTTTCTTCTTTATTATTTCGGATCAACGTGCTCAATATTCATGTTAACCATTTCAATCTCATAATTTTAATAAAAAGATAGGGCAACTTAAAAAAGGGAATCATAACCTTTAAATCAGGAATAAGTGTTTCTTATATTTGAATGCTTTTAAAACATCTTTTTAACTGGACTATAAGCCCATAATGGTCTAATTCTTTTAAAGAAGATTTGTAGGCAATTAAGACAAGTTTCATTCAACATCAAATTTCAAGTTTTAATCACAAATTTAGTCACTTAACTATAATTTTCAAGTTTTAATCACCAGTTTAATCAAGAATAAGTGTATCTTATATTTAAATGCTTTTAAAAAAAATCTTATTAACTCAACTATAAGCAGACCTTCAACATTAATTTTATAAAATTTCTTATAATAATCACCTATAATTTCAAGTTTTCAATTAATAATAAAAACATGATTAAAGTTGGAATATGGGAAAAAGCATAAACCAAGGTTGTGTTGGGGACTGGTTGTGGTACTAGTGTGGTGGATGAATTTCACTTAGGCATAGGACAATTTTAGTGAGTGGCATTGCTTTAGAGATTATCATATCAAAGAACAAACAACCGGAAAAAAAAGGACTTGAAAAGAAACAAAAAGGCTATTGCGAAAAGATTCGAACCTTGATAGGGGTGAAATTTGCAAATCAACTGTGGTCACTCCAATTTCCTTTACACACAAGCTTGCTACATAAAACTAAATATTCAAAGACTACCGCTTGACCACGGTCCCCGGCTTTCGCAGTCTCTCTTTATTATATCTATATATCTCATCTCTCGATCTACAGATCTAAGATATTGCTGCCTGACAGTCTCGACACAGCGTCACATGACCACGATCACCGGTTGTCGAGTTACTTATTTTCTCAGCAGCTTCTCTTCTCTCTCTTCTACCTCGTCATAGCCGACTAAGATGGAACAGATGCTTGATTGGGATCTAGCCATCATGATTATTATTATGGAAACCAAGACCCAAAACCATTATTAATCGATTAGGTTACAATATATAGAGATGTTAAGTATCCCAACAACCTTATTGATCCTCTAAGCTCAACCCTAATAATAATCAATCCTAAATCTAATAATATACTCTAATACTAAAGATAACTAGGGTGATTTGACCCATGCAATTGCACTTAATTAGCTCAGCCTTTGTTTACATTAACCAAAAACGCTGAAGACAAAGAAATAACCTCACCCTTCCCACTGGTATGAGTTTGGACTTTGGGTGTTTCAACTTGGTGCTTGACATAAAATGTGGTTGAATATACACATTAACAAAAACAAAACAAAAGTACGTCTTGCTTTAAAAACATTTCTTAAATCTATTGTAAATGCCCTGGTTTAAAATACCCAAAAGTCCATTTCTAAGACACTATACAACTTGACCCCTAACTCCTAAGGCCCTAACTATATAGTCCCTAAAGTTCAATTTTAACATTAACTTTTCGTGTTTGTTGTTTCGAAGGTGTAGTTTACGTCTCTATTTTTAACTGAGCTTTAACAAATCTGATAAGGCAGCCTTAAGTGTAGAGGCAACTTTTTATGACCTGGAGTCCGGAACCCCGTGTTGATAAATGTGGCTTTGAATCAAATCTGGGATATGGGAAATTATATCTGGATATTCAACGCAAAAATTATCAAAACACTAAACGAAACTCAGTTTTTAGCTATTAAAAGATGCAAATTGCCTTTGAGGAGTTTACCGATTGGTGATTTCCGTTGAATACTCAAAAGACTGTTGGCCTCATTTGAGAATTAGGGCAAGATAGTGCATGGTGGTGGTAGATTGGAGAAGATGAAGATGTCTAGATGAGAGAGACACTAGTACAAATGTGACCAAATAGTGCGGTTAAAATAGCCAATTGTTGCGGTTTTAAACCCACAATATTTGACCGCCCACCATTTGCTACATGACCAAATGCTACGGTTCCATGTAGAGCAATGTCACAGTTTCCAAACCGCAGTATTTGCTATTTTGTGGTAAAAGAAAAATATATTTTGTTTTTGCATATTTTGAAAATACCAATATAATTTCCCCAATAATCATACTGTTGGAATTTATGCGTAAAACGATTATGACTAATCGTCACACAATTAGAAGCATTCGCCGTCTGTTCCCAGGGTACACCGGTTCAAAGCAGCGTGTACTGCCGGACTATGATCCTTGCCTGAAACGAGAACGGAATGTTGCAGCAGCAACTGTGATCAGCAAAAGCGAATGATGTGTGTATGGAGCATATGGTGTAACCATTCACGAAAATCTCTTCATGTATATATATACATGAAGAGTTGTACACACCAAAGGTTGCAATTATTATCACCGCTTTATTGACTTTGTGACCTCGAACCTACTTAAGAACTCAAACAAATTAACTGTAAGTATATATACCAATCATGACATTTTCAAGTATTATGAATCACAAATAAAAGTTCTTACATTAACACATACTTACCATATACGCTAAATTACCATAGAAGCATGACATTCACAAATCATCTTTATCTGTTGCTCATTTGTGTACTAGTGAGACTGGTTAACACTTTTCATCCTAAAAAATGAAAGATATTTTAGTACTTTTATCAAAACCTAACACGTTGTTAAAAATCAAGTTAAAAATATAGACTTAAACTTTCGAAAAGCACAAACACTAATATTGTTAAAGAAAACTTTATGAATGTAACATGACAATTTCGCTAAACCACATAAACGTAAAATACACTTTACTCAAAAAAAAAAAAGTTTATAAAAACGTGTGTATATGTTCAAGAGATTCATCTAAGAACACATTTACTAGATATTAGCACATAGCTAAGTGAGAATACATACGTACACGTACATGTTGCCCAATTAGTCAAACTCAAGACACAAAACAAAACTCGAGAATTTGTGGTCTGGTTTATGATAGCGTATAACCATTAGGGTTTCGTCACTCTATGGATATATTCTGAGAGATACATATCATTTACTAAAATTTGTTTGCTTTATAGTGTAATTCGTCATCCCTACGATATCACACGTAACTGAATAGGAATCTAATTTATATATACGTGTGGAGATTAGGTAGTCGTGCCAATTATTAATCTGAAAAGAAAGTTAGTTATTAAAACGCCGCTTGATAAATGAACATATTTTCACATGTGCATTTAGGCATCAACCGCCCCACATGGGTCGTTTTCGTTAATTATCCCCCCACCGTATAATCCCAACCCACCACCGCTTTGTGTGGCCGGCGCTACTTCTCCTCCATTACCCAATTAAAAAAATTAAATAAAATAAATAATAATAATAACCGATACACAAGAAAAGTTCATAAAATCCCAGTTTCAGTAATCAATGAATAAAATCAATCGTGTAGAATTGTAGATAGAAACAACAAACAATATATCTTTACATTAATTAATCATCAACCTAATATAAACAATTACAAAAGGGTGATTTAGTAATTTGGCACGTTGCCGGGGACGGCGACGGTGACTGACAAACGCTGCTTCTTCGCCGGATGAGGGCTCTCAACTTCCTGCTCGACGAACAGTTGACTTTTCTTCACGCAGTCAACGTTCAACCCAAGATGGAATTCAGGGAAAGCTGGCAAGTTCAAGTCAAAATCCCGGGGTTGACTAGTGGTGGAGGAAGTTGTTTTCCCGGAAGTTGTGACTCCGCTGGCCGCCTGCCCGGCGCCGGAGTTGTTCCCGTCGTAGTGACGTCGTTTGTGGCCTCCGAGCGCTTGGCCGGTGGGGAAGGATCGGTGGCAGATGGAGCACTCGTGGGCCCTTCCACTGGGTTTCAAACCGGAGAAAGCAGAGGCGGAGGCGGTGGTGGTGGCGGAGGTTGACGGGTGGTCGTCGGGGACGTTTTTCCGGTGGCTGGCTTTGTGGCCACCGAGTGCTTGGTAAGAAGAGAATTCCTTGTTGCACACGCTACACTTGTGAGATAAAACAGATTGAGGAAGAGGTGGTAGCGGGGCCGCCGGGTGGGCGGCCACCGTGGCGGCGGCAGTAGAACTGCCGCCGCCACGGGAGAGCAACATAAGGCAGAAAGCCAGGTACTCCTCCTCCGTCGGGTGCTCCGGCTCCGACGGATGGATGACGTCACTGTCACTGCTGACTGTTGCTCTCGGCCGCTTAGAACGCTTGCCTTTGTTCCAAGAATCTTGAATTACGGTGGCGGTGGGGAAGTTGTTGATGTCTTTGTAGTGGAAAGAAGGTGGTGGCGCTGCCGTGGTGGTTGCCGGAGAGTTTAGAGCTTCAAGTGCCATTTGATTTGGAAGAGTAAGTTGAGTTTTGAGAGGTGGGAGTAGTGGAAGTGTTGTGGTGGTTTATGGAATGACCTAATGTTTGTGGGTATTTATAGAGTAGAAGTATTCCCCTACCATAGTTGACTAAGTTGTTCAATGTGATAAGTCCTAACTCCTAGCTTTAAATGTGGTTTAAATAATATTTTTATTTATGGTTAACAAATTTTCCACAACTTAGTATAAAATAAAGTAAACGTTATCTTCCATACCTTTTAAACAAATTTTATACCACCTATCGGTCAAGTATCATATTCTTCAAGGAAGATAAAATTAAAAAAAAAAAACACAGATGACTACCGGACTGATTTTGTGTATTTCAGGTTGATATGTATTGATTTATTGGTTTTTTATATCGAGACGAATTTGTGTATTTTAGGCCGAATTGTATCGATAAATGACCAATTTGTGTGTTTCGGATTGGTCCAACCGGTTTATCAGTTTACTACGGTCACGTCTTAGATGCTCACTTTTAGAATAGCTAGATTAGATTTAAAACCGGCTACATAATTGTCTAGATAATTCTTTTTAGACTTTTTATGCCTAGATAATTCTATTTAGACCATTTCTATTTATGGATTAGTTGAATTGTTAAGCCAAACATTTAGATTTCATATTTGTTTATATTATTTATTAATTATTAATGTTAAGTTTATGCTTGAAGGTAAAATAGCTTTATTTTTTTAAATAATTTATATATAGTTAAAAGTTATTTATAATGTTGTCCTGTTTTTATATAGTACTAACCAACAAAAACGGTGGATACAACAAAACTGATTTTCTTTTATTTATTTTTTCGGAAACAAAATTTTGAAGGGAAAAAAGAAAAAGAAAATAAGAATTGAGGAAATGTGGAGGATACACGTTGAGGGTTGAGTGGGTAATTGGTAGATGACCAGTGAAGTCGGCGGTCAGGGTCAAGAAGAGTGGGAGTGGAGTTAGGGGGTAGAAACGTCCTTTCGTGTTTAAAAGGAAAGCATCAAGAGATTCAGATGGCTGCTACTCTTCTATTTTCTATAATAATAATAATATAAAAAAGCAAATGGCATAATAATCCTGTGACTGAACTAGAAGAAACTTCAAATTTGGACTTTTTCCAAGTCAAACCTCCCCTTCCATCAAAACGTGTATTTTCACTAGCTTCTTTTACAAAGTCCACATTTCTTACAAGACTCCACTAGCAAGGTTGGGTGATACCAATTGTTAGGCTTAGCCGGTCAAACAATCGAATTTCTTATATTACAGACTCTCGTACAGTCGTACACAAGGATAATGGAAGAATCTGTGACTCTTTTTTATTAATTTTGATTTTTATATATTATTGATGAAATTGGACTGATGATCATATTCCATTAAGTAATAAAGAGAGCGTCAGATTAGTTGACGAACTAAGAGATACATATGTTTTAGACTTAATCTGGACATGTATCGTGTATGTATTGGATATGATTAACATACATTTTATGAACCATTGAATTATTGTTGAACCATTTTACCTGAAAGTTTCATTTACAATTTCTTTTTAACACCGAGCTAAGCTCAGAATTTCAACTCCATTTAGAATTCTTGTCGAGCCAAGCCAACTGGATTTAGAAACCGAGCTGAGTCAACCCCTAGCTCGGCTCGGCTCGACTTATGAACAGCCTTAGTTGCAATCGAGGTCACAGACGAAGCAGAAAAACGATGGACGAAACTTCCTGCCACCCTAAGTCTTTTAACCGTGGGCTCCCCCACAATAGCCTAAATCCTAATGACCCTACTCACTACCAACCGTGGGCTCCCAACTACACTTCGACATCTCCCCCTTGCCCCTACTCTACAACAACCTTGTTTTGGCTAGCCCATCATTAGCACCCGGTATCCTTGGGCCAGGCACACAGCTTACACAGCACCTGAAACCAGTTACACCTAGTATCCAAATCGCGCTACCACCGACAGCAGTGCAGTCCGCCGCTGCTACTATAATTGGACCACCACCTGAACCTGGACCCTCTGCCGGCTTCTAGTCCGCGAACCATCTCCCATCGCCAGCCGTAAACCGGTTTGTTTTTCGTTCTTCCTGCGATCCATACCTCTCAGTTTAACCGGATTTCACCCAGTTTGACTTTCACAAGTCAATCGCGGTTAGGGTTTTGCAAGATTAGTTTTATTTCTTGTTTTGGTTCCTTGCTTGACAAGAAATTAAATGGGATTCCATTTCTAGGGTTTTTGGATTAGTTTGTGTGCCTAATCTAGCGATTGGGATTATTAATGCTGGTGTTTTACCTAAGGTTAGTTGTTTGATGCAAGTCTGCTATCAACCGGAAGGTATATATAATTCTAAACACGTACCCTATGGTTGTGTATTTTATTTTCTTCATGTTAATCTTTTTGTAACTGGACTTCTAGTGGGGTATCAGGAGATCGGATCCGGACCAATCTATGCATCAGCCACTTCCGCTTTATCGAAGGTGATTTGTAAAAATAGTACATGAAATCCCAAAAAAAGTTTATTCATAGTTTATTTATGGTGCTGATAAATTATTGAATTAAATATGTTTTTTGAGGCTTGTTGTTTTATTATAACTTACCCTCTTATTTAATAGTTGTACACTACCTTATGTTAATCATTGGTAACTTCCAATCAATCAACAGTTAAATATAACTTAATTCTTAAATTTCATCATATCATACTCAACTTTTTTAAATATGCAAACCTAATAAGGCGGTTTACTACGTGTTATAGAATTGATCATTATTATTTATTGGATAACTAATACGGCTATCCTCAAGACATGGATCCATATACTATATATAACTTATTTAACTGTTGAAAACTATCACGTCTATATAGAAAACTATCACGTCTATATCGACATGACAGTCACATGCACATAACCCTGCTCGATGCATGTAGATTTCATATTTTTTGTTTCTTATTAGTAAAATATCGTGACTAATAGAAGACTGAAGATGAGGCGGGGTGATCAAATTCAGTCAGGGCCGTTTTTGAGATTTCAGACATTCAATTGCCTCGAAGAGTTGTGGTAATTTGTGTTGTACACACCTTCAATGTTTATCGAACGTTCAATTTATTACATGGTTGACCATTTTCATTAAAATGCGGGTTTAATTCTTTTTCTAAAACTCTATATAAGAATTAGATCAAACCTGCAATACCAACAAGAAATTGTTTTTTTCTTCATATAAAAAAAGTGTGATCACCTACCTTACACATCCATTTGAGATGAACCGGATAGAATTGAGTCGGCCACAAAAGGAGGTGATGAAGATCAAATAAGCCAAGTAACAAGTTATTAGTTAAAGTGAAAAGAAATTAGAAATTACGCTGTTATGAAAATAAATGAAGTTGGAGGGCCCAAATAGTTAATTTTTAAATTTAAAGGTGTTCAACCTCGGAGTCGGATAAGGAAGCAGGAAGGAAGATCCAAATAGAAAGGAATGAACATCATATCATAGAATAGTAGTTGCTTTGGGTCATCCATAACCATCTAGAAGCAAACTATTCATATCTTTCATATATTCTAGAATGATGTTTGAACCGAAATATATAAAATATGTATATATATAATTGTAAACACACCTTTTTCCTAATATTTACTTTTGAAATTCACGTGTTATTCAATTACGAAACTTAAACCTGCATCATATGTTTAGATGGGATAAACATCAACTGACGTTAGGCCGTGAGCTATCGACATGAAATATTTTGTGAAACCAAAATATTTTACACTTCTAACACATCAAAATGATGCTTGTGATATTTTTAGAATTGGCAAGATATTTTTGCATTTTGGTAAGCTAGCACGATATTAGCTTATGCATTATTGGTGAAATTTATCAAAACGGGTTAAGGAGGACTTACCAAAACGGTGTTTTCGACTCCATCTTGGGAGTTAGACATGATTAATATATAACACTAACATAAGCATTTTTATAGTGATTTAAGTGTTAAAGATAAACATAGAAAATGGACAAATTGTGAGAATAGTGATATTTACTAAAATTGACCACTATCAGTGTTAGAAGACCGGCATTATGACCATTCAAATCCGGTCGCAAATAACTATCTTTTTTTAATGGAAAATTGGATCAATAATATGTCACTGACATCACATAATCATCTTCATCCTCTATCAGGAGGGAACTCATCCATATATGAGAGAACCCAAAACCTAACTTGGAACCCCTATTTTTTTGTCATGGATAAGACTTAAACTGACCTCTTATTTTTTAATGTCTTTTTGATATCTTACATCACCTCAATCACTTAGTACGCCATAGTAACCTTGGTAGGTAATCTTGTTTGCGACCGGGGTTTAGTTTACTACAAATTTGTGACCATGACTAACTTTTTGCGACTGGTTTGCAAACGTGGCGTTTGCAACCGGCATGTTATTGATTCTCTTGTTTAATTTGTGACTGCTTCAGGTTCATCGCTACCTTTAAGGTTCAGTAGCAAAGTTTTATGAGATTATACATGCATTCATGATACATGGATTAGATTATGAGATGAGTTTTTTTATGGATATTCAGTGGCGGACCTAGGTTAACGCCTATGGGTTCGTCCGACACCCAGAAACTTTTTCGTGGTGTGTTAAATTTTCATTTTTTTATGAATCGAGCTCTAAGAAATTTTGTGACCGAACCTCATAGAATTTTTACACCGATCCTCAACTTAAAGAAAAAAATTATGTTTTAATTTTTTTTCAAATCACTAATAATTTATAATAAACTAAAAAATCTAAAAAAATCTAAGAAAAAAGCCCAAATAATTACTGAGACAAAGCAGGAATTATATAAGCTAAAAAAACTTAGAAAAAAGCTCAACCATTAATTTAAGCCCAAAAATCTTTAAAAAATGTAATTGGTGCTGCACTAGGTACGTATTACGACAGAAAGAAACGAGCGGGAGAAAGGGGAGTGCCTGAATTTCGATCGACGTTGCTGCAGGGGCTAGGGGCAGAGGCGATCTCGCCGAAAGCTCGCCGGAATCAAGCCAGATTGCCGCATCGGAGGCTCCTGTTCGCCGGAAATCCGGAATTCGCCACTGGACTCGGCTAGCCACTGCTATCAAAATTTTTTATTCATGTAATTTTTTGATAAATTGTTACTGTTTTATTATAGTATGGACGTATGGTTAGATAATATGGTTGATAGGTTTCAAAAAATGAAAACCCATAGAGAGCAATGTTAAGTGTTTTGTAATTTTTTAAGTTGGGGAATGATGAAGTTTGTTCTAAGTTTTTTATATTTTTGTATATTTTTGTCTTGTTTTGTAATTTTGTTCTCGAATGACGATTGACCCGTCACCCGACCGACCCGACCCAAAACGAATCGGTCTAAAAAATTATTTGTATATAGGGTGGATGATCAAAAAAGAAATTGTATATAGGGTCGACATTAAAAAAAATTATACACCAAAAATTTCCGAACCTCATAAAAAAATTCATTGTTTCGTCACCGTGGATATTAACTTGCTTTCAAAATATCAAACCACTTTTATTTTAGTAATCAACATGTTGTGTTTGATCCGAACCTTTCCACTTGTTTCTTCAAAATCATTCTAAGACTTGAAGAGTCGAAATAAGTGAGAGAAATGTTAATATTAGTTAACTTTATCTTACTTGCATGACCTAATATTTCATTGTGGCACTTTGCACCAAACCACATGCTTCCTCAACACTTCTAGCAAAACACATGATGGGTTAGATTCTAATTAAGCCTCTTCTCCAATCTAGAGAATATTTGTACTAACTTTATATACCGTGATATAATCTTTAACTATACAAAGTTATTGTAAGAACATCATAACTGTTCATACTCATTTTGTCATTCACTTTAATTTGAATATGTAGAGAGAATAAAATAAGAATTTCTCTTTTTCTGAGAACTGTGAAAACCGAACGTAAACGAACTCTGGTTGAGTTCATTACAGCGGTGTTGGAACCGAATCGTCGAACACTAAAAGGTCTGTTTAGGGTCCAGCTTATGGTTTAACTTTAGGGTTTAGTTTTTAAAATTTATCTTTAGGGTTTAGGGTGTAGCTTTTAATTAAGGTTCAACGAGTCGGATTCAACGCTGTGAAATTAGTTCAATCGGAGTTAGTCTGAGTTCGAATGAAAATTGGAGATCTAAATTGAACCTTACTCTGTATTATTATTCATCTTTCAACGTTTTAAATCATAATAAGCTTTATTTGAAAAAGGATGTGTTCCAAAGGGACAATTTAATGACAAAGTTATAGTCTTTCAATTAAAATATTATAGGTTTAAAATTTTAAATCTTGTGAAATACTAACATATATGGTGATTTTAATCGTTTAAATACATAAAAGAAAAGTAAGTGACACTTGATACAGCCTCTTTGATAGCGATTAGGCAAGCTCCCATATTCCACATGTTGGCAACCAAACAAGTACGGATTGGTGGTTATTAAGTTGTGGTTCATTAAGTTGTACACGTCGATCTCTAAATTAATAACGAACATGCCACCTAATCTCGAAGACAACCGACTTGCACTTTAATTTGCCTTACAAGACAAAACACAGCCCTCTAATTTAACTCCAAAATATATACATCTATACCAAACACTTTTCACCAAGTATTTTAGGTGGGTGCATTAATTAATTTTTGAATCGGTACACGTGTGTCACTAAAATTCTGACGGGAAAACCATCTTAAAATACCTCTACTTAAAATAATTTTCTGTATCCAATATTCAGTTAGAAAGCTCTTTGGTTTAAATCAGTTGGTGAATCTGTATACCAATTCGATCGTCGCCTATCTATTTGTTTTATTTCGCTTTTCTTTATCGTTTCCGTCACCGGATATATAACACTTGATATAGTTATAGTTCAGTAGAGGGTTGGAAATGTAACTTTGTAATAAAACGTTATTAACACATCAAGCCATAAACTATAGTATCGAAGAAAGATATATTCCTAAGCTTATTTAACTCAATTGAAAGAAGTAACATGTTTGTGTAATGTGTAATGTAAAATCATCATGTGGTTAAAATGTCAAAACAGAGATAAGAATACAAATACGAGCTTCTAAAACACAACATAATCTAGCAATAAATACCTTGTGACAATTCAACTATTTGCACTTGGTGGCACTTCTTGACGAGTATAACAAAAACAAAAGAACAAAATACACCCTAATTTTTTTTTGGCTTGCGGTTACCTTTTGTATACACACTAAAGGTGTGTATATGATGATTTGTCTATGTGTCTAGTATATCTAGATAGGACTGTTGATATCACTACTACAAAAATACCCTTTCTTGACGCTTTTTGCGCGTCAAGAAAGGGGTCAGATGACGCGCAAAAAAGCGTCAAGGAAGGCAGGGTCAAGAATCCTCTTGACGCGCAAAATGCGCGTCATCTGCTTCTTGACGCGCAAACAATGACACACCATTTATGACGCTCCATTTATGACACTTTAAGTGAGCGTCAAGAAAATGTGTCGCCTGTAATTTAATATAATTTTTATTAAATATAATTTTGTTGTCGTCTATTTTATGACGCTCATATTTGCGCGTCATCCATTTTATGACACTTAATGTGCACGTCAAGAAAATGTGTCATTTGTCATTTTATAATTTGTCGTATCTTTATGACGCGCATAATTGCGCGTCATGTTTTTTAATGTTTTTTTTTTTTATTTTTGCTGAAACTGATGGTTTCCATTTTAAATGCTATATATAGCCAAAAACTGCATTTCATAATCTGCTGGTTACCAAAATAGAATCTGCTGTAGCCAAAAACTGCATTTCATAATATGCAAATACCATAATTCGGTTTCATCATGTTCATACAATCCGATCATAACGACAAAGATAATATGTTCTAAGTTTACACATAATATTCGATCATATCCCTAGATACTACGGCCTGAAAATGAAGTTGCATGCATAGCCCAACCATTCTGCCCGAATCTCATCAAAATCCGCATCGGTGTATTGATTACTATCTCCACCAATCTATGTGAACACATACAATAAAAGAAGCAAATATAAATGCCCGTACCAAAAAAATTATCATCAAACATAAAGATAAAAAATTATGCAAAATTATAAAGAAAACTTACATTGTCTTTCTGAAGTACTACAATTCCTTGCCGAACCACCTCTTTCATAAACTTCAAGACATAGTAACCACATTCCGTAAATCCTGGTTGAGGTGGACACTACAAAAAAAAATGAATGTTTCTAACTTATTATACACTATCTAACATTCCGTAAATCCTGTTTGTATAATCCAGTTTCATAGTAACAGTACATGTATGGACACTTGCATCATAATTAAAAGAAGCAGATTTTCGCCAAGGTTTGACTCAATATACTAGTATAGTAAAGAAGAATATGATATTCTGTTACTATGCAACTGTGTGATTTTGCAGCCATGGCGTAACCCGTGTCTTCGTTGTCCCGATCCCCAATTTACAGATCTGAGCCTATGCGTTTATGTCCTTCATTTTAATTTATTACCAAAAGTAGACATTTGATTTCATTTATGCTTAAATGATCTTGATGTATATTTTGGCCCATAATCACAAGAACTCACTGCATCATAAAATAGCAGAACACCAGCAGGATCCAACAGTTTCAGTTATAACAACATGAAACAGATTGCCATGTTATCTTTGTCGTTACCATTAAGACAAACAGATTGCCATATATAACTTTCGTAAGTATAACATGTTTGAATGGCAATCTGCAACTCTGTTTGAACTAACATATATATAACTATTAAGTATTAACTAATATTCTATATGTATAATACCATATAAATAACTAATCAAATGGCAATCTGTTTAACTTAATCGAATGGTAAACAGCAAACTAATATACAAAACTAGCTAATCACAGAAAATGCTAGTCACAGAAAATGCTAAGTAGTAACAGAAGTAGTTTCAGTTTAACTATTAAGTAGTAACAGAAAATGGCAATCTGTTTGACTTAATCTGTTTAACTATTAAGTAGTAACAAAAGCAGTTTTAGTTTCAGTTATGAGACAAAACTAGCTAGTCACAGAAAATGATAAACAAATATGTATCAGCTGCTGTATTCTGCTGTTGCTGTTGTATGTTGCTGATGCTGTTGTATGTTGCTGCTGCTGCTGCTGTTGTATGTTGCTGCTGCGAGGTGCGAAACCTTTTTTTTGGTGTGTGCTGCTCCTACTGATGGTTCATTCTAGACAAATTTCTGTATATATAGTTGATTGTACTAAGCATGAAAAGGTCATGTTTTATTATTGCAGTTGTCAAATATGACTTATAATTGATTATACCAAGACATTTACCAAACGTGATTACCAGGAGGCCATACTTAGTGTTTATCATACTTAGTACCAAATATTCATATCAGTGTGTCTTACATGTAGTTGATGATTTTGTATCTTTCGTTCGCTTTAGGATTGTGGTTGTTTTGTGTTCAGTGGGCTGATAATTATTTTTTTATGAAGCACAGTTAGCTCTGGTTGAAACTTAACATCTGGAGCACAATAAAAAATGTCAGCCTCAAATCAGAGACAGTCGTTAGAAACAATTTAATTGCTTACATCATCGTGTTCTTTGTCATCTTCTGGTGCTTCTTCATCATCATTCCCCATTTGGCAACTTGCAGCTTCTGAAACAGGAGTGGCACTACGACCACCTCTTGTCAACCTTTCTAACTTATCTTCAACTTCTGTTAACCGTCGATTGATCTTCTTCTTCTCCTTGTCCAGGTAACCTTTAACAGTCTTGGGTAAGTGAAACTATTGTTGGTGCGATACAAACTTACCCATCCCGCGTACACGCCCACGTTGTTCTTCATTACCCAGGGCCTGCGTGAGCACATCCTCTGTTCCACATGAAACATCCTCATGTTTATCTTGAGATGGCCATATCAACCATCTGACTGTTAGCAACAATTAGCCTTTAACAATAATGTTTTCAATAATGGAAAGGAAAACATGCATGGGTTTAATAATGAAAACTATATTCATTGACAAACTAAAGTCCAAATCAAATTAACCAGAAGATATTTGGGAGGATTAAGAAGATTAATTCTTATTTCTTTTCACGCCCTCAACACATACATTTTGGATACATATATAACCTGCATTTCAACGACTACTAACCAATAAAACTACTACTACTAACATGGTTGATCATGGAAAATTATCCTAACAAACAAGCAACTAACAATTAGGAAACAAACTGGAAATAACCACTGATCAAATTTCAAATTTCAGATGCATTAAAACAAAAGTTGAAATTGCTATCTTTCCAGTCAGGAATATACGAGAAATCGAGAATAATAACCACAAGCAGAATTTTGTACCAAACACACAGTATCTATCTTACTGTATTAGAATCACATTTCATTAAAAAACTATTTTTAAGCCCGGCTTCAAACTCATTATCAGGGAGACGAGAGTTGAAATTATCGATGAACAAATGAACCAGATGACCAAATCCAAAACGAAACATGTTGGGCATCTGTCATTGGAGTTGTTTTTACTTCAGAATGATGTCATAGGCTAAGAAACTCATTGAAGCATTACATCAAACACCTTATGTGCAAGAAACACAACATTTACCAAATCAAACATTTCAAGTTACACATTCAGGACTGATACTAAAAAGGAAAAAATTGGGGATCATGAGGTCAGGCAGTCCCACAGCAACAAGAAATTGTCAACAGGACAATCAAATTAACCAAAAGCATACGGTTATGTCTATTTCAACTTTAGAACATGAGGCCTACATAATAAGCCCTAAAATTTAGCTAATCGAAAAAATACAGAGGGGTTGAGATTTGCAGAAGAAGGGATTTACCAGTGAAAAAATACGAGTACGCGGGACAGCACAGCAGCGGGACAGCGCAACACTTGTTAGTCGGCGGTATGCGGTAGCCGGTCGGCGGCCGGCGGTCGGCGGTCGGCGGGATCAATTTAGGGCAAAGAAACGGGAGCGGAGGTGTGGAAACGGGAGCGGGAGGTGTTTTGGGGGAAAAGAATGATGAAAAAACCCTAATAGAAAGAGGCGGGCTATAATATCCAGAAATTTTCACTTTGGCGGGAAAATTAAAAGAGGACGGATTTATTTTTAGGCTTGACGCGCGGAAAGGTTCCGTCCTCCGTGTTTTCATTTTTTTTTTCAAATGACATAATATTTATGACGCGCAAAAATGCGCGTCATCTAACCATAGAATTTTGTAAAATTTCATTAAATACGACAGTTTGTTTTATGACGCTTTTTTTTGCGCGTCATAAAATTCTGAGTGTCATTGTTCGCGCGTCAAGGAAGGGGTTATTTCTAGTAGTGTATTTAGTGTAATTAGAGATTTTATGTGACTTTCAAACAAGAATGCATGTTGTTTGAAGTTCATACTAACAGGAGATCCAAGGGGGCACCACCCCTGAGAGAAACGGGGTCCATGGGTGGCATCCCTTGGCATGGTCTAAGGGGTAGAGCCCCTGCAGGTCAACTTGAAAAAAAAATATTTTGAACAAATTGTTTCAAATTTCAATTTGGCCTGAAAATAAACTTATTATATAAATTCTGAACGACCAAATGTGAAATTTAATTCAAAATTCAAAATTAGACAACTGCTATGTAGTTTTCTAATACGCTTCTGACTCCCATTTACAAACTCAAATTCCATACGCAATTCTTGAATGAAAATTCTGATTTTATCCGACTGAAAGTTCGGTATACCTAAATATTTCAATCTGAAAGTGTTATACACATTCTTATATTTATCCGGGTGTTCTCTATTGAATCCAAAATTCCTCAACAAGGATTTTGTATTGATCTGATTTTGAGGATAATGGATTTGATTTCACGTGGTTTTTACTCTTGTTTTTAAATGCTTTTTCACGTTAAAATTTTGTGCATCTTTATTGTCTTTAAAATTGTCTATTTATTTACATCCTCATTGGTTCATTTGGTTTAAGGAAAGTAAATAACGATAATTTCACAATTCAGTTGTATACTATTTGTGATTAATTGCGTTTTTTCCCATCAAATCAAACCTAAAAAGTTTGAACACATTACTGAATAAAAAGACACAATTATATCAAACATAAGAAGTTAGAAACATTGTTGCAACTTGCAAGCAGGTTAGGCGAAATGTTTTAGTGAGTGAGATGCAGTGATAATTTTTCAAACCCAAACTGAACATAAAACTATTTAACAAGTGTATAGATTTGTTTAACTACTAAATCGTCATATTTGTTTTTTTTTTTTTTTCTCAATCTTTTAATTAGAAAGTTACCACTCTTTACTACCAAACTATATTAATCCACATATTCAAAAATGACAAGAGCTATCATTGCCACATGAATCTGCAAAATTTAGGATCACACATAGTAAATGAAGTGTTATTTACCTAACTACAATGGTAAACTAAGATGTAGATAAAGTCCACATTATCTGAGATTGGAGATCTGAATTATTATGAATATATAAATGATGCGTAACTATGAGCACCGCTTAAGGTAATCATATATATAAATATGTATGTATATTTATGTGTGTGCATTTGTGTAATATTTGCATAACTATTTAATTTTATACTTTTGTCTCCAAGTGCCATGTATCACATTCTCACCTTTCTTATGCTCATTAAGCTTTGTATAGTAAGTCACCTTTAACTAATTATGTATGTGACAAGTTAATAAAAATTGTTTGTTTGGTCAATTTTTAAATTCAAATGAAGAATAAAAGAAACGTTAGAAACCTACTCATCTACCTCTAGAAGACAAATTAAAAATGCACACCACCATCACTTTCTTGGCAAATCTTTAGAAGAAAAGAAAAAAAATAGCATATTGTCATCGAGTCACCGCTTACAATTTCTCTCTGGCTTTTTAGTCGACATTTTAATAGGCCCTAGATATAAAACCAAATTATATATGTTCTATAAATTTTGCGTCTTGTATGAGTATCCATTTAACTATTTTAATAGACCCTTGATTTAAAACCAAATTATATATGTTTTATAAATTTTGGGTCTCGTATCCATTTAACTTAAAGTGTTAGAAGTATATCCCTCCACGCAAAGTGAACTAAGCTATGGAGATTTGTTCTACACTTCTACCTGGGTATATTTTTTGTGTTTCAATTTTTATTTTAGTTATTGTAACAGATTCCTTTATTCAATACAAGCATCCATGTTTATATGTTTCGGTTAATTTCTTTTTGTTAACATGTATACTAACATCAATATATATAGAGTGTCCAATTTGTGCTACTTTAAAATCATTTATGCACCATAATCATATTGTCTTTATTTTACTAATTATTTTTTAGCTCATTTAGCCATATTAATATCCCAGATTCCAAACTATAATCATGTTTATATTAAAGATGCATTAATTGGTAATTAGGTATCTTATTAGAATATCATACTAATTATTTCCCCCAATCTCTATTTGTTGTTTTATCATGGTGTTTTATAGGTGATTTGATATATAGTCTTTTTTTTTTAATTTTAAATGATCATGTTAATAATTGGCTATGGAGTATTAAGGGTTAAAAGCAGGGATTGATCAAAACTTCTCATATTGAATGAAGATGGAAATGTGATAAACCAAACGTCAAATATAATATACAAGTCTGTATTTTTTAAATTGTAACTTTTTACATTTTGGAATGTTGCCGTTTTTCTTTAATTCCAATATCGTATCACATTTATTATAATATGTTATTATAAGTATTAATTTTTTTTTAAAATCCGCCCGTACGTGGCACGGGTATCAAAAACTAGTATATATATATATATATATATTTTATTATTGTCGGTCACAAACCCGAATATAGAACAATGTTTTATTAAATGAACATCGAAAAGAGGCTATTGACTTTTAGTTCGTTTTAGACCGGTAAAACGATTGAGGCATCGCCTGGTGCAAGTACAGTGTTACAATAAACGTCATGTTCAAGTTGAGGATCTTGTTGGTGGTGTCCCTATTTGGGGTAACCATGACACCTCTTAGACCATCGGTCTTTTGATTAAATGGTATTTGTGATGAGGGAAAGACTACGGACTGAATGATCACAAGATCAATTTTTTAGTTTAACAGATTTTTTACCCGGCCGCTTATATAATTGGTTTTTTATTAAAAAAATATTCAACTTGTGTAAATAGTGTTAATTGAAAATTAAAAAAATTACACATCTTAAAAGTAGTTGTAAATTAGAATCCATTATTAATTTGTCTAGAAAACTTAATTTGTCTAGAAAACCGATTCATCACGGTGTGATTCGAAAGTCATGATTTGTGCGAGACGTATGAGGTGTTTTTTGTTAGGTGAAAGGATAAATAATACTACTTTTCAACAAATTGGTTGTGGAGTCGGACACCAAAATAGTAGACGAAAAATAGAAGAGAGTGCCACGTAATAGTTTGATACCACGTAGATAGATGTGAACGCAAAGCAATCACAACCATGACGTCATGTCTTACGCAACCATAATTCCACACGTCCTTCCGAGTTCCGACTTATTTGGTAATCTATCTGTGTTTCCTATCTTAAAAGATTCGAGGCAGCCGAATCAACTCATTCAGGTTTATATATTTTTTTAATGGTTAAAATCATAACATCTATATTTTATAAGATTTTAATTAAAAGCGTTCTAAGCCATTTGTTCATTTACATATTCGTAATTTAACAAAAGTTAAAATTTAGAGTTTTATAAAATCATCCACATTTTCATTCTCGATCTCCATCTCTACTCATATTTACTTTTTTAAGTTCTTCATTTATGCGTATTTTTTTAGATTTAGATTCTTAAAAAGTAAACTACATACTGAAGAACCCGATTGAGCATAAAATTAAAAGCATTTTTATTTTACTTTTCAAATTTTAAAAATAAGATATATATGCATAATCCGATGTGAACGCGCTCATTACCTTTTAGTTAGATAATTATCACTTTATCATCAAAATGACCCCTTAAAAACTTTGAAGTTTACGTTATAGCTCTTCATGTCATTCAATAAAGAAGTTATTTTAAAGTTCTTCATGTTAAAAACTAGTCGTATTCAAAGCGCTCTGTGAAAATTTTATATTCAAGCGTAAATTTAAATAAGAGCGTCACAACATTGTTTACAGATTTAAAGAAAATAAAGGTCATATTATATTTGTTCATGTTTAGTTTCATAGAGAAATTATATTAAAACTTAGATAAAAATAATTACGTCATAATATTATACTTAAAGAAGAACATTGTGCAGGGAAAAAAAATAGAATTTAAAAACAGCTCGTAATAATTAAGGAGCTATTTGAAATACCCACTTACCACTTATCCGGCTAAGACATTTGATTTGCCACTTACTCACCTTCTTACCCGGTCAAAGCCACTTACCCACCCGTATCACATCACTTACTCGGACAACCCCTTAGCAACCTCTTATCTAGTCAACAATTGCCTGGCTCGGCACTTACTCAGTAAGTGGTTTCAAACGGGACCTAAGGTGTCATAAAATAGGCATTAGAAATACGAAATCAAAATCATATATAGAAAAGTAGTATAAGTATATCGTACTTAACTCAGATTAGTTATGTAATATCCCAGGTAAATCTCACATTGACTGTAAATAGGAAAGATTCCTGGTTTATAAAAAAAAACCATGCCTCACACATCATCAACACGCTTTTGGCCGCATTAGCTATGGCTGAGAGGGGAACTTCACAGTTATGTGTGTTAGAATAACAACAATCTAAGGATAGGTGACCTCCGTGAAAGTTTTTCACTCGGGCAACCAAAAACAAGTCTGTGAGCTACTCGTGGACAGAGCGGACAATACTGATGGTTTGAGAGGCCAGATGTTACAAGTTATGAATAAAATATACATATAAATACAACTCGTCTTTGTTTTGAATAAATTTACGCCAAAACATAGATAAAATAACACATCATAATATTTTAAAATTTTTATAAGAGCACTTATATAGCATGTTTTTATAATCATCATTGAAAAATCTGTCATTTTTTTAATATAGCAATATTATACGCACTAATAAAGATAAAAAAAATATTTGATTTTATAATGTGTTTTTTTTTAATTTATAAATTTATTTTAGTTTTAAAATATAGCATGTTTTTATAATCATCAGTGAAAAATCTGTCATTTTTTTAATATAGCAATATTATACGCACTAATAAAGATAAAAAAAATATTTGATTTTATAATGTGTTTTTTTTTAATTTATAAATTTATTTTAGTTTTAAAAAGTCAATGGATTTGTATTTATCGAAATAAATTAACATTTATTTAATTGTTTTTATTCACATTAGATATTACCGTAACTGAAGGTTAATGACTTGTAATAAATCTTAGCCTTAATCTATTTAATTAACGCATCAAATATGTTCTTACGGTTTTTAGGTAGGATGGGTTCGCACCGAAATCATGCTCTCCATATTTTTTTCCTTGAACAACAAATTTTTCTACCAAATACAATTAACATTGCACTTGTAAGGATTTGAACATTCATCAATACATGAAGGGCAATCATCATTAGTAAACTTCTTTAATTTTTTAGTTTTGTAAAATTTCAAGTGATTCGTCAACATACTTTAATCTAAAAAGATAACACTTTCAAAAACATCATCCGATAAATTACCAAGAATAAAACCTACATCTCGAAACATTTACAAATTTTTCCATTATATTTATTTGAGTAAACTAAAAATAGCAACATATATGTAGTTTAATGTTTGATATTGCCGTGGTGATGTGGTGTCAAAAAGTTGTTGGGGGTTTATCTTATATTATACCGACATCAATTTACGTATTTTAATTCAACGTAATAAAATTTATCATAAAATAGTAAACGACGAAGTGAAACGTTTTTAACAAGTTTAGTAATCTAATTAGAACGTGTTATTATATAATTACCGATATAAATTAAAGGGGTTTTTACATATATCCCCTTCGTAAAGACACTTTATTACATATATACCCAAAGATAAACTTTAATTACATACAAGTGGGTCGACCCGCGCGCTGCCGCGGAGCCGACCCGTTTAAAAAGGGCGATTAGGGAGCCGACCCTTTTTTTGATCTAAATAAACCAAGACAATGAAATAGCTAATCGGACTATTTTAGAAAGTCGTTTAGCAAAACAATTAAATATTCAACCACCTAAAAAAGATCAAGCTTACTATCAACATTGAAGAAACATATAAAATCTGATGATTTGAATATAAAACATTATAAAGCAGAACATAAAATGAAATGACCTTAATCATATTTCCGGGTTTCAAGCTTTCCCTCTCTCATTACCATTTTCTTCACCGTCTTTCATTTAAGAATACACCATTGCTCTTGTCATGAACCTAAAAAAAAGAACATAAACTAAGCCGTACAATTGTATTTTAAAAAATAACACTTAACACCTCATCAATACCCCACCCACTTGTCCAGATTAGATGTTGCGACCTACGAAAAAGATACGATTGTATGTTAGGTTGCCATAAAAAAGAAATCCATAGCAAAGTCAATTATATTTTAAAGTGGCTCTCAAACCTTTTTAACATCTGATCAGTCAATTGAAAAGGTGTTCTTTTCTTCTATTTGAAAATCATAAGGAAGTACACAGAGTCATGAAATTTCAAATGCCAATTAACAAAACTAATACAAATACCAATTTACCACTACTTATCTTGAATTCAAAATCACCATGGGTGAGGGTCGAAACGAATTTCAAACAAAAGATACGAACATAAAAGAAATATATATGAAGCTTTGTTTCTTCCATATAGATGAAAAAATCTTACTATGAAGCAACAAAAGGACATATTCAAAGTTGATAATTCATGCACCCGTAATCGTTTTCACTTACTCATTGACCGAACGATTCACGCCATCCAAATACTACACCAATGAAGTCTTTACAGGAATGATCTTGTCCCCCATCTGATCAATAATAGCTACAATAAAGAGTCAATGTGTCTTCAAATGATATATCAATTACCTCAAAAAATGTAGATGAATCCCGTATGCCGTATGGTTGATAAAAAAACATGAACTATATTCTACAATCTACATAACTTGCCCGAATTCATATAAGAAAAACAACAAAAAAGGTAACTTCAAATAATATGAAGAATATACCTGATGAGCCAACCAATGATTCCCCATCCTCCAACAATATAGGTAACTTCTTATATTTTGACCATTTGATTTCCTTCTTACTTAACGGGTTCACCTCCACAACTTTGTATGGTACATCATAATAATCCACGAACACTGACAAACCAATTAAAACTCCGACATCCTAAGTTTATCACCAACTTGCTTCCACATGTAGTCGATGGTGGCAAGGTACCTATTCGGCTAGTGCTCACAAAGCATTTTCCAAATAAGCATTATAGCGCGGTATGCCACTGCTTTTGTATCGAACATTCATCGGTTTGGGTTAATTTTAATATGAAACATGTTTTTATTAGTAAAGTACCTGATTTTGATTTTTCTTCTTGCATACATAAGCTCCAATTCATTTTGATCTGTTAGAGAAAGTTCAAAGGAATCACCAGATGCATCAATAGTGTGACATTCCTTAAAAACCTTAACAACCATATAGATATACACATTCAAATCAATTTAACTATTTACCAATGTTAGCATTGAAACAATATGAACATTATTTTAGATACTTCAACACATAATCAAACGATGAAAGTTTCATAAAATTTAAAGCAAATATACTTTTACCTTTGATGTACCTCCTCCCCAATCATTCTTATAGATATACTCATTCAAATATAATTTAACTATCCATTAAGTTTTGACTCAAACATCCTTTTTCCACGCTAGAGAACCAATTTGAAGGGACTGTTACAACATTTCCCCATTAAGAATTATAGGTCAGATGTGTTAAAAAAAAGAAATGGTAGAAAAGGAAACGGCACATATGCATGCTTTACAAACCATGTAACAAAGCTTTGAGAATGTGTATGGGATGACGCATGACCTAATCAGCTTGAAAACCAAAGACCCAATCTTTACATATACTTTTCATTTGAAAGCAAGAATCCAAAATTCATGAAATTTTAAAGTGATATCTCTGCTATTAAGCACAATAGTACCTTAGATGAAACTACTTGTCCAATAGCGAACATCGATACCCAAAGGTCTACAATCTCGAACCAAGACCTACAATGATTTAACAAACACAAAAATGTCATGAACCAAAGCCAATTTGCGAGAAAGATTACATTTTATCGAACACTCTTAGGGCAAAACTATAGATAAACGCTAGAGTCAAGAAATAGGTCAAACAAAATCATAAAGAATTCATGGAATTCTTAGAGTAAAGTTGCAAGAAATGAATACCTGGTAAGCAAAGAAGAATATTTGTACTCATCGGAAACCTAGACCTTGAACTCTCCCCTATCAAAGATGTTAAGAGAGATAAAGAGAGAAGTGCTTTAGAGAGGGAACTTGTTGAAGAAGATGAAGCCGTGTGAACATCCACCACCGATCAAGCTCGGTCGACCAAATCTACTTTAGATCTGCGGCGATGAAACAATATTCTGGCCAGTTCATCAGATTCATCATCGGCGACTGAGGCGAAGGAACGAAACCTCACACAGCCACGGCGTCCGACGATTCCGTTTGCTCGGGATTTACCCCAATGAGAGAAAACGGTAACATCCAAGAAGAAGAGATGGAGGCATGGCGGATGGAGAGGCATGGTTGAAGGAGCAGGTTTTGATCTTGATAGGTAATGGAAACGTGGGTTAGGAAAAGAGCAGGTGGGTATGGGCGCTGGTTATCAAAAAGTACTCAAAAACGTGGGTGAGGAACCAACAAATAAAAACACCCTTAAAGTTAGCTAAAACTACAAAATTGACATTGAAATATAATGTGCATTAACATGGAATCCCTGATTTTCTGGTAACCTATCTTATGAAAACAGCCTCAAACTTATGAAAAATTACAAACATGCCATATATGCATTAGGGACTTGTACACTATGTTTTGAAAATAATACCATAAGTTGTCTTATGTTTATATAGGATAATATCCCCTTTTTACATTAATTTACTTATTTACCCTTTCAAATTTAAAAAAAGAAAAGAAATAATATTAATAAATTATGACTCTATTAAAATCCCTATTAACCTTTTCCTATCTGAAACACCGTATCAGAAAAATGAAATGTCTCTAAGATGGCAACCTATCTTCTTCGACATCATCTCGTCGGCTACCTCCTCTCTTTCGGCGACATCTTCTCACCCGAATACCTCCTTTCGTTAGGCCGCCTATCTCCCCAACCTAGCCGTCCTCCTTTCGTCAGGCGACCTATCTTTTCAACCTAGGCGACATGGATAAATTGAAACGAAGGGAACCGACAGGAATCGGCGGCGACGGTGACGGAATCGGTTTAAATCCGGGTTTTCAACGTACATACAGTAGTTTGCATTCGAGAAATGAAAGTACGGTGGCTAGAATAATGCCACGAACAATGTCACCGTCGATTATAAGAACACGACAACTCTGGATTTGGATAAACTGACGGTGACTCAGTGGCTACAATCGTCATAGCAAGCAAGTGAAATGTTTATGAACTTATTAGCCTTAAGATTTGGGAATAATTGTGGAGTAGGAAGCACCATCTATTTCTTCACTTAGAAATTCAACAATTTAGCAATCGAATTAGATTAAAAAAAGGGAAAGAAAGGAGTAATAGAAATGGGCAGTTCATAAATATTGAGCAGGCTACCCAGAACCTCAATCGGTGGTGCAGGATGTAGCCATGTAGGTGTCAATGTGTTTATCTCTGGAGCCTTTAATCGTGATTGTATGAAATTCTTAGAAGAAAATTTGTAATTCATAATAATGAGGAAAAAATATGTAAATACTCATTAAGGGTATAATAGTCATTTAATAAGTTTTTTTAAATTAATTGGATAAATATGTAATACATATGGTTTAGGAAGGGGATATATGTAATTAAAGGTTTAGGCTTGGGTATATATAATAAAGTAACTTAGTAAGGATATATATGTAAATACCCCTAAATTAAACATTAAGTTATATGCTTTTACCAAACGGGATTTGTCTCAATGGCATGTGGATGATGGTAAGAGTTTGGGGACATCGAGGTTTTAAGTTCAAACACGATTCATGGGGTTTTTTCTAAGTTGTGGGTTTTCTCCTTGATGGTGTTTCTTGGTGAGTAAAGCCTAGAGTGTCAAATCCAGTATTGACGGTTAAATCCCGTCCTAAAAAGACTCACCTAGATATTAAAGATTTGAAAATAGTTCCAAACTTTGTTTAAAAAAAAGTCATATGCTACTTTTGACATTAACCCATTATTATCGTGTGTATATGGTTATAAAAATAAGAGTAAATTACATATTTTGTCCTTTAACTTTACCCGTTTTGCAACTTTTGTCCTTTATCTTTTTTTGTTACATTCTTTGTCCTTTAACTTTTTTTTTCTTTCACCTTTTGTCTTTTTAACGGATTCCGTTAAAATCCACCGTTAAGTCAAGGGTATTTTTGTCGTTTTACTTTTTTTGGGTAGAAAAAATTACATATTTTGTCCTTTAACTTTGTCTGTTTTGCAATTTTTATCCTTTATCTTTTATTGTTACATTCTCTATCCTTTAACTTTTTTATTCTTTCACTTTTTGTCCTTTTTAACAGATTCTATCAAAATCCACCGTTAAGTCAAGGGTATTTTTGTATATTTACTCTTTAGGGGTATTTATTATACTTAAATAAAGAGGAAGGGTGTATTATGTAAATCTATAATTTTTTCCTTTATCACCTCACCCACACCCTAACCTTAAACCATCACCGGTGAAAACCACACCCCCACTGTCGATAGGTCGGCGACATCCCATCGAACACTGTCGACGACCCTCCGGCGACCTCCCATCGACCTGACATCGGGTTTGTCAGGGGTGGTCGTCGGTGAAGCAGGTGGCCTGGTGACCGCCGGCGTTTGGCGAGGAGACGGTGGAGGGTCGTCGGAGGTTTGGTCAGGGCAGAGAGGGCTCGGAGATGGGAGGCCGTCGAAAGTTCGACATGGAAATAGGAGAGGGGGAGGGGGGATCGATGTTGCCTTCTCTCTGAAACGGAAGTGGGGGTGGGTGGGGGTGGGGTGATAAAAAAGTAAAAAGACAAAAATACTCTTGACTTAACGGTGAATTTTTACGGAATCTGTTAAAAAGGACAAAAAGTGAAAGAATAAAAAAGTTAAAGGATAAATAATGTAACAATAAAAGATAAAGGATAAAAATTGCAAAACAGACAAAGTTAAAGGACAAAATATGTAATTTTTTCTACCATAAAAATTAAAAAGACAAAAATACCCTTGACTTAACGGTGGATTTTAACGGAATCCGTTAAAAAGGACAAAAGGTGAAAGAAAAAAAAAAGTTAAAGGACAAAGAGTGTAACAAAAAAAGATAAAGGACAAAAGTTGCAAAACGGGTAAAGTTAAAGGACAAAATATGTAATTTACTCTAAAAATAACATTTCTACAAAGTTATCAAATTATCCCTTCTTATTATAGCTAAAGATTGAAATATTTTTGGTGAACTTGACATTTCGTTTAAAGAAATAATTGTACTCTTATTTGATGAATAGTTTGTGGTAAAACCACAATTGCCACCACTAAATCCTTATGGTGAAATCTATTTTTTTTAAGTCTAAGATAGCGTTTGGTTCAAGGAATGCAATGTAATTTAAATTATAAAGTTTTCTTTTTAAAATGTTGCTGAAGTTGGGTAAGGAAGAAGTTTAAAATACAACGAATTCATTTAATCAATGGAATTTGAGGTTATGTAACTTTTTTTGTGAAAGATTTCTAAATTTCATTGATTAAAGAATTCATTGTATTTCAAACCCCTCCTTACCCAACTTAAGCACAACTTTAAAAAGAAAACTTTACAATTCCAATTATATTAGATTCCGTAAACCAAACGCCACCTTGAATCCAATTAGTCCGCATCAATCAGTTAGATACTTTTCTCATCTTTCTTTCTTTTCTGCCTATTGTCTTCACTTTATGTCCCGATATGTACACCACTCTCATAACCGTCAAGAACGCTCCGAAAACTGTCAAGCCCCTTCTATTTGATTACCAATTGCCAAGCCATTCGCCTTTTTGTTGTGGGCCTTCAACTTACCTGAACCCACTAATCAGTTATAGCAGCCCATCAATTAAAGAGACATTTTAAGTTGGGCCACACTGCCCAACCACCCAAACATTGCAAGTGATAGATTCCAACTCTTTAAGAGTCCATTATAATTTCAAATTCAAACTCATTTGACTAGCTTCAATTCCTTTAATTCCAAACCACTTTGACAAATTTCAATTCCAAATTCGATTTCCTTGAAAAAAAATCAACAATCCAAACAAACCTTTAGCTATGACCAACATTTTGACCAAATAGATGAATTTAATACCAACATAAGTCTCTTGAACTAATAAACCAGAGTCCCACAATATTTTTACCCATTAAATCTACAAAGAGAAAATATAAACAAATAATAAAAACATTACTATAAATCAAACCCAGGGTGTTTTAGATATCTGGTCTTCCATAGATGCATACTGATCAAACATTTAGCATAACAGCCATAACTTCTATGGCACTTGACGTCAGCAAAGATATTTTGCTGAACAAGATGCCAAGTTACATTCAGTAGTTTCCAATTATGTTGCAGGGTTAGGGTAAACTTTAGGCTTTGGTTTCACTTCAACTTCGTTCACACTACGGACAAAGATGGCATCAGGTTCATGCCTGCAAGATAATTAAGTGAAAGTAAAAAATATGTTACGCAAAACAAAACATATAATAACAGGTAAGTCAGGCCTGTTAGGTTTGACCCAGAACACTTTCAGTTGACCCATTTTGCTATGAGAGAAGATAACCACAACCGACACACAGATAAGTAAATGGGTTGAAATTGCTAGAGATGAGAAAAAAAAACTAAGAAAAAGGGTAGTTACTGTTTGTCTCCCTCTTCGTATGTATAACTGGATGCAACAGCCAACAGTCGACCATCTCGGCTGAATGATAAAGCAGCAATGCTGGTAGGGTACTTTGAGTACTGGAAAAAAAAAACACTAAATGAGAATCTAGAAAATAGTAATCTAACCAACAATATTTACCAAAGGGGTTCTAGCCCAATGGTATCTTGGTGTTTAATAAGGTGTCCCTCCCCTAGAGATTAAGGGTTCAATTCTTGTAGTGGACAAGTGGTGTAAAAAATTGTTGTTCAAAAGAAAACCAACAAATATTTATAAAGTACTAAAATGGGTGCTGAAGTATACCTGATACAGTCTCTTTTTGTTGTTTCCATCCCAAACATTGACAAAACCATCACACCCACCTGTTGCAAATGTCCCATAACTGCAAGTGGCGTAGTACTTATAGTTAGATTACCATAAGATAAGAGATCTTTTTGAGGATACAAACATGAAGTTCTTTTTGAGAATACAAACATTTGTTGGGGTCATTGATTATAAACAAACTGAGCAGCTGTAAAAGCAAACTTACACAGGGTGAAACGCAATCGTGTTTACAGGGTAGACAATGTCTTTTCCAGCTTCTGATTTCCTGTGACACTTGAATGCATATCTGAAGATACCATAAAGGCATCAACAACAAAAAGAATATATAATAAATAAGGAAATACATAGGGGTTATGATGTCAACTAGTTTTAAAATGGTTACTTTTTGGATTGACCAGACTCAGAAAGATCAAAAAATTCCATTGCAACACGGCCCTCCACGGAACTAAGAGCATAACCTGCAAGTTATCAACTTAGTGAGATAAGAAAAACAAACGTAAAAGTAACTTGAAAGAAGTTAATAAGTATACCTGTTCCATTGGGATAACATTGTACACATCTAGTTTGGTATTTTAAGGAAGATTCCCTTCTTTGTTCGGGTTGAGACATGTTCCTCAAATCATAAACATTAACATGTCGGCCTGCAGTTGCAACCACTACACGATTCCCAACAAGAGACATAGAATAGACACGTTCTGGTTGAGTGTATGTCCCCACTAGATTACGGTCCTGTGAACTTGCACCTCTTGGATCCCAACATTTCAGGGTCTTGTCCCAACTGCCAGTTATCACTTGCCCTACAATGTTTTCACAGGAGAAGAAGAAAAACAATGATATCCATTTCTAACGCACAGTCACATGTAAATCAAGCAAAACAGTCTGATAGAAAGGCTGATAATAGCTCAACCATTTGAAATTTGTTAATCATCCTGATTGAGATGGTCCGGATATGATGAAATTGTCATGAGTGTGAACTTTGATTAAAAATAAAAAAATAAAATAAAAGAGTGTGATCTAGGCCCCAAGGCAAATGAAAAAATGTCTCATGACAGGTCCGCTTGAGGCACCACCGTTTGCTTGAGGCGGTTTTTGTCAGAGGTGCGGGATTTCTTGTATGAGGCGAGGGAGATCAATATTTTTTACTTCTTTAGAAAGGATCTTGATGCATACTAGGACCACCACAAGGGGTGCTACCATCAAACCCAATGGAGGGCGCTCCCTTGACCTCTGACATTCATAGGGTATGGGATCATTTAGCTTTTAAAAGCATTCGTTTTGCATCTCCTAGCCCGTATTAGAGCTTAACCAAAAGTCCTTTTGGTCAAGTGTAAATCAAAATTACATAAAACGACTTGATGATACTAAAATCACCACCATTTTTTAATTATATCAGGATGATTTCATTGCTAATTGTGTTAGGTTCTTACTACTTGTGAATTGTTATTATTTTTTATAAAGTGCTCATGTATATTAACTTATGTGTATCTTTTGAATATAGGGCATCTAGGATATCTCCTTCCCCTTTTAAACCAAGATTATGAAAGTGTATATATGTGAGTGTGTGTGTCGCATGACAAATCTCTTCATTTATGCAATAAAAAAACTAACCATCAAATGCAGAATATCACTTAACGTATAGAAATATTTATATAGATTTAGCCTATTAAATTGTTTACTTACTGGCTCAATACCTAAATACATAGGACAAAGAGCAAATTCAAGATTAGGCAAGTATTTTTTTTGGAGACAGGATAAAAGTTAGGGATTATTAGTTGTAAGTATTAATTAGGTCCATGTTGGGGTCTCATATCTTTGCTTGTACTTCACTTAGGATGCCTTTACTAGTAGGTGTAAATGCTAGCTTATTTCTCTGTTTGCCTTTACCAGTAGATGTGCATTTAGTCTTATGATATCGACTTTAGCTATAAGAAACTTTATGAATTTACCATTCATTTATCTCCTTAGGATACTTGCTACTTGTTTGTTTCTTATATATTTTCTAAATTCCCACACACAAACATAACCGTATCTACATGTAAGCCTCTTACCTGTAGCATAAGAGTATTCAATACATCGAACAGGAGCATCATGGCAGCCGAGAATATCCTCCCTCTCTTGATTGAAAACAAGCCTGAGATGTGTGCAGAAAACAACTATAAATCATTATGTTTCTAGACCTAAGAAGATATTCTAAATTCAATAAAACTTCAAATCTCATGACCTAATTATGTTTCACCAAACTAAATTCACATTAATCTTCATGATGCAGGTTAATTGCAACTAAAAATGGTTTTTTTAGATATCAAATCAGAACAGGTATACAATAAGTTAGACTAAAAGCAAAACTAGTAACATTGAAATTAGAAATAACAGCGATGCTCACCTCCTGACAGTATTATCAGCACTAGCACTGAAACCAGAATTATCATCATGAAAACAACAATCGAGAACCGCACCTCCATGTTTAAATTCTCCTCTCAGCACATTTTCACTCGCATCGTACAACCGAACAACCTGTCACCGTAACGCCACAAACTTTAAGAGCATATAACATCTAATACTTCAAATTAGGTAAACGATTGAGTTGGTTAGCGGTTCGATTTTCAATAGAATACAGAAATACACATAGGGAGAAGCAGATACTTACCTTGTCCCATGAAGATACAAGTAGATTGTCGGAGTGATTGGAGAACCGGAGGCTGGAAATGCCGTCGGACGGAGGATTTGTTAGTTCGGTTCCGGTGAACGGTGGCGCCGCTGCCATTTTATGTTTTGGGAGTTGATGATCTAGGGTTCAGATGGAGCTCGTTTTAGAAAGAGGAGGGGTGTGGGGGATTTGGGATTTGAATTTGCGATTCAAATTTTGGGGGAGTTTTTATTCAAATTTTGGGAATAATTTTTTGGTCATCACTCTCAATTCTCAATCACTCATCAGTGTGATTATTTGGGCTCTTTTATTTGAGCCCACTTTTTCTAACACTAACATATTTTAGTTTTTTCTTAGAATATATTTGTTATAAAAACTGTTTTTAAAATTTTTTTAGAAAAGCATTTTTTTTTAAATATTGATTTTTATAATGGGATAATATGAAAAGCTTTAATTGTATATTTTTAGAGGAGAGTGTACGATAAATAAGAAGGCGTACGATAACCTACCCGTATTAAATTCTTTATGTGTCATTTTTATAATTCGGATACATTTTTTTGAACGACAATTCGTCCTACTTCTATTCGTATAATATACCTCAGTATTTATAATGGTTAAGGTTTAAAACTGTGACATCCTCAAATAGCTTCAAAAGACAAAGCCTCACCCATTGAGCCACCAACCCTAATCGTTATAATTTGGATATGTAATGCAACAAGCCGTTTGCAAGGTGTTGTCAACTTTTGCCATTTCTCATTACACCTTAAAAGTTTAAACCATGTGAAAATATTGAATGCAACACATATCATGGGGTTTCAATAAAGGGAAGTGATATACTCGCATGTTAAATTGTAAATTGTGATGATCTTAATTTTTTATTTTCTTTGTTAGTTTTTTTTTTCTTTCTAAGTTATGATGGTTCTTTCATCTTGTAGGTTGTGGTGTTTAAATCGTGTTTAGAAGCTGGTTCCGGTTTCAAACCGACTTGGTTATTATTAAGAGAAGTTAAGACTAGTTGTTGATGGAACCGATCCGAGTTAAAGCCGGCATATTAAATGATAAAACTATGAAAGTAGAAACTATTAGAACCGGTTTCGTTAGAGTTGCAACTGGTTCAAGATGAAACCGATTATGAAACAAATTATTTAATATTTTGTTTAATAAGTTTAAATATATTTAATTTAACTATAAACAAAATTCATGTTGTAATAAATAGTGCTTCCTTATGATTGGGTTATGTGTCTTCGATTGCTGGATGTCACATGACATGCTTTGTTAATTTTTTTGAATATCGTTGCGAAGTCATTTTGTTTATTGTCATTCTATAGTTACGTTTTCTTTAAGATACATTTTTTAACGCCGTAACATGGTCATTTTGTATTTGCGTTTTTTATTTTGCGTTTTAGCAATATATTAGATAAAGGATTAGAGAAGAGGGGGTGGTAGTCAAGATTTAAAGATTGAGAAAAGAAAAAGGTGAGGCCCTCCAGCACCTCGGAACCCTTCATTGTGTCGCCCTATCGCAGTGTCACACCTCAACTCCCCCATTGTGTGACTTCCCTATTACAAACACCCTTACTACTTGTAACAAAGAATAAACAAATAAATAAAATAAAATTAAGGTTACAAGTTGGACCAGAGGATTTTCTCACTAGTGGAGTAGTGGTGAGTTTCCTTCTGATGAGGATTGGAGATGATCAAGTGGGTGGTATAACGTCTCCGTCAATTATCCAAATTTACCGTTCAAAACAAAAACAAAAAGGATATGATTATATTATCTTTTATTTTGGATCATAATAAAACTCCAAATGACCCAACCGGTTTTGTTTAACTCTATCTAAAGACATAGTTAAACGGTCCAACCATTGGATTCTGTCAAAACCAGTCATAAACTGTCAAAACCGGTCATAAACAACCCAAATTTCATCAAATGCAAAAAAGATATATTAAAAAAAATCCAGGCCATTGCTGCTATAATTCTACAAATCATCCATCTCTATTTGAGGTCAAATAAAGGCATATATATTGACTCATGCACATAGTTTTGATTGCCATATCGCATTTAAACCCATCACAAATACAAGGGACAAACTCAAACCTAAATCACATCCCCAAGTTTACAAGTTTTCTAGACTCGCCTAAACGTCTATCATGGTACACAAATGTGCATAAAACATCTTATGAGTTCATCGGTTGGATGCAGGGCATGACCATCAACATCATATCTTCATAGTCCTAAGAATCTTGTTTTTCAAGCGCGATCCTCACTCACATGATTGACAACTTCACTTTGGTTGTCCAACGGCATGTACTGTGCCATTATAGCTCTGATCTCGGAATCCATGTAAGTCTAGAAAACAAGATGGAATGATTTATTGAAAAAAGTTAATAAAATGAAAAAAGATAGGAGAAAAGTTAATAAAATGAAAAAAGATAGGAGAAAGAGTTAATAAACTGTTGTACTTACCCTTATTCTATACTTGTATACAAGATATGCACCGGCTGCAGCCATGGCTATGCCCAATATAATGATCCAAACAGCAGTCCATGCGGATTTGGCTTCAGCAACCCGTTTACCTGAACCACATACAAGATTAGAATCCAGAAACAGAAACCCATATGGACCTAACTGGCTAACTTATAAAGGTTTTTAGTTAAAAGGGTACTTATGCAGGTATCATGGTCTCTCATATACAAAAGGTCACTACTACAGGTGCAATCATAGCTTCCCCAGGTGTTCTTGCAACTGCATTCGGGGCACTGGCATGCTTTCTTGTCTTTGCATTCGTCAATATCTGCGCTCAATAAAATTCATGGATAAGAAAGTTGACTTTGAAATTGACCAACTAGTTCAAACCGAACTACTTTATAATTATTCAATATCACATGCACTTTCGAAACGCACATCCAAACACCCCTTAAAATAGAGTTACATGTGTGAAATATTTTATCATCAGTGATTCTTTATTTTGGTACTTTTTGATCATCTACACCAGTGTAATAATGTTCTTTAGTTATATAAACGGAAGGGGAAAAAAAACCGATTTATGTGCAAGAATAGTTACCTTCACAACTATTGACACCATCACCTTTAAATCCAGAAGGGCATGCACATTTACCATTACCATTATCCTGTTTAACAAAATGTTTAAAAATCTAGGGCTGATGTTCATTCTTTTTAGAAAAGAAGAGATGAAAAATATAGTTGTGAAGAGAGTATGAACCGAGCAAGCGGAGTATGAAATCCCATTTCGGGTTTCATGCCAGCATCCTCCATTATTGATCTTGCAACGTCCGGGCCCGCTTGCTACAAACAAAGTTAGAAAAAATGTTATACTTGTGATCGTGTCACACAGTAAATGATTGGCACTCCAGACTTCTATAAATATAACTAAAAAAAGAAACAATAAAACGATACTTGTATAAGATCTACAAACTTATGTAGCATTACTAGTTTTCTAGTGCCTCCCATGATTCTAATGCAAGGGGTAGTTTAAGTGTTTAACGGTAGCTTGAAAAGTGCCAAACAAAGTAAATTTTAGAACATTACCAGACAACACAAATTGGAAATTATGTTCTTCCATTAGATTAGATGAAATACTATTTCAATAATATATTAATATTATAACATCATTAATTTCTTTAAATTGATTTATTAGCTCCAAAAGCGAATTCATGTTTCATGTAGAGTACCTAAAGAGAAGTCAACTTTGAAACAAAATTTCATAATTTTCATGAAAATTATTACCTTCGCATGAGGTATAACCATCTCCTTTAAATTGTACTCCATCAACCAAAGGACATTCACAAACTCTCCCACGAAAAGTATCCTACAAGTGAAAATGCATCCTTAAATAATATAAGAACAATATAATAATTTTAAAAGTTATAATATGTACCTTGCATGCAGTGACATTGGCAATTTTGTCATGCCAACAGCCACCATGGTTCTCCAAGCACTCATTTGTTTCCACATCTGAGAAACAAACAAACCAAACTAAGCAATTTATTCTTAAGTCTTTAGTGTTGTGTAATTACCTAAAAACTAATAATTATAGCTTACCATCGCTAAGACAAGCAGCCGGCTCGGTTGTTTCTTCAAAACCAGCACAAATGGCCTTCAAAACAGCACCTTTCTCCAACTTTCCTGTAATCACAACATGTAAACTGAACACATAAATAACTTTCCCCTTGATTTAAACTAGAGTTGGCAACAAGGATGAGCTGGTAACAGGTCTATACAAGTTTTTTCTTTTTTTGTCTGGGGAAAATATGATTACGGAAGGGGAATATTTTAGTAACCAAGTTTCAAATAGAATGGTTTAGAAGGTTTTACATTTTAAGAGTACAGTTCGTGAGAGTTTTGACCCGTTTGACATGTTTTCTTTTTAGCTATTTTTTTAATATTTCAGTTTTGAACACTAAAGAGAAAACATAACCCGTATCGGCCCATTTATAAACAAACGGATCCGAATTTGCACCTCTAAAATAAAACATCCAGGCATGTGAACTGACCTCGGTATTGTCGATTATTGACAACCAATGTAGGCAATATGGTCACATCACCTCTTGACCCTTTCCCAATCTAAAAAGAAAGAAAAGAAAACAATATTTTGGTTATTCATACGATTGAAATTCAAGAATGCTTACAACGTTGAAATGCATTTTCATATGTTGAAAATTATAAGTACGGCATACTTGAGCATCTTGTTCTTCTTTAAGGAGAATATTATCAGAATCAGCATCAGGGTCCCCCATACACTTCTCAATTTTTCTCAAATCAAGCCCTAACGATTTGATAACAGCATCAGCACACTCCTTGTTGTACTTTTTATCTTTCATCGGGCATCTTATTTGGAAATCAGTGACATAATCCCACCACACCCATGGTTTATTCGTCTCATTTGCCACTTTAAACACACACAACTGCCTTAAATTTTCAATAACCACATCTTTCCCCTCATAACCTGTGCTAAAATCTTGTTCAGGATCAGGAGCACAATATCTTCCATGATTTATACATTGTGATTTGCACTGTTTGCTTATCGTGAATGCTTGAGGGCAATACCATGTTATATAATGGGGTGTAAATAAAGTGTAACCACCCTTTTCAAGAATTTGAGCTGCCCCCTTGAAATTTTTCACAAAATCCATTAACATGTCGCATTTACCTCCACATTCATCATTGCTGTTTGTCCAAAGTTCATATTCGACACGATCATCGGGATGCGGAACAGATTCTCTCCAATCAAGATTCACATTGACCATGTCCCCATCACTGATTGCTTTTTTCAATTTTTCACCAAAACTTTTGGAAATCAGGGCAGATGGGATTGTTATGTTTTCTATATACTTTGCAGAAACTGCATCCTCTTCAGGTGTATCCATAGTTATTAGCGCTTCATCGATGTCATCTGCCACAAGAACTGCAGACGCACCAGCATTTTGGGCATTCCAAACCTTTAATGCGAAAAAACAATCTGGACACCACAACCATACAAATTAGACTTAATTACAAAAAACACCCTATACGTTTATATGTACTTGCAGGTTTCATCATGTATGTTCAAAAAGCATGCTAATCATCCTTTATGTTAGATCTCTGTTACAGATGGCAATCTGGTAATTTTAACCCAAAATGACAGTTGATGTAATTCGATACTTTCATCCCACTTATTATGATTATTATATTTACAATCCACCAACACCACCAAACCGAGGGCAATTCTGTCTATGGATTATTAACATGAA
This sequence comes from Deinandra increscens subsp. villosa, assembly GCA_039602395.1. NCBI lineage: Eukaryota > Viridiplantae > Streptophyta > Magnoliopsida > Asterales > Asteraceae > Deinandra > Deinandra increscens. The sequence continues at coordinate 122,604,706 of JBCNJP010000007.1, forward strand.
ACCCGACTTGAAAAATTCTGTCTTTATGTTGGGAAATACACAAAACACACTAATGTTATAAAAGGGAAAAAGAGAACATCCTACCGATGACTTCCTACCAAAAGGTGATCCTACTGAAGAGTGTTGCTACCGAAGAAGATGGCTACCGTTAAAACTTAAACCGTTAATGCCGAAGATGAAGAAGATCAAATAATCTTTTTTTTCTTATGCAACTATGCAAGTATCTTTTAGAGATTATATGGATTTGATAACATTAATATATAGCATAAGAAATTGTAAACTAAGACAATTATGTTATATCAATTGATCAATGCAGTGCATGGTTTCAGAATTACTGTTTTTAAGTTCCTATAATGTTCTTGATCAACTGATCCTTCTTAACTAGTTAACTGTGTTTAATACTTCTGCTGCAACATGTAAAATCAGTACAACAATTTTATCTGAAGATACAATAAACAAACAAAAATTGCCAAAAAAAACACAAAAATTGGTCCAAAAGTAATCCAAAAGGGCAACGCCAAATTGGTTGTAAATTACGGAATCTTAACATCAAATATAGCAATCAGCAGTAACAACAAAAGCACAGATTTAGCTAATAGACAACGGGATAATAATCAGCTAAAAACAATGAAAAAAAAGAAAGATTCGTACCTCCACGATCGACCAGAACAAAGGTGGGCAAAGTTCCAGGTTTAGCCTTGAAAGAAATCCCAAATTCGTCAAATTTCCGGCACCCTTTTCGGTTTTCTTTAGGGTAAGCCACCGTGCCGGCCATACTACCGCCGTACTGCGGAATCCCGAAGTTTCCGATAGCACTATCGTGATTTCCCTTGATGCTATCAGGTGATGATACTGTTAAGCTGTTCTTCTCCACTACGAATCTACCCATTGCGGGTTGAAGATACAAGCAGCTCAATAACAGAAACCCTAGAACTAATTTAGCCATCGTTGATTCTGGAAGAACCCGGAGGATCGATGAGTTCGAGGATGTGTGATTTGCGTGTGATTGGGGAGAAGTTAGTAAAAGAACAGAACCCTAAGTGGGAAATTTTTGGGTGTGAAATGGAACTGATGAGTGATGAGGGAATCGATTAGAAATTGTGTTGAACGTGTAAGGGAAGAATGGTTGAATTTTAGTCAGCAACTATTTATCGTATAGTCTTTTGGTGGTACCTACCAATTTCCCTTGCTATCTTTTCATCGTTTTCATGGTTACCTCGTGATGTTCTCACTGATGAACATAAAAATCAGCCGAATTAATCAAGAGATAGCCGATAGGTATTGTGTTTTTTTATAAAACTAGGTTTGTTATAATCGGGTTGACGTAGGAATAATGTTGACATACGAAACCGTCGTATTTATAACGGTACGTAAAGCAGACCGAAATAAAAAAAACGTGTAACGATCAAAACGTTTTAAACTAAAAACTAGGTTACACTATTGTACTCAAAAAAAATATGGGTACCTATTACACGAGAAAAATCAATTCTTTTGTAAAGCTCAAACGACTCATTCACAAATACAAAAGAAACCAATTCTTTTGTAAAGCTCAAATGACTCATTCGCAAATACAAAATGACTACGTTATGATGTTAAAATTAGAAACCAATGCTCAAAGTGTTGAGTCTATGACTTAAAAGTTATGTTACATGTCAAATCCGAACCGACAACGGAGTACACAACACTAATATTAAGGTTGCGATAATTCTTAATCAACTCATTTCATAACATACGAGCAATAACATTATCCAAGCATAGGGTTCAACAAAAACAACAAAAATTTCCTTTTAATTTAGGTCACAACTAAGTGAACATGCGTCCTAAGTGTTATCAACGAGTTCATCATCATCTAACAACATATTCTGCAATATGTACAACATAAAGGTTAACTACGAATAGTTTGTGGGTAAACATAGGTTTTAGTACCATATTAGTATAAAGCATGTAATCCATGAGTTAAGTGATAGTTCATAAGCATGATAAACAAGTAATGAGTTAGAGCACAATAAGATAGCGTAATCCAACCTTTGACAATTAGGCTTTCAATCACCTGACGTCATTTATCGGTCAAGTCAGGTGGGCTATCAAACCAATAAATCTATTATTGTAACCCCGGTCTTTTTAGTGTTAATAATTACGCTTATATGTCGTTCTAGAGGTCGTTCCAATAATAGCAAATACTCATGTAGTTATAGAATAATGAATAGCAAACTTGAGTTTGAATAATCGTACATGTTGCACTCCAAAACGGTAAAAGAAAATGGGCTATCAATACTCACCTGGAATTGAAGATACGAACGAAAGAATGACACTACGAAAATGAGACAGTTAACCCCGGAGAATACCTTAACGAACCAATAGGAGAAATGAATTCAAAGAACAAAATGACACGATTGACCTAATTGACCGACGACACATTAGTGATTTTATTTAGTGATAAACCTAGTTGACCTAGTTGACCAATGGTCTATAATTTGAATTATTACAATTAAATTTACCTAAAGACTAAAAATAAATCGATAATTCTTTTGTTCAATTGGCTTTAAGTTGTGTAACACAACGTTATCTTATCATCGCTTGTTACCTCTATATATTTGTTAAATCGATTTATATGTTTTCAGAGCTTGTATAAATTAATATGGAATTGTTGATAATCGATTTATGTCAGGCGGTGTTGGATAAAATTTCTAAAAAGTTATCAGTATGGAAGTGTAAAACCTTATCGTTTGGTGGACGGATCACACTTCTTAAAGCTGTTTTAGGAATTATCCCCAATTATTTTTTGTCCTGTTTCGGGCTCCTGTAGCTATCATCAAGCCCATTGAAGCTTGTCGTAAAAAATTCTTTTGGGGGGGGGGGGGGGGGTGATGTGGGTATCAAAAAGATCCCATGGGTTGCGTGGGATATATTAATGGCTGATAAAAGTGCGGGGGGGGGGGGGGTTAGGTATCTTTTCGGTGAAGGCCCTTAACATAAGTCTCCTTGTCAAACGGTTGTTATGGTACAAGAATGAACCATCTGCTCTTTGGGTCAAGACTATCAATGCAATATATCACAAAAGAGGTTAGTTTCCTGCCTTTCTGTTAAAAAAGTCTTTTATTGGGCCTTGGAAGAATATTGTGCAGGTTATCGGTGACTTGAAACGTCTTGATTGTCGATTTGTTAAAGGAGATGGTATGTAAGGTGGGGGATAGGGAGTGAGGCAGATTCTGGACTGATAATTGGGCTGGGTTTGGACCACTTGTCTCTTTCTTCCCGGACGCGATGAAGTTGGATCGTAATCCTACATGTTCCATAGCCGAACGGTTTCCTATCAGGGAGGGGGTCAGATCGTTTGTGGGTTCATGGACCGGTCAGATTCAACATGAGTCTCGAGCTTTGGACTACGACATGTAACGGTTGGGCGAATCGATTATCTTTCTCTTCTGTCTCGGATATTTGGCTTTGGGCGGGGAGTGGAGGATTGCTGCGAATATGATGTCAAGATTGCTAGGACTTATTTTCAGAATTTGCTCCTTCCTATGAAACAACAAGATTTTATTTGGCTCAAGTGGATACCACTTAAGGTGTGTGCTTGGGTGTGGCGTGCGAACATGGATCGGGTTCCCTCGAGGACTAATTTGCGCCATCGTGGTCTCTTGACGGAGGTCACCTGTCCGGTGTGTAACACTTTTGAAGAGACTACCGATCACATTCTCCTTAATTGTTATTTGGCGAGGACGTTGTGGAGTTTAATTTGGGTTGGTTAGCCTTGGATCGGTTAAGGAGCTGTTAAGTTGGTGTTCTCTTTGGTCTACATCGAAGGTTCAACAGGATGTCGTCTATGGGATCGTTCTTACTTCCCTTTGGTGCATTTGGAAGACGGGAAATGAATGGGTTTTCAACAATGGGAAAAAAGAGGCCGGAGATATTATCGGGGATGTTAAAAGCTTTTCTTTCTTTTGGATAAAACACCGAAGTAAGTTTGGCGGTTTAGAATGAGACAATTGGTGTAAATTTTTTCTTGTATGTAACCTAACATTTTGCTAGCTCATTTGTTTTTAATAATAGTCTGGCCGTTAAAAAAACTAATATAATGTTATTGTAACAACTAACACCAACCAAATTATATTCTAAGACTTTTTAAAATCAGCGAATTACTATTCTGTTTTGTTTGATGCCGATGTATTCAGTTGTTTAGTTCACCAAACCACATACATGTTTTTCTCACTTGAAATATTGAATTAATTATTACCATTACTATTTTTATGAAAACAGGTTTTTAAATTTTTAATAAAACATTATGAGTCATTGATAATGACATATTTTATTTGTTTTCCTGAACAATAAAATGAATTTCGAACTCGTAACTCATTTCAAAAGCCATCTCACGTGAAAATTTTGAATGATCCTCTATTTTTTTAGTATTTGGAGGGTAGGTAACTTTAAAAAATTCTTAAACAAAAGAGCAAACATCTCTAGAATATAGGCTACAAGCTTTCTGTGGGTAAAAATTTAATCCAAAAATATTGTTTGGGATAAATCATAATCGTACTTCATAAGTCATAACTTTTATAAGATTTCATATAAGATTCTCCCAAAGATTATCAACAGTGTCACTAATAAAGATTTCATTTAAAAGGACTATATACATTAATCCTTTATTAGTGGCACTAGTATGTAACACATTGTTTTGTTGGTAATATACACTATATACATTAGTTGTTTTGACATTTCAAGTGGAAGATCACCATTTTACCTAGCAATTAGATCATGTCACACTGGCGGTTATGGACGTGAAACCTAACACAACTTGAAATATCGAGTCTGCATCGGATATCTTTATACAAGTTCGGTATAAACTCTCGAACTCTATATTTTCCTACACCATGTACACGTGTAAGCAAACAAAATAGACCATAAACCGAACCAACTTAATATTGGATATGAATCGACGGCAGTAAAAGACAAGTTTTAACTTTTGAATGGCTAAAAAAATAATAAGTTTGAAAAAAAACGCTAGAAGGAGGGGTTGAACCTCCGACCTTGTGGTTAACAGCCACACGCTCTAACCAACTGAGCTATTCCAGCTTTTTGATTAACACCTTAAATCTATTTAAATTTATCTAAATAGATAAACGCAACAGAATGAGAATTGAGATGAATGGAACGTAGCATTGCCCATTAATATCTAACAAATTATTTAGGGTTATAAAAATAACCGTGTTATTTTCTTACAAGTTTAATAGCTTAGGAATTGATTTATTTTTCCATACATGAAAATCAAAACACGTGATAAAACTAGAAGAAAATGTACATTTCCTGTGTTTAATGTGTATTACATTGCTTGTAACCCGCTGAGTATAGTTTTAGATTGTATACTTTTATTATATAGGATGTCACATAAATAATACTTTTATAGTAGCTAATTGATGTTGTAAAATTTAATGTATTTCTGCGTAGGGTTCAAGGGGTCGTATATAGTAATGTGTCGTCCCCTAAGGCTCAAAACTTTGTTTTTAGTAGGATTGGGTTCGCTATCCAAAAGAGGGTTACAGTGCAGCTTGTTGTCCGGTTACCCTCCACTTTCTTGTAATTACTCTTTTATTAATGAAATTTAATTTTATTATTGGAAGTCTAATTCATCACTTCTTAGTAAACCTTAATTTATTTACATCTCTCTATTTTGGTGAATAATAACTTAATGTAGAAGTATATGCTATATATTCTTTATATATTCTTGTTGAGTTCAAGCATCACTTAAGACGTGGTGTAAAGTTAAAGTTGTGTAATATTTGACCGCTTGACAAAAAAGATATATAAATTTTCTTATAGGACCAAGTTAGGCTATGCGCTAGCCCGTGGAATGAATTGTGGAGGTTAGATGGCCAACTCCACACCGTAAAACACCAGGCCTCCTATGCGTAATCTACAAATTGGTTTGCGTGTGAGGACCATGAAAAACTTCAAGAGAATAAGCAAAGATTTTTATCTTTTAGGAAATAAGACAACATGTTTATGCAACTAGGTTATATTTTCTTATGATAAACACCTAGATTTAATATATAATATAGATATATAGATATATTAAAAGGGATAGGTTAATGTATAAAAGCTTCTTAACATACAAAATGAAATGTAAGAAACAATTTGAACGCGATACGTGGCACTTAGAAGTAAGGGTATAATTTTAAATAATTATACAAAGTATACGTAAAACAGGAGTTGAGTAATTATTAACAAATATTGCATAATTACTATTAAAGGTTGCGTGATTACTCAAAGTAATTACTCAACCTTCACAGTAATTACACAACATTTTAAATTAATTACGCTATTATCCTCTATATAGTTTTGCAACGCCTCTCACAGGAATATACAACTCATGTATGCATCCCTTGTGTAGTGTGTACAACTCCCATATGTGTCTTTTTATAACCTTATCTGATCCATACATTCCTCTTTCGAAGTAATTCAACTCGATGGAAATGATTCATCCTGAAAAATCAAAAGAGAAGAAGAACAAGATTAATTCTTCATTGTCTATAATTATGCAACATATGTTTTCATAATTACACAAACTATGTTTAATAACTATTCAACCAACCACTAGCTTAGTCTACTGGTAAAGGTATATGGCCCTTTAGGTTCAAATCTCAATTGTAACAAAAGAATAAAAAAGGGAAAATGTCATAGAAACATAACAAACTTTCAATTTTAGTCCAATTAAGTCACTCAAACTTTTTTATTTCAATCAGGTAACTTAACTTTAAAATATGTTATAATCCTAGATAAATGACCTGTTTAGCAGGTAACCTAATCAATTTTTTTATAAAAACTGTTTTTTATATAAAAACTGAATTATTTTATAAAAAAGGAATTTTTTTTGAAAAACGAATTTTTTAAAATTTTCAATAAAAACGATTTTTTATATAAAAATTCGAAATTTTATAAAAAAGACGTTTTGGGTGTAAAAAGTTTAAAATTTTTTAAAAAAAGCGTTTTGGGTGTATAAATTAAAAAAAAATATTTTTTAATAAAATTCGAAATTTTATAAAAAACGTTTTTTTATAAAATTCGAAATTTTATAAAAAAGCGTTTTTTATAAAATTCGAAATTTTATAAAAAAACGTTTTGGGTGTATAAAATTTGAAATTTTATAAAAAGTATTTTTTTATAAAATTTCGAATTTTCATACAAAAATTCATTTTTATTGAAAATTTGATTTTAAAAAATTTGTTTTTTATAAAAAAAATCCGTTTTGATAAAAAAAAATTGATTAGGTTACCTACTAATAAGGTCATTTATTTAAGGTTAGAACATATTTTAAAGTTAAGTTACTTGATTGGAAAAAAAAAAGTTTTAGTAACCTAATTGGAACAAAATTAAAAGTTGTTTATGTTTTTAAAAAGTTACCCCCAATAAAAAACGGAGGTTACAAGTTGGGATAGGGGGTTTTTTCACCAGTAGTGAGTTTCTTTTTGATAGGGATTGGATATGATCGGATGAGTGGTGTAATGTTCCCGTCGGTGATCCAAATTTGCCGTTAAAAAAAAACTATTCAATCTATCCCAGAACAACTTGTTTTTTTTTATAAAATTTATATAGCAATATTATACTCAAATTAAAGAGAATAACATGCTCGATTTTATAGTATGATTTAAAAAAAAATAATGTTGTACGAAAAAGTTATCGACATTAAAAAAAACAGAGGAACTTAAAAACGTTAACAAATGTAAGCTATACCATGTTTACCCTCCAACCACTTCTCTCTTGTATTTTACGCAAAAACCCTCTCCCTTTAATCTAAGTTCTCAACTATTGATCATATCAATGCCTTAGGTTACTTCTTATAATTTGTATGTAATGAGATTTTATATATGAAACTCATCATACATTATAGCGAGCAAAATGTAAAAAAAATAACATAGATTGCATCATCATACTTATATTATATATGACAAAACCTTGCACCCAAAATTAAATAACCATTTAAAATCCGAAATAGATAAAACTACTCCAGAAAATTATTTAGTTTTAGTTTTAATAAGAAAGAAAATGTGACAGAGTCATAACGTTTCGATTGACTCATTCAAATAAATATTTGTTTTTTTTTAACGACAAGACAATTTTATTAATGAAACCAACTACTCTCAGGTTACTAGAAGTCGAGATGATGCAATCTACCCCTATTCTCCATTCAATGGAAAGAGCAACTTACAAAGTCATCAAATAAATAAATATAAATAATAATAGAACTTAACTTATATCGGCTTACCCTACCCGGTATTTGTTATAAATAATTTATACTTTAGGAAGAAAATATTGTAGTTAATGGTCAATGAATTTGGTGATAATATATATCAACTTTTTAAACTAATATTTGTTGTTGGTTCTGTGAACTTGTCATAGCACATAAAGCCGCCTCTATCCTGTTGGAGTAGGTGATTATATATACTAATTTTGGCTCAATCACACTTTAATCCTTATACTTTTGCTTTTTTTCTAATTTTGTATGTTTTCTTTATAAGTTAGAATATCTTTCTAATTTTATAAGTTTTCTTTTATATTGGTAAGTTAGAAGACAGAATCGTTAAGCTAAAAATGCAAACATCTAGAATTAACGTTGTCCAGTTAACTTATAACTTAGAAATTTTATTTTGTCGTTAACTTATAACTTGGAAATTTTATTTTGTCGTTAAAATGCCATTAGAAGTTGTTTTGGATTGGACCAATAGATGAAAAGTTGTTTAGAAAACAGTCTTTAAAGAAATTGAGGATCAGTGAAAACTAATTATCAGTATTAAGCATATCGTTGTATTATATAAGAATATAAAATAAATTGACGATCTAACCGAACCAAAAACGCAGTGAACCGGATGACGAACTGAAGGCTGGAACGATCCCTGAAAGTAGAAGACAAGAAAACGAAGGAACCGGGCTTGTGTTTGACACAATTCCCTTAAACAGATTCGCCGTCTGTTCCCAGGGTACACCGGTTCAAAGCAGCGTGTACTGCCGGACTAGATGATCTGCCTGAAACGAAACCGGAATGCAGCAGCAGCAACAATGAGATCGATGATAAGAAAACAGCAGCAACAATGCGTGTTTCTTACTGATTTGTGTGTGTTCATCTCTTCGAAACTGATCAAGAACGTGTATATTAATAAGTCCCTTCTAGAAAGAATTTCGACTCAAATAGCCAAGATTTGCATCACCCCTGCGCGAGGGTATAAACCAGAGTAAAACATGACATAAGATATATCAAAGGCTTTGGAGGTTATCCTTATAAACTAGAAGAACTTTTGTTCCCCACCAATGTGGGATAGAATACACCACATTCCTAAACTTGAACCAAAATTTCTTTGAGATTAACATCTCATTCACACACACTTTTTCCAACAAATATTGTGATTGTTAGCCCCCTATATACGAATGTTCTTTGGTCTATTTCTATATAATTTTTTTATAATTATATCTTTTTAAACACACCCAAAATACAGAATACTTCAATATGAAAATAATCTAACACTCACAATGGTAGTCATCTTCTAATACAAACGTTTTATCCACCAACTAGATTTTGCCTTTTTGACTAATATACATATTACATAGTGGCATCATAGTTATCCACGATCTCCTTGATTAACTATTACCAAAATACCTTTCAACTTCTTGCCATTTTGCTCCTCCCTCTCTAGTCACCATACTTCTACCCTACCATGTTCAACATGTCTATTATTGCAGTATTCATAAATGTTCAAATCATTATACTATTATTATTATATAATAGTATCTTGACTGACTTTGTCTTGTGTCTTCTAAAATCTAAAGAAACCCAAATATATTCTAAGCTTGTCCTTTTTTTAAAAAATAATTTGTAAATTTGGTTTATCAAGTAGGGCAAAAGAGTCAATAACTCAACAAGTTTCCTCAAACACTCAATCTGGTACCTTGATTACAAACTATTTGCCCCTACAATCCTGTGGTATATATAACCCAATGTCACCCTTCAAAACATTCATTCATCACACCAACAAAAATAAAGATCATTAAAGTTCAAGATCTTTAGCCATAAAAAGTCTTGTATGATTTTACAAAAATCAATCAAGTTATGGAAGGGTTAATTCCATTTTTGATGCGTGCCATAAAGAAACCAAGGCCTCACAACAACTACCGGACCCTGTCCGCCTCGGCCGGCTCCACCCCGAGCTACCAGGTCCTCGTCGGAGCCGATCCCAAGGCGGAACGGTCTTCTCACCGGCGCACCAGATCGGAGCTCCATCCACAGACGGCTGATATCATGGAACGGAGACCGAGATTCGGTTGTATGCCGGAATCAAAGAGTTACAAGAGACATTCTTCAGCTTCAACTCCAAACTCATATCAATTTTCCAAATCCAAAAAGTAGGGGGAATTGAAAGGCTTTTGGATGAGATAGTTAATAAACATTTATTTGATTAGTGTTTGATTGTATAATTGTGTATGTATTTATGTATGTTTGTAATCTTGGATTATGAAATATGAATGGATGATATATTACTGAATCTATGAACATAATTAACTGTTTTATCTGTTGTTTTACTCATCAATTCATCATCTGAATAACATGTTCTGCCTTTCTGGGCTAGATTAGATTGATTGATATTAAATCTTGATTGGTTACACAGATCTCAATCAAATCTGGGATGAACATTCTTTGATTCGATTGACTTTTTTTTAGCATTCCAACTACTACAATCTATGATTCAACGATAAGAACATGCGTCATCTTGTTCACTCGATCAGAAACATGAAATCCATTGGCTGAGTGGTTGAACAACTCGCTGATCAAAGCAATCCGGAATCTTTTCTTTACACGCATCCTTTAATTATTTTTTCATAGATAATAAACCATCTAGAAGCAATCCTGAATTAAGCACTTGAAGAAAGACCGACATAGATATTGCTTAATTGTGTAAACATTGACTTTACAAGCCAATAATAAATTGACATGTGGTATCAGTGGCAAGCCGGCACACAGGCCAGTAAGGATGAGCCAACGGGTTTAACTGTTTAAGGCTATGTTTAATGGTAACCTCTTTTTTTTTAAAGATTATCTGTTATGTGACGAATGACATAGTAGAGGTTATCATAAAACATGGTGTAGTGGGAGCAATCTTTATAAATATAAATTATTTTATTAAAAGAGTAGAAAAAGAAAAAAGCTGGCCAATGAGAGTGGGAGAGAGAATGGGGTGACCAATGAGAAGAAGGAAAGAGAATGGAGGGGGAGCTTGATCTTCATAGCGCGGTGGATGAGTTTTAACCCTATAACGTCTAGGAGGCGATGCCAAGGGCGTTATGGGGTGTGAAGGGGCGCGAAAAGTGGGTTTAACGCCCCACTACGAACAACCTATCAATATTTATTTATTTATTCTAAAAAAGGTTGTTTTCTAAATCACCAATTAGAACATTAAACCTTATCATTTCCGTATTATAATAACTATTGTTCCCAGCGGGTAGTTACCCTTGCTGGCACACATCAGCACCGTTGAAAGGGTCTTCTCCAAATGATCTCAGCCCTTGATCATTTTTTGAAAACCGAAAATTTGCAGTTTGAGAGGTTAATTTTAACATTTTAAACTGTCAAAAAAACATGGAGATCATGGAGGTCGGTTTACCTCCATGTTCCCCACTTTTGTCCCCTAAATTTATGCTCTGTAACTGCTGGTCGATGGGGGCTTTGACCCAGTTCATGTGTGCGAAGATCATGGAGAACATAAACATGGAGATCTAGATTTTGGCTACAAACAGCAGGTTATAACACCGGTAAAATCTAGATTTTTTGCAGCTTGAATCTGGGATTTGTCCCAGTTCATGTCTGCTACATACAGCCGCCAAAATCTAGATCTTATGCACCTTAAATAACTAACCTAACGCTGAACGAAAAAATATAATTAACAGGCCAGCTTATTACACACCATTAACTATAAAATTAAAAACAAAATTAACCAAAAGAAAAAGTACACAAAACAGCTGCTTCCCCTTTAAGAGCTTCCATCTTTTACCTGTGCAAGTCAAAATAAATGATCTAATTAATACAATCAGATCAAGACACTATAGAAAAGAAATTCACATTCTATGTGGCCAGTTCTTGATAAAATCAAATTCCTATTTTTCAGGTGAGTAAAAAATAAATTGTGAGAAAACTAATCTGAAACGTGGTCAGTTTTTTTTTTTTTTGGCAGTTTGTAATCGTGGGTTGTGTGTTGCTTTTTCTCCACATTTTTAGCAAGTAAGTTAGTGTACATGATGCCTATAAATACAAGGTATGTTTTAACTATTCCTTTGTTGTAGTGTTCTTCGATTTACTATCCAACTTTCAAATGGGAGAAGGTAAAGCATCCGGTTCCGACTGGAAATGGGTATCTGTGGACAACAAGATACCGTGTCAAAGTCCATCAAGGGTATCACCATGTAATGTTCAGGCCATGGAAGCAGTCCCAAAAAGGTTATCACCAGGTAATGGTCAGGCCATGGAAACAGTCCCAAATGGGATCATTCCAGTCAACGAGAATCCCACAGTGGAAAAAGGTATGAAATTTAAAAAGGTTATAGAATTTTTTTTTAATAACTTTCTATGCATTGTAAAAATGATAACTTTTTATTTAGCAGGCATGTAATATTAAAAGGAAAAATCCAGAACATGTTGATTATGCTAGCCGGATGAAGGTGTTCTATTTGTTACTTTAACTTTAATATATTTTTATTTGTTTACTTATTTAAAAAAATGGCAGCTTGGTGTGTGGTATGACGTGCCTTCAAAAGCAAAGGAAGCGGTTGTAGTTAAAAATTCAGAAAAGGTATAAATTGGCATATAGTTTTCAGTATATAGCGTTAATTTATACGTTATACTAAGACTCAACTATGTTAATGTAGGTGAGTAACAGTAGTGTTGAGATAATTGAAGCCTCACATCATTTCAGTCCATACAAGTCTCAATTACACAGAGAAATAAGTGAGGAGGTCAGTTTTAGATATTAATTTTTGTTATAAATTGATTTAAAAATTAAATGATAAAACGGATATGTTATTCTTATTTTTATTTGTAGCTGAGGTCAAATGAGAGGGATGACAAAAGGTTCAATAACCTAATGAATTGGAATTGGGATGAAACCATAGAAATTTCTTCAAGTGAAAGCTATATACTGAACCTTTTTAATATCTATTATGTTGTTTTTAAGCAATGTTTTATTATGTTTTTTTCCTGTTGTTTGAGTAAACATGTTTTATGTTTATTATCTTCTTTTTAAGTAATGTTTCACTGTTAGTGTGTTTATTGTAGAAGTTATGTCTACTTATATTCTATTTTAGTTTAAATATTCTATATTCACACTTATATATAATAGGTCATTTGAATTTAAATGTTTATCAAGAAAGAAACCATATATAAGATATATTGTTAATAAATAAAGATTGTCTTTTTAGAAAAGTTGTCTTATGATTTTGAAACAAAAACATTTGATTAACAAAAAAAATTTATTAACAGAAAAGTTGCCTTGTGATCTACAAAAGTTGTATTATTATCATGTTATGTTATGTCATGCAATATCATAAGAGTTGCAAACGATTAAAAAAATTACATTAGATTTACCACTTATAGCCCTCACCCCATAAAGTGCTTATATCTTCAATATATTACTATTTTGTTTCAGTTGTATTATTCAGATTTTCAGAATTCACTTGCAGGTAATCAACAATTTCAGTATTACATTGTTTTGTGATCTTACTTTCATGTATAAGTAAGTTTTAATCCTTTGTTTATCCAAACCAGAAAGGAACTTTGCAAAGGGAAGTTAGCTGGTTTGGGTTTAATCCGTTAAAGTTTACAAGATTTTCAAGCAGGTATTCTTTTCCCTTTAATTTGTTTAGTTTCTTATGATTTATTTGAAATTGCCTACAACTGATTAGATTACCATGCATAATTATGGTTATGACCTACAATGTTTCAAATTAATACAGTTTCTGCCATGTATGTCATATAAGAGTGAGCAAAGATAACACACATTTAATCAAATTAATTGAAAAACAGATTCTGCCATGTATGACATATAACAGTCAGTTAAGATAGGAAATTAACATTAGTTAGATAGCCACACACTAAATTGATAGCAATTAAATAAGTAACATTATGCAATAACATTAGTTAGATAGCCACACACTAAATTGATAGCAATTAAATAAGTAACATTATGGAGATACTATTAACAGATGGAAGCAAGAATGAAATAAGAAAAAACTTTAGGTGTAAGTCTCACTATCACAGCCCTATCCAGGTTTTTACACCAATTAATGTGGCAGATCAAGGGTTGACTGTGATTAAATACCAATACCAATTACAATAGTGTGAAAGATAATAATATAAATTGGCACACACTAAGTCAAACACACAAAAAGCATAACATTCATTTTCAAAATCATAACAACACATGACAGTCATATATATACCAAGTCAAACACAAAACCAGCATAACATTCATTTTCAAATCATAATAACAAAACACAGTCATATACGGTAGAAAATAGGGCAAGTAAACACACAATATATACAAACAGATTCTCAACAGATATAATAAATTTAATGTTAAATAATAAGAAATGATAGGAACAATCTCACCAGGAGTTTTTTCACAAGTTAGGGATCGCCAAACAATTAAACCAGCTGTATAACCTTCACTTAGGATTATACAAGCTAGGTTGCAAAAGTAATGTATAAGCATATATCCAATTCATCTTTCCAAATCATTAAACCAGCAGTATAACCTTCACTTAGGGTTATACAAGCTAGGTTTAATAAGCAGTCCAGTCAAGCATATAAACAAGCTATTTTGAAGCTGCAAAATGTAAAATATGAGAGTTTAGAATAAACCCTAGCAAATAATAATAAGGAAATTTTACTTTAAAAATTACAGATTAATGATAATTAAGCAGAGCTAACCTTGTGTTAAACAATCAGATGAGTAAACCCTAGATCTGGAGCACACACTCTAATTAAATCAGAGATAACCTATATTTGTAGATACAAAAAAAGGGAAATCAGGCTCATGATGTTAACACATAGTTAATGGATTTTTAAGAAAAAAATGTATGGATTTAGAGTGCATAACAGATGTTACCTTCGAACTAGGTTTTCGCAAACGTAAACCCTAGATCTCTTGAGAATCCGAACCAACTATCTGCTCCGAGATCTAGGGTTTGACACCGTCAGTAAGACCAAATACCTTAAATGGAAAAATTGTACATCATCAGTCAAGCAAACTGTAACTATATGCGGATTAAAGGATTGTAAGCAGTAAAATTAAACAAAAGTAAGTATATAATGAAAGAAGAAGAAGGAAGAACACCGTATCTTTAGTTTTGACAAAATAACAGAAGGCGAGCTACGAGAGCGACTGAGAGATGGTAGCCGGCAGCTGAAAGTGTGTCGCTCATCTTTACAGTCACCGATAGCTTTCCTCAAAAACCCTAGAACTCCGATGACCTTCATCTCAGACACGATATCGACTGATTTGATGCTAGCCGGAAGGGAACGGTGAGCTAAAATCGTTCACATAACAGATCGATTCCGTGAGAAACCCTAGAAATCGGCCGATCGTCATCATAGAGACGAGAGAGACGAGAGCGAGTGCGAGAGTTCTCATTTTGGGCAAATGAGCGAAAGATTAGGGTTTCGGGGGGTTAAACCGTATCCCGAACATTCGTTATATGGGCCGTTGTTTGTGGGCCGGTTTTTTTTAATAATTTGGACTGCTTTTGAGCCCATTAAGTTTATATAAAATTATATCAAGTAAATTATTTATTAAATTTTTTTTAACAAATCTATCAGACTTTTTTTTTTAAATAAAATTAATTTATTTACTTCATATTTTGTATAAATTTATAAAGTTACAATTTGAAATGTTTTACCCGAAGCTATATTAATTTTATATTTATTTTTATTAATTTTTATTATATTTTAATAATTTTAAAAAAATCGATAGTATTGTATATGTTTTATTATTACAATTTTACTATCCAAATAATGTTTCAATAATAAAGTTAATAGTTATTAGATATAGGTTAAATATATTTTAATGTGTATCTGAACTAATACGTTTATTGTGTTTTAAATACATGCTTGATTTTTTACTTTTATGTTGAATTTGCATTTGAGACATTTTGATTATACGAACAATTTTTTTGTTGTGAATTTGCGACATTTGTAGAATATTTTGTTCGTAATATAACCAAATAGTGTAATTGTAAACCTATCCGATGATTGGACGCGTTTAAACAGAAAAAAATAAATATTTTTAATGTATATATAATTTTGTTTTTGCTTATCATGTTTACTAACAATTAGGTTTAATAAAAAAAATATACATTTTGCCTAGGTTTATTATTGTCGTTGGTTACTTCCATTCCGTTAGTTGATATTTTATAATTCATAAACAATTAAATATGTTTAAATCAGCTTCGATAGAAACCTCCCCGGCCACCGGCCGGGTATTAAACTAGTTAATACAGGTTACTACAATGATCCCTAGTTTAATTGTTTAAGGTGAAGTTTCACATGTGATAAAAAAATATTTTAAAAAAATGGTGGTCCATGTTGAGCCAGAGGGTTTTTGTCACCTATGGTGAGTTTCCTCTTGATTGGAAATGAGGATGATCGGGTAGGTGGGTAATGCCCCCGTCAGTGATCCAAATTTACCATGAAAAAAAAAACAAGTTAGTAGCTAGTATCGGACACAAGAAACAAGTTATTAAATACTTTTAGCACCAAGGGACATTTGTCTCAAACTCTCAATGGTATCTTTGTGTTAGATAAGTCATAGTCTTTCTATTTGACGAGGGTTCAAAACCCATTGATAACAAAAAAAAAAAAAAAAAAAAAAACCGTTCGAAAAAATAACAGTTTAGCAATAAAGGGTAATTAGTCATTTAACACTAGGAAACATCCGCCATTCAAGGGCAGTTGGTGTTACGATTGTGTGGTTTTTTAGAATAGAGTTGTTCTTTTTAACGGTCAACTAAATGAAATTCGGGTCGAACTAGGAAGTCTAATGGCAAAAGACTGTCTTTTGGCCCCAAACCCATTAGTCATTAGTTAGCCCGTTCCAAAAAAACCACTTTCGAAAACTATTGGGTGAAAAACGTGTCGGCTCCGAAAATTAAACTCGTGACCTTAAGGCCACAAGCCTCTACGTCATTACCATTTACACTAGGCTGTAGTTTCTTAAAAGTTAAAAGATCATATCTACATCCCACGGGTACTTTACTGAAAGTGGGTTATAATTTATTGGATTGGATTATCATTATCATAGTTTAGGGGTACGAGCCCAATGTTTTGAATGATGTTCTAGAGTAAAAGTGGGACGATTCAAATACCCGCCCTTCAAGTTTCTACCAGACGATTCAAAGATCCCCATAGAGAAGCCGATATAAAGTGAAAGAGATTGTGGACTCATATCAGAAAAGGTAAAATATAAGATCGGAGACTTCTAAGGTATGTTTTTGCTGTTTCCGATTCCCTAAAGCTAACATGCATTATTTCAAGATTAGTCTTTCAACAACATATATATTTTTTTCTTCAAAGTTTCTGATTTGCTGTTCATAATTGTAAAATATTTTTTTAGTTGGTAAGAAAAGACACATTTAATTTAGATTGACAACCAAGCTAGATGATCAACTGTGTATTTGATAGGATCATTTTTTTTGCTTCTACAGCATAGCAGTCATGTTCTTATCAAAAAGGAAGCATGAACCAGCACACTATATGCTCAAGATTGAATCGTTTTCCCTTCTTTCTGAAGCTAAAACTTACAAGATTGAGTCTGATGTTTTTGAAGCCAGCGGTCATAAATGGTCAACTCTCTATTTTAAACTTATTTTTCATTGTTTAAATGTAGTTTCTGCGACTCTTTAACATTTTTTCATTATTGAAATATTTAGGAGACTAGATTTGTACCCAAATGGAAATGACAAGGAAAACAATGACAACCTGCACATTTCTTTATATGTGGTGATATGTGACACAGAGAGTTGCGCAAAGGGATGGGAGGTCTGTGTTGATGTCAGTTTTTTTGTGTATGATCACTTACATGACAACTATGTAACCTTTCAAGGTAAAGAAATATTTGTTTCATTCATTAAATAACTTATGTTGATATCATGCAACCAGTTTGTTAATGTACGCATGCTTTTATAGATGTAAATGGGCATAGGACGAGGTTCCATGAGAAAAAGAAGACATGGGGTTTCGACAAACTAATATCATTGGATTCTTTTATGGAGATCGAAAACGGGTACCTTTCCAATGATTCATGTGTGTTTGGAGCAGAGGTTATTGCAGTTCCAGAATTTACAAAACTTGATAGGTGCTTAATGATGACAAAACCCACTATGAATACTCACACTTGGATGATTGATAACTTTTCTGCTGTAACAGAGCACGTTTTGTATTCAGAGACCTTCAAAGTTGGCAAAGTCAAGTGGTATATTATATAATCTACAAGGATTTCATTTGGCTGTCACTTTTTATTTAAAAGTTAATACACCAAAATATCATTTTGTTTAATGATTTCATGATTTGTATTATCCTGCTTTCTTGTCTTCAGGAAGTTATCACTCGATCACAATGGACACAAATCAGCTAAAGATACACATTGGTGGATCTATTTAGGTGTACATGATGCTGCTTCGCTTCCTGATGGTTGGAAAGTTTATTCAAAACACAAGTTTCGGGTTAAATGTCATGGTACTAAAAATGACCGAGAGATAGGTAAACTTGATGTCTCAATATCACAATATTATAACCTTATGGCTCTACTTTCCATGTTCTATAATATAAACACAACTGTTAATATGGCACTATTATAGTGCATATAAAAACTAGGTAAAAAGAAAACGGGCCACATACATAGATTAGATGTGTATTTTTATGCTGCTCTAGCTAGTATGCATTTTTGAAGTTTATAGTTTTCTTTCCGTTGTACCCTGCAGAAGGTCATTATTGGTTCTACAAATCTCATTGTTGGGGTGCTTCATCCCTTATGCTATTGAGTCAACTTGCTGACGCTGAAAATGGGTTCTTGTTGAATGACAAACTTGTTATTGAAGTTGAGTTTTCAGTGATCGGGACACTCAAACATTTCATTTGAAACATTGGGTTTTTAGTTGCTCTGGCGAGCTGTTTGAAAGTTGATTTATGAGATTTATATATTATTGTTGATTACATTTTAACAAGTTGATATCTCATATCTGAGATCCATAATCAATCAAATAGTGGCGGCTATTGTTAAGATTGATATATATACTTTTTTAATTACGAGGTGTAACCATTACAAACCATTGAAAACTAAACACCATGTTCTTCTAAAGTAACACAAGACATACCAAACTGTTGCTAAGGTTTCAATTTGAATTTAACGTTTAAAAAAAAAAATTAACTTTATCTTATAAACTTTAATTAACGATTCAATACCGGTTAGACCACATGGATCAAATCACAACAATGTGGTAGGTAAATGAACAAGAAGCTGCACCGCAGCCCCCTTTTGGATAGCAAAGCCGATCCTACTAAAAACAAAGTTATGATTTTTAGGGGTTCTATTAAGGAACCCCATTCCCTCAGGGCTAGGGACCCAAATGTATCAAACGCAAACAAGATAAACGCATGTTGATTTTCTAAACATGTTTTCTTGTGTTTAGCGACTTTCCCTGATTCCGCCTTCAACACATCTTGGCCAGCAACGGACCCGTTATCCCTAAGCCAAACAAGAGAGGACACTACTTTCTTGTGTTTATCGACTTTCCCTGATTTCGCCTTCAACACAGCTTGGCCAGCAACAAACTCGTTATCCCTAAGCCCGGCAAGAGATGACACTACTGTAAGGCCCACACACGCTGTTTCCCTCCCGTCCATGCATCCGAACACAAGAACGTCAGCTGGTTGTAGAGAAGACTTTCCTTCGAGCGGATCCATCGTAAAGTTAACAGGGGCTTCCTTTTATAGCTGAGATTCCTGCTCGTTTGAGCACATCACAAATAACATCTCTGGCCAAATCATGTTTGTATTTAAACCTAGACAACTCCTTGCAATGCACCACATGCTCACCAAACTTATCCAAACAAACTTTACGGAAAACTGGACCGGGATCATTAACAGATACTTGAGGATAGCCCGATACTCCACTGCAGTGTGCGGACATGTGTTGACCTAACACTTCAATTGGAATGACAGTCAGAAAATCTTGAGTATAAGGGGCCTAAAGACATTCAAGCATGGCTTTTTGCCTAGAGGATAAGTCAAACTTCTCTCCCAAACTCTTGATGGCTTTACTGAATAGGACACTTGCCAAAGCATTCTGGCTTAGCGGCATGCAATCTAACGCATATACATAATCATAATCTAACCCGATAATATCACAATCCCGAAAATTGTGATCCTATAAACTCCGTGATTGTGCCCCTGGACGCCACACAGGCGTATGTAGAAACATCTGTAGCTGAGTATAAGCCTAAACCTCCCAAACGAGTAAGGAGGGATGCCAACCTCCATTGAAGATTCCCGAAAAATGGACCACCACAAACCACAATATCCTCAATCGCTTCCCGTAGGCCATTTTCAAAAATAGAAACGGCTTCCCCAACAAACAAAGGTTGACACGTTTGGAGACCGAACAACAACGTAGCAACCCCCATGCATGAGCGAAGCAAGAGGAGCTCACATTGAGGATCTCGCAAGCGAGGGAGGCATCTTATTAAATCCACTACACTGGCTGCTCTTTTCACAGCTAAACTACCGATGAACTTGCATCCCAGCTAACAGCACCCCGAGTAGTCAATTTTAGTTGACTACATAAATAGTTTAGCTCTTTTCACAGCTAAACTACCGATTAACAAATTAGTGAACATTATCTGTAATCAATTTTAGTTGACTACATAAATAGTGACAGCCTCTGTGAATTTTATCTGTAATTTTTCCACAATATTCAACTCCCAAATATGCAGTTTACTTTCGGTTTGAACATTAACATTTTCTTCATATATCATGTTTCAATTTCAACTATATAAATTCACATGTGCAAAATATATTTTGTCCAGGATAAGTAACTATGTACAGTGAAACAGAAACATTTCAATCAACTTTTTAGTTAATCAGAATAACAAAATGCATATAACAAACCAGATTAGTCACAAAAAATGGAAAGTATACGAGTGACAAAACGCTTTTCACTAACCAAAATTTTCACCCCTTGATGAAATAGAGTCTACACTCTACTGTAATATATGACTCCAGACATCAAATCTAAAATAGGAAAATAGCTACCATAACATACCATTAGCACTATGTTTCAAATGAAATTTCTAAGCGTCCCCATCACTGAAATCTCAACTTCAACCGTAAGATTATCATTTAACAAGAAGTCATTTTCCAAGTCATCGAGTTGACTCAGTGGCATAAAAAAATGAAAGCCCCAATCATAAGTGGTGTTGAAGAACCAACAATCAGCTTCTGCAAGGTAAAATGGAAAGGAAGGAAACAATCAAAAAAATATATCACAATTCACAACAGCATAGCCCTATCTATCTCCAGTTCTAAATTCTTCCTTTTATCTATATATTTAATTTACTATTAAACCGTGTAAGTTGAACTTACTGAAGAAAAAAACTGGTTAAAATCGTTATCTCTGCTTATGTATTTAACTGTTCTTTTTTTCCTTCAGGTCATGTTAGTAAATAGTAATGTTAGAACGTGGTATAGAGATATGGAGTTTACCTTTCTCTATATTGTTTTCAGGAACGTGACTTTTCGTAACTTGAATTTCACATAAATTTTCCAACCATTAGGAAGCGAAGCAGCATCATGTACACCTAAAAAGATTGACAAACACTACGTCAAAATTCACCTTTGGCCACGGAAAAAAACCGTGACAAAAGGTGTTTTGTCACGTTTTTTTTTTCCATTCCAAACGACACCATAGGTGCCGTGACCATATGTACCCTACGGCCACGTTACAATATCAGTGGCTGAAGCCACCTATAAGCGTGGCTAAAGGGTACCAATATTTGTTGTTGTAATCAAACAGTTCTTCAGAAAAGCGTGGCGAAAGGGTTCCAACGGCCACATGTGTTTGGTTAACGTGGCCTTTGGTATTTTATGGTCACGTATATTCGTGTTTTAGCCACATACATTATAAAAAAACGTGGCCAAATGGTTGCTGAAATCATACATTTTGTCACAGTACGCGTGGCCAAAGGGTGGCAACGGCCACGTTAAAATATCAAAAGCGTGGCCTTTGGTATTATATGGTCACGTATATTTGTGTTTTAGCCACATATGTTATAAAAAAACGTGGCCAAATGGGTTGCTGAAATTATAATTTTTGTCCCAATACGCGTGGCCAAAGGGTGGCAACCGCCACGTTAAAATATGAATAGCGTGGCCTTTGGTATTATATGGTCACGTATATTTGTGTTTTAGCCACATATGATATGAAAAAACGTGGCCAAATGGGTTGCTGAAATCATAAATTTTGTCCCAATAAGCGTGGCCAAAGGGTGGCAACTGCCACATTAAAATATAAAAAGCGTGGCCTTTGGTATTATATGGTCACGTATATTTGTGTTTTAGCCACATATATTTGGAAAAAAAAAGTGGCTAAAGGGTAGTTGAAATCAGATATTTTGTCCCAATACGCGTGGCCAAATGGTGGCAACGACCACGTTAAGATATAAAAAGCGTGACCTTTGTTATTATATGGTCACGTATATTTGTGTTTTAGCCACATATAATTGGAAAAAAAAAAGTGGCCAAAGGGTAGTTGAAATCAGATAATTTGTCCCAATAACCGTGGCCAAATGGTGGCAACGGCCACGTTAAAATATAAAAACTGTGGCCTTTGGTATTATATATATGGTCACATATATTTTCTTAATTACAATTAATTATATATTAATTAATTAGTATAGAGAAACCTTAAAAATCATATATTATAATTAAAAATTAATGTACATACACTAATCATGACGCTGTTCAAAAAGATAACATACGACACTAGCTAATCAAAGTTTAATTTCTATAATAATTAATTAATTATAATTTCTTGTCCGTGATCAGCTGCTTCTGCTGGTGCCGTGTGATTTTTCTATTTATCGCATTTTGATTCTTCAGCTGGTTTGGTGCTACGTACACTACTTTCTGCATCTTTTTCCGATCATTATTTACCTGGAAACATGACAAATAAAACCGATCAGATATATATAATATATATATAAAGTTAATTAATTAGCGGATACGATTAATTAATGTAGTAATTACCTGTGGTTGTTCCAATACTTTTTGCACCGTAGAATGATCAACCGGCTGTGATCTATCTGACTTGTTATTAGAATGAAGGATCATTCGGTTAATCGGCCATGCAATAATATAATTATTTTCAACCTCCGAAAGCGTTGTTTTACCATCTACTGGGAATGGTAAAAATGTTGCACCCTTTTTGACCTGATAAACTCTAATTCTACGGCAACCAGGAGCTAATGGACTTCCATGAATCTTCTCATCTTTTTCTTTTGGTAATAATTCACCCATTCCCACGACGTTCAGTGGATCCCACTCCATGTGCAACGTCGCAGTTTGCCTCCCCTGATCAGAAGTGACATAATAATAATAATAATAATATTAATTATAGCATATATATAAACAATTAATTAATTAAAGTAAAAAATAGAATACAAAAATTGTGGTATATACTAATCTATACCTCTTGGATTACTGGCTGCAGATCGATAGCAGCTGTAGTGGCATCATAATTATTTGGTTTTTCCAACTGAAGATCACTCTTCTTAGGAGGTACTTTACGAGCTGCAGGTTTTGCATGTCTCTTATTCTTTTCCTAAATTGACACCATGTAATTAACTGATTAGTAATTAACATATATATATATTAATTAACGATAACGTCAAAGCGATTTGTCAAATTTCTAAATTAATTATATATATATATATATACCACTTCCTGCTCTGATGCCCCAGCATCACTGGCTGCAGCAGCTGCTGCTTCTGTCATTTTTCTCTTTCTCACCTAAAGACAGCATCAGCATTTAATTAAATGATCATATAGCAATTAGTTATAAGGGAAGTACACAACTGTGTAAATTAAAATAGTTACCCTTTCCTTTTGCGACGCTGTTGTAGATGTAGGAGTGTGTTGTGATAGAGTCGCAGAAGAGACCTACAATTCAATTAATTAATAAAATCATATCGATCATAACCGGCTAAACATTAGTTAACTATCCTGATGAACTTTAACTATCCTGATGAACTTATCATAGCCGGCACAGTTAATTATTAATTATATTCCGGAACAACTCTAACTATCCTGATGAACTTTGACTATCCTGATGAACTTTACCTATACTGCTGAACTATAACTATCCGGATGAACTATAACCAACACGGTGAACTATAACTAGGGACGCATGTTCATCCAGATGAACTAGCTAGAATCTTCCGGATCAACTCTAACTATCCCGATGAACTCTAACTATCCTGATGAACTTTTTACTATCCTGATGAACCTTACCTATCCTGAGGAACTTTAACTATCCGGATGAACTCTAACTATCCGGATGAACTATAAGTAGAGACGCATGTTCATCCAGATGAACTAGAATCTTCCAGATCAACTCAAATTCAGAACTGTTTCAAATCCGTACCTTATCGGCCGACCTTTGAGATGAGTTTGATTGAGTAGATTGTTTCCGCGATGTATTGCGCGCAGAATTGATCATGTCCTATGTACAATTAATTCAATTAGTTAATTAATTAATAAATAAATATATATATATATATATATATATATAGTTTGTCCCTTACAGACGCTCTATGAACTTGTTTATCTTGAATCACAGACTCCATAGCCGCCATAAGCTTATCAATTCTCTCATCCTGTGATTTAACCATATCAGTGAGGCGCTCAACCTCTTGATCCTTTTTCTCACGCAGCTGTCTTTCATTTATTAGTTCCGCCTCAAGTTTTTCGATCCGTTCTTTTGATCGCCCTTTTGGAGCACCCCAATATCCACGGGAAGTCACTCCATACCCAATACCTTTTAGGTATCCACCCCTTTCCTTGCCAAGGACCAGTGTCAGGGCATCCGTTCCCGGTTCTACTGTCACAGATCCCGCATTTATCTTTGTTTCATTCTCGGCCTGCAGTAATATAATTTAGTTAATTTAATGAGGTGCTGTTAATTTTTAACATGTGAATAATTAGGTATATATATAGCAATTAAACTTACTATATCATCTGCTATGCCCTTCACCACAGGGGTTTTGTATTCCCCCTCTTTATTTACCCTTCCTTTCCTCCACATAAACGCTCGAGAGGGGCAATCATCAGCTGCAATTTCTTTGTTTTGTACCTTGTATTATAATAATAATATATATCAGACTTGAAACATAAACGTTCTTAACCATGACTGGGTGTAACACACTTAGCTTATTACCAGTTTTTCTCTCAGAAAGACGTATCCTCCCCGCCCCATTGAATGATCATAAGTATAATTTGCTCGAACCTCTTTTCCAATCTTTGACGCAGCCTTTCCAACAGAACAGTAGGATATATAATTATAATCTCATTAATTAACACTTATTAGCTTACTTAATGAAATCTGCAGTTTGAATTGAATAAAAACCTCGAATTCTTCAGATCTTGTATATGCTACAAATCTGTCCCAGTCTTCCTTTTTCACAATAGTGCGATACATCTTTGGAACTTTCTCAAGCACGGTGGGTTTTGCTAGGTTGGGACGAATGTGTTTTTCCAACATATTTCTTCTAAAACTCCTTAGCAACCCACCAAGCCGTACCATTATAGCTCTCCTTCGAAAGTCTTCAATTTTGAAATATTTCTAAAAAAATAACATATGACAGGATATTTTAGTCGCATGGAATTCAATAACAAACCTAATATGAGAAAATGTTTAATCTGTTTCATAACCTGAATCGCTGCCCACATTTTGTTCTTGTCCTCTATTGGCACCTTCCTCCATTCTAGATACCTCAATCCAACCCCTGCCCTTACAATGTCTCCCATAAAACTCGAAAATTTTGGTCTATGGACCCCGCCAACCCTTCCCAGCGCATCAAATGTTAGTGGCCATTTTTCCTCACCATTTTTCTCAAATCTGGCACGCCACTGTACCAACCGCGTCATCCCCCTCTTGTTTGCTTGGGGAGCAGAGGCTTCCACATTCTCATTGTCGACTACTTGGGTATCAACTTGGGCATCATTTTCGACTTGGGCATCAATGTTTTCCATGTCCTCTTCACCCGAATCATCGTCAGTATTGTTATCCATTTCCTCTTCATTATCCGATTGATCGGCATTGTTATACATTTCATCATCTTCCGAATAATTATATTCATTGTCATATGCTTCACCTTCAATTTCCATTGTTAAATCAGATGAATCCTGTAGATGACAGTGAAATAAATAGAGAATTAATGAAATAAATGCGATGGAATAATTAAGATGAAATAATTGAGATGAAAATGATCTACTGAAGATGACAGTGAAATTAATATATACTGACGGGAATTAGGTAGTGATCTTCTGAAGATGATAGTGTGATGAATCCGGAACTGATCAATCAATTAGGTAGATGAACTTTTAGTGATATATGGAAGAAGAGAGTAATGAATCGTTTTGGTGATAAAGTTTTGGTTAGAGGGAGTTGAATAGGAACTGATCAATGAATTTTGGGAAATTTGAAAAATGGTGGGAAGTAATTTGGGGATTAATAGGATCGATCCGGGTGAAAACATCTCAGCTAATAAGGACGTGACAGCATTTATCGGATTTAATATAAACTCAATTAATACGATTTATCTTGAATTTTAAAGAGTTAACATGGACTCAAAAAGTTAAAACCACCAAACCACAGGAACGCAAATCGTATTTAACTTTATTTTAAACATACCTTTAAAATAATCTTTAAATGTAAAATGGAATACTAAGCAATAAATTTAATGATAATTGTATCCTAAAATGACCCTCATTGCCCCTAAACACACCTTATTGGGCCGTCATTGGTCCTAACCATGCTTATTGGTTACATACACACCTTACTGGGACTCATTGGTCCCAACTGGCCCTCGTTTCCCCTAAACACGCCTTATTGGGTCTCATTGGTCCTAAACACAACTTATTTGTTACATACACACCTTATTGTGCCATCATTGGTCCTAAACATGCTTATTGGTTACATACACACCTTATTGGGACTAATTGCTCCCAATTGGCCCTCGTTTCCCCTAAACTCACCTTATTGGGTCTCATTGGTCCTAAACACAACTTATTTGGTAGATACACACCTTATTGGGCCATCATTGGTCCTAAACATATATGCCTATTGGTTACGTCATACACACCTTAATATTGGGACTAATTGGTCCCAGATGGCCCTCGTTTCCCCTAAACACACCTTATTGGGACTCATTGGTCCTAAACATGCTTATTGGTTACATACACACCTTATTGGGCCATCATTGCTCCTAAACATGCCTATTGGTTACATACACACCTTATTGGGACTCATTGGTCCCAACTGACCCTCGTTTCCCCTAAACACACCCTACTGGGACTCATTGGCCCCAACTGGCCCTCGTTTCCCCTAAACACACCTTATTGGGTCTCATTGGTCCTAAACAAAACTTATTTGTTACATACACACCTTATTGGGCCATCATTGCTCCTAAACATGCTTATTGGTTACATACACACCTTACTGGGACTCATTGGTCCCAACAGGCCCTCGTTTCCCCTAAACACACCTTATTGGGTCTCATTGGTCCTAAACACAACTTATTTGTTACATACACCTTATTGGGTCTCATTGGTCCTAAACACAACTTATTTGTTACATACACCTTATTGGGTCTCATTGGTCCTAAACACAACTTATTTGTTACATACACACCTTATTGGGCCATCATTGGTCCTAAACATGCCTATTGGTTACATACACACCTTACTGGGACTCATTGGTCCCAACTGGCCCTCGTTTCCCCTAAACTCACCTTATTGGGTCTCATTGGTCCTAAACACAACTTTATTTAATACACACCTTATTGGGCCATCATTGGTCCTAAACATGCTGATTGGTTACATACACACCTTACTGGGACTCATTGGTCCCAACAGGCCCTCGTTTCCCCTAAACACACCTTATTGGGTCTCATTGGTCCTAAACACAACTTATTGGTTACATACACCTTATTGGGCCATCATTGGTCCTAAACATGCTTATTGGTTACATACACACCTTATTGGGCCATCATTGGTCCTAAACATGCCTATTGGTTACATACACACCTTACTGGGACTCATTGGTCCCAACTGGCCCTCGTTTCCCCTAAACTCACCTTATTGGGTCCCATTGGTCCTAAACACAACTTATTTGTTACATACACACCTTATTGGCCCATCATTGGTTCTAAACACAACTTATTGGTTACATACACACCAATTGGGCCATCATTGGTTCTAAACACAACTTATTGGTTACTTACACACCTTATTGGGACTCATTGGTCCTAAACACATCAAATTGACCCATTTGACCCCAAATTGACCCATTATTTAATTTTTATCTTAAATCTTTTTATATAATTTATTTAGAATTATAATTCCCCAAAATTTAAGGGGGCGTTTAGTTGTGGAAAACAGGGGGTGTTTTCCATTTCTGTTTTCCAAGAAAACAAGGAAAACAGAAAATAGTGTTTTCTGAATTTTAACTAAAAATGGAAAACACCTTTTTTACTGTTTTCTAGGAAAACAGAAAATAGTGTTTTCTAAATTTTAACTAAAAATGGAAAACACCTTTTTTACTGTTTTCTGTTTTATATTTTCGTTTTCCAAATATATACAAAAGAAAATGGGCGTTCACTTTCTAGGGTTTATACGCACAACCGCTCGACCTCTCCTCCGTTACCTCCGTCGCCGTCTGCTCCAACGCATCGTCGACGGAAATCTAATGTAATGTAGAGATAGAAAACAGTTGATTTGAACATGTTTTCTAGTTTTCTAATTTTGAAAATGAAAATTCCATCTTTCAATCGGAAATGGGGGTTCTGTTTTTTTGTGTTTAGGGTTTTTGATCGTCTCTGTTTTCGAGGATTAGGGTTTTTGTTTAACAGATTGATTTAATAAACAAAAATAGATATAGATAAACAAGTATATAACAATAAGTGGATTTCATACTACTGATTCCAATTCCATACACAAAATTGTTTCCTAATTTACATGTTCATTCCTAAAAAAAAAAGAAACAGAGCAGTTGCATGTTGAGGTTCACGGGAACCTAGATTCCATCTCCTTCATCAACTCCAAATGCCTACTCATTGCTTCTTGCCTCTGTTGAACCAACATTTGAAGTCTGGCATCGGAGACGCGTATCTCTTCTACCAGAAAAGTAGCCATCTGGTATCTTGATGGACTTGGTGGCTCTGTAAGTACCTGGTTGAGCAGGGCCATCCCGTCTAAGACACTCTGTCTCTCTGCCCTGATAATCACCTCGTACCTGTCCAGGGTAGCAACAATCTTTATCTGCAAATAATGTTCAACTAATTCTTTCAAGCTTGCCATTTTCAGAAGGATTTGAGTGTTTTGAGAAAGGGTTTCTTAAGGATTTTGAGAAAAGGTTTGATAAGGATTTTGAAAAGGTTTTGATGTTGGAGGTGAGAAGTTTCTCATTACTGATCAAGTGGTATGGTTATATGTGCAAATCACTTGAGTATGCGTCTTATCAGATGTGTAATCACTAGAGTATACCATAGGTCTTATTTGATTAATTACAAAATTACCCACTGAGTTCATGAGGACTGCACATTATAATTGTTGGACTTTTGGTTATCCTACAAAAATTATTTTCACACGTTCTCCAACTGAAATTCCTACACGATATCAAAAAACCACTAATATTTTAATCACACGATCTGAAATTATCCGAAATTACTGTCACACGATCTCTTGAATCAAATTAAGAAGTCAAAATTAAACGAAGAAAGTCAAAATTACCCACTGAGTTCATGAGGATTGAGGGAAGATGAACTAGAGTTCTTCAGGATTATAAAGAGTTATTCAGTAATAGAACCGGATGAACTAGAGTTTCTCAGGATCAAGAGTAATTTTCGTTTTAATTTATTTAAATATGATTCTAACTGGGCCCGCTAAATATTAAAAGAGGCGGGGTAAATTAGAGCGAACTCAATTGAAAATTTCACATATCAATCGACAGAATTTTCCCTCCGTCCTATTACTTCTCCAATAAACAGGTTCACAGTAAAGATTATTGAAAATTTCACATATCATCTTAATTTGTTGTTGTATCTGTTTGCAAAACAAACATGGATAAGTCTTGGATGAAAACCAGTAGAACCACGCAATCATATGCCGATGGAGTTAAATCATTCTTATTGTTTGCAGTTACCAATTTGGAGAGTAATGAAATTCCATGTCCCTGTGTTAATTGTCTAAACCATTACTCTTTTAAGGCTGATGATGTAGAATTTCATTTGTTTTCAAAGGGATTCGATCAGACTTATAGAAGGTGGATTAAACATGGAGAGATAGACGAGCCCGCAGGAGAGGAGCTTCACACGGAATCATTTTTCGATTCCGGAGTTCCATTGGATGCAGCCGAAACAATAAAAATGGTCAGAGCTACTGAAGAAAATTTCGATGAGGACCATGAGAAGTTTCAAGAACGACTCATGGATGCTGAGAAGCCTCTGTATGAAGGATGCCATACCTTCACAAAGTTATCTGCCTTGGTTCAACTACTGAACTTGAAGACTAAGCATGGGGGATCAGATAAATTTTTTAATGAACTTTTAGTTTTGCTGAAACAGATGCTACCTGAAGGTAATGAGATTGTGAAGAATACATATGAGGCCAAGAAGATTTTGAAGTCAATGGGTGCAGGGTACACCAAGATACATGTGTGTATCAATGATTGTATTCTGTACAGGAAGGAGAACAAGGACCTAACTGTATGTCCAACTTGTGGTGAGTCCAGGTGGAAGGTGGATGAGAGGACTAAGAAACTATACGACAATACTCCTGCAAAGGTAATGTGGTATTTCCCCATCATTCCAAGATTGAAACGACTGTTTCAAGTGAAAACCACAGCGGAGGATCTAAGATGGCATGCCACCAGTTCCAAAACACCCGGTGTGTTACGACACCCATCCGATTCACCGGCATGGAAAGCCATCGATGACAAATATCCCGAAATCGCTGACGATCCTAGAAGTCTTCGTCTTGGCATTTCAACTGATGGGGTCGACGTAAATAGAGGTAACAGAAATCACAGTGTGTGGCCGGTTCTATCTGTCATTTACAACCTTCCACCATGGTTGTGTATGAAAAGAAAGTTCATCATGCTTTCGTTATTAATATCGGGAGCGCCTGGAAACGATATTGATGTGTTTTTGGAACCATTAATTGATGACTTAGAGCTGTTATTCGAGGCAGGTGTGGAAACATATGATGCGTATGCGCAAGAACAGTTTACTTTGCGTGCAGTTGTTTTATGGACGATTAATGACTACCCTGCACTTGGTACACTTTGTGGTTGCCCGTACAGTGGATTCCGTGGTTGTGTGGTATGTCGGGAAGAAACTAAATGCATTAGGCTTCCTTTCTCAGCCAAGCAGTGTTATGCTGGTCACAGAAGATATCTACCATATACGCATCCCTTCCGAAAGCAAACAGAGGCCTTCAATGGTAAACAAGAGTTGGAAGTTGCTGCTGATCCTATGACCGGAGAACAGATATACGAAGAAGTTCAACTTATCAGCAACAAATGGGGAAAGGGATTAAGGTGTACTGATTCAGAAATCCCAGAGACCTCAACCGGAAGAGGGGGGAAGATTGATAAGAGAAAAAGAAAGAACAAAGAGAAGCCACCATATTGGAAGAAATTCAATATATGGTTTCGAAGACTTAGATACTGGAGGCATAATAGTGTCCAACATTGCATTGATTTCATGCATATTGAAAAGAATGTGGCTGAGAGTCTTGTTGGAACTCTGCTCAACCTTCCCGGAAAGACGAAGGATGGACTGAAAGCGAGAAAGGATCTGAACTTTTTGGGGTTAAGACCAGAGTTGCAGCCTAAACAGAACAAGAACAACATAGTACTTCCTGCAGCGTGTTACACGTTACAAAAAGATGAAAAGGAAAAGTTTTGTGACACGTTGTATAACTTGAAGGTTCCACAAGGCTATTGTTCTAACTTTTCTAGTTTGGTTAGTCTAAAGGACAAGAAACTTGTGGGGCTCAAGTCACATGACTATCATATGCTGATGCAACAGTTTCTGCCAATTGCAATTCGGTCAGTCATGCCTGAACCGACAAGATATGCTATTATAAGGCTCTGTTTTTTTTTCAAATCAATATGCAGCAAAGAGATCAACGTCGAAGAGCTAGACAAATTGCAAGAAGATCTTTGTGTCACACTATGCCTGCTTGAGAAATATTTCCCGCCATCATTTTTTGATGTTATGCTTCATTTGACGGTGCACCTTACTAGGGAGGTAAAATTATGTGGCCCAATATGCTTTCGATGGATGTATCCATTTGAAAGGTGTATGAAGGTAATTAAGGGCCACGTGAGAAACAAAACTTATCCAGAAGGGTGCATTGCTGAGGAGAACATTGTAGAAGAAACGATTGAGTTTCTCAGCGAATACCAAAAAAACATCACAACTATTGGTGTTCCAACTAAAAAGCATAGCAGTGCGGATGGAAGTCCTGGGTCAGCTGGTAGATCAGTTGAAGTCTCTCCAGAGCTCCTATCGAAAGCGCATTTATTTGTGTTGCTAAATACGCCTGAAATTGAGCATTATATCGAGTAAGTAATTTAGATTATTAACCTTTTTTTATCTGTTTAATTAATTATAAACTTTTATAGATAACTTCAATTCATGTAATTGCAGAGAACACATGAAATTTTTGGAAAAGGAACATCCTGGTAGTAGACTAAATGACCTTACTAAGAAGCAGAGCACAACATTTGGTAAATGGTTACGCAACAAGGTCAGCTAAATTTGCTTATTGTTTTAATTCCGGATGAACTGTAACTTTCCTGAACAACTGACCTGAGTTGTCCGGAACAACTCTATTTTCTATCCGGATGAACTATAACCTTCCTGGTGAACTGAAACTATTTTCTTATAGTTTTAATTCCGGATGAACTGTAACTTTCCGGAACAAGTGACCTGACTTGTCCGGGATAACTCTATTTTCTATCCGGATGAACTATAACCTTCCTGGTGATCAACTGAAACTATTTTTCTTATAGTTTTAATTCCGGATGAACTGTAACTTTCCGGAACAACTGACCTGAGTTGTCCGGAATAACTCTATTTTCTATCCGGATGAACTATAACCTTCCTGGTGAACTGAAACTATTTTTCTTATAGTTTTAATTCCGGATGAACTGTAACTTTCCGGAACAACTGACCTGAGTTGTCCGGAACAACTTTATTTTATTTTTGGAAGAGCTATAATCTTCCTATTCCTAATGAACTCTCCTGATGAACCTACTATGAATTTCAGGTTGAAAAGGAGATGGCGGAGTCCCCAGAAACTATATCAGAGACCGTTAGGTGGATTTCACATGGTCCGCACAGAAGCGTGAGGAAATATGAAGTATATGACATCAATGGCTATTCATTTCGTACAAAATCTCGAGACGGTAGGGTTTACCAGAACAGCGGGGTTGGTGTAGAGGTAAATGACATGCACATCTCTAACGAGGTCTTAACCTATGGAAAAAAACCTTACTATGGGGTTTTAAAAGAGATATGGCTACTAGATTACCATATTAAAACCATCCCTCTATTTATGTGCGACTGGGTTGAGAATACACAGGGGGTCAAAAAAGATAGTCTTGGTTACACTTTGGTCAACCTTAAAAGACTAGGTCACAAGGAGGACCCGTTCATTTTCGCATCACAAGCACAACAGTTGTTTTACGTCAAAGACCAGCTGGATAAAAAACTGCATATTGTCTTTATGACACCTCCCAGAAATTACAGAGATTATTATGAAGACGATGCCAATGAAGAATTTAGTACGGTAGTTTTTCCGCACAACGATAATGTATTGCCATCCGTAGATGCACGTCACAATGTTTACTACAGAGCTGACTGTACTGGAATGATATTACGAAAAACCACCGATTAATTGATCAAACTACAGTATCAACAATAATTGTTTTTTTTTCTTTATGTATTCTGGAATATATATTATGGATCTTAATTTTGAGTCAAGTGTTTCCTTTTTTTGATTGTGCCTGCAGGTCTCCTCTCTTTGACCAAACCAGAGTCAATAAAAGTCAAAAATAAACAAACAAAATCAACTGCTGCTTTAACAAACACAATTACATACATAATCCAAAGGTTATGATTCCATTAATACATTGATCTATAAAATTACAACTGAAAAACTACTAACTTAAAATGGAGAAGAAGCGGCTGAAGAAAAATCCCTCTTTTGCTTTCTCACATGCACTTGCTTCTGATCAAGTGAAAAGAGAGAACAAGTCCCTCTTGCTTTCTCACATGCACTTGCTTCTGATCAACTGAAAATGGTGAAGAAGTGGCTGAAGAAATATCAGGTACATGGGGCCAAAAGGGAGAGAAGCACCTGAAGAATACAAGTCCTGCAAATCTCAACATGTGCCCTTACTGCTGACTGTTATAAAATTACACAATAACTTAAAATCTGCTCGCAGTAAAGCATTTGTATGAACCATTAGAGACTCCTCGTCTCCATGGTTTCCACAATAACTTAAAATCTGCTCGCAGGAGATACAGAGTGCAATCTTTCCCTGCACAAGATAAAATTACCAAATCTGAGACGAAAATTTCAATCGAATTTCAGTGGTGAAGATGATAACTTACCATTTTCCACATACGGATGATGCCAATTCCACATTTTTTGCCGTCGATGATGGACGAAAAACAGAGAGAGAAAGACTGGGAGAAAAGGGTCATGGTGGAGATGATGATGAAAACTGATACAGAGATAGTATATATCGATACTCGAGGGGCGTGGTAGATGGAGATTTGAAAGATAAAGTAAATGAAAAAGTAAATGAAAAAATCATGATTACAAGCGCCGACTGTTGGTATTCTTTTAGCCACCTAAAATTAATATACCGTGACCATTTGTCATAATTTGTCACGCAGCCAATGTTTTAATATGAGTGGCCATATCACAAGATAATCAAACATGATAAACATATATTATAACCATCATATATATATTATAACTACTAATTAATATCATAACTAAATAAACATATAAACTATTGTTCTTAATTTGTTCATAATTAAACATAAACATCCATTAATTAATAATCCGGATCACTGCAATCTTCGGATATGTATGATCCTGATGAACTTGCATCGTCATCATCATCATCTTCTTCTTCTTCTTCTTCATCTTCTTCATCTGCTTCATCTGCTTCTTCATGATCTTCTTCATCATCTTCTTCATCTTCATCTTCTTCATCTTCTTCTTCATCTTCTTCTTCGGGTTCATTGAATTTTGTATCAAGGACACGAAATAATTTCGCTGTCTCAACATGGTAGGCAAAACAATCAGGAATCTTCTGCGCATATAGTTGCTTCAGGATGTTCTCATCGTTGTGTTTAATCACAGATTTGTGGGACTTGAAGGATCTTCTTCTCCTGTTACTGTAAACCAAAAAAATACGGTTATGCTTCACATACCAGTAATTAAGGGAGCGTTGATTATCGGCCATTTGATACAAGAATTGGTGTAAACGAATTGGTGTACGTAGAGAATTTGAGAGAATTGGTGTAGAGAATTTGAGATCAAGAAAGGGATGGCGGTAAAAAGGAAAATAACAATGATGATGATATATAGGGTAGCAGATTTTAACCCGCTCGAATTAATGGTACAATTGAAAAAAGCGCGTTGTTTTAGAGGGAAACAAAACTTCTATTTTTCGCCACGCATTTAATATTTTACCGTGACCATAAAATAAAATTTTGTCACTCACAACCTACCATTTAGTCACGGTTAATATATGTGGCCATAGGTAATAGATTTTTGTCACTCACAACCTACCGTGACCATTAGTCATCTAATATTTAGTCACACAACCTAATAACAGTGGCCATATGTACTAGCTTTTAGCCACATAACTAAGTAAAAAGCGTGGCCATTGCTCACATTTAGCCACGCATAAATAGTTTTGTTTTCTTTTAATTTACTAAGTAATAAAATCTACTCTTCCGTCACACAACATTATTTAAGCGTGGCCATACATTCCTTTTTGGTCACACGAATAAAAAATCATAAAAATTCCGTGGCCGTTTGGTGCATTTCGCCACTCTTTTTTAAGTGTGACAAATAAATGCCACATGTTTTTGTAAAACAGTGGCTAAAGCCACTGCACCTGATTGTTGTTGTCACATAAACAAAAAAATACGTGGCTAAAAGGGTCCAAAGGCTATATATTTGGCCACGGGTACAAAATATGTGTGGCTAAAACGAGAATTTCTTACCTTTGGCCACGCTTTTT
Organism: Deinandra increscens subsp. villosa; assembly: GCA_039602395.1. Lineage (NCBI taxonomy): Eukaryota > Viridiplantae > Streptophyta > Magnoliopsida > Asterales > Asteraceae > Deinandra > Deinandra increscens. The sequence continues at coordinate 122,641,341 of JBCNJP010000007.1, forward strand.
TCAAAACAGTGGCTATGCGTTATCAAAAAAACCGTGGCCAAAGCCACTTTTTGACGTAGTGAAATGTGTACCTTTGCTCGACCCGTTTCCTCTGGGATAGAGTAATAATTCCCTAGAGTCAAGAAAGGAAGATAAAAAAATCATCAAAATGCTTATATAAAATTTTGATGTTTTAAACCAAAAAAAGGAACCAAATGAAAAACTTATGGTTTATGAGACTGTACCACTTGACATTGCTAACTTTGAAGGTCTCTGAATACAAAACGGCCTCTGTTACAGCCAATCTACTTGTGCAAACGTCGGAACTGCAATAATATCAGCTCCAAACACACATGAATCATTGCAAAGGTACCCAATTTTGGTCTCCATAAGAGACTCCAACGATATTAGTTTGTCAAAACCCCATGTCGTCTTCTTCTCATGGAACCTTGTCCTATGCCCATTTGCATCTATAAGCCTATACATGTATATGTACATACAAGTCTGAAAATGAATAAAATATAAATTTTACCTTGAAAGGTTACATAGTTGTGATGTAAATGATCATAAACAAAAAAAGCTAACATCAACACAAACCTCCCATCCTTTTGAGCAACTCTTAGTGTCAAATAGGACTGTTTTGTATAATAGGACTGTTTTGTATAACTCTTTACCCTCTTCAAGTCTTAAGGTTTATAGTATTAATTTAAGTGGACATTGGGTTTTAAGACTTATATATTTGTTTCCGCGGTGTTTGATATACAATCAATCACATGTTGAAACGACAAGGTTTGGCAATTACACTTTGTTTGAGCTACCTCGAGATCCATGTAATAGGTAAGCCTTCTAACAACTGGACGCTATCGCTTAAGGATATTTTGGGTGCTCATAATGATTGGCCGCTATCAGGGGGTCTCAAGTAAACCCTTCACGGTATCTTTATTATTTTTTTATGGTGCATTTGGAAATCCCGCAACAAGTCTCTCTTTAAAACGCTCGGCTCAACAAATCCTTGGTGAAATCAAAGCTCTTTACTATTTTTGGTTGGAACATAGAGGGAAGTTTGGTTGTTTAGATCCACTTGATGTTCTTTTTTTTTTTTTTTTGATGTATTCTTGTATGTAGCATCTTGCTAGTCCTCTAATAATATCTTGTTAAAAAAAGAAGATAACCCTTTCTGACCATTCATCTCAAAGTTTATGGACATTTGATGTTTGAAATAAGTGTCATCTTTGATCTTTGATTCATGACCATGTGACTACAATATCATACATGTAGATGACACCCATAATAAGAAGATTATTACCAATAGTCTTACGGCCTACAACTTGCTCGTGCAATATTTTGTTTATGTTTTACCACTTCTTTTGATTTTATATATATTAGAGTATAGGGAAAAAATCTATAGAAAACCAACAATTTTCCAAAAAATCAAAAAACCAACCTTTTTTTCTTTATAATTTCTTCATATATTAATAATTTTTAAAAAGAATTTCACCAAAAATTCTATAATTTTATTAGCTTTATTTATGGGAAAAAAATTTGAAAAATAAAAAGTTTAGTGATTTTTTTATTAGTGCATCATGCAATAATACTAATAGTATTGCATAATGCATTATAATTAAAATTACTTAAAAAGAAGAAACTTAACTTAAATATGAACGTGATTTATGCGAATAATATAAAAAACAAAGAATTGACATTCATAAGACAATTTTATATTATTGTTGCATAGTGCATTATTAATTTCAAGCTAAAATCCGAATTTTATTTTATTTTTTAAAAAAACTCGAAAATGTTTTTAAAGTTTTTTCTTTTTCCAGTATTCTTAAAATCATGAAAGAAACATATAAAAAAAGTTTAAAAAATAATAAATTTTTTTCTTGGTTTTTTGGTTTTTTGCAAAATATTGGTTTTCTATAGAACCCAAACCGTATAGTATATTACAAAAAAATGTTCATATATGTTTATAGAAAATTATGGATGAGGTTAGGTCTTTAAGATGAAATACATTAGACTTTATGTTAAGTTGGATGTTGAATGACTAGATTATCCTTACTAATGTAAAATATTACACAAAAACCCAAACCACTATCATCTCCTATTTCACAACTCTGTCACATGGTTGCATAAAAGTTATATTACATTATTGTACCCATTACACAACTTCTTTGCTAAATTTATTACGTTTAGAAAAAAAATAATAATAATTGATTAATTATGTTGTGCTAGCACGTAACCACCGAATACTATTCTTATTAACAAATTTTTTAAGCCAGCGGATCAAAGATTAGGACAAAAACAAAATGCAAAAACAAATCGATGATCGGTTTGAGAAGTTAAAATGATTTTAGAGCAAACCACATCACCACTTAATCTGTATGATATATCGGATTTCACAAAATTGAACTCAACTGAAACTATTGACCATTCACTTTTCAAAGTGAATTGGTTTTGTGATCAACTTTTCAAATGATGCTAAATTTAGGATCATTTTTCTAGCTGGATACTGAATTTACTATTAAGAAACAAACTAGCAGTTGTATAAAGCTTTTTTTGGTTGTCACTAACAGATACACAATTTACTTTCAGTTGAACCATAAATCATCATTTTCTTAAATCATGTTTCAGTTTCAACAATAAGTTCATCCCTCCAGAGTACATTTTTCCCAGATAAGTAATATGTATCACGAAGCAAAAACATTCCAATCAACTCTTCAAGTAATCATAATAATAATGCACTGTATATAATAAACTGGATTAATCACAAAAATGGAAAGTGTAAATTAGTAGACAGTGAGACAAAAACTTCCCCAATTACCAAATTTTCACCCTTGATGAAATGTGTTCTAGTGTAATATATGCATCTAGATATCAACTCCAAAACAGGCAAGAGGCTACCAAAAGATACCATAAACACAGCTTCATATGAAATATCTGAGCGTCCCCATCACCGAAATCTCAACTTCAACCGTAAGATTATCATTCAGCAAGAAGCCATTTTCTGAGTCATTGAGTTGACTCAGTAGCATAAAAGATGTAAAACCCCAACCAGAAGTGGTGTTGAAGAACCAGTCATCACATTCTGCAAGGTATAATGCAAAGGAGAAAATCAAAAGAGACATAATACAACAGCATAGAACTACCTATCTGAAGCCCCAAAGTCTTTTTTTTACCTATGTTTTTATTATACTATTGACCAGTATAACTCATTGAAACATAATCTTTAGGATTGTTATCTCTACTTATGTATTTAATTGTTTTTTTTTCTTCAGGTCATGTTAGTGTGGACTTATTGTACAGAGATATTGAGTTTACCTTCCTCTATATCACTTTCGGGACCCTGACTTTTGAGCCTCAACTTAAATTTCGCATAAACTTTCCAACCATTAGGAAGCGAAGCAGCATCATGTACATTTAAATATATTGACAAATGTGTACCTTTACCCCCTTTATTTCCTTTGGGATAGAGTGATAAATTCCTAGAGTCACGAAAGGAAAATATAACAATTAATTAGATTGGTAAAAATACAAGTTTTGAGATGTTATTTTAATAGAAAAAAAAAAAAAAACAAAAGACAACAACCAAATGAGATCCTTATGGATTATGAGACCGTACCACTTGACTTTGCCAACTTTGAACACCTCTGAACACAGACGGTCCTCTGTTACATTTGAAAATCTATTAATTGTCCAAGTGTGAATATTCATAGTTGTTGGAGGCTTTGTCATCACTAGACACCGATCTACTTGTGTAAATGCTGGAACTGCAACAACCTCAGCTCCAAACACACATGAATCATTGAAAAGGTACCCATTTTTACTCTCCACAAAAGACTCCAGTGATAACAGTTTGTCAAAACCCCAAGTTGTCTTCTTCTCATGGAACCTTGTCCTATGCCCATTCACATCTATAAACAAATACATTAACAGAAAAGCTGATATCTCTAAAAATATACATACGAGCCGCAAAAAGAATGAAAATAAAATTTTACCTTGGAAGGTTACATAGTTTTGATGTATGTGGTCGTAAACAAAAAAGCTGACATCAACACAAACCTCCCACCCTTTTGAACAACTTTCAGTGTCACATATTACCACATATAGAGAAATGTGGCTGCCCTTGTTTTCCTCATCCTTTCCTTTTGGGTACAAATCTAGTCTCCTAAATATTCCAATCCAATGATGAAAATAAGATGTTACAAGAGTTAGAAAAACTTTGTTTCAATAATAAAAAGTGTTCAATGTAGATAGTTGACCATTTATGACCACTGGCTTCAAAAACATCAGATTCAATCTTGAACATTTTAGCTTCAGAAAGAAGGGAAAATGACTCAATCTTCAGCATGTAGTGTGCTGGCTCATGTTTTCTTTTGGATATGAACATGCTTGCTGCTGCATAACAAGATATGATACTAACTGATCAATTAACTAAAGCAAATAATATACAGTAGATTTACTACCTTAGTTATGAATCTTAAATGTGTATTATATTGCTAATTAATCAAAGAAGAAACCAGAAACTTTGGAAAAATTTAACTAGATAGGATACCAATTGATCAATTATTTAAAAGCAAATAATCTACAGTTGATTACTATCTTAGTTGTGAATCTTAAATGTGTATTTTCTTGCTGATTAATCAAATAAGAAGCCTGAAACTATGGAAATATTAACTGTCATAGATAGATAGATAGATAGGGCTTGGATTGGCTGAACGGAAAGGGCGTAAGCCCTAATTATGCCCAACTTCTTTCACAACATCAAACCCCCAAATACGCAATTTACTTTCAGTTGAGCCTTAAATCATTCATCATATTCTTCCTATTATCATGTTTCAGTTTCAACAAAATAGAATCAACTGTCCGTGTAGTGAAAGAGAAACATTCAACATTCTGACATATCATCGACTCTTTGCAATAGATGGAGGGCATGCGTAAATCTTGTTCATTTATCATTGTAGAATCCCACATGATCACACATTTATTATACTATGGATACTTCAACGAGTTGAACACCATTCTGTCCATCTCATTTTCGAGGATGGAAATCAAACATGATGGAGAAAAATGAGTAAAAAGATCATGCATTTCGAAAGTTAACATTACCTCAAAAATCTGCTTCGAAACTTCTGTTTCTTCAACTTACTCGTAAACTCGTAATCGAAACCGCTTGGTATTTGAAACGTTTAATAATAATAAACTTGGACGACGTGTGGAAAGAGACAGGGGTATATAAGTAATATGTCTTAGGGTTCAATTGCCCTGTTGTTTAATGGTTTAAAAAATAAGGGCTATAGTTTACGAACCAAGACGCAACATTTATCCGGATCGAGCAAGATAGTTTCTACGCGTCTAGGGGTTCGATATGGAGGAACCGAGCATGTGCTGTTAATCAAAACGTTGGCTCGTGTCAAGTTCAAAGAGACGTGGAGTATGACCAGTGTGGAAGACCTTCTTAATTCGACTGATAAATTAAGGGGTGAATGTTTCATTAAATAACGAGTACCGAACCTAGTGAGCTAGGCTAGTTCGGACGCACCCAGACAAGTCGGTTTAGGAGGCTTTACTTGGGGAACAAGTTGGTTACTCAAGTTAGGAATTAATTAATAATTAGTTTCTAGAGGATTTGTGTTAAGATTACAATTGTCTTATTAATTTTCCTACAAATTTGGCTCAACCAACTAGGGTTGATCATAACATTGTATTTGAGTTTTTAACCGAGGTTTTTTTAAATACAATAACTTGGAGAGTTTAGTTCAGTTCTTTATTCTTCGTGTGTTCATTAATAATCATCATCGTCGATACCAATTCTAACTTGAGTTGTGACACATGGATTTCAACGGTCACTCCTCTTTTTGTATAACTAGCCCTCATTTTTATCATTTGCCATACGCGCTTAACCTTTTGCTCTCGTTGCTTTCATTCATCTGAACTTATATATTTCATTATATTTCTATTCTCTATAGGCAAATTGGATTTTAATAATCCAAATTATGACCTATTCTCGATAATAATCTAAACTATCAGTTTGGCCAGCAGCAATCCCAACTTTCATTTTCATTATCAGCAGCAGTCTTAGTCTCGAAACATCATACATTTACACATGATTTACACTTGTTTTTCATTTGTTTTTTGCTTTTATGCTTCCTTATTTTGTTCGGATTTATCATTACGATCCAAAAATCAAGTGTAAATGTATGATGATTATGCTACTGGATTGCTCTTGATAACGAAAATGAAATTTGGGACTGCTGCTGGCCAAACTGATAGTTTTGGATTATTATCGGCCAATGAGTCATAGTTTGGATTATTAAAATCCAATTTTCCTTCTCTATACATAGAACCTAAAGTATATTGTATTGTGAATGACATTCACAATACAATATAGAGTAAATTATGAGAATCGTCTCTGTGGTTTGCACAAATTTCACATTTCATCTCTAACTTCAAAATATTACGGCTATATTTTAAAGTTTTGGAATTTTTGTAACAAGTATCGTCCCTAACATGGATGCATGTTAAATACAATTGTTAAATTAAAAAAAAAAACAAACAAAACAAAACTGGTAACAAAAACAACTAATTCCGTAAGAAAGAGACCACATACTAAAACAATTTTTTAACATGTTGATCAAAAAGATACAAATCATACATTAAACCTAACAAATTGTAATAACACAATTGATACCATAAGCCGTGTTAACAACAAAATCTTTCATGATAAACTTGATATTTGGTTACTAATCTCGATGAAATAACGAAGTACACCAGTTTTGTAGAAATAGCTTATCTTTATAGACAACTCTTCAAACACGAAACAAGTTTGACGTCACAAAATAGTTGATCGAAAAATAGGAAACCTTTTAAATTTTAATACAAGTACAAATGGTTGGTTTGAGTAGAATGTAGATGCTTACAATCACAGAACTTGATTGTTCAAATATTTCAAGGTTATGTAAAAATTAGAAAGCACGAAACTTGATTGTTCAAAAATTTTGTTTTAGAACTAACAAAACTTTTATTTCTTAAAATCTAATAGGCCCTGAATCATGCTATAAATTGGTAATAGGAAGCGATTTATATCAGCACCAGTGGTCTAGTGGTAGAATAGTACCCTGCCACGGTACAGACCCGGGTTCGATTCCCGGCTGGTGCATTTCCTCTAGAGCTATGATGTTCTATGCCTTTACTGGTGGATGGGTCCATCAGACTTGTCTGATTGCTGAAGACATAATAGGCCTATCTGAGCTCATTTTTTTTCTATCACCAATTTCTATCATCAAACAGAAGCAAAAATAATTTATTGTGAACTAGTGGAGATGTACAAAGAAAACTATGTTAAAAAGAGGAGCCATTTTAAGTAAATAAATGCATAAAGTGAAACTTTAATTAGGATATGAGACTGAATGTATGAATGTGAACCGGTACAAGTACAAGATATACACAAATGTACCTATCGACAAGAACAACGGGTCTAAAAAGAAAGGAAACAGAGTTTCTGAAATGCTTTTTTATTTATTTATCTGTGGAATAGAAAGTAATGTTTATTTAATGAAAAAAGTGAAAAATGATATAAATCATACAATAGACCTAATTAATCATACTAACATTTACATACTTGATAAACATTGGTTTTTCAAATCAAAATTCAAGTGAGGGTATGTAACACCTTGGACAAATGGACGTGCATCGAGGCTCGAGTTCAAAGTTAGAAAAATCATAAATTGTGAAATGTGCATCGATGCGGACCGTCCCATGTTCGGTAGAGAACCAGACAGTCCGCATCGAGTGGGGAATCGGGTCGGGTGTGGCCAGAGACTTCATTGGATGGTTCCAGAGTTCAAGTGTTGCTTGTTGACAATCTAAGCCTTAAAACTCCAATAGTAAGCTTCTAAAACCGAATTTGAGGAACATTTACAATTGTTCTTGAGTTGGGAACTCACATTCTTGATTTATTGATGATCCTAGGTGCATGCAATGACAATCTTGAGCCTCTGAAGTGTGTGTGAGAATCCAAAAGAACAAAGGTAAGGTAATATCTCTTGATCTTGGTCCAAAACCATATCTTTGAAAATATTAATGGATGAGATGGTAAAATCTGCTTATGGATCATACATGCAGGCCAAGATCCTGAAATTTGGTGACCTGAGAGAACATCAGAAGATGAAAAGTTTGACTTTCAAGAAGTGAATATCCAATGCATGCCCTATCAGATTCCTGTTGATCTCATAGCTGGTAATGCTGCTTCTACTAACTTACTTGGTATATCTGATGTTATTATTACTTGTAATTTGTAAAGTAGAGGAGTAAGACAAAAAGTCTTCCAATAACCAAAATTTTCACCCCTTGATTAAAGACAGTTCAACAGTAATATATGAATCCACACATCAACTTTACACACAAAACAGAACAAAACATACCCAACAAAGCACACCCGAAAAGCAACTCTACACACAAAACAAAACATACCCCACAAATCCCACCCAAAGGTAGGGACTGCAGCCGGACATCAACTCTAAAATAGACAAATAGCCACCAAAACATACCATAAACAATGCTTCATATGAAATATCTGAGCGTCCCCATCACCGAAATCTCAACTTGAATCGTAAGATTATTATTTAACAAGAAGCAACTTTTTGACGCATTGAGTTGACTCAGTAGCATAAAAGATGTAAAACCCCAATCAAGAGTGGTGTTGGAGTACCAGCCATCAGCTTCTGAAAGGTACAATGGAAAGGAAACAATCAAAAGAGACATAACAACATAGAATTATCTATCTCAAACTAGTATAACTGTTAAAGAAAAAACCTTGTATTTTTCTTAAGGCCACATTAGTATCGACTTGCAGTGTTATAATGTAGTATAGAAATACCAAGTTTACCTTTCTCTACATCGCTTTCAAGACCTTGACTTTTTATCCGGAACTTGAATTTCGCATAAACTTTCCAACCATTAGGAAGCGAAGCAGCATCATGTACACATAAAAAAATTGACAAATGTGTACTTTTATCCAGGTTATTTCCTTTGGGATAGAGTGATAATGTCCTAGAGTCAAGCAAGGAAAGCAACACAACTCATTAGATCTTTAAAAATATAAAGTTCTGGTGTTTTAAAGAAGAAAAAAAACGGCCAAATGAAATCATTATGGATTATGAGACCGTACCACTTGACTTTGCCAACTTTGAACACCTCTGAACACAGACGGTCCTCTGTAACATTTGAAAATCTATTAATTGTCCAAGTGTGAATATTCATAGTTGTTGGAGGCTTTGTCATAACTAGACACCGATCTACTTGTGTAAATGCAGGAACTGCAACAACCTCAACTCCAAACACAAATGAATCATCGAAAAGGTATCCATTTTTGGTCTCCATAAGAGACTCCAAAGATATTAGTTTGTCAAAACCCCATGTGGTCTTCTTCTCATGGAACCTTGTCCTATGCCCATTCACATCTATAAACAAATACATTAACAAAAAATAAAAAAAAATTGACATCTCTAAAATCATACATACAACCCAAAAAACGAACGGGATACAATTTTTACCCTGAAATGTTACATAGTTGTGGTGTATATGATCGTAAACGAAAAAGCAGACATCAACACAGATCTCCCACCCCTTTAAGCAACTTCCAGTGTCACATATTACCACATATAAAGAAATGTGGCTGCCCTGCTTGTTTTCCTCATCATTTCCGTTTGGGTACAAATCAAGTCTCCTAAATATTTGAAAGATGAAGAGATGTTAAAAGAGTCGCGAAAACTTCATTTGAATGATGAAAAGAGTTTAAAACAGATAGTTAACCATTTATGGCCACTGGCTTCAAAAACATCAGATTCAATCTTGGACATTTTAGCTTCAGAAAGAAGAGAAAATGACTCAATCTTGAGCATGTAGTGTGCTGGTTCATGTTTTCTTTTTGATATGAACATGTCTCCCTGTTGAACAAGTATACAATTAATCTACTTTAATTGTCAATCTTGAATGTGCATTTTCTTGCTAATTAATCATAAAGTAATCAGAAACTTTGGCTGGACATATCGCATATGCCCTATGTCGAGCACATTTCACAATATCCAACCCCAAATACGCAATTTACTTTCAATTGAATCTTTAATCGTAATTTTCTTCCTATATCATGTTTCAATTTCAACAAAATAACTAAATAAGTAATAATTATGTGCAGTGAAACAGAAAGATTCTCTGCAATAAATGGAGGGCATGTGAAAATCTTCTATTTTTATCATGAAACCCAGATGAAGACACATATACTATGGATACTGTCAATCTGGTCCATCTCATCTTTAAATGATTGAAATTAAACATTACCTCAGAAATTTCCACTCTTAAATTGACTATTTTGGTATCCTGTTCCTGCTTCGGGACTTCAGTTTCTTCAACTTTCTGGCAATTGAAGTCGCTTTCTCTCGAATAATCAACTTGGAGGACGTTTGGAATTCTTTGCGGTAAAAATGAAAGAGGTAGTAATTTAATTTTGGGAGTAATTTAAGTAGGAGTGTGATAGATTCTATCATTGAAAAAATATTCCCTTTAGCTATGCAGCCCCTTTTAGAAGGCGACGTAATTTTATTAATTACAAATGATTTCAAGCAAACAACTTGAAACCAAACATGAACAAACCATTACATATTTATACAACTCAAGTTACATCATTTCTTCTATTCAAGTTTTTTTTCTTCACATCTATTTTTGACTCACATGAAGCTTAACACCTGAATCTCTTCAATGTCTTTATTCAGATTGAAAGGGACTCCATTAAAAACTTTTATATTTCCACACCAAATGCGCCACTAGTGTGTGTATTTTTGCACGAACCACCAACTTTTGTTTTTTAATTCTTGTATAAGTCATCCATGTACCTCTCATGTTGAGGGTCTTGACATTTACAGTAATTTGCACCAATTAGTTATCTGACACATCACATCTCAAGCAACCTTGCGATTTACGAATAAATGTTCTATGTTTTTCGCATGCTTATCACATAGTTCACAGTTCAAGGGCGCCATTTGGATACCTCTTCTCGATAATGCTTCTTTGACAGGAAGTTTGTTGATGTCGAGCCTCCAAATAAAGAAGTTTAACTTATTGGGTGTTAGTTTTTTTTTCCTCAAAGTCACCTTCATATGTTTCAAACATCTTGTGTTGAATTGTGTACTTTATCAATTGTTTAGTGAATTTTCCATGATCCTCCATCTTCCACATCCAATTGTCCTTCCTAACCATCAAACCTGCACTAGATACAAGGTTGATACAGGTACATGATTGATTCCGAATGGTTGTGTTGCACACATTGTGAATTTGTGTTCGAGTTTCAAGAAGCATAGTGATGATCGTTACATTATTCCGAAACCCATAAATGGAATGGAAACCTCATACTTATTTTGTTTGTCTTTTTAAAAATTAGAAGTATTTTTTCCAGTTTTATTATGTGTCATTATTTTTAAATTAAAATGGGTGAAAGAAACTATTTTTGAACTTTACATCCAGTTTATTGAATTCGTACTCTATATTAAGATAATTTTTGTGTGTGGCTAACATGTGATTACTCAAGTTACAGCTAACTTCAAGATTGATATGTAATGCTCTCTCATTACGAAACAAATTTGATGTCCCAAAGAAGCTGATCGAAAAACAGCTAATCTTTTTAATACAAGTAGACTTGGGGGAGTTGGGTCATTATGCTTGGAGGCGTGATGGTCGCCCGTTTCGACGGAGAAGAGAAAGGGAGTGGAGTGAGGGGGAGATTGGACGGACAAGACAATGTTTTTTGTTTTTTTTCTGTTTAATATTAAATAAAAGAGCAGGGGTATAGTAGTCATTTAACATCAACTTAACAAATCTTTTTAACAGAAGTTAGCGATAGGGACTAAATCCGATACGGTTTGGCAAACGTTTGGGACCATATCCGTAATAAATGAAACCTAAGGATTAAACCCGAAATTCATGCAAACCACAGGGACTAAATCCGTAATTTACTCTTTAATTTACAATTAAACCGTGTAAGTTGAACTTACTGAAGAAAAAAACTGGTTAAAATCGTTATCTCTGCTTATGTATTTAACTGTTCTTTTTTTCCTTCAGGTCATGTTAGTAAATAGTAATGTTAGAACGTGGTATAGAGATATGGAGTTTACCTTTCTCTATATTGTTTTCAGGAACGTGACTTTTTGTAACTTGAATTTCACATAAATTTTCCAACCATTAGGAAGCGAAGCAGCATCATGTACACCTAAAAAGATTGACAAATGTGTACCTTTGCTCGACCCGTTTCCTCTGGGATAGAGTAATAATTCCCTAGAGTCAAGAAAGGAAGATAAAAAATTCATCAAAATGCTGAAATATATATAATTTTTATGTTTTAAACCAAAAAAAGGAACCAAATGAAATACTTATGGTTTATGAGACTGTACCACTTGACCTTGCTAACTTTGAAGGTCTCTGAATACAAAACGGCCTCTGTTACAGCCGAAAAGTTATTAATTGTCCAAGTGTGAGTATTCATACTTGCTAGAGGCTTTGTCATCACTAGACACCGATCTACTTGTGCAAACGCCGGAACTGCAATAATCTCAGCTCCAAACACACATGAATCATTGCAAAGGTACCCAATTTTGGTCTCCATAAGAGACTCCAATGATATTAGTTTGTCAAAACCCCATGTCGTCTTCTTCTCATGCACTGGCGCAGCTTCATTAGGGCCGGGGGGGGGCGACCGCCCCCTCGGTTTTTCCGTCCGTAACTACCTATTTTCTCGATTTTATGTTAAAAAAATTGTATTTGTGGAGTATCGCCCCCTCGGATGTATTGATTATCACCCCATCGGTCGATCTTTTGAGCCCCGCCCCCTCGGAGATCTCTCTCAAGCTCCGCCACTGTTCTCATGGAACCTTGTCCTATGCCCATTTGCATCTATAAGCCTATACATTAACAAAATGGTTGATATTTTAAGAATATGTACATACAAGTCTGAAAATGAATAAAATATAAATTTTACCTTGAAAGGTTACATAGTTGTGATGTAAATGATCATAAACAAAAAAGCTAACATCAACACAAACCTCCCATCCTTTTGAGCAACTCTTAGTGTCAAATAGGACTGTTTTGTATAATAGGACTGTTTTGTATAACTCTTTACCCTCTTCAAGTCTTAAAGTTTATAGTATTAATTTAAGTGGAGATTGGGTTTTAAGACTTATATATTTGTTTTCGCGGTGTTTGATATACAATCAGTCACATGTCGAAACGACAAGGTTTGGCAATTACACTCCTTTGTTTGAGCTACCACGAGATCCATGTAATAGGCAAGCCTTCTAACAACTGGACGCTATTGCTTAAAGATATTTTGGGTGCTCATAATGATTGGCCGCTATCAGGGGGTCTCAAGTAAACCCTTCACGGTATCTTTATTATTTTCTTATGGTGCATTTGGAAATCCCGCAACAAGTCTCTCTTTAAAACGCTCGGCTCAACAAATCCTTGGTGAAATCAAAGCTCTTTACTATTTTTGGTTGGAACATAGAGGGAAGTTTGGTTGTTTAGATTGGGATACTTGATGTTCTTTTTTTTTTTTTTTTTTTTTTTTTGATGTATTCTTGTATGTAGCATCTTGCTAGTCCTCTAATAATATCTTGTTAAAAAAAGAAGATAACCCTTTCTGACCATTCATCTCAAAGTTTATGGACATTTGATGTTTGAAATAAGTGTCATCTTTGATCTTTGATTCATGACCATGTGACTACGATATCATACATGTAGATGACACCCATAATAAGAAGATTATTACCAATAGTCTTACGGCCTACAACTTGCTCGTGCAATATTTTGTTTATGTTTTACCACTTCTTTTGATTTTATATATATTAGAGTATATTACAAAAAAATGTTCATATATGTTTATAGAAAATTATGGATTATGGATGAGGTTAGGTCTTAAGATGAAATACATTAGACTTTATGTTAACTTGGATGTTGAATGACTAGATTATCTTACTAATGTAAAATATTACACAAAAACCCAAACCACTATATCTCCTATTTCACAACTCTGTCACATGGTTGCATAAAAGTTATATTACATTATTGTACCCATTACACAACTTCTTTGCTAAATTTATTACGTTTAGAACAAAAATAATAATAATTGATTAATTATGTTGTGCTAGCACGTAACCACCGAATACTATTCTTATTAACAATTTTTTTAAGCCAGCGGATCAAAGATTAGGACAAAAACAAAATGCAAAAACAAATCGATGATCGGTTTGAGAAGTTAAAATGATTTTAGAGCAAACCACATCACCACTTAATCTGTATGATATATCGGATTTCACAAAATTGAACTCAACTGAAACTATTGACCATTCACTTTTCAAAGTGAATTGGTTTTGTGATCAACTTTTCAAATGATGCTAAATTTAGGATCATTTTTCTAGCTGAATACTGAATTTACTATTAAGAAACAAACTAGCAGTTGTATAAAGCTTTTTTTGGTTGTCACTAACAGATACACAATTTACTTTCAGTTGAACCATAAATCATCATTTTCTTAAATCATGTTTCAGTTTCAACAATAAGTTCATCCCTCCAGAGTACATTTTTCCCAGATAAGTAATATGTATCACGAAGCAAAAACATTCCAATCAACTCTTCAAGTAATCATAATAATAATGCACTGTATATAATAAACTGGATTAATCACAAAAATGGAAAGTGTAAATTAGTAGACAGTGAGACAAAAACTTCCCCAATTACCAAATTTTCACCCTTGATGAAATGTGTTCTAGTGTAATATATGCATCTAGATATCAACTCCAAAACAGGCAAGAGGCTACCAAAAGATACCATAAACACAGCTTCATATGAAATATCTGAGCGTCCCCATCACCGAAATCTCAACTTCAACCGTAAGATTATCATTCAGCAAGAAGCCATTTTCTGAGTCATTGAGTTGACTCAGTAGCATAAAAGATGTAAAACCCCAACCAGAAGTGGTGTTGAAGAACCAGTCATCACATTCTGCAAGGTATAATGCAAAGGAGAAAATCAAAAGAGACATAATACAACAGCATAGAACTACCTATCTGAAGCCCCAAAGTCTTTTTTTTACCTATGTTTTTATTATACTATAGACCAGTATAACTCATTGAAACATAATCTTTAGGATTGTTATCTCTACTTATGTATTTAATTGTTTTTTTTTTCTTCAGGTCATGTTAGTGTGGACTTATTGTACAGAGATATTGAGTTTACCTTCCTCTATATCACTTTCGGGACCCTGACTTTTGAGCCTCAACTTAAATTTCGCATAAACTTTCCAACCATTAGGAAGCGAAGCAGCATCATGTACACATAAGTATATTGACAAATGTGTACCTTTACCCCGTTCATTTCCTTTGGGATAGAGTGACAAATTCCTAGAGTCAAGAAAGGAAAATAGATAGGTAAAAATACAAGTTTTGATGTGTTTTAAACAAAAAAAAAAAAAAAAGACAACAACCAAATGAGATCCTTATGGATTATGAGACCGTACCACTTGACTTTGCCAACTTTGAACACCTCTGAACACAGACGGTCCTCTGTAACATTTGAAAATCTATTAATTGTCCAAGTGTGAATATTCATAGTTGTTGGAGGCTTTGTCATCACTAGACACCGATCTACTTGTGTAAATGCTGGAACTGCAACAACCTCAGCTCCAAACACACATGAATCATTGAAAAGGTACCCATTTTTACTCTCCACAAAAGACTCCAATGATAACAGTTTGTCAAAACCCCAAGTCGTCTTTTTCTCATGGAACCTTGTCCTATGCCCATTCACATCTATAAACAAATATATCAACAGAAACGCTGATATCTCTAAGAAAATATACATACAAGCCGCAAAAAGAATGAAACTAAAATTTTACCTTGGAAGGTTACATAGTTTTGATGTATGTGGTCGTAAACAAAAAAGCTGACATCAACACAAATCTCCCACCCTTTTGAGCAACTCTCAGCATCACATATTACCACATATAGAGAAATGTGCAGTTTGTCATTGTTTTCCTTGTCATTTCCATTTGGGTACAAATCTAGTCTCCTAAATATTCCAATGATGAAAATAAGATGTTACAAGAGTTATAAAAACTTTGTTTCAATAATAAAAAGTGTTCAATGTAGATAGTTGACCATTTATGACCACTGGCTTCAAAAACATCAGATTCAATCTTGAACATTTTAGCTTCAGAAAGAAGGGAAAATGACTCAATCTTCAGCATATAGTGTGCTGGTTCATGTTTTCTTTTGGATATGAACATGCTTGCTGCTGAATAACAAGATAGGATACTAACTGATCAATTAACTAAAGCAAATAATATACAGTTGATTAACTACCTTAGTTATTACTTATGAATCTTAAATGTGTATTATATTGCTAATTAATCAAATAAGAAACCAGAAACTTTGGGAAAATTTAACAAGATAGGATACCAATTGATCAATTATCTAAAAGCAAATAATCTACAGTTGATTAATATCTTAGTTGTGAATCTTTAATGTGTATTTCCTTGCTGATTAATCAAATAAGACGCCTGAAACTATGGAAATATTAACTGTCATAGATAGATAGATAGATAGATAGGGCTTGGATTGGCTGAACGGAAAGGGCGTAAGCCCTAATTATGCCCAACTTCTTTCACAACATCAAACCCCCAAATACGCAATTTACTTTCAGTTGAGCCTTAAATCATTCATCATATTCTTCCTATTATCATGTTTCAGTTTCAACAAAATAAAATCAACTGTCTGTGTAGTTAAACATAAACATTCAACATTCTGACATTAGATCGACTCTTTGCGATAAGATGGAGGGCGTGCGTAAATCTTGTTCATTTATCATTGTAGAATCCCACATGATCACACATTTATTATACTATGGATACTTCAACGAGTTGAACACCATTCTGTCCATCTCATTTTGGAGAATTGAAATCAAACATGATGGAGAAAAATGAGTAAAAAGATCATGCATTTCGAAAGTAAACATTACCTCGGAAATCTGCTTCGAAACTTGTGTTTCTTCAACTTACTCGTAAACTCGTAATCGAAACCGCTTGGTATTTGAAACTTTTAATCATAAACTTGGACGATGTGTGGAATTATCTGAGGTGAAAGAGACAGGGGTATATATGTAATATGTCCTAGGGTTCATTTGCCCTGTCGTTAATTCTCGCAGGTTGCTGGTGCATCTGGTTGGCAAGAAATAACGCTATTTTCAACAATAAAAGTCCTTCAATTCACCGAACCTTCATGGAGATCAAGTCTTGGAGCTTCCTTTGGTTTTCGAATAGGTGTCTTTCTTGTAATATGGACTGGGATAACTGGGTGAATTTTAATTTTAATATGTAAGTGTTGGTTTGTTTGGGCCGACTGTAGCGTCTTGCTATGGTTTGGTTTCTCTTTTTTGAATAAAATGGCTGTTCAAAAAAAAAAAATGGCATAAAAAATAAGGGATATAGTTTACGAACCAAGACGCAACATTTATCCGGATCGAGCAAGATAGTTTCTACACGTCTAGCGGTTCGATATCGAGGAACCGAGCATGTACGTGGGGATCAACAGAGAACGGACCTGTTAACTAAAATGTTGGCTCGTGTTAAGTTCAAAGAGACGTGAAGTCATGAATTAACGGGTGAATGTTTGATTCATTAACAAGTACAGAAACTAGCGAGCTAGGCTAGTTCAGACGCACCTGTGCAAGTCGGTTTAGAAAGCTTTACTTGAGGAACAAGTTGGTTACTCAAGTTAGGAATTAATTAATAATTAGTTTCTAGAGGATTTGTGTTAAGATTACAATTGTCTTATTAATTTTCCTACAAATATGGCTCAATCAACTAGGGTTGATCATAACATTGTATTTGAGTTTTTAACCGAGGTTTTTTTAAATACAATAACTTGGAGAGTTTAGTTCAGTTCTTTATTCTTCGTGTGTTCATTAATAATCATCATCGTCGATACCAATTCTAACTTGAGGTGTGACACATGGATTTCAACGGTCACTCCTCTTTTTGTATAACTAGCCCTCATTTTTATCATTTGCCATACGCGCTTAACCTTTTGCTCTCGTTGCTTTAATTCATCTGAATTTATATATTCCATTCTATTCCTATTCTCTATAGGCAAATTGGATTTTAATAATCTAAACTATGACCTATTGCCGATAATAATCTAAACTATCAGTTTGGCCAGCAGCAGTCTCAACTTTCATTTTCATTATCAACAGCAGTCTTAGTCTCGAAACATCATACATTTACACATGATTTACACTTGTTTTTCATTTGTTTTTTGCTTTTATGCTTCCTTATTTTGTTCGGATTCATCATTACGATCCAAAAATCAAGTGTAAATGTATGATGATTATGCTACTGGATTGCTCCTGATAACGAAAATGAAATTTGGGACTGCTGCTGTGAGTCATAGTTTGGATTATTAAA
Organism: Deinandra increscens subsp. villosa; assembly: GCA_039602395.1. Classification (NCBI taxonomy): domain Eukaryota; kingdom Viridiplantae; phylum Streptophyta; class Magnoliopsida; order Asterales; family Asteraceae; genus Deinandra; species Deinandra increscens. Next base: position 122,659,819 of record JBCNJP010000007.1, read on the forward strand.
ATATAATTTTCCTTCTCTATACATAGAAGCTAAAGTATATTGTATTGTGAATGACATTCACAATACAATATAGAGTAAATTACGAGAATCGTCTCTGTGGTTTGCACAAATTTCACACTTCATCTCTAACTTCAAAAAATTACGGCTATATTTTTTAAGTTTTGGAATTTTTGTAACAAGTATCGTCCCTAACATGGATGCCTGTTAAATACAATTGTTAAATTAAAAAAAAACAAACAAAACAAAACTAGTAACAAAAACAACTAATTAATTCTGTAAGAAAGAGACCACATACTATATCATTTTTTGAACATGTTGATACAAAAGATACAAATCATACATTAAACCTAACAAATTGTAATAACACAATTGATACCATAAGCCGGGTTAACAACAAAATCTTTCATGATAAACTTGATATTTGGTTACTAATCTCGATGAAATACCGAAGTACACCAGTTTTGTAGAAATAGCTTATCTTTAAAGACAACTCTTCAAACACGAAACAAGTTTGACGTCACAAAATAGTTGATCGAAAAATAGGAAACCTTTTAAATTTTAATACAAGTACAAATGGTTGGTTTGAGTAGAATGTAGATGCTTACAATCACTAGGGGTGTGCATGGATCGGTTTAGATCGGATTTTGGCTAAAACCGAATCCAAAACCAAAGTTTGGTTTTTTAAATATTCAAATCCATTCGGATTCGGTTTTTTCGGTTTCACGGATTTCGGATTTCGGTTTTTTACAGTTTGGATTCGGTTTTTTCGGATTCAAATCCATATGAACTTTTGGGCTGAAAAAAACAAATAATATCAAAATTTGGTCTACTTATTTATTAAATATAGATTAGTTGACTACTAATAGCATTCAAAATAAAACTTCAAAATTCATAACATTGCAAAATGACTCAACCTCAAACAAATACATTCAAACAAATACTTAACGATTTAATATCAAAGACTCAAGGATCCATAATGTTGCATAACAATCCAAAATCAAACAAATCCTTAAAGATCAAATCTCAAACACTCAAACGACATTCAAACAAAAATTAAAGTTGCATAATTATCTAATCACAAAGACTCAAAGATCCTAATGATTATAAATAAAATTTAAATTTGAAAACCTTCAATAACTAAATGGATCGGTTCGGTTTTTTCAGATTTTCTTTTTAGCTAAAACCGAAACCGATCCGAAATTTCGGATTTTAGAAAAGTTCAATCCAAATCCGACGGTTTCTATTTGGATTCGGTTTTTTCGGTTATTTTGGTTTCGAGTCGGTTTTTTCGGATTCTTGCACACCCCTAACAATCACAGAACTTGATTGTTCAAATATTTCAAGGTTATGTAAAAATTAGAAAGCACGAAACTTGATTGTTCAAAAATTTTGTTTTAGAACTAACAAAACTTTTATTTCTTAAAATCTAATAGGCCCTGAATCATGCTATAAATTGGTAATAGGAAGCGATTTACATCAGCACCAGTGGTCTAGTGGTAGAATAGTACCCTGCCACGGTACAGACCCGTGTTCGATTCCCGGCTGGTGCATTCTCATCAAGAGCTATGATGTTCTGTGTGCCTCTACTGGTGGATGGGTCCATCAGACTTGTCTGATTGTTGACATAATAGGCCTATCTGAGCTCTTTTTTTTTTCTGTGTGGCCAGAGACTTCATTGGATGGTTCCAGAGCTCAAGTGTTGCTTGTTGACAATCTAAGCCTTAAAACTCCTATGGTAAGCTTCTAAACCGAATTTGAGGAACATTTACAAATGTTCTTGAGTTGGGAACTCACATTCTTGATTTATTGATGATCCTAGGTGCATGCAATGACAATCCCCTGAGCCTCTGAAGTGTGTGTGAGAATCCAAAAGAACAAAGGTAAGGTAATATCTCTTGATCTTGGTCCAAAACCATATCTTTGAAAATATTAATGGATGAGATGGTAAAATCTGCTTATGGATCATACATGCAGGCCAAGATCCTGAAATTTGGTGACCTGAGAGAACATCAGAAGATGAAAAGTTTGACTTTCAAGAAGTGAATATCCAATGCATGCCCTATCAGATTCCTGTTGATCTCATAGCTGGTAATGCTGCTTCTACTAACTTACTTGGTATATCTGATGTTATTATTACTTGTAATTTGTAAAGTAGAGGAGTAAGACAAAAAGTCTTCCAATAACCAAAATTTTCACCCCTTGATTAAAGACAGTTCAACAGTAATATATGAATCCACACATCAACTTTACACACAAAACAGAACAAAACATACCCAACAAAGCACACCCGAAAAGCAACTCTACACACAAAACAAAACATACCCCACAAATCCCACCCAAAGGTAGGGACTGCAGCCGGACATCAACTCTAAAATAGACAAATAGCCACCAAAACATACCATAAACAATGCTTCATATGAAATATCTGAGCGTCCCCATCACCGAAATCTCAACTTGAATCGTAAGATTATTATTTAACAAGAAGCAACTTTTTGACGCATTGAGTTGACTCAGTAGCATAAAAGATGTAAAACCCCAATCAAGAGTGGTGTTGGAGTACCAGCCATCAGCTTCTGAAAGGTACAATGGAAAGGAAACAATCAAAAGAGACATAACAACATAGAATTATCTATCTCAAACTAGTATAACTGTTAAAGAAAAAACCTTGTATTTTTCTTAAGGCCACATTAGTATCGACTTGCAGTGTTATAATGTAGTATAGAAATACCAAGTTTACCTTTCTCTACATCGCTTTCAAGACCTTGACTTTTTATCCGGAACTTGAATTTCGCATAAACTTTCCAACCATTAGGAAGCGAAGCAGCATCATGTACACATAAAAAAATTGACAAATGTGTACTTTTATCCAGGTTATTTCCTTTGGGATAGAGTGATAATGTCCTAGAGTCAAGCAAGGAAAGCAACACAACTCATTAGATCTTTAAAAATATAAAGTTCTGGTGTTTTAAAGAAGAAAAAAAACGGCCAAATGAAATCATTATGGATTATGAGACCGTACCACTTGACTTTGCCAACTTTGAACACCTCTGAACACAGACGGTCCTCTGTAACATTTGAAAATCTATTAATTGTCCAAGTGTGAATATTCATAGTTGTTGGAGGCTTTGTCATAACTAGACACCGATCTACTTGTGTAAATGCAGGAACTGCAACAACCTCAACTCCAAACACAAATGAATCATCGAAAAGGTATCCATTTTTGGTCTCCATAAGAGACTCCAAAGATATTAGTTTGTCAAAACCCCATGTGGTCTTCTTCTCATGGAACCTTGTCCTATGCCCATTCACATCTATAAACAAATACATTAACAAAAAATAAAAAAAAATTGACATCTCTAAAATCATACATACAACCCAAAAAACGAACGGGATACAATTTTTACCCTGAAATGTTACATAGTTGTGGTGTATATGATCGTAAACGAAAAAGCAGACATCAACACAGATCTCCCACCCCTTTAAGCAACTTCCAGTGTCACATATTACCACATATAAAGAAATGTGGCTGCCCTGCTTGTTTTCCTCATCATTTCCGTTTGGGTACAAATCAAGTCTCCTAAATATTTGAAAGATGAAGAGATGTTAAAAGAGTCGCGAAAACTTCATTTGAATGATGAAAAGAGTTTAAAACAGATAGTTAACCATTTATGGCCACTGGCTTCAAAAACATCAGATTCAATCTTGGACATTTTAGCTTCAGAAAGAAGAGAAAATGACTCAATCTTGAGCATGTAGTGTGCTGGTTCATGTTTTCTTTTTGATATGAACATGTCTCCCTGTTGAACAAGTATACAATTAATCTACTTTAATTGTCAATCTTGAATGTGCATTTTCTTGCTAATTAATCATAAAGTAATCAGAAACTTTGGCTGGACATATCGCATATGCCCTATGTCGAGCACATTTCACAATATCCAACCCCAAATACGCAATTTACTTTCAATTGAATCTTTAATCGTAATTTTCTTCCTATATCATGTTTCAATTTCAACAAAATAACTAAATAAGTAATAATTATGTGCAGTGAAACAGAAAGATTCTCTGCAATAAATGGAGGGCATGTGAAAATCTTCTATTTTTATCATGAAACCCAGATGAAGACACATATACTATGGATACTGTCAATCTGGTCCATCTCATCTTTAAATGATTGAAATTAAACATTACCTCAGAAATTTCCACTCTTAAATTGACTATTTTGGTATCCTGTTCCTGCTTCGGGACTTCAGTTTCTTCAACTTTCTGGCAATTGAAGTCGCTTTCTCTCGAATAATCAACTTGGAGGACGTTTGGAATTCTTTGCGGTAAAAATGAAAGAGGTAGTAATTTAATTTTGGGAGTAATTTAAGTAGGAGTGTGATAGATTCTATCATTGAAAAAATATTCCCTTTAGCTATGCAGCCCCTTTTAGAAGGCGACGTAATTTTATTAATTACAAATGATTTCAAGCAAACAACTTGAAACCAAACATGAACAAACCATTACATATTTATACAACTCAAGTTACATCATTTCTTCTATTCAAGTTTTTTTTCTTCACATCTATTTTTGACTCACATGAAGCTTAACACCTGAATCTCTTCAATGTCTTTATTCAGATTGAAAGGGACTCCATTAAAAACTTTTATATTTCCACACCAAATGCGCCACTAGTGTGTGTATTTTTGCACGAACCACCAACTTTTGTTTTTTAATTCTTGTATAAGTCATCCATGTACCTCTCATGTTGAGGGTCTTGACATTTACAGTAATTTGCACCAATTAGTTATCTGACACATCACATCTCAGCAACCTTGCGATTTACGAATAAATGTTCTATGTTTTTCGCATGCTTATCACATAGTTCACAGTTCAAGGTCGCCATTTGGATACCTCTTCTCGATAATGCTTCTTTGACAGGAAGTTTGTTGATGTCGAGCCTCCAAATAAAAAAGTTTAACTTATTAGGTGTTAGTTTTTTTTTCCTCAAAGTCACCTTCATATGTTTCAAACATCTTGTGTTGAATTGTGCACCTTATCAATTGTTTAGTGAATTTTTCATGATCCTCCATCTTCCACATCCAATTGTCCTTCCTAACCATCTAACCTGCACTAGATACAAGGTTGATATAGGTACATGATTGATTCCGGATGGTTGTGTTGCCCACATTGTGAATTTGTGTTTGAGTTTCAAGAAGCATAGTGATGATCGTTTAATTATTCCAATTTAACCCATAAATGGAATGGAAACCTCATACTTATTTTGTTTGTCTTTCTAAAAATTAAAGTATTTTTCCAGTTTTATTTTGTGTCATTATTTTTAAATTAAAATGGGTGAAAGAAACTATTTTTGAACTTTACATCCAGTTTATTGAATTTGTCTCTATATTAAGATAATTTTTGTGTGTGGGTAACATGTGATTACTCAAGTTACAGCTAACTTCACGATTGATATGTAATGCTCTCTTATTACGAAACAAATTTGATGTCACAAAGAAGCTGATCGAAAAACAGCTAATCTTTTTAATACAAGTAGACTTGGGGGAGTTGGGTGATAGATGGTCACATAAGATGCTTCTCAATATATATTGAAAAAGTTAGGCACTATGATATAGCACCAGTGGTCTAGTGGTAGAATAGTACTCTGTCACGGTACAGACCCGGGTTCGATACCCGGCTGGTGCATCTTCTCAATAGCTATGATGACTGTGCCTTAGTGGTGGACGGGTCCATCACATTTATCTGATAAATAAGGATTAGAATGGCATTTCTGAGCTCTTACTTTTTTTGACCAACTCACAAAGTAGAAACTTCGGAAATATACAGGGCTTGACTGCTTGGATTGAAGGGAAGAGGCGTTTGGCCTATCTCGAGCTTATTTGACAATATTCAACTCCTAAGTACGCAATTTACTTTCAATTGATCCTTAAAGCATCTCGAGTGGGGCTCTATCACCTGCTTCTGAGATTTAACATTGTGAAATAGAGCAATTTACTGAGTTTTGTTTCTCTAGCTAACAATGACCCGGTTCATTGTTTATAGACAGGAACTATGTACAACAGAGAGATATGTCTGAAGAATTCGATACATATACTGAAAGTTTGGAAAAGATGACGTGAACCTGTAGAAGATGCACAAAACAAGACTAGCAACAAGAATAGCTGGTCCAGGAAGAAAGAGACCATAAACAATATAAATTTTTGAATGGATTTTAAAATATTGCAAATCATATAGTAAACCTAATTAATCATAATAGCACAACTGATACCCTAAACCGAGTTAATGCATAGAGATCTCCAGTTTAATAATCTTTTGATGAAATGCAGTTTAGAGTTGTATATGAGTCCAAGACATTAACTCTCAAATATAAAATACTAGTGGAGATAACAAAGAACGAACACCATGTTTGAGAGGAAATACCTGATCTTTTAATAGGCAAAATAGTTTATCGGAAAATAGCTAACCTTTTAGTTTTAATACAAGTACAAATGCTTGGTTTGATTAGAAGCTCAGTCACAGAACTTGACTGTCCAAATATTTTCAAGTTGGTTGATAAGTTCAAAATACCTTGTATGAGTAATAATTAGTTAACACTTAACACAAAAGCACCAGTGGTCTAGTGGTAGAATAGTACCCTGCCACGGTACAGACCCGGGTTCGATTCCCGGCTGGTGCATTCTCATCAAGAGCTATGATGATTTGCCTTAGTGGTGGACGGGTCCATCACATCTCTCTGACTACAAATGAGGATAAAATGGCATTACTGAGCTCTTGTTTTTTTTCTCCTTAGTGGTGGACGGGTCCATCACATCTCTCTGACTACAAATGAGGATAAAATGGCATTACTGAGCTCTTGTTTTTTTTCTCCTTATAAAACTTTTTGAACACTAAACTAACTATTATGACATTCCGCCGCCCAACAGTTGTAGCAGCAGCAACTGCAATCATACAAAATTCCAGCAGCAACTTCAAACCCATGATTCTGTATCTGCATCTACATGCAAACCCAATATAAATAATTGTATAATACTCCAAACTGCTCTATTAATGGCCATATTTGCATAAACTCAACAATAGATTTCCAATCATTTGGAGCATGAGCCAATTTGACACAACCCGCCTCTCAATTAATTCCATATTTAAAGTGAGATGTCACATTAGTTAAAGAGAAAGTGGTCAGGGCTATCCATTCCAACATTGCAGAGCTTACAAGATAAACCATAATCAAACTCACCCTTTCATAATTTATATCAACTTTGCAGAGCTTACACCATGATTGATATCTATGCTTAACATCATGCTTTCGACTTGCATCTTTTAAGAACTGAAAAGGTCAATCTATTATACACTCTTCGATACTGAAAATCTTTTGTCAGTTACTTTTTTTATAAGAATTGATGCAACAAAACCTAATTATTAATCATAATAATGCAAAGTATACTTAAAGTCTTGTATCCGAAATCCAAATATTCACTCCCAAGATGAAATGCAGCAGTCTACAGTAATATATGAATCCTTAACATCAACACTAATAATAGCTAGCGAATATAACCAAAAACATCATGCTTCAAATGAAATTTTTAAGCGTCCCCATCAGTAAAATCTCGACTTCAACAGTAAGACTATCATTCAACAAGAAGTAATTTTCTGAGTCATCGAGATCACTCAGTAGCATAAAAGACGTGAAACCCCAATCAGTAGTGGTGTTGGAGAACCATCCGTCAGCTTCTTCTACAAGGTATAAAGGAAAGAAAACAATCAAAAGACATAACACAACAGCATAGACTTATCTATCTCCAGTTCTAAAGTCTTCCTTTTATTTATATGCATGTTTAATTTACTATCAAAGCGTGTAACTTAGTGAAGAAAAAAAACTGGTTAAAATCGTTATCTCTGCTTATGTATTTAATTGTTCTTTTTTCCTTCAGGTCATGTTAGTACTCTTAGAACGTGGTATAGATATATTGAGTTTACCTTTCAATATCTCGTCTTCAGGAACCTGATTTTTAAGCCATAAGTTGAATTTTGCATAAACTTTGAAACCTTTAGGAAGCGAAGCAGCATCATGTACACCTAAAAAGATTGATAAATGTGTATCTTTGCTCGACCCGTTTCCTCTGGGATAGAGTAATAATTCCCTGGAGTCAAGAAAGGAAGATAAAAAATTCATTAGAATGCTGAAATATATCAAATGTTGGTGTTTTAAGCTAAAAAAAAAACCAGGAAATGAAATCCTTAGGGATTATGAGACTGTACCACTTGACTTTGCCAACTTTGAAGACCTCTGATTTCAACTTGTCCTCTTTTACAGCCGAAAAGTTATTAATTGTCCAAGTGTGACTATTCAGGGTTGCCGGAGGCTTTGTCATCGCTAGGCACCGATCTACTTGTGTAAATTCTGGAATTGTAATAATCTCAGCTCCAAACACACACGAATCATTATAAAGGTACCCATTTTGGATCTCCATGAAAGAGTCCAACGGTATTAGTTTGTCGAAACCCCATTTGGTCTTCTTCTTATGGAACCTTGCCCTCTGCCCATTCACATCTATAAACACATATGTTAAGAAATTAATTTGTTGCATGATATTGTTGAAAATGCTAAAAAAATGAATGAAAAAAGTTACCTTGAAAGGTTACATAGTTGTGATGTATATGATCATAAACAAAAAAACTGACATCAACAGAAACCTCCCACCCCTTTGAGCAACTCTCAGTGTCACATATTACCACAAATAAAGAAATGTGGCTGCCCTTGTTCTCATCATTTCCGTTCGGGTACATCTCCAGTCTCCTAAATATGTCAATAATGAAAAGATATTAAAGATCCTTCATTTTAGTGATGAAAAGAGTTTGAAACAAAGAGTTCACCATTTATGACCGCCAGCTTCAAAAACATCAGACTTAATCTTGGAGAAATTAGCTTCAGAAAGAAGAGAAAAGGATTCGATCTTCAACGTATAGTGTGCTGGTTCACGTTTTCTTTTTGATATGAGCATGTCTCCTGTCTCCTTGTAAAAAACCAAATTTATCAAGAACAAAACTATAATGTACATATGGCACACATCCATTGTCATATATGAAACATAGTTCTATAATAACATGTAAATTAATCATAAAACATAGGTATATAAAAAAATGTTGGGTTAGGTCCTTATGTTCACTTTTTTCACCGGTTGTGACCTATAAAGTGGGTCTTAATTAACCTAAGAGTGTTTAAAAGATTAGTGACTTATTTGAATTCTTAAACGTAACGGATAAATGTCAAATAACATGATTTTTAACACTTGTCTCTAATAACTAGATCAAACATGAATTTTATTTAACAAATCAAGATTAATAATCCTTCAGAAATATCCAACATCTTTTCATATGATCATGAACTATTTGCAATAAATGAAGGAATAAGGATTGAAGGGCATGTATACCATGTAAGTCCTCTTTATACTATCATGAATACAACATGAACATCAACAGTTAATTTATAGCACCAATCAAGCCCATCTCACCTTTTATGTATTGAAATCAAGCATGCAGACCCACTCAATAAATCCACATGTATATCAGTATATGCATTTGTTGTCTATACTTTGTTAATTAGTGGTTGGATGCATTTCAAAATCAAAGATTACCTTATGAATCTCAACTCTTAAACTGACTCTTCTGATATTCTGCTTCTTCGAGTCTGTCAATTGAAGTCGGTTGCACTCTATGGAGATATTTGAATCGCCTAGAGTCAACCTCTAGGGTGTTTAATTTGGAATTCTTTGCGGTAAAAAAGAAAGAGATCTTTTTCTTTTTGGAATTCTATGCAATAAAAAAAGAAAGAGATATATGCCTGTTTCACAGATAATCAGCTATTTAAAAAATTTCAAATAAAAGGTGGGATTAATTTATCTAAATAATGATAAAAATGAGAGTGGAGAATAGAATTCGTTAAAGGAGTTAATTGTTGAGATACAAGTAGAAGAAAGTGTTTAGTTTGAAAGAAGCTTATAATTATTTATTTTTGTAAACTTCTGTTTATATTAAACGTTATATAATATTAATTTTGTCATAACTTTTAATAAGATTAAATAAATTTTACTTTTAATATGAGTATAAGAATGTAATCATAAACTCATAAAGTCTTCACACGTACCTATACGGTAAAACAAGAACTTTATAATCGGTAACCAGCACAAATAGACCATCTAATTGTGTTGTATTTTACATACATGAAGGAATGATGCAAATATACAATTTGGTGCTTCAATTCTAAACGATCATGTCTACAACGGCGTAATTTCCAGGCTTTTTCAAATTCATTGTCAATTTGTCGCATTGTGCTTTTATCTATGTTTTAATATTTAAAACCGACTTAGAACAACATTATTGTATATCTTTGATGTTGGTGGCAATTGCCAAACAATTATATAGTGATCCTGGGGAGATGTATAACATGAACTACGTAAAAGATGATAGTGAACCAGTAGAAGATGCAGAAAACAAAATAGTAACAAGAACAACTAATCAAGGAAGAGACCACAAACGATATCAAATTTTAAACGTGTTGATAAAATGATGCAAATCATGGTTAAACCTAACGAATCGTAATTACACAATTGATGCCTTAAGTTGAGTTAGTCACAAAAATATTCCACGATAAATAGATCTCTGGCTACTAATATAGATGAAATATACATTTCCAGTTATAAATAAATCAGTTAACTCTAAAATACTAATGAAAATCATGTAGAACACCAAATTTCAATGAAATAGTTTATCTTTCGATATACACAACTCTCCAAATACGAAACAAATTTGAGGTCACGAAATAGTTGATCGAAAAATAGCTAACTTTTTAATACAAGTACAAAGGGTTGGTTTAAGTAAATGTTCACAGAACTTGCTTGTTCAAATATTTTCAAGATGTTTGATAACTCAATAGCACCAGTGGTCTAGTGGTAGAATAGTACCCTGCCACGGTACAGACCCGGGTTCGATTCCCGGCTGGTGCATATCTTTTTAGACACGCCTTTGCTGGTGGACGGTTCAATCAGACCCTTCTGATTGTCAAAGAAGACATGTCCCTTAGGCCTTCCCTGAGCTCCTTTTTTAAAATTTTTCCAAATTCTTCTTGATCCTTTGTAATAAATACTACATTAATGACATTATTTGATGGTTCCATCATATTTTCCTCATCTCAAAATTAGTTAAAAAACGGCTTTACAGAACTCATTTTTATTTTCTTATAAAAACTTTTTGAGACTATTAAGAGTTACAAACCCCACATCACCTTGCATTACCAATGGCGGTTTAAAATATAAAACGCGTAATAAACCTAACAACGTAATAGAGAATAGTACTGGAATTGCAGCCCTAACTACAATCATACAAAATACTCTACGGTTAACATCATGCTTTCGACTTGCAATTTTTAAGAACTGGAAAGGTAAACCTATTATGCTCTCTTCAATATTGAAAATCTTTTGTTTGAACCTTCTTTATACGAATTAATGCAATAAACCTAATGAATCATAATAATGCGAAGTATATACTTATAGCCGTTATCCGAAATCCAAATTTTCACTCCTATGATGAAATGTAGCAGTCTACACTAATATATGAATCCTTTACATCAACTCTAAAATAGCTAGCAAAATAACCCAAACATCATGCTTCAATTCAAACGAAATTTCTAAGCGTCCCCATCACTGAAATCTCGACTGCAACAGTAAGATTATCATTCAACAAGAAGCCATTTTTAGAGTTATTGAGTTGACTCAATGGCATAAAAGATTCATAACCCCATTCATCACCTTCCCAGAACCAATTACTAATTTCTGCAAGGCACAACGGAAAACAAACCATCAAAAGAGCCGTAATGCACCAGCATGTAGAACACAAGTAACTAATAGGGAAAAGAATTTTCAAACCTTAGTTTTGTATATATGAGATAATGTAGGATTTTTTTTTAACATGAAAAAAATATACTTTTCATCCATTTGACTAGTTAGTTTCTTTTTACTTATGATGTTATTACAATGATATCCCTAATTATGCATTCAAGAATAAATTGGTTAAAACTGATATCTCTGCTTATTTTTTTTTTCTTTTTCAAAACATGTTAAATCAACTCATAACTTAAATATGGTATGGAGATATTGAGTTTACCTTCCTCTATATCGCTCTTTGTATCATGACTTTTAACCCGAAACTTGTATTTTGCATAAATTTTCCAACCATCAGGAAAAGAAGCAGCATCATGTACACTTAAACAGATGGACGAACGATCTTCTCCTGAACTGTATCCTTTGGGATAGAGTGATAATATCCTGATCAGTCACGAAAGCAAGATAAACAATTCATTCGATCGTTAAAAATCTAGTGTTTTGGTGTTTTACACGCAACAAAAGACAAATGAAATCCTTATAGATTAAGATAATTTACCACTTCACATTGCCAACTTTGAAGACTTCTGAACACACATATTCCTCTTTTATAGCCGAAAAGTTATTAATTGTCCAAGTGTGACTATTCATGGTTACTGGAGGCTTTGTCATCACTAGGCACCGATCTACTTGTGTAAACTCTGGAAGTTCAATAATCTCAGCTCCAAACACACACGAATCATTATAAAGGTACCCGTTTTTGCTCTCCATAAAAGAATCCAACGGTATTAGTTTGTCAAAACCCCATGTGGTCTTCTTCTCATGGAACCTTGTCCTATGTCCATTCACTTCTATATATAAACACATGTTTTAAGAAATTAGCTGCATGATATTGTTAAAAAGGCCAAAAAAGAATGAACGAAAAAAAAGTTACCTTGAAAGGTTACATAGTTGTGACGTATATGATCATAAACAAAAAAATTGACATCAACACAGACCTCCCACCCCTTTGAGCGACTCTCGATGTCACATATTACTAGATATAAAGAAATGTGTCTGCCCTTGTTCTCATCATTTCCGTTAGGGTACAGATCAAGTCTCCTAAATATTTCAATAATGAAAAGATGTTAAAGATCCTGCATTTCAGTGATGAAAAGAGTTTGAAACAAAGAGTTGACCATTTATGACCGTCAGCTTCAAAAACATCAGACTCAATCTTGGACATTTTAGCATCAGAAAGAAGAGAAAAAGACTCGATCTTCAGCGTATAGTGTGCTGGTTCACGTTTTCTTTTCGATATGAGCATGTCTCCTGTTGAACAAGATATGATACTAGCCCATGAGTTATCTAAAATTGGAAAGCAAATATCTTGACTTGATAAACATATACAGTTGATGATCTACCTTAATTAGTTGTTAATCTAAAATGTGTATTATATTGCTAATTAATCAAATATTTAACCCAAAATGCATCTTAAGCTTTAGAAATCGATAACTTATGTGCAATTAAAAAGAAACTACAGAAACTGTTGAAAAATTGGATCGAACAAACACGATAAAAGCCAAACTTATAAAGAACAAAACCATAAAGAAAATACATCAACCCTAACCCCTAATTATACCAAAACAAAATTTCTTATACAAGCAATTCTATTATGACTCAAATACTAATTTCTAAAAGAATTCAATCATTTCTTCTTTCACTCAATCTCATACCAAGATAAATTAATTACCAAAAAAAATACCAGTATTATCTCTAATAATGACATAAAACATGAACTTTATTTAACAATCATATATGATTAATCCTTCAGAAATATCCAACATCTTTTCATAAGATCATGATCTACTCATTTTCAATAGATGAAGGAATATATAACACCAATCTGGCCCATCTCATCTTTTATGTATTGAAATTAATCATGTAGATCCCTCTCCCTCTCACTCAATCCACATATATATGCATTGTTGTCTCTATACTTTGTCAATTAGTGGATGAATGTTTGAGTCTAAGTTAAATTAGTTGAATCTAGCATGTGCATGTTTACAATTAGACTTAAAAAATTAACATAAATTAACATCTTGCATGCACTTCAAAATCAACGATTACCTTATTACGAGTCTCAACTCTTCAACTGACTTCTCTGATATTCTGCTTCTTCGAATCGTCAATTGAAGTAGGTTGCTCTCTATGGAGTATTTGAATCGCCTAGTACTCGACTTCTGGGTCTTATTAATTTGGAATTCTTTGCGGTAAAAAAGAAAGAGATTTTTTTTTTTTGGAATTCTTTGCGGTAGAAAAGAAAGAGATATATGCCTGTTTTACAAATAATCAGCTATTTATGCAATTTCAAAAACCCTCTTATCGTTCGGAACGACTTATGAAAGATATAATACATGGGTTTATTCAAATAAAAAGTGAGATTATTAATTTATCCAAGTAGTAATAAAAGCTACTTTTATTCACAGACGTGTTGCGCCTTGATAATTTATCTAAAGTATTAATCATCCTTGATTTCTATAGTACCAAGTGATACATTATTTTATTTCATATATAAATAATCTTTTGTTTTTAAAGTGCCTAATATTTAAATTTTTTAGGCTCAGAATTTGTATGGCTGTAAACTCGGTTGCCATTCCAAAACCATGCACACAAATAGGCTCAATCATCATTGCCCATCTAGCATTGCCACAACATGTATTACTATCTCAATGAAAGAACAACAATATATAACATTTACAGGTTCAAAATTTATATGTCTTTGTGAAAAACAAACTTGGTTGCCTTGCGAGAAAATGATATAACCCAACACCTCCATCTTCGGTGCCGCACTAAAAACATATGGACAAAAGGGGTGTCAAACATCATCAGGGGTAGACCTACTTGAAGGGCAGGGGTAGTGCCCGCTACCCCTGAACTTTTACTGCGATGTGCAATTTTTTTGGTTTTCGGTATTTCGCTACCCCTGAAACGAATTTTCCGCTACCCTTCGAATAAATTTTATGGTTTTTAGTTAGATTCTGACTTGAAAATATGATCAAAAGTCCGTTAATTACCTAAATTTTTTCCCGGGGGCGCTGCCCCCAAACCCCCGTTAGTCCCGGCAAATATTTTTTTGTAACGCTACCCCTGGATTTTTTTCCTGGATCCGCCCCTGATCATCATTGCCTGTCAAGCATTATCACAACACGTATTACTATCCTATAGAATGACCAATGAAAGATCAGTACTTACTGTTTGATCCTAAACAACAGATTTACTGCGTCAAACATCAAATAAAATGACAGCTCAGAAACAGATCTCATAATCATAGACCAAAACCAAAAATAGAACCTAAATCCCGACCGAAACAAACATGTTTGGAGCATCATTGATCCCTAAAAATGTCAAAATCGAACAAACAGATCTTAGATGTGTTCAAACACCTCAGATGTGTGCAAACACATAATCACTGACCAAAAATAAAGAAACCCTAAAGGACTTACAAAAAAGAAAGTCCGATTGTAGACTACAGATCCAGATAGCTAAACATCAAATAAATTGCCAAAGTTAGACAGTCAAATCTGAGATGTGAAAGTCAGGTGATTGTAGGCTAGTTTGGACGCACCTGGACAAGTCGGTTTAGGAGGCTTTACTTGGGGGAACAAGTTGGTTACTCATGTTAATTAGGATTTAACTAATAATTAGTTTGTGTCCTCGGAGTTGTATTAGGAATAGAGTTTCTATAAATATGACTCAACCAAGTAGGATTAGTCATAATTGTATTTGAGTTTTTTGAGTGAGTCTTTTCAATACAATAAAAGAGTTTAGTCCAATTATTTGTTCTTTGTGTGTTCATCTATTAACAACAACAACCACAACAACAACAACAATCATACCTAGTAAAGTCTCACAAATAACACATAGATGGTATTATCAGTAGGGTCTAGGGGGTTGGGTGGGTGGGTGGGATGTAGGCAAATCATACTTCAATCCAAAATGATAGAAATGTTGCTTCTAGGGAGACGCCAACTCTGAATCACACGTGAAATCGACAACGGAATCCGGAAAGGAGAAGAAGAGAAAAACCACAAGCTAAAAAAATAAAAAGATAAAATAACAAACAATAAAATAAATAAATAAATATAAGACACAAATAAGTAATATTCTTATAATATAAAAAGGATTATCACCACTTAAGAGCTTTGATGGTATTTGCTTAGAACAATCTTAGACTTAAGAAAGACTTATAAGGGTGTATAGTAGTGTGGTGGTATAAAGATGAAAATTGTGCCACGTAGAGTGACATGGTAGGATGTGGTGTGATGATGAAAAATGTGTGTAGTGCGTGAGTGATAATGTGAATGATGGTAATGTGAGGTTTTATTTAAAAAGGAGAAAATAAAGTGTAACTATTTGATTGGTGGAGAAGTAAAAAAAACTTGCCCTCATGTTCGTTATTCTCACCATGGAGGTACCCCTCCCCCCCCCCCCCCCCTACGCCTAGGGGGCGGTGTTTCGAACCATTAATTTTACGAGAGTGAGGGTGGAGAACTGATTCTCGAGGGTTGCAGGCTTGCAGCACGAACTCCTTTGTTGCTAAGAAAGATTTCTTGAACTTTAACCCATGACTTATGAGCGGTAGTATCCGACTCAAGCACATGAACCAGTATGTCATCAGCAAGGTTATCGTAAATTCACTGCAACACAACATAGTGTATCTCAGACCGGGTCAACCATCTATAGGGCTAAAGACTTTTTAGGCCTTAACGTGAAGTTTAAACAATTTAACCCAACAAGAGTATGTCACCTTGACGCCATCAAGTACACGAACCTTAAGTTGAATATTTATCACCGCATGCACATTGGAAAGTAGTGATTTTGTCATGGAATTAGCGGAGGCATTGGGTTTAGTCATGGTGTCGTGTATGGTTAAGGAAGATGAATGGGGTGTCACTAGTGAGGGGAGGGGCGGCGAACCCGTGCCTTCGAGATGGTGTATACCATAGAAGTGTTTATTGATTTAAAAATATAATTTAATATCTCCTCTATATATAAACATCTAACACCCTCTATATTTACAATGATACATAATCTAATATATTCTTCGATCGTCAAGAAAAATATGTATAACTAAAACATAATTGTTAGAAGTTTTAAAACATCACACGCTGGGTATTCTAGTATAAGAGTCAAAATGTTATATGGACTGGACCCATTGCAAGGTATGTGACTTGTCTTAGATTTGTTGTATGAACAATTAATGTGGGGTTTATAGGCCAATGAGTTCTCCCACCCATCAGACTATTCTTTTGGGTTGAGTTCTCCTGATGGGTCTGTAACAAACAATGGTATCAGGGCCAGACTGGAGTGGTGGCCTGGAGAGAGCGGGCCGTGACCAACGTAACCGTGACCAACAGGTACTCGGAGTGGTGGCATGGAGTGAGCCGGCCGTGACCAACGAGGACTTTGGCCTTTAAGGAGGGTCGATTGTTATGGACTGGACCCATTGCAAAGTATGTGATTTGTCCCACATTGAGTGTATGGGCAACTAATGTGGGGTTTATAGGCCAAATGAGATCTCTCAACCATCAGACTAGTCTTTTGAGTTGAGTTCTCATGTTTGAAATATAACACAAAATTCTCAAACCACTTTGATTGAAAATTTTATTAGTTATCCAATTTATCCGACTAGAAATGGTCCAAAATAATTAACATCTATCAACCATAAAAAGTTTTAGTCCCATAAAAAAATTGTGGTTCGCCATTGGCTACTTACAGGGGTGAAACCAGGGGTAGGGGTGTTTACAGAATTGAATTTCGAATACTCGAGTTATTCGAATTTTAATTTTTAAAATCTGGATTCGAAATTCGATTCAAATTTCAAATAAATTCGACGAATTGAATCGAATTCGAATTCGAAATAGAAATCCAATTCAATATTCGATTCGATTCGTATTCAATTTTCGAATTCAAATCGAATACGAATCAAATGCGAATCGAATCCGAATAAACTCATTTTAAATTTAACCAAAAAAATGTTTTAATTTATTTTCAAAACTACTAAAAACTTAAATTATTATAGTAAAAAATACAAATTGATATAAGTATAAAAGTAATAAACATTCAAAAGATTTAAAATTTAAATTTTTTTTGGTAAATGGAATCGTGAATAAGAAAGAAATGTTTCAACTTTCAAGTTATATTTTATAGATTTAAAATTTTGAAACTTTTGAAATAAGACGTGAATTAATAATAAGTTAAACTAATTCAAATATTTTTATAAATATTATCTTCATATATAAATATATATAAAATATATAATTATTTCTAATTCGAATTTCGAAGCGAATAGATTTGAAAATCTTAAATTCTAATTTGATTCAAAGTTTGATATTAGACGTCGAATTGAATCGAATTTGAAATTTCAAACTGCTCGTTTTCGAATTGAAACAAACCGATTTTCGAATTCTTCGAATCGGATTCGAAATCTGAACACCCCTAACCAGGGGAACAGTCAAAAGTATCTATTATTTATTAACTTTTTATATATAAAAGTTGGTTTTATTTATAAAACAAACATGAGTTAGACCCCTAAAAAATGAGTTTGAGTTTAAAAAATATGAGTTCAACCCTTAATTGTAGCCGATAAAGAAAAGATCATCATCACATTTTAGTGAACATTATCAACGCATTAAATGTTAATCCCACCAAAATAGGATAGGTTCGAGTCTCACAAAAACAAACATTATAATAGAAGATGTTGCCAGTAAATTTTAAAAGATTAATCTAGCTAAAGAGATTCAGTAAAATGGGCCGTGAATCGAATATCATTAGTTCATTACCTAAAATCATCGAACCAAAATTCAAAAAAAAGGTTAAAAACTGATAGTTTCAGTCTTTTTAGATTAGACTTTAGATGCTTAATTTTGCTTAGTTATTATATGAGACTCTTAGTAGATGATTTTTATCAATAGCACCAGTGGTCTAGTGGTAGAATAGTACCCTGTCACGATACCAGTGGCGGATCCAGGAAAGAATATCAGGGGTAGCGGGGACTAACGGGGGTTCGGGGTAGATGATTTTTATCAATAGCACCAGTGGTCTAGTGGTAGAATAGTACCCTGTCACGATACCAGTGGCGGATCCAGGAAAGAATATCAGGGGTAGCGGGGACTAACGGGGGTTCGGGGGCAGCGCCCCCGAATTTTTTTTTAGGTAGTTAACGGGCTTTTAATCATATTTTTAAGAGGCTTTTGATCATATTTTTAAGTAAAAGCCATAAAATTTCTTCCAGGGGTCGCGAAAAATTCGTTTCAGGGGTCGCGAAAAACCGAAAACCTATAAATAAAAAAAAATTGCACGTCGGGGTAAAAGTTCAGGGGTAGCGGGCGCTACCCCTGGACCCTTACTGGGTCCGCCCCTGCACGATACAGACCCCGGGTTTGATTCCCGGCTGCTGCATCTTCTAGAGCTATGATGAATTGTGCCTTAGTGGTGGACGGGTCCTAACACATTTATCCTCCTACAAATGAGGAAAAGATGGCATTTCAGAGCTCATTTTGATTTATTTGTTTGATACTTCCAGAAACTTAGAAAATAACTGCAATAGATATGTTTTTTTTTAACTGTTCATCGCTTTCTAGTCATCATCTTTGAACTTGGTTTCTTTATCCTCTAACACCACATTAGCTTGGATCACTTCCATCAAATAAATTCTCCATAAACATGTTCTCAGTTTTTGACCTTTATATGCCACTATAACCTTTTGTGAAAGGAGATGGTGGTAAAAAGGCGGATCCCGGTGGGTATGCCACATCGGATGGTATAAAAGCTATATAAAACATGTTAACGATGAATTTTCAATGGCAGTGATTCAAGCCAATATAGTGTTCGAGGATCAATGTAACTTGAACAATCCTTGACAATATGATGTCACAAGGAACAATAAACCCATATGGGATCTTCTGTATGAAAGCCCAGGGCTAAATGGCTCCACCATATTGTCTTTCTTTTCAACAGGTAAATTCTAAAGTTTTTATAAATTGTAAGGTTTTTAAAAAAATAAATGGCAAATGAAGTCTGAAGTTGTTTATATAGAAATTCTAAGAGTATATCAAGTAAAATATAATCAAATAACATTATTTCACCTGTTATAGCCCATTTAGTTGATGACACTCTCTTCTTGCGTGTGTTTTAAGATAGGGTATGTTTTGTTAAATTTGTCACCAATAAAAAAAATGTTAAATTCGCGAAATGAGAGGAAAAAGCTGTTAGTCCTCGGGTTAAATGTAGAGTAAAATATAAATGACATTACGAGCATAATTTAAGTGCTTTTAATTTTATCTAACAGCTTAAAATTGATTTTAATTAAATGACCTATATTTTTATTTTCTGTTTAGATGGCAAAAACAGATATTTTACAAAAAATAAATTTATCAAAAAAGAAGAAAAAAAACCGCCAGTAGATTACCAGCTAAAAATTACGTTATATTACCTTAAAAAATAAGATATCTGCAAAAGGAGGTAGAAAAATGCAAATTTGTTGAGATAGTTCAATGCATGAAGGCCTTCTATTTTATGCCTACGATCCAGTCCATATATCGTGTCAGCTTCCGATGTGGGATGAAAAAACAAAAGAAACACACCTAAATAATATATTTTTTAATATTCTTCATATATGTGACAAAGTAGCAAGACTTGTCGGTCAGAATCGGTTTATAGCTCAATACTTTTCAGGTGATTTGAGATTTAAAGGGTGCGTTTAGTTGTGGAAAATACCTTTTGTTTTCTAAAAATATTTTTGAAAAAAACATGGAAAACAAAAACGTGAT
Organism: Deinandra increscens subsp. villosa; assembly: GCA_039602395.1. Classification (NCBI taxonomy): domain Eukaryota; kingdom Viridiplantae; phylum Streptophyta; class Magnoliopsida; order Asterales; family Asteraceae; genus Deinandra; species Deinandra increscens. The sequence goes on from JBCNJP010000007.1 coordinate 122,680,505, forward strand.
CAAATTATAATTTTCCAAAAAAATTGAAAACACTCTTTTCTAATTTTTAAATTGAAATTAGAAAACTATATTTTATTGTTTTCTAGCTTTCTGTTTCCAGTTTTCCATTATATATATACTTCGATCTTCATCCGTTCATCATTCGAACCCGACCCCCCGGACCGGACCCGAACCCTGGACCGGACCCGAACCCCGCACCAGACCTGAACCGCGGACCAAATCGACCCGACCCCCGGACTGTGTCACACCCCAACCGACGACGGAATATGTCGAGGCGTGATGATTGTCCAGATGCTCATTGACACTAATTTTAAAGTTCAAATACTCAGATCTGCTTTTTATTGGATAATAGGAAATGTCTTACAAAAATCATATCAATCAAACGAAACAAAACAAATAATCCAAACAAACATTTAAATAACTAATTTAGGCCATAATCTAAGTCTAGCACCCTAGCGTGATCAACCAAAAAGCTCAAGTCTGATTTCCTACAACATGTATAAAGTAAAAGGTCAACTACAAAGTAGTTGGTGAGTAAACATAGGTTTATGTACATATAAGATTAAGACATGCGATTACGTGTCAAGTGATATGTTCATATGCTATGTTCAACGTTTAATATGAGTGATATGTAACCAATCATCTGAAGATATAGGGAGCAATCACCCATAAAAAATTAGTTCATTTCCGACATCATGGGTCGTCAACCAATAGCTATTATTGTTACCATAGGCTCGGGGTCGTTAATGGAACACATGCGATTAATGATTAATGATTAATGACTAACGAATACCAACAATCCATCCACACAAGTATCACACACATAGAATTCACACATTGAGCACATGAAACGCATAAATGTTTAAAGAATAATACATTAATGATTTAAATATAGATACATATTGTATCCCATATAATAAAAGATAAAAAGGGGCTATGAATACTCACGGATTAGTAGTGCGAGCGTTGAGAAAATAGCACCGAAGAAAATAGAATCGTGAATCTCGAGGTTACCCTAGTCGAATGCATAGAATAAATGAATATAAGAATCGAGATGATTAAAGTCCAAGTTTATATATATAATTGGGGAATTAAATTGATTTACTCGATTTTGGTTTAAATCGTAAATTTATAGAAAATCACTCCTAATGTTTTATATGCTAACTTTGGAATAAAATAAATTTAGGTTCTTAATTTATTAATTCACCAATCATAGGGTCAGAATTGAAAATATCACAACTTTGCATAAATGGCAAAATCTACCCTATAGTTTCTATAATTACAAAAACAACCCTAAAGTTTACAAAATAGCATATTTAAACAAGTTTATGATTTCGAACCTAACTTAACATGATTATGGACTATCCGTATCAGAATACTATGATTAAATCATTACCAAATTATCCGGATAAAAATTTACGCAAGAAAAGTCTTGATTAAACGGGTCAATGGTTAAAGCTATGATTTCTATGACCAAAATCTGGGTTTGTTGCATTAGTAACATCATAATATCATTAAGATAAGGGTCTGTTTGGTATAAGGTAATGGAATGAACGATGGAATGGAATGAGCGACGGAATGGAATGGTCGAGGGAATGAAATGGATCATTACCATTCCATCGTCATGTTTGGTTAGCATGTGGGAATGAAATAAATCATTGATTCGCATTGTTTGATAGTAGTACAAATGAAGAAATCGAATACAATTTTCCTAATATTTCCATTTAAAATTAATATATTTGTTTATATTTATATTTTTTAATGTTTTAATTTTTTTATTAATTTAATTAAAATATTTAATTTATATTTATATTGTTTATTTTATTAGTTGTTATTTTTTATTTTGTAATTTACGTTTATTTTTATTTACTTTTTGTTTTTGTTTTCATTTGTTAATTTATTAATTTATTTTTATTTTATATTTATTTATTTTTCATTTTCGGTTTATATTTTTTTTTTTATTTATTTTTACTTTTTATTCTTTATTTTTTTCATAAAATTTTAAGAAGAAATTTAATCGGAATTTTCTTTTTCATTCCATTCCTTGAGGGAATCGAAAAAAAACACCCCTCCCCCATGGAATGAAAATCTTTAGAAATGGAAGGAATTCCATTCCTTGTGTAATGGTTTATTCCATTCCACTGTGCTACCAAACATGTCATTTTTCATTCCGATGTAATGATTCATTCCATTCCATCCTCCATTCCTGCATACCAAACGCTACCTTAGGATGAGTAGAAACCAGCGGATCATCAATTAATTTGATTTATTAGAAATCCCCCAATTATGTATTAAGAACACAAAGTTGACTTTGCGTACGAAGACTTAATAACAAAAACGAACAGAATGATATTGAAGATAATGATAAAACAAGAAACTTTACAAAAGTAACATACCTCAGAATGTCGAAGGAAGGTGGTGAATTCGACTGGTCAAATTTTAAACATTGTTAGGACCTCAAATTTTAAACACAACACTAAAACACATATAAAAACATGATGAACCATAAAATTATGATTTTCGAGATTCGCGTGTTTTCCGGTTAATACCGAAAACACGTAAAAATCGCGAAATGATAAATTATCGTTTTAATTCACCAAATCCAAATTACCACCATACAAATCAACCTTTGACTTTGTAAAATAACATTTGAACTTTTAAAATGTGATTTTTGAGTTAAACGAGACCTCCAGTTAACCATCGGACTTACATGCAAATCAGTGAATTGTTTTATTTTTATTTACAACAACCCAATTAAAATCAACCCATTAAATATTTTATTTTGAAACATAATTTTGGATTCCTTAAGATATTATTTGAGAGTGTTATTTAGTAAATAATCGAAATTACTCGATAAATATTTAACCGAAAATCGAATACATGCGGAATTTAAAATCGGGTCGGGTTTTTTACGAAACGGAAAGAGACGAATGTTACAGACTGGACCGACCAGACCCGACCCTCAGACCGGACTGACCAGACCGACCGGACCCGAACCCTACAACGGACCGACCGGACCCGAACCTTAGACCAGGCTGACCGGACCCAATTCCCGGACCGAACCGGACCCGAACCCTCAGACTGGTCGGGTCCGGTCGTTGCAGTCGGGTCGGGTCCGAGGGTCGGGTTTTAAAAAAACAAGTAGATTTGAACATGTTTTCTAGTTTTCTAATATGGAAAATGAAAATTCTATTTTTCAATTTTGAACGCGTTTTCAAAAACTTTCATGTGTTTTCTAGAGATGGAAAACTTTTTTTATTTTCTAAAAAATTAGAAATGAAAAACTAGAAAACATTTTCCACAATTACACGCACCATAACGTTTTGAGTTCAAAACAGGGCGTGAGCAAAATACTTAATTGGGCTGGAGATACATTTTCCTGTAAATAATCGGGTTTTCTCCAAGGTTTGGTGATGGGTATATAAAATGGCAATGCCCTTGAGCTTAAACATACCGCCTCCTCAAGCGCGACTTCTCTATTTGTATTAATATGATTCGCTTCAAGGTTAAACCCTTTCAATCTTAAATATGCTTAGTCGAAAAATCATCATCACATGACAACAAATGCAAATTTACATCGTAACCATGATTTGATTTGTTTCTCATTTTATTAACTTTTGATTGGCATATAAAATTACACATTCAAGTGACATTGGTTCAAGCTACCCCATGCATCCTTTACCGATATGGTAAAGTGAAAGGTACGGAATGGTCTGTAAGATTAATTGAGATCATGCATGCTGGACTAAATGTAGGTTTTGACATAAATGGTCTTT